>CM048822.1:52331274-53531274 GCA_026586065.1 Dioscorea zingiberensis | reverse complement strand
ATTTGAAGATCACATGCAAGCAACCACATTAGAAAGGAAGAGGATTGATGAGAGCTGATTGAAGGCAAGAATGGAAGCAAGATTTGGCAACTAATATGTGATGAGGTGATTGATGCAAACCAAATCTAGAAGGCCATATTTGGTAAGCAAATATGGTGGAGAATGATAGGCCAAGCTGTGGTGAATCAAGACCAAGCTTGGAAAGAGATTGGTGGAGCCAATCAACAGCTCAACCTTGCATGAAGATGAAGGTTGATTGAAGGTTTCGCACCATGGTGGGGTGCTACCGAGAAGGGTTGAGTACGCGACGGAGAGGTGGATCGGCTAGTTGCGTGTCGGGATCGGGTGGATCTGACGTAGTAGAGTCGGAACTCAACCAGGCGGGTTGAAGGTGTGTCGGGTCGAAGAAGTGCAATGGATATTGTAACGTTGGTCAAGTTCGTCAGCTGGGCCATGTTGCAACTCCGGTTACAACTAAGTTGCAACAGCCAAATATGGAAGGAGTCCAATTTGGCCGCTGCAAAGATTTCGGAGATTCTAAAGGTGGAGGCTGGTGCTGTAAAGGTTTGAAGACAGGGAGGTGTCTATATAAGACCGAGGACTCGATGGATTGAGATGAGCCGACTAGAGTAGTCCCTCCGGAGAAGGGTGATAGTGGTCATTTTCATTCAAGGAGTCGAGGTGCTTATGATAGAGTGAGAGAGTGAGTGAGACTCCTGTCTTCCCTATACCTTTAGTGGATTGTCTTCTCCGGGCTTGGCCCCCCAGACGTAGGCTTGGTTAGCCGAACTGGGTTACCAAACTTTTTTGTCTCCTCTCTTCTTGTATGTTTTGTCTTGATTGTGTGAGCGTGTATGTGAGAGCTTGTGTGATTCCTTGAAGAGATAAAAATAGAGTTACAATTAACCACACAACAGCCTTTGCGAGACCAACATGACATAACCACAGAGCAAGTTGCAATTGGTACTTCTTAAGTTACAGCCTGACAGCAAGTTGTAACAGAAGTTACAACAGAAGGACAACTAGACAGAACTTACAAATATAATATTACAAAAATGGAAGAATGTTATCAGAATATGCAAAATTAGGTGGACCGTGTGTGAATTCATGGAAATGGGAGCGAATTTTTATTTATATCTTCATTTTTAATTATTATTTACTGAGAAATTAATTTTTACAGCATTTAATAACGAGAATATTAATATATAATGTGGGAAAGGTGGCCGTTTCACTTGCCATCCAAACTCCGTTATATGCACACCCCTTTATAATCCCCTTCACGCCTCTCGCTCTCGCTATCTTCACCTCCCTCTCGGCCAAAAGGAGTGAACTTTTTCAAAAGAGTGCGATGGAGAAGCAACAGAGGATCTCGTCATCGTCCTTCTCGAGCGCTAGGGTTTACTTCCGAGCACTCGGGGAGACTCACCGGCGGGTGGCGAAGAGGGCGGGGTTGGTGACGACGACGCACGAGGAGATGAGCAGGGTGCGGGCTCGGTCGGGGGCCGACATGGTGCGGAAGCTACGGTGGCCGGACCTCGTCGGGCTAGGTCTCGGCGGGATGGTCGGCGCTGGGGTTTTCGTGTCTACTGGCCGAGCTGCACGCCTCTACGCCGGCCCCGCCGTTGTTGTCTCCTACGCCATTGCCGGACTCTGCGCCCTTCTCTCCGCCTTCTGCTACACCGAGTTCGCCGTCGATATGCCCGTCGCCGGCGGCGCCTTCAGCTACCTTCGTGTCACTTTCGGTCCGCCTTGTTTATAATTTAATTTTTCTTTTCTTTTTTTAATTTTCCACTCGATGGGGCCTGCAATCCAAACAAAACTAATAATTTTTCGGAGAATTATAATTAAAATTTTGATTTTGATTTTTTTTATTGATTCAGGGGAATTAGCGGCGTTCCTCACTGGAGCGAACCTGGTGATGGAGTACGTGTTCTCGAACGCGGCGGTCGCCCGGAGCTTCACCGCCTATCTCGGCACCGCCATTGGAGTCGCCACCACCGAGAAATGGCGCATCACCGTCACCTCCTTGCCGGAGGGTTTCAACCAAATCGATCTCCTCGCCGTCGCCGTCCTCCTCCTCATCTCCCTCTGCATTTGCCACAGGTTCACCCTAAACCCTAAAACCTAACCCTAAAAATCCCATCTTTATCTCTTCCTCCTTTCCACCCAATGGGGACCTCCACCATTCGATTCCTCTCAAAAATCTCGATTTTGATTTCATTCCTGATCATCAAACATATATAATCCGAAGATCATATTCTTTCACATCAAACAACTTTCTCTTTGACTCCCAAAAAGTTATACTTTTCTTTAATCTCAGCACGAAGGAGAGCTCGGTGCTGAACATGGTCCTCACTGGAATCCATCTCGCTTTCATCCTCTTTATAATCATCATGGGATTCTGGCGAGGTTCCTTCAAGAACCTCACTCATCCGGCGGATCCGGCCAAGAACCACGGCGGCTTCTTCCCCTACGGCGTCTCCGGCGTCTTCGTCGGCGCCTCCATGGTTTACCTCAGCTACATTGGCTACGACGCCGTGTCCACCATGGCCGAGGAGGTCCAGGACCCCGCCCGTGACATCCCCCTCGGCGTTTCCGGCTCCGTCGCCCTTGTCTCCCTTCTCTACTGCCTCATGGCCGCCTCCATGTCCATGCTCGTCCCCTACGACGCTGTGAGTTCCTCCTCTCCTTCTTCTCCCCCTCCCCTTATCGGATCCGGATCTAGTATCGGATTCGGATCTTTGCTGAGGTCGGGAAACCGTTTCCTGGCTATTGTCAACGAGCCGGTTACGAGTGGGTGGGACCCGCTTAGTTTTTTTTGTCTCTCCTCAACGACATGTGGGTCCCGTGACTCAATCCGAAGTTTCTTTTCCGGGCCCCTTTCTCGGGTGCCTGGAGCATTACCGATTATAGAAACCTTTCCATCTTGTCCCATTTCTCCCTTTCAATCACGACCGTCTGATCGGTGTATTGCTGTGTTGCTTGATCAGATGGACACGGAGGCGCCGTTCTCAGCCGCGTTCAGAGGATCCGACGGCTGGGGTTGGGTTTCGAAGGTGATTGGAGTTGGTGCCAGCTTCGGTATACTCACGTCCTTACTCGTCTCCATGTTGGGCCAGGCCCGTTATCTTTGCGTCATAGCCCGGTCCAATGTCGTCCCCGCCTGGTTGGCCCGTGTCAACCCGACCACTTCCACCCCGGTCAACGCCTCCGCTTTTCTAGGTATATAATCATAAGAAATGATTCAATGGTCTCAGTTCCACTAGATCATCCATGAAATCAAACCCATTAATCATCATAATAACATATCTCGAGGCATCCATACAATAAGTCTTGAGACATGGGATGTCTATATATCTCGAGATAACATAGATGGCTGTGATGATCAGTGAGCTCGGTTTTATGGATGATTCAGTGAAATCGAGACTATTGAAAATGTTTTTATGACTGTGACTCCTAAATTACGACAATTTTATCATTAAAATTTAATCATAGTCATAAATATTTTAGGAGTGTTCACTGCGGCGATAGCATTGTTGACTGATTTGAATGTGCTACTGAACCTTGTGTCAATTGGAACGCTGTTCGTGTTCTACATGGTTGCAAACGCTGTGATTTACCGGCGATATGTCGTCGTGGGAACGACAAACCCGTGGCCTACTGTTACATTCCTGGTGTCCTTCTCATTGATCTCAGTGATGTTCACTCTGCTCTGGCAATTCACAGAAGCTGGAAGGACAAAATCATTGCTGCTTGTGGGGTGCATTGTGGCTGCCATTGCTGTACTGCAAGCTTTCTACATGTTGGTGCCTCAGGCCAGGAAGCCTGAGTTCTGGGGAGTGCCATTGATGCCATGGATACCATCTGTTTCTATTGCTCTCAATGTGTTTCTTTTGGGGTCTCTTGACAGGCCATCTTATGTGAGGTTTGGTTTCTTCTCAGCAGTTGCTGTCCTTGTTTACCTGCTTTACAGTGTGCATGCAAGCTTTGATGCAGAGCAAAATGGTGATCACTTTTTGAAGATGCCAGAGACTACAACAACAACAACTACTGATGCTTCTCTCAAGGTGTAAAAAGTAAAATACTTTTTCCATGTAACAAGTTCTAACAGGCACAAGAGCCACAATGTAACAAAAGAAAAAACAAGAAGAAAAGAGATAGAGTATAATGTTGTAACAAATGATGGCTTCTGATTTATGAATCAAATCCATTTGTTTACTTTTTGGAGTACTAAATTCTTGTTTTCTAACAGGCACAAGAGCCAATGTAACCAAAGAATAAACAAGAAGTAAAGAGATAATTAAGAGTACATTAATGTTGTAACATATTTCTGGTTTCTGATTTCTGAATCAAAAATCCATTTGTTTAATTTTTGAGTCCTAACTTCTTGTTTGGTTTGGAATGGTCGGCAAAAGAAAAAGATCAGAAAAACTGCAACCAAACTCCCATTAAGAGAGCACTTGTATTAAAATTTTAGAGGATTTTGTGGAGTATGATTCAATCCAATGCAGGCAGACCCACTTGGAATGCAGCTCTCATGCACTTTTTATCCTCTTCTCAATGCTTCATTACTGCTCATGATAAGATAGGAGAGGAAGTTAGTGCTTAGTGATGGACGGCTCAAGAAAAGGAAAGTAGAAAGAACAAGGCAAGGCAAAGCAAGCCTGCAGCCATTGATTGAGTTGATTGAAAAGACAATAAGTCAACCAAACACACTATTTGACATTGTTGTTGGTGCTTGCTGGTGCTTGAAAAGAAGCTGAGTAGCACCACCAGTCGTGGCAAAGTATATATAATGCATCTCCAGGTTCTCCGCGCCTTCCTTCTTCATCATGAATCTTGTTCTTTTCCTATAATATTTTTAATCTTAGCTCAAACATCACAATCAGATTGTCTTTCCTGTGAAAACTTAATGTCAGCAATAGTGCAAGCCTACCTTTTCTACTTTCAGAATTGATTCCTTTATACCAAAGAACCATTAGTCTAACAGTATCTCAGATCTTATATATTAAATAATTCATATAATTGAGCATGTTTTCGGATTCAAATCCACTCTCATAAATAAGAGGAATAATTCAAGTAATTCAGTGATATAAAACTCTCATATTCAAATTCTTATATTTGTACACGCATGATGAAAAATCAAAAATGTTCATTATTTAAGATCATATCTTTTAACACGCCCTCTGAAGAGATCTTTATGATCTATGTCAAAAAAAAATAATAATAATTGATTCTTTTATTCCCCAAAATCTTTAGAGTACCTTTATGTCCTCCATTTTGTCCAGGCAATAAGAGTGGAGGGGATTGGTCATGGACCATGGAAGCATTGAAAAGGTGGAGCTATATAATATATGCAGTCTTCTCATGCTCTGTTTTGGCAAGTTGGTTGGGTGGATTCCATTTTAGTGAGCCAAGTCCAAACTAGGGACATGATATGATGTTGATCATCACCATCTTGTTTGTCAGAGAGAGCATAATGCATGCATATGTGATTCTCATATGACCAGCTAAGCTTAGTTTGTGATATGCTCACTTTCTTCAGAGATTCTTATTTTGTGTTCTTCTTGTGTATCTGATTCTTTCAGAACTTGCAAGTACCACTACTCTATTGTTACCAAGAATAGAGCATCATGCTCTGCCAGGAACATAATACTAATGCATGCATGATTCAATCTCAACTTTATCACAACTGTCTTAACTCTTCTTCTATGGACCAAACACTCAGATTCTTAAAGAAGAGGTTTTGGAGATTGCATGTGATTTAAATGCTGCTAGATCCCTTAATGATAGAAGCTTCAGCTCCTCTTGTCGTAATCCCCTCTTGTGTTTAACATTCAGGCTTATTACATTCTTATAATATCTCAAAACTAACTTCACTAAAAGTGTCATTTACACAATTAAGCTTATGCTAACAATCTTGAGCGTCTCTTAAAGCTCGTTTACATTATATTCTTTTCATATGTCTAAATATTGTTATTTTTTAAAAAAAAGTTGATAAACCATAATTTATTATAAGATCAAAATAGCATTACATGGGATCTTTTGTTACGTGAATATTACAAATAGAAATAAGGGATCCTGCTGCTCTATTCTTGTTGCTAGGCCTCTTCCTATGTGCTGTCTCCCCCGGTGCTCTCTGTAAATTGGAGACTTCGTTTGACTAGCGATTGGATTGCCTTAAGCTTTAGTTTCTTCGACAAACATTTGTCTAGATATTCTTATCCCAGGGAAATAGACCCTATCGAGAAGTTAAAACTTGTTTTCTCTTTTTGGATAAGACTTACTTCTCTTCGTTGTAATAAAATAGTATTATATAAATAATAATATTATTTTTATATGAATAGGTGTTTTTTTTTTAAATAAGGCATTATTTTATCATATATGCAAATTTTGTGACACACCTAATCATAAATTACATTTAAAATTTTATTTTTGATATTAAAATGAGATTTTCTTCTGGGTGATTATGGTTGAAAAACTTGATTAGATCACAGTCAATCAATGTTTCACGTTGGACATTATATTTTTAGTAATAAAATTTCCATATAGTCACCCATAACTAATTAGAAAATTAAAAAAATCTTAAAAACATTTTATTTATTTATTATTAAATTATTCTTTTATTTCTCTCCCTAATTTTCTTTATCCACCTTTTAAATTTATCACAACTCTTAATATGTTACTTTACTGTAAACCATATTTATTTATTAAAATATGAAGTTTAGGTCATTACAAAACTCCTCTGGGGGATCAGGTTGTGAGAGAGATTATGTTACTTTACTGTCATCCTCATGCACCCAATACCATTCTACGGAATGAGACTTGTCGTACAAACTTTCTTTGGAGGGGCATTAACAATATTTCCGAGCTTTCTCTCACATTGTAAATTTTTGGCATCTCCATTTGTTCAAGAAGCAATGGAATTTGGGCATTTTGGCTCTCCTCGAGATCAATGGTGGTGGAAGTTTTTTAAATTATTTATGTGAAGCGGTCTTTCTTTCTTTTCTTTTTTTTTTGATCAATGCGACAAGCGCACTCCAGAGGATAAATCAAAGATAGGACGGGACATGGCAGCTCTCTAGTCAGGATAAACCTGAGCCTCGCAAGCCCACGTGGAGGAACCTCGCACGCGTGTGTAGGCCACCGCACTGGTGTGCTACACAACCACATTCTTGCAACTCTGTCGCATCGGGGATTCGAACCGAGGCTCGTCTCCCATGCGCAGAGGACCTTTGTCGCTCGGTTGTGACACCTTTGGCTGAAGCGGCCTTTTAATTATATTTCTTTTGTTTTTATTGATGGCAAATGGGCTATATTTATAGCCTCTATTTATTGTCACATATCAGTTAATTAAGTGGACATTGGTTAGAAAAATTAAACCTTGATCTCTCTATCTCTCTTTTTAGTTCAAATTTTAGATTAATCAAACATCAGTTGCAAGTGAACTTTGCTTCTTTTTAATTATATATACAACCGAACAATCTATACCAATAATGCCTCTACTTTTCAGGTCTGAGCTTGATTGGTAGAGGCCTATAAATTAATTCATTGCTTGACTCCTTTTTTGGAGAACTCCCGTCTTGGCCTAACTTTCATTTGAGTATCCATTTGAGGTTGATTGAGGTGAAGAATAAGGGCTACTGAAATTTCGGCTAAAATTGATAACCTGAACAATTAGTTTATTTATTTATTTATTTATTGACAAAGGCAACATGCTCCCTGAAAGTAATAAGTTAAGAACGTGTACAATTATAGCCGTTTGATCCTAGGTTAGTTCACAGAAGAATAGCACTATGCCTGACTATAAGAGTTGTCGCTCGACTCTGAGTTAGTCCACAAGAGAACAACATTACACTTGATCCTCATCTTATAAGAGTGGGGATTTGATCCTGGATCATTCACAGGAGAATCCCTCATCTTAACAAGATACTCCAAGTACCAATAGACCTTTGGGTCGTTGGTCTGAACAATGAGCTCATGAAGTTTGAGAGTTTGATCTGTTAATTAATTTGACACTTTGAGCTGATTCTTCCTTTGTTATGAGTTAATATTAATTTTAATTAACCAATGTTAAGAGTTAATTAGTTTTTAAATCATGGGATATTTATTATAATGCAGTGATAAACATGGATTTGATGGCCTCTTACCTCTGTTTTCTCTGTTTTCTATCTATCTTTTTTTCTCTTCTTCTCCACTATCATCACTTGAAACTTATTCACATTTCTCATCTTTAATTGATAGAAAATAAGACTTGGATTCCTATTTTCATTATGTTGAAAGCTTCTCTTTGTTGTTAGGTAAAACACAGATCAAGTTGTCCTTATGGAAAACAACACAAGTCCATAAACTCTGATTCTCATGCTTTTCTTTATTCATTTCAGATTCTATGTCTTCTAAAAGAGTCATTGAAGTTCTCATTAGTGTGCAAATTGCTTAGTTTTATAACACTGAGGAGCAAGCATTACTCTAAACCAGGTTCCTTTGCACATGCTTTCATTTCATTGCTACCAGACAAGATATCTTCTCCATGATATGCTTCTTTTCATCTCAATTGTGTTCTTCTTTGCATTCAGTCACAAACTAACAGTATTATTATTATTATTATTCAGAATTCAGTCATGCATCAAGAAGAACTAAAATGAAATTAAGCAAAGCACATTGAAAAGTTCAGATATGTCTTTTCTGCTAGCTTCATGAAGATTACATAGAAAGGAACATTAAATTAAATTTTTTCCTGCCTTCTCAAGATCTTCTTGCAATATTGCTTGGCATGAACCAAGTTGAAGAGTGGTCGACAATCTCCGGCTCCGGCTGCTCCGGCATGCACTCTAAGTTCACTCCAAAGAGCCTCAGTCTCTTCGGCACTGCCATACACAAAATGTCAGATGAATTAAGCTGATAAAGATGAGACACCTAGACTTAAAAACTCACCTCTACGTCTCCGGGAACCGATGAAGAAGCGGTTGCCGGAGATTGTTCGTTCGAAGAGAACAACATCTCCGGCATCAAGCTTCTTCTCCTTGACGTACCGGCTCCATCCCTTGGTGAGCACATAGCTCTGGCTGCTTGTCCAGTAGGAGTAACGGAACCTCCATGGCTTCCCAAGCTCATCCTCAAAGCTCAGCAGTAAACCCTTCTCTCCTGAATCACAAGCAAGTGGGAAGTACTTCTCTGCATGCTGCTTTGGGATGACCAGCCTGTTGAGCTTCCCTACATCACTTGGTGTCAATGGCTTCTCAAACATGGCTTCCTTCTCCTCCATACTTCTTATCATCTCCCAAGCTTTTGCTTCAGAAAAATGGTTCATCATTGAGAATCTTGATGATGTATGGCTCTGCATTTATGCTCTAACAAGTGAAATATTTTCCACTGGTCAGTTGCAGCTTGTCAAATATTATGGTGTTGATCTGAACATGTGAGAGGGTGGACAGAAAGCATCAAGAGTTTAAAGTTCCTAAAGGTGGTATACTATATATTGTTAGTTCAAAACTCTTACTGCACTTGCATCACCATTGATTCCTTTGTAGAAAAAATATCACTGTACTGCACTCTAATGTTAGTATTCTCATTACTGTGATAAGTTGTGCAAATTGAGTCCTTTCTCCTCTTCTTCATCATCATGCCAACCACCTGCCCTTCTTCATGAGAATATAATAATGCAGTCTTGTAGCCCTGACAGCAAACAAACCCTAATCTCCTCTTCAATGTTCATGCATGTTGTTTTTTCTTTAGCTTGATATGGAAACCATCTGAGTCCCCTTTTCCACTGAGAGGTTCATTATCTTATTGTGGTTGAGATGCGAAAACACATGCCTTTTGTTTTTCTAGGGAAAAAGCCTTCTACTGCTCTTGTTCTTTTTTGACTAAGGCGACAAATGCCCCCGAAGGATATCAAGGAAATGTACTAGCTCGGCAACTCAACGCGGAGGCAAATCCGTACACCCGGATTTTCGGATTCGGCAGCTCGCACGGGAACATATCTGGACACTTGTGACCCTCACCTTACAAGAGATAGAATTCGATCCTAGACCATTCATAGTGCAATCCCATCTGTTAACAAGAGACTTAGTACCAATAGATCACATGGTAGTTGGTTCTACTGCTCTTTATTTTTGGAACTTGGACATTTAGGATGAGAGTTATCCTATCCATTCAGGCATCATCCATGTGGCAATCACTTATTGGTTAATACCATCCACACAATCCACACAATCCACACAAGATCACAGACCACAATCCATGGAGAAATTAAAGCCTCCTTGCAAGCAGAACAGAGCAACCACTCCTTAGAGAAAGAAGATGGCAGCAGCCATGGCAACTTCCAGCATTGCAGGCTTGACTCTTCCTCACAAACCATCTCTCTCCTCTGGTACTCATGATCTCTACGTTCATGCATGCATGCATGCATGCATTCATCTGTATAATATATGTTTAACTTTGTGGGTCTCTTATAGGTTTCATAAGGTCTCAGAGATCTGCAAGAAACCCTCTGAGCCAGAAGGTGGCAGCAGGTGGGAGGTTCACCTGGTAAGCCAAAGCCAAACTCTCTATTATGTGCATAAATTTCCATGCAGAGATGGTAATTTCACTGATGTGAATGAAAACCAGCTTTGAGAGAGATTGGCTGCGCACAGATCTTAATGTGATCGGTTTCGGATTGATCGGTTGGATAGCACCGTCGAGTGTCCCGTTGATCAACGGCAACAGCCTGACAGGTCTCTTCTTTCAGAGCATTGGAGAGGAGCTTGCCCATTGGCCTACTGGCCCTGCTCTCACTTCTCCTTTCTGGTTTGTAACTTGTCATTCAGTCATTCATGGGGGAATGTTCAATGTGTCATTAGTCTGAGATTGAGTTTCTGTTTTGATGGTTTTAATTTCCAGGTTGTGGTTGGTCACTTGGCACCTGGGGCTTTTCCTTTGCCTCACATTTGGCCAGATAGGATTCAAGGGGAGGGCTGAAAAGTACTTCTGAGTTTGTGTTTGTACTGAGATTGTGCAGTATCTGCAGCACATAACCTGTATAGGAACTTCAGAACTTGTATCTCTATTTCCTCTGATCTGCTTTTAATGCAATTATTGTGTTTCAAAAGGTGCTCATTCATTTATAGTTAGAGAAGGAATCTCAAAAACAACATGAAGAATTGGTATAAAAAAGATCAGTGCATCTTTAAGTCATTGTAATACTCTTGCAGCCACTTGTTCATGATCTGAATCTCTGTTTCCCGGGCTTCTTTAAGCCATTTAGGATCATCGGCGGTCGCGAATCGGAGATCTACATGGTGAGCCCCTGCTATGAATTTTGTGTCAATTAAGAGTTGAGGAAAGAAACTTGGAGTGTTGGTGCTGACCTTGAGCTGAGACTATGGCTACAAGGCTCGGCGAAATCGACTCCAATACACTGAAACAATCACCAGTGATTGTAAGATAAGCAATAGAACAGAGAATTAATATATGTATATATTTACCCTCCGGCACTCCATGGATCCCTTAAGCCATTGAAGAAGATGATGTTGCTGCCGAATCGCTTCAATACCCTTTTGATATCCTGCCACAAAATGCAAGACATTGTTGAACAGAGGAGGAAATGGTGGATGTGTGCTTAATATATGGACTCACATGCCCGCCAAACTCCGCGGTAATCCAATGCGGTCTCGGTGGCACACCATACTCGTATTCGCAGCTTAAAGCTTCCTTTGAGTAATCGTAGGTAGAGGCCGGAAATATGCTATCCTCTCTGTTTGCTTGAGTTGGCATCACCATTTCAGTGCATACCTTCATTCTCGATGAGGAAAACAAGAATTAGATAATTGAGAGCATTAAGTTGTTGATAGATTTATTATATACCTGCCAATACCATCCCTCCATTCCAATGAAACCAGAATCACTGAGGTTGAAGCATGCTTGTGTTCCACTGTAGTTATAGTAGATGTTCATCGCATCGTGAAGTCTTGCAAATGTATTGTTGCCTGTAGTAGGATCATCTATGGCCTTGCACATCTGTGTTTATGTTTGTGTTGGAGTCACTTATTTGCAGGAATGCAAATTGAATTAGAAATACTTGAGGATGTACCTGTCTCACTGGATAAGCTGGGAGAGGTTGTAAGAAGTTTGATGCTGTAGGGTAGTCAGTCATTGCAGCATAAACAAGTGCAGTCTGAATCCATGATTCTAATCCTCCATTTTGGACTTGACCTCTGCACAGAGAAGCACAATAACATTCTTCAATCTTACTTAGCAAAACACAGTCAGTATCAGATTGATTAAGAAAAAAAATGGAAGTATTTCCTACTTGCATATCTGAAATGATTTCTCGAGCTCATCAATCCCACCAGGTCGGTTGAAGGCCTCATCAATCTCCTTCCATGAACCTTTTATCGTTCTGTAACAGCTTTCGCTCTCATTCTATAATCAAAACAGCAAATAGAATTACTCAAATAAGTGTTACTCATTTGATGATGTATTTGAGTGAGTGTGCAGGATAGGAAACCCTGAAATTCCTCGTGATAACATCGTTGAAGGAGTATGGGGAGACAATGTCATCAAACTGAATGATTGGAGCTGATGATGCCAAGGCTCCAAGTGCCAAATGGGGATACTTCAGCCTAAACCATGCAGCCAACACTGCCACCAAAAACCATAAGAAAACATTTACAATTCTCTTCTCATGAACAATTATAGTAACTAATCGTCGAGACACATAATCATCCTTACTTCCCCCATAAGAACCTCCAAAAACAAGAACCGGTGATTGTTCAGCGCTCAAATTCTTCTTTAGATCAATTAGTAATGTAGCATAGTCTGCAAGGGCCTGTGTGGAGCTCAAATACCCAAGAGTAGTAGCATTACTATAAGCAACCTCTTTATCACCGAAGGGAATGGAATCCCCATAATACCTATGCTGCAGCAACATACAAATTCAATTAGTCTCACCAAACAATCAACCAACTCACAAGGTTGGTAGCCAACTCTATAATCAATCTTACAGACACCATGCATGAATCCAAACATCAAAAAATATATTGTTCAATGAGAAACAAAGTACAAGAAGCAGACCTCAATAAAGATAAGCAGGGCGTTGAAGCGTGGCGCAATGTCGAACATAAACCCTGTGTTTTGTGCAAACCAATTGATATTGCCCTCGTTCCCGGTATAAACAAAGATAGGTGCTGCCTCCTTGGCACCACCCCAATGCGTATTGTTGATAAGATACCTCTGTTGGAACGTTTCGTAGCTCTTCGGATGGAAGTTGAAGTGATCAAGGATCTGCGTGAAGTACTTCACCTCATAAAGGATGTCACTTGAAGATGAAGACTTACTGGAATAGGCATGAAGGAAAGGACTTCCAAAGCTTTGTGCAGCAATGGAGAAGGGAAACAAGGACAGCAGAATGAAGAATGAGAAAATGATGGATCTGACAGAGGATGCCATCTTCTTGGTGTAGTGTTTGATGAAAACAAAATTGTTGTATAAAAAGAATAAAACAAGAAGAACACTACCTGACACTTTGAGTAGGGACTGCAGAGTTGGTATGGTTGGCTAGAAACTCTGCATCTCTGCTCTTTGTTTGGTTTGACTTGGAAGGTCTACTGAAAAGGTTATAGGATGATGTTTTGTACAAGGGAAGTAAGTACTCTGATATGTTCATGAAGAAAGAAGAGGTTCATGGTTTGTTTCTTGGGGACATTAAAATGATGTTCAGATCTTGATCTTGCAGAGCTTGTTAGGCATGAATGTAGACTACAACGAAGAAAATAAAGTAGCTTGGAAACATACCTGTGGTCATAGACATGGAGAAAGACTGAACTCTTCTCAAAAATTCAAGAGACAAAGAAAATACACTTTCTTTGCACCAATTCTTTCATTGAATAATAAACTCTGAAACCAATCAATTCAGCATTCATCATTTTCTACTGAACAATAAAGTGAACAATAATTCAGGATTGTAGAACAGAGACTTGGTCATTTAAATGCACAATCGCAATTGCTGCTTGCAAAGCAGCACCTAATGGAAGAACCTGCTCATCAAGAAAAAAGTGTGGAGAATGCAAGGGATGGAATGAACCCAATGTCTCATTTCTGATTCCAATGGAGAAATCAGCAGTAGCCATCTTCTGGGAATAAAAACCAAAATCATCGGCTGCCATACACATAGAGCTCAAATGCACATTGGCTTCCCCCAACATACTCTCTCCTACCATCTTCCCAAGCATGTACATCTGTTCATCGTTGACAGTAGTCGGATAAGGTATTCTATCCTTGTACATGAAGTCGATCTCGGCAGTACAACCATGAACTACCGGCTGGAGTTCAATGATCTGTTACTAGTAAAACCAGGACTATGAGACACACTGGCATCGAAACTATGAAAGAGTCATACTGAAAGTGAGTTTTACAGTACCTCCTTGATTCGCTCTGATAAGTAAAAGAGACCTTCAGTTGTCATACTCCTTAGAGTTCCTCCCAAATCAACTGAATCTCCTACTGCTTTCACAAAGGTAACAGATACAACCTGAATTTGCAAATCAACTACACATCAGCCAAGTGTTTGGAACAATGGGGCCGAGATCAAAAACTCTGAAAACATTACTCTGCCTTCAAGAGGATCAGCTTCTCGAGACACTAACAGCTGAAGCCCCTGGATCACAAAAGAGGCAGCAAGGATGGCATCTCCATCACCTTTCCCTTGAATTCTAGCCATAAATCTAGCAGAAGCAGCAAGAAGAGGCCCTGGTCTGGAAGCAATGGCACCAGTTGGGAGCTTAGCATCAACATGCAGTGTAAACATGGCTGATACCCCCTCAAGAACACCTTCTTGCAAGACATGATAAGCACCAGCCTGACCTTCTTCAGCTGGCTGGAAAACAAACTTCACAGTACCCTATGAAAAAAAAAAAAAAAAAACCAAAAGTCATGTTCTTGAGAAGATGAGAGAGATTGTTGCAGCTTTTACCTTCAGTTCATGCTTGCGTTCTTGAAGTAACTTAGCAGCTCCAAGAAGCATTGCAACATGAGCATCATGACCACAAGCATGCATTTTTCCATCGTGTTTGCTCTTGTGCTCCCAATCCACCAACTCCTTCAAAGTGAACATGAATTTCAAAGACAAGCTCATAGTTTATGGAAGAGGTGGTGAAGCATTTGGTACCTGCAAAGGTAGAGCATCCATCTCAGCTCTGAAAGCAAAGAAAGGCTTCAGACCGGTACCAAGAGAAGCCACAACTCCAGTCCTGGCGACAGGCCATGAATGTTCAAGTCCAAGGATAGCAAGCTCTCTTCTTATGAGTTGGCTGGTGTTGAGTTCCTGGAAAGCGAGCTCTGGGCGCTCGTGAATGCTCCTCCTTGTGCGCTTTAACCAGTCGGAGAATGTGGGGTCGCGAGCTGATGCTAAGAGCTCACGGGTGAGATGTCCGATGGAGTTCTCCGGGGGTGTAGATGCCCTTGAGGGACGAAGACCGGTCAACGATAGCAAACCGGAGAGGATAAGTACGGTCATGACTGGAAGGGAAGCCATGATCTAAGGGAAGGGATGATACAGACTACTTTGCTAATTGCTACCAAACCTAGGGATGACAACCCCCGATCAGATCCGCGGTTTCCGATCCGATCCGCCCGAATGTGGTGATTTTTTTTGGTTGAAGAGCGTAGCATGGGGCGGGGATTTTTTATGAGAAAGACGGGTCGGGGCGCGTTTGGCAAACACCTATTTTAAATCCGCCCCGCTAAAAAAATTACAAACATACCCCCCTCCTCTCTCTCTCTCTCTCTCTCTATATATATATATATATATATATATATATATATTATATTACATAGCCTAGGGTTTACAAACATATCCTATCTCTCTCTCTCTCTCTCTATATATATATTGCATAGCGAGTGGTATGAGGAAAAACAGTACTTGATTGTAGTATTGAAAACCCCATTATTTGGCGGGCGTCCCCGCCCCGCCCCATTGCCATCTCTAACCAAACCCAATGATTATTTATCAATTTTTTTTTAAAAAAATAAAAAATAAAACATACTATTTTTATTTTATTTGGATTTTAACATATAACTCAGTAAAATTTTAATATTATATATATCAGTAGTGTTACCATGTGGCCGGTCGGAACACTGTTGATTTACGGTCGCCTCCCATTTGACCATTTAGAGAGTGTTTTAAGGATTTCCAACCGTACGAATGGAAAGAATATTGAAAAATAAGCTAGCATGTCGATTTTCATACAATTTGGTGAGGTAATGATCATTCATTTAACGGTTTTTATTTTATAGAAATAACGGTTCAGAATTTCAACTCTTAAATGAGAGAATCATCACCTCACTAAATTGTATGAAAATTGACATGTTAGCTTATTTTTCGATGTTCTTTCCATCATACGGTTGGAAATCCTTAAAATACTCTCCAAATGGCCAAATAGGAGGCTACCTTATATGCACAGTAATCCGGCTGGCAGGACAGTATCAACGTTGTTATATATATGAAAATGTTAGAATCCGGCCGGCCGCAATTGCGTCTGGCCCATACTAACACTTGGGGTTGTGTGTGTGGGTTGTATATTCGTGTGGGTTTTGTGTGTTAGTATGGTACTGACATGTCTATATATATATATATATATATATATATATATATATATATTGTTAATCGAAAAACTCGTGAATTGAAGATGAGGTTGGATGTGTTCTCTTCTCTAGTTCACCTACAATGAGGACAAAGAAAAAGAAACCTGTGAGAGAGGGGTAGGGCTTTGATGCGCGTGCCCGCTCTAATGGTTAAGTCAGTAGTTTGGCCGGAGAAGAAAAGAGGGAGTTTAAGTTTGGTTTTTGTTTACTTACCTTCCTTCTGTATGTACCTCCCCTCCGTTCTTCAGGATACGTGTTCCCTTTTATCTCCTCCATCATAAGGATTTTCGTACACATCCCCTCTCCTAGGGTAGTTTTACGGAGATACAGTGGTGCCTTGTTAGACTTCCACTACATTAAGGAGAAGTGATCGTGACACAGTGTGTGCCAGATCTCAGGCGTATCATGTATGTGCATATAAAATCTCGCTTTATGGTAAAAGACCACTTCCAAACTCATTTAAAAACTTTTATTCTTCACTTAAATACCTTAAAATCTTTATAATTTCAAGTATATTTACTAAAGATATAAACCTAATTCTGCATATATATATATATATATATATGATAACTTGAATAATACACAACTGGAGACTTTTCTAGTGAATGTACATAGTAACTATAATGCAAACAAATCCACTATCAGGTTTGTATATGCAGACTTCTATGAATTGCCAATGCCTTTCCCTTGAGCAGCCTGGTACAGTGGTATCTGGTATGTCTCTTTCTGAAGTTCTTTCCAGGTTTCTATACTCGCCAAATCAATTCTGGCATAAAAAAATAAATGAATGAGCAAAAGGGGAGAGAACCAAGCTCTACAAGTGAGTGGTTTGCGACTAGAACCTTCAGGGGAAGAACTTCATTCACTAGAATTCGCAAGACCAACCATCTTGAGCATGTTGCGGTCCTCTTTAAATCTTTCCAGAACTGTACCTTTGACAAGGTCTGCCTTCTCATTCTGCACTCCTTTCACTACAGTTCCCCAGCATTCAATCACTTCTGGATGTATACGGCTTGACTTGGAAAGGCATGGACTGTTGAAAGTGGTGCAGGCAAATGTGTGCCCCTGATCGAAGTTAGCAGAGAGGAAGAGGCCAAAGTGATTCGCTCGCCCTCCAAAGCCAATGCCATTGGGGATGCTATCTGAGCTGAAATTCACAGCACACTATCGAAGTATTGAATCAGATCCTTTGAGACAGGTGGATGGAAAATATCAACTAATGTTTCCATTTCTATGAGTTTTGCTACTAGTTTTCAAGATATTTCTATAAAGATAATTTTATATATAGATGAACAAATAAAATTCGTAAAAGTAGTCAAAGATTTCATAGATAAAAGTTCTCTGATCATTTTGTAGAAAAACCACAGACCATGAAACTAAACCTGATAAACTTTCTTTTTTCAGTTTTTTTTTTTTTTTTTGTTTTCTAACTAACTTGAATAACACCTTATAATTACCTTCCCTGAGGTAGTTTGTAAAAATCACGTCTTCGACAACTAAAAGACCCTATATGCGAGTGAAAAAGAAAAAAATTGAAAACCTTCTTACTTTCTTGCTCAAAAAAAGTAAAAAGCCTTCTGAAAACCTTTTCTTGAGCAAAACTTATGAAAGAAATCTTACCCACTGCAGATTAGTGTTTGCTCCTGTAGGCCGAAATATTGATGCCCTAGGATAAAGTTGAAACAGAAAGGATCTCATGTCACCATAAAAAGTACTTTGTCTATCCCATTGCTGAGAAGCATATCCTCCATATATGTAGCCTTCAGTATCTTTTATAACAAGAATAGTTGGACCATCTCCACTCCTGCAGATACAAAGGCAGCCAGCACATACAGGGCATAAGATGTGGGACCAGTTTAATCATGATAAAACTACCCTTGTTCATGCAGTTTGTAAAATAGAAATAGTTGAAACAAAATTACAAATGTTATTAATGCAGTATTTCCTGAAAAATAAGTACAATTCACAAGAGTAGAAAAAGATGAAATTTAGAATATATGCACACCAATAAAAGCATCTCAGACCACAACATGAAACTCAAATCAAATAGAATTTGAGGCAATGAAACAAATGTATCATTATTAATGCAATGCAGTGGCACAATCATCCACAGAATGTTAACATCTACACCATCTCTATCAACTCAATATTTTTTCTTGAATAGATGAATGAGAATTATTTTTAACTCTTTATTTTATACGACAAATAATTCTTCAAAATATTCCAGTAAAATAAATCTAGCTATTATGCAAACTTTTGATGCTGCCCAAAATGGACATTATATAACAATTGTATAAATAATACTAGGAAAGATAATAATCTTCCACGTTAATTCCTCCTTTTTAAGTTTCTTGCCTACTTTCTATAGCCTACGACTTATGATGAAGTAAAAATCTAACATTCAAATAAAGGAACAGGAAACTCACACTACATTGCCCATAAAAGTGTTAAAACTCAGGCCATTAATCGCGCTATGATATAAAAGCTTCCACTCTTCCGTGTCACTTTGGGAAAGTGCTCCTCCAATGTGCCATGCATACTCTTTCCTCATAATAAGCATATCAGAACTTATATTTTCAGGATATTGTAGCTGTGGAACTTGAAAGCCTGGTCTGCCTACAAGAAGAACTAATTTAGCATATGGAAAACGCCTATAACAAAAAACCCAAGCAATCTACAAGTTCATGGAGAGATATGCCAGCAAAATAACATGTAAAATGACATAAAAGAGCATTTATGTCCACTCAAATGCATTAGGAAAATCCTCTCTTATTGAATTTGTCACTCATCCACCTATCGCATAATCCATTCCATGCATGCCCATACAGCAATATCATCATAGTCAGGTTATTAAATCCATGGCTTCTCACAAGGGGCAACCTGCCATTACTATCTTCTGATAATAGAAATGGTGTTAATTACAGCATGCAGCCATCACTCACAACAGGTTTAGCAATGTGGTAACAAATATAATCACCTGAAGCATATGATTGAGCCTATTGATGGTATATAAACGAAAGTAGGCTAACAATTCCATTCTAGTCTAGATTAGTAACAGTGAGAGTTATCTACAGCTAATATGATCAAAAGCTGTAGTATTAGACTCTAATATTTGGCTTGAAGGATCTGAAGATTATTCAACAAAGTTTTTTTTTCTTCTTCTAAATAATAAACACCTGAAAGCATTTTAAGTATAGCTAGGTATCTTTATGGGTCTTAGAAAGCACCTGACTTATGAATTGTCAATAAATTTATAAGTACAAAGCATGGCAATCAATTCATCACATGATACAAGTAGTAGTTTTGCCAATACCATAAAAAAACAATCTTACGTAAGATCATAAGCTACAAGAATTCTCTCAACAATGTTATTAATTTTTTAGAAAATTTTGATGGCGAAATCAACAAAATGAAGAAAGCCGAAAAACACAAACCGGGATCAGGAGGTGTCAACAAACTTCCGAGGGCCTTCCTCAGAGATGGCAATAGAGCGCACCAATTCTTAAAATCACCAAAAGACATACTGTATTCCTCTCCTTCCCCTTGCTTTGAAAAGGTTGCCGCATTGAGGAACACTTGCAGGACATCCCGATCCAAGCTCGATCCCGATCCAACGTCCCCGGCAGAGAAAACAGCATCGTGGATCGAAGCCAATACAGCTTCTAAATCAGACCTAAGACGCTAATTCCATATCTCAGGCAAATCCATTCGAAATGCAAAAGAGGAGAGAAAGATAAACAAAAGTCCAAAACCTCGTCACCTTGACAGCACGCCATCACCGGTGACATCACATAGCTGGTAAATGAACTCCTCGATCTCACCCGCCGTTTCCTTCTCGTACGTCGCCTGATAGATGGAAGCCGATGAATTCGATGAGGTTTGATATGGCGAAATGAGAGGATGAAATCGCTTACTTTGGTGATGAGGAGATCATCGTAGGTGATCATAGAGTCGCGGCGGTTCTGGGTGAGGAGATCGAGCAACCGGTCGGCGAGAGGGCCATGGATGTTGAAGTAGGACTGGAAAACGGAGGGCGAGATGGCTTTGGAGGGACTCTGAGACTGGGCTGATAGCGAGACGAAGAGGGCATGGAGATCCTCCAGCTCTTTCTTGCTGAATGCCCTCCTCGCCCTCTCCGATCTAGGGTTCTTCGAGGTCGGGGATTGAGCGTTGCCCATTGCTCTCTCTCTCTCTCTCCTCGATCTCGATTGAGGACGATGACTCTTCGGTTTGGTTAGAGGCGCGCACGAACTTATGACATAATCTAAAATAAAAAATAAATAAATAATGGTGTCATAAATGGGCCGGACCGGACCGGACCGGTACGGCCCAACAGCGAGATCATATTGGGCTGTGAGCCAACCTTGAGCCCAGTCCACACTTGGGCTGGGTCGGGAGTTGCACGTGCCCCGTTATTGGGGCACGTGACACGTTTTTTTTTTTTTTTTTTAAATTACCTATTTACTTTCAATATTTTCATTTATGTATTTTTTCCTAAATATATTTATTTTTTAATTGATATAAAATAATAAAAATATATATATATTTTTCAGAAAAAAGTCCAGGCTTATGCCCATTCAAAGCCCTGAAGCCTCCACCGACTCCCCATTTCATCGTCGTCTTCTTAGAGGCGTCCTCAAACCCTCGTATCCATCTCCATCTTCGCACGGTCATCGAATTCATCGGAAGAGAAGTGAATTACTGCTCCGCCTCTGCCACAGATCCATCACCATCTCAGGAGATGCCCCGTGAGTTCTTGATTCATTCTACTTTTCCTGAATTTGGATGTCGAAATTTGTTTTGGTTCATTGGATTCCTAGGGTTCGTCCTGAACAACGAAATTGTTGAAATTTTCGTGGTGTCAAGGGTCGTGCTTTGAGATAAGTTCTTAGAGAGATGTCGAGGCCCATGGTGCTTGTTTTCCTGCTGGTGATCCTTATCATCACGTCGCAGTTCGAGTGGAAGCAGCAGCTTGCGAACGAATTGGAGGCTGGGCCGGCGATTTCTCAGAAGCAGCAGCGGATTGCCGACAGGGAAGAGGCCGTCAAAGAGAAGGTGAGACCTTTTCTTTTCAACTTGTTCTTTAGTTTTGAATTTCTGTTTCTTATAACCCTAGCTTGGTCTTTTCTTTTATGGCTTGGGTTGTCAAGGGTTGTCATTCATTTTTATTGATTCATAAATAATGTTCTCATCTGACCAATTATCAGCAAAATTTGTTCTTGAAAAATGGATTTTTTTTTTTTCTTGAAATACAAGCTGTTAGCTTCCATGCGATTACTCTGAAGAGTATGCTTTTGGCATCTTATAGTAGTGCCTTTTCTGTTTTCATATTGAAAAGTTTCTTAAATCTTTGTAAATCATTAGGAACTGCTATTAGTTTGGCTTGTTAGTTTGTCCTGTTTATTCCTCCTCCTAGTTGTTGTTTCGTGGTTGTATCTGGGTTATCAAGAGTGAGTCCTTGATTGATTGCTTTCTTGAATGTACACATTGTCTTTAAATAAATGTATTTTTTGGTTAAAGGTTTTTGTTTTGCCTTTTGTTATCCTTTGCTTTGATAGCTATAAGTATCACTGTTTTGTTATGCTGTTTATTTCTTGTGTAAATTTTGGCTTTTTGTTGAAATAAAATTGAATCAGAGCATATAGTTTGAGAATGGGTTGTTTTAGTATTCATTATTCTGATTTCTGATTTAATTAGTTCTGTCAATTGTGAGTAACGAATTAATTGTCACCCTCAATTCCTTTGGTATAAGGTGTTACTATAATAGTTTGATGCATATATCTTTGAATGAGTGAATGGTGATTTGTTGAAGATGGGTCAACTTGCGTATCTCTACCTTGATTAGATACTCTCATTTATCTTCCTGGTTGCTAGTTTCCTATTTGGAAGAGGATGATTTAAATTGATGAACTTGGCTTTTGAAGTTGCTACAATTGAGGGTGCCAATTCTTCTTACCTTATTACTTGATAAATTTTTATATGGGAATTTCCTAAATTTTTACATAGTCGAATAATGAAGCACATTCCATTTAACATTATGGAGCTTACCTTCATGGTTTTGACCATAAGACTATACTTGATCTCTGGCCCAAGTGCATATAGCTTTACGTTTTTAGAGATTGTGGTATGCTGATGAAACTGGATGTTGAGACTCAGTTTGTCATGAGGCAGTCATTACAAGTCTTCTATGTTTTATCACCTTTCTTTCAGATAATATGGCTATCTTTTTCTTATGGCTTTTATTATTCTTGATGATTAACACTAGCCTCTACTGTCTGAATATGAATTTCTTCCTGTATTTCTTTAATAAGGTTTAGCTTCCACAATTGCATAGGATTATGCTGTCTATTTTCTATTGTAACTTAAAAATGACTTTGTCTAGTTCAAGTTTGAGTGCCTCCAACTATTAATCGAGTCAGTTTATTATGTTTATGATGTTTGAAGTTTGATTAGAGATTATACCTTGTAATTTTTTAGCATCCTTAAATTCACTAATTACTTGCATGGGATGTTACTTTCTCAGAATCAATATATATGCTGCAGGGTTCTAATATCAGAAACCCTTAGTTTGTAATCCAACTTGAAATATATCCAACTCTGGAAGCTCTTTACCATTGTTTCAATCTATTTGACTTTGGTTCAGCACGTGCAATAGATTGAGAAAAAGAAAAATTCTCAATGGCCATGAGATGAGCATCTTAGGTTGATTTATTTGTTAATGAATGCTTCTGTTAACTCATGGCCTATGAAGTATGAGAACTATCAATGTGGCATCTACTTCAATAACTCAAGCCATGTGTACATCTAAGTCGGATCCTTCATTGGAACTGTTCGGTTGATCTGTTTAATGGAAAATCAATAATTTCTCGACAGATAATTTTATCTCAAGAGAAGAACATTCAGAGGCTGAATGAGCTGGTGCTGACCCTTCAACAACAGTTGCTGCAATGCCGAAGCAGCGTGAACAAATTAAATGATAGTGGAAACCCTTTCTCAACAAACATTAGTGAAATAGAGCAGCAGCAGCAGCAAACACTGCAAGATTGATTTCCGTTGAACAATTTGAAACTGATGACCACCTTACACATTCAATGTACTTATAATGACATTGTAGGCAGAGAGAGACATTAAAACTCCCCAGTTAAAAGCTTGTTTTGTGCAAATGTGATTACTGTCACACAGCTTGAGATTGTCATTCATGTAATCTATAATACCATACCATTGTCATGTAAAATCAGTTTCCTCTGATCTAGTATCCAAAGCTATGTAACTTGTTGTAGATTCATCGAATCTTCACTCTTAATCAATCAGTGGAACTGGTTGCTGTGAGCTACATATGGTTTGTACTTCTGAGCGACCGGCATGTTACTGTTGACCTGGACAGGTAAAAGCCCTAAATGAGGAGACACCATATCATTAAGCAGGTGGAGGTGTTGTACATCCAGTGATAAATCACACTGCCTTGATTTAACTTGTACCAGTTCCAAACCTGTGTTGCTTTGAGTAGGGGCCAGACTGATGGCCCCCTCTGTTTTAACTCCAGTGTTCAAAAGCCTTCCTTCTTTTTTGTCTGAATATTAACTGTATCACAGGTGGCCTGTTAACAAGATAAGATTGATATTTTGAGGTGTTAACATTCTTCGTTAATTTAGTCCATGCCCAATCCAATTCCGATCAAATGCTCGAGGTTTCACCGACAGAATTGTGCCCCCATCAATCATAAAAGAGAAGTAATGTCTCCAGGCCTCTGAGGATGCTGCACATGCCTGTTGACTCTTGGCAACTTGCTTTTGCTTTTCACTTAACTTCCTCTGCAAGTGGGTTGTCCATTTTTTGCACCACCAAAAGAAGAGTTAATCACTGAATCATGATCCTGACAACACCATTTTCAGGTGATTGAGATTAAAGATGAAGATGATGATGATGATGATGAACCACCACCTTATTGTGTAGCATGGCAACTCTTCCATCCATAACCATAAAGAAGGAAATTGAAAGAAGAGCTTGAATGTTCTTAAATGGGAGTGATGAATTCTCTACAGGCATAGCCATCCAATGTTTGGTTGGCATCCAACTAAATGGTGTATCAATGCCCACACCTGCAAGCTACTGCACCTCCAATCCATGGCTGCATGGCATCAATGTTGCTTTCAATTAGCCAGCCCTGACTTCTTACCATCAACCTGGAGACATCCCTTTGAGCCTTTGCCCTTGGCTTAAGCTCCAAAAGGAAGCATCATTGGAACCTTATTTTCATCACAAATGTTCCACTCTTTAGTCTATTGTTTGTGTTATATATATGATTTTGACCTGAATAATATGTTTTATGAAATTTAAAAATACTTAATTCCTACTAATATATAGCTTTAAAGAAGGCATAAATATCAGACATTGAATTGAAATTGTGAGAGGGTGAGATAAAATTAAGAAGCACATCTAATTTCTCCAGCTCAATACATTAACTCTTGATCGGATAGGCACCATTAAGAAGGGCTTCAATGCACCAAGTTATGAGCTCAACTATTGTGATCTAATGACCAAATTACCCTTCTATATTTTATTAATTTTTTATTCAGAAAAAAAATTATAGATGAAAGAAAACAACCTCGGAAGTCCTTAACTGATGAGGCTACTACTACTTGCCAACTCAAAGAGATAAATAAAAATTAAGAAAGAACTAAAAAATAAGTTGATGAAACTTGTATGCATGTATATATGATATGTCAAACAAGTGACATTAATGTGTGCCACCGAGCATTCACTATAAATACAAATATATTTAAGATTCATTTAATTCCATTTATTTGCTACATATTAATATTTGCAACAACTTCAGAATAAAACTAAAATTTCAAAAATTCAAAAAAAATGAGAAAGTAAAGAGGAACAGCTGGGAGAGACCACTGCTTTTTCCATTCATTCAGAATAGCACTTCAAACTCTGTCAATAAATAAGATGGCATCTGCAACCCAAAGAAAATTCACTTTGATAACTAAATTAATAAAAAAAAAATCAAAACCACTTCATGTGTTAAATAAGGCTACAGTCTAGCAAAAGAGAGACAGATAATGAACATACTTAAAAGATATTTCATATGTTATGAATGGAGGTTTCTTTCTTTGTTGTTTTCACCAAATAATTACACATTGAATGAAAGGAGAGAACTCTACCTTCAAACTGAAATCCCATCTCCACACTCAATTCCTTGCCTCCCTGGCTTTACAAATCCTCTCTCTGTGAACAGTAACACTGAAAAAAACAGAGAAGAGATGAAGAGAAAAAAATAAGAGAGAGAAAGGTAAAGGTAATTAAAGTTCCTGTTTGGTATTAAAGAGAAGGGAATCAAGTCAGCTTCCAATCCCATTCCCATTCCCTCTATATAATGGCAGTGGAGGCGCCCGCCAGCAAGCCAACACCCTAAACCATCATGCCTGCATTGCATCACTTGCACACCACCAGACCTCATTCAGCCTAACTCTCTCTCTCTCTCTTCCCCCTCCTCCAGGTTCACATATACTTGCAAAACTTGATTCATTCCCTTTCTTCTCCATCATAACTAAAACCAGTCCTGTTTCTCTTTTCAGATAGAGAGGATGAGCAGAAACAATGGGAAGAGTCCAAAGGTGGACATGAAGCTCAACAGGTCACCTGCGCAGCGGGGGAATACGTCGAGGGTGGCGAGAGATGATGGTGGGTCACCAAACGGGAACGGGTCTTCTTCTTCGTCTCCGCCTAGCTCCTGTGTGTCGTCCTGCTCAAACAGTCCAGAGGCGCAACCGATGGTGCTTGCTGGATGCCCTCGATGCCTCATGTATGTAATGCTCTCTGAAGAGGATCCCCGGTGCCCCAAGTGCAAGAATCCTGTCCTCCTTGACTTTCTCCAGGGCAACAACACCACCACCACCAAGATGAAGAACAGGAAGAGCTGAGGCTGGGGTACAAGACACCTTTCCATCTATTACTAGTTTCCTCTTCTTCTTCTTCTTCTTCATGGGAAAATTTAGTGTTAGTCCCTGAAAAGACTAAAATTTGTCCCAATTCTTTTAGTCCTTCAAGTACAAGAGTATCTTCTACTTGAGGGACTAAAAGAATCATGGTAAGTGAATTAAAAGAAAAAGAAAATTTAGTCTTTTCAGGGACATGCAGAGATTTTTCCAGTTTCTATGTTTATCTACTGTTGTTTGCTTTTGCTTAGTGAAAACTGGGCCAATTCTATGCTTATTATATTCTCTAATCTCTCTGCTGTATTTCATCACTGAAAAAAAATCTTACCTAATTAAATGAATGCAGGAGTAATTGTGACAGTTGAGAATAATGAAGAGGATTACGTCAGATGACTAATACCAATTTATTTCCACCTCTTCCTTCTTTCACTCTTCCCTCCAATGCAATCCAGACATTCATGTCACCACTAAATGCAAGGCCAGCAGCATTACCTGTCGATTGTTAGCCAAAAGAAAACAAATTAGCACAGCAAAAAATATAAAGAGAAAAGATAAAATAGAAACAGTGATGATATCCATCTTTGATCTCTTATCTCCAACCTGGGGCAATAGGTCAACTTAGATGATATCTATGAACATCGCTTTTGAAACACGCCTGGGAGGTGTTGGGGACATCTTTCCGTCACTTCTGTTTTTTGTCAACAGAAACTATGAACAAAGTCCTTTCTTAACACCAACCTAGTTCTATATTGAACCGATCATAGGAATGCCAGTTACAGTATCTATAAGCCAAAGAAGAGCATGGACAAGCTTTTTCATGTGCACACAGCTTCACTCAAACAAAACTAGACAGATAATAATAGGAAATTTACACCATAAAAAATAGTGGCTTGCTCTGTAATTTTGAAGATCAACAACAATTTGCGTGAAAGAAATAAAATATAAGCCATTTAACTCAAAAAGGATGTCAATATCACTGAAAAAGATAGCAACAATGGTTCAGCAAAGTTCTGACGGTGTTTTAATAATCATTCAATATACACAGCAAGGAGAAATAGAAAACACATGCCAATGACATGCAATTGGAGGACAACTCTTTTTGATAGATTGTTTCCACCTGCAACATGATTTTGAGTTGAGATTGAAAGAAATTGAGTCCAAAAAAAACATACTAAAAAATCCTCAGAGGAGTTTATAAAAAAATTATAAAATAAAAAAAAAAACATTGCAGGAGAAGAGAGAAAACATAATGCCAACATTACTAAAAAAAAGGCCACATTATCCAAAATAACATACCTCATGATACCACTTGAATTCTGATCATCTATGAAGATCATATGAAAATAGCTTCACCCTTGTGAAGTGATGCTACAAAGATGGCATAAAGGCACAAAGTGACATCTCAAAACATGATTCCAGATGACCAGTTGGTGATTGCACAGTCCAGACAAATGATAGCATGTGCTTGCTCATACAATCGGTGTGGATGTCATTCTGGCTTTCATTCAAGTTTTCATACATCCAAATTCCAATCAAATGGGATCATGTTACAATTTTACAGCCGTTGATATAGTTGAGGAAAGTACAGTAATAAGAAGTGAAAAGATGAAGCTAAAATCTAAATAGTTGATGGATGTTATGGTCTCATAATCCTCTTTTAAACAACTTCTTGATGCCTGAGATTCTCTTTAAAACAACTTGTTGATCTGAGATCCTCATGTCTACCAACTGATTTAGAAGATCAAAGATTCTAAACAACATTATAGCCAGAGGAAAGCTCCAGCTATACTTAAACATTTGGATTAACAGATAATATTCAATACTTCCCAGGTATATTTACTAGTCATAATAGAACTTTTAAGTAAACAAACCACATTAACAGAAAGAACATCAAATCATAAATTTCTTTCAGCTGCCAAGGATCTTCCAACTAAGAAGTTACAAAATGTATCCAAAGCATTAGGTCAAAGAGATTAAAGAATGAAAAAAATAAATAAATTAAACAGGCCTCACATATTTGTTCAAAATTTGACACTAAAGAGGAAGTTATGTGTTCATAATTACTAAATTCTACCTCCAGCTAAATGCTCATATAATTTACTAAGACACATTGATAACTAGGAAATGAGGCTGGATAGACTAAGTGTTCATCATATAAGTAAATTATGAGCAGCTACTAAGATGGCCTGTGCAGCCACAGATCAATCAGTTGAAATTCAGGGAATAGGAGCCAGATAGATTATTGCAAATCAGATATAGTAGCAGCCTAGAGAATATAGTTAAATTAAAGTTTGGAAATAAAGCTTTGAAATACCATGTCATACATTTCAACAATATCATGGCAAGCCAATGATTTTTTAAAACAAGCAAATCAAGGGTTTCCAGGCAGGCTACTCTAAATAGATGAGGCTACAGACATGGTAGTCATTTCCACAATGTATAGTTTTAGACGACACTTTAATGTTGTTTCAAAATTACACCTAGATTACCACCACATGATTAGAACCATCCCATTTACCTGATCAAAGATGGGTACCACAAAGTTGAAATATTTGTCACATTAGCAGATGATCCCAAGAAATTTGCTACTATAAGCAGCCTTATCGACATACAGGATCCACATCACAAAACTCAATCACATTCTCCCCAACCACTGCTGCTTCTGATGTATTTGTCCACTATACCGAATTCTTGATTTTGTTCAAGTCGCTTGGCATAGTTCTCTGTTGAAATTGCACCTTTTTTCATGCGCCGGAAGTAAATCATTTCCCAAGGCCACAAACGAGCAGCACCAAAATATTTCTCAACAGATATACCTGATTCATCTTCATCAGGTGCTACTAAGCCATAGTGTCTAAAAGCCAGAAGCAGTTCTTGTGCAGTAACTCTTGCAGAATTGATGGCCATACAGTTGTTCAGCTTGCATGTCGAAGACCCTTGCAGGTTATTTATCTTTGCAGGATTCTCAGAGAACTTACCAGAAATATCTGCAACATCTTTCAGTGGTTCAATGGAGGGATTCCATTCCTTCTGTTCAAAACTGCAAGCAACATGACCATAAGTCCTACCATCAACCTCGGAAAAAGCTAATGGATCTTCATCTTTAGATGACAGAAATGAGCCTTCAAGTTCAGAATTATCTATGTTTGCCGATGAAAGTTGCCTGAAATCTGCACTAGCAACAGTGTCAAATTTGTTCTTCGGAGAGTTTTCAAGAGAAACATCAACTGGCTCACTCTTCATGGAAAAAGGTGAGTTCTGGTTCAGTGAAATAGACAAAGCTGGTGATCTACCAACTCCAGATCTTGATTGCGATTTGCAACTCACAGATTTGGTATCAGGTGATTTGGAAACAGATTTTGAACCAGAATTTACTGACTGTGATGCCGATGATCTGGACATTGAGCTTGACCTTTGACTAGCATCAGAAGCGGATCTGTCAAATTGCGAGTCCGACCTTGAGGTATCTGTTGAAGAATCAGAAGAAAGTGAGGATGTCTCAGATCTCATTTTTCTTCTTTTCTTGTGAGCTTTCATTGCGGTTCCATGCTTCTTCGTTTCTTTCTTTATCTGAGATTCTGCCCTATGCTTGTTCCGATGTTTTCCCTTGCTTTCTGAAGAGCTCTCACCACCACTGACCAATTTTTTAGTCTTTATGGGGTGTGATTCCTCTCTGTCCCTACCATGCTTCTCCAACATTGATGGATCCTTCCTTCCATCTGTCCTTTCCCATGAGTTGTATCTGGGCCTCTTTAACCTTCCCTCAGTTCTACTCCTGGAATTTATCTCATCTCTCTTATGCTTATACTTGCCAAACCTCTCTCGCCTCGCATCTCCTTTAGGGCATTTGCGTGCAATGTGACCAACAACTCCACAATTATAGCAAGCCCGTTGAGTTCTTCGTTTAATGAAGTTCACATCAGTTTTCTCAAAAGAATGCTCTCTTTGCCCTTTCTCGTGAGGACTACCATGATCAGGGCCACTGAAAGAGCAATCTACCTGATTTTTATCCTCATAACTTCTATCTAAGCCACGGTAAGGTTCATAACGATCAAAATCATTATCGTTCTCCATGTCAAGGCCGGTCAATGCATCAATAACTGGTTCTCCCCATCGATCATTTTCCACTGGATCAAGTTCATTTGCCACAACCTCCTTTGAACTCAGATCTTTTCCCTCTCCAAGTTCATCAATAGTGTTGTCAATGTTACCCGTTTCTCTGTCAAATGCATAATCAGATCTGTTCACACTACGGTCAAAAGTTCGGACACATGAAGCATCAGTTTCAAAATCCCTTTGCCCTTGAGTATGCCCAGTCCCAACTCCATCATGAACTTCTTTGAATCGCCTTTTGCGGTAGGGTTCATAAATACGGATGCTTTTATCAGCCCTTCGAAAAGGCTTAGGCTGTCTGTTTGACCAACCAAGAGATAGTTGCTCTCCACATATAATCTTACCTGTCATCACTCGAAGAGCTCTCTCCGCATTTGCTATGGCATCATAGACTACAAATCCATATCCAGATTTTAACTGCACATTACACTGTCCAAACCTCTGAAAAGCCCGTTCAAGATCATCTCGACGAAGATGAGCGGGGACGTGCCCAACGTACAATGACATCTGTAATAAGTCCCAAGTCATAAGACCAGGCATTTATGCAACATAAGCATTTATATGTAGATGTACATCCAAAGCTAAAGAGACCTGTGACAGGGTAATATAAGGGCATGGCATTGTTGCTAAAAAATGGGAAGTTTCACCTTAATCATCAGGGCATCATTTATGCCATGCACTAAATATCGCTAAAAACAGCTTGTATCTTTGGTAAGCTGAACCCAATTGAAAAAAAGGCTACCTCAACTTTTACATTGCATTTTACCATCAATATAAGAAAAACTAATCAATAAGTAAAGCTTCACATGGACAGAAGTGATAGAGTACTCCTTCAAAGAAATCAACAACACACTATAGCGATTTTCAAATGCAGCACATAAAATAAATATTACTGATAATAATGTAGACTACTAACCAAAGTATGGACATTCCAGACATACTAGAATATGTTTCATAGGTAAAAATTGGAGTTTCTTGGTGGTAAACAAGCACCGTACCTCGGGGTTTCCACATTTGATTATCTTGTATATCTTACTCATATAATAAGTAAATAAAACCTCCCAGAAGGGGAAAAATGATCAGTTCTAAAACATCTAAATGAGCATTCAGGCAAAAAATAACAATACAGCAAACTAAGAATGTACATTCAGAAGCACATGATAGATAGATGATCCTTTCATCCCCAGACTCACTATCATGCAATAATTTTAGTAATTTCATTCATTCGTGATTGGTTATCAAGTATTATCCAACTCCGACAAAATAAAATCACCATAGAAGGCACTCAAGCAAAGCCATTCCAAAGCTCCCATCTATCATTATTTTCCAAACCTGTCCAAAAGATATTGCAATATTTTCCAGAAAATTTCCTCAAACTTCTCTTGATAGAAAAACAGAGCCTCCTATTCCATCAATAGTAAGAAAAATGAAAACCTTCTATCAAGTAGCATCGCTATAACTCAAATCGCACCATGCGAAACCTAAACAAGAATCAACCTCCAAGCACTCAACAAAAAAATAATTATAAAAAAAAATACAACTCGGCCCAAATCTCCAAATCCCTATCTTCATTGAAACATCAACAGATGCAAGCAAAAGAGACGATCGAAAGCCCTAATCTATCGCTTCATCAGCGAAACAAACAGAGTAAAAAAGAAAAAGAAAAATCAAGGAAAAAGAGGCAAGGGAACCATACCTCGAAGAACGACGATCGATAGAACTTCGAAATCGAAGGAAGTCCTCGAGAGACGAAGTGGCGCAAGCCGATGAAACCCTACTCCATTGCGCTTCTCGCTTCTTCAAGAAGCCTCTTCCCAGAGTTCCATCCGATTCTTATATACAAACATTTGCTGGCATAGTTGGAAAGCTCGCCATCATAAGAAGCGAGGACCGTCTGATCAACATCCAACGCACTATATCGAACAAAGCTTTTCAAATAAGTGAGTATTTCCGCACGCTCGAATATATAAATAAAATATATTATTTAACATATTAAACATTTACAGAAATCCCTTTGATGTTTTTATAATTATAGTTTACTTTATAATTATATTATTTTTTTATAATTATATTTTCGAAGATATTGATTATCATATCTGTGACAAAATTATTTATTTTTTTTGGAAATTAGATTTTTATTTTTGGAAATATTATTTTGGAAATTAGAATTTGTTTTCAAAAATTTAGACACAAACATTTATTTTTCATATCTGTCAAATAAAACACATTATTTTTTTACTAGTCACTTTTCAATAATAAAATCATTTTTTTTGGAATTTGATTATTTTTTAATTTATCAGTTAAGTTTGAATCTTTATAAAAATTTTGATTTTTTTTCATTCATCTAATTAGTTTATTTAATTTTGGAAATTTTTGGGATTTCATTTTTATTTTTTTGATTTTTTTTAAAATATTTTGGATTGTCTCACAGGTTGGCCTAGCATAGCACAAACCCATACAACCAGTGTCATGTCTCATACTAGGCCACATCCAAAAAATTGTTGGTTGTATCGGTCTAGGGACCGACACGACAAGGACCATGCCATGGTGGCCAGATTCTCATCTTTACTACTGCATACTACATGATGTGAAGTGTTATTCATCGATGACTTTTGAGTTTTATTACTTTGTGAAAGTACACAAGTATGTGAAGTTGATATGTGGATTTTGTGAGAATATTTTAGTTTTTTTTATAAATGTTAACAAGTCATTAAAAGCACGTGGTTCGAACCGTTAACACTTTCTTATTTTAAGACTCTTTATACAAGAGTCATGAGAGATCTGGTGAGTCTAGAACAATCAGGAGTCTGTCATTATAACACGAGTACTTATAAGTTTGTGCAAATATATAACAATAATTATCTAACCTTAGCATGCCCAAATATCTATATTGTGGAGTAATAGCTTTTGGATATGGCCAACAATATTTTTGTTGATCGCAGGATGAGTACATGTGTAATTTTTTAGAAACAATCTTCAAATGATTGAAATAACAAATTTTAAATGTTGTTCATGGACTTTTGGAGCGGTTTCTATTTTTCTCAAAGGGTAGGGTATCATGCAACAAGTACATTTTTAATAATGAAATCCATAGATAGAACATCACTCTTGTGAGTAGTGCAATACTTTAGAGGAAGGTCACTATTTTTTTTCATGTTTTTTTTCTCATGTAGAGCACATTGTAAGAGGCTTCCATTCATGAAAAGTTCACCCAAAAATATTTTAAAAGTTGTTGAACCGCTACAGAAAATATAATACATATTGTTGGATATATCCACCGCTATAAGGTACACTTCTGTCTCTATATGGGCATAGCAGTCGATATCCAAATCCTCAAACGCTAAGGGTTAGCAGCGGAAAATACACCTAAAGTAATGGATATATATGTCGCTATAGACTGCAACTGCATCTTTTTAGTGGTAGATATATTCACCGCTATAGAGTGCAACTGTACCCTATAACAATAAATATATTCACTAATATAGAGTGCAATTCACCCAATAATGACTTATATATCCACCGCTATAAGTGCAACCGCACCTCCTTCATCCCTAAACCTAGCACATTCCTTCTATATTCCTAATCTAGATTTCTCTTTGATTTGTAGAAGAATAAAATATATATTTTTTCTTTTTTTTTATAAAAAAAACTAATCAATCAAACAATTCAAATATCACAATAAGTTATTGCTCTCACTTGAAGTATTAACTATCCAAACTAGTATTTTTTTTCAACAATAACTATTCGACTAAAGTAAAAGAACAAGAAAAAATACTTTTGAGTGTTATTAAGGCTGGCATGTGAGAGAGACGTGCAAATGAGCATGTGTGTAAATGCTTGCACCAGTTTCAGGCAATGGGACATGGATCCATACAACAAGCACTCAAATGTTTAATATATATATATATATATATATATATATATATATATATATATATATATATATATAGGCTTAAATATACTATTTATCCCTGTACTATACCCCGATGTTCATTTTCGTCCCTATATTTTAAAAATGTTCAATATAGTCCATGTACTTTACATATTTTTGTTCAATACCGTCACTAACGCTGACGTGTCAACACATATGAAATACAACCTAATTTTCTGATTTTTCTTATTTATATGTGGCAGTATTTTGCTGACGTGACATACGTATTCAGTATTCTGCCATGTTAGTAAAATAATAATTTTTTAAAAAATATTTTTAATTTTTTTTAAAATAATTTATTTTTAAAAATTATTATTTTGCTTATGTGGCAGAATATGTATGCCACGTCAGCAAAATACTGCCACGTGTAAATAAAAAAAATCAAAAAATTATATTGTATTTCATCTGTGTTGCCACGTCAGCGTTAAGGACGATATTGAGCAAAATATGCAAAGTACAGGGACCGTATTGAACATTTTTAAAGTACAGGGACGAAAATGAATATTGGGTTATAGTACAGGGACAAATAGTGTATTTAGGCCTATATATATATACATGGAGTGTTTTCTTTAATCACACGCAGCTTTGTAAGGAAATGGAGATGTTTCCATTAACGTACCATCCAAATAAGAAATATACAACTAAACTAATACAAAATGAAGTATTAGCAACATATAATTTGAGTTGTTTGCCCTCTTTCATGTGAGTTGAAATCACTTTTGATATCTTTTCAGGACATGGATGATGATAAGTACCTTGTTCTCAATGCACTTCCCCATACAACACTATATAGGCCTCTAATCATATATAGTACCTTGTTCTCAATGCACTTCCCCATACAACACTATATAGGCCTCTAATCATAAGACGTACTCCCCTAAAACACTGCAATTAGGGCTATAGATGGAAGGAATTAAATTCCTACAAGTTGAAACAACATTAACTAATAAAAGTTTAACACTTATAATTTACCTTCCCAAATTGATTATTTTGCCTAAAATGAATGATGAAACAATGGTGGTGAAAACAAAAGCCAATGGTGTAAACATAACTAGAAAGACATACCCCTTTTTCTCAATGCACTAAGACTGCAAGTAAAATGAAAAACCAGTAACAACGAACCCCTACCATATATGCATCAGAGCCTATTTTTGTGTGTATGTATATATATAGGAGAATGAGCTAAAAATCTTGAAGTTGATGAATGGGAACTCTAAGCAAAGCAAAGCTTTGAGTTAATTATAGGGTTAAAGCCATTTTTGGTCCCTAAAAATGGGACCAATGTTCATTTCCATCCCAAAATTCAAAATTTGTTCAATATGGTCCCTATGTATTGCATATGCAACTCCAAATAGCCTTATGTCTCAGTGAAACTTCCATTTGAAGAAGTCACTTTGGAGTATTATTGCAACAATGAAGGTTTGGATGGTGCTGAATATGCACTGAACAATTGTTAAGAGTATCCATGTTTTTTCTTAACAAAAGAAAAATCAATTCGAACGAAACACATACAACAACAATGGTTATCAAAATTTTGCTCACCTTTTATATATACATCAAAATTTTGGTATCAGAGCCACCATTTCCATTCGAACCAATCTCATAGATTCAATAAATAATAATCTAGAAAATAAATTATAAGAGATCTTTAGAACTTTGAATAATATATATGTATATATGTATTGGTATCAGAGCAATCATTTTTCTTCGGAAACACCATATATTCAATGAATGTGATAAACAATGATCAATTTTAATGTATAATAAAAAGGCATGATGCAGCTTACTCAACGTACCATAATTTGCAAAAGGTCAAGATCGAGGGTGCTAATTATTTTGGTTAAACCAAATTCAATACTCAAGCACTCCCATATCTGAGCATCATTGGTAATATTGGACCTGATCAACCAAATGCTGAAACATTTAGATAAAACAACACACTATACCCTAAATTTTGATGACAAGAAAACTATGAGAAAATGTAATACAAGTAAAATGTGAGCATGAGTAACCTTTTTAATCTTAGAAATTGAACATACATACCATCTTTTTTAATCTCTAGCAAACTTGATGCATGCTTCTCCACTATCTTCAAATAAATATCCTCTTCATGATCAAGAACATTAAATAGAACGATAGAACCATATTAGAAAACAACCATGTATTGGCAATTACTCACATTTTATATATACATCAAAATTTTGGTATCAGAGCCACCATTTCCATTCGAACCAATCTCATAGATTCAAAAAATAATAATCTAGAAAATAAATTATAAGTGATATTTAAAACTTTGAATAATATATATATATATATATATATATATATATATATATATATATATATATATATATATATCATTGGTAATATTGGACCTGGTCAACCAAATGCTGAAACATTTAGATAAAACAACACACTATATCCAAAATTTTGATGACAAGAAAACTATGAGATAATGTAATACAAGTAAAATGTGAGCATCAGTAACCTTTTTAATCTTAGAAACTGAACATACATACCATCCTTTTTAATCTCGGGTAGCAAATTTGATGCATGATTCTCTACTATTTTCAAATAAATATCCTCTTCATGATCAAGAACATTAAATAGAACGATAAAATCGTATTGTAAAACAACCACGTATTGGCAATTACTCACCTTTTATATATACATCAAAATTTTGGTATCAGAGCCACCATTTCCATTCGAACCAATTTCATAGATTCAAAAAATAATAATCTAGAAAATAAACTGTAAGAGATATTTAGAACTTATTTTTCTTCGGAAACACCATAGATTCAATGGATGTAATAAACAATGATCAAGTTTTAATGAATAATAAAAAGGCAAGATGCAACTTACTCAACGTACCATAGTTTGAAAAAGGTCAAGGTCGAGGGTGCTAATTATTTTGATTAAACCAAATTCAGTACTCAAGCACTCCCATATCTGAGCATCATTGGTAATATTGGACCTGATCAACCAATTGCTGAAACATTTAGATAAAACAACACACTATACCCTAAATTTTGATGAAAAGAAAACTATAAGATAATGTAATACAAGTAAAATGTGAGCATCAGTAACCTTTTTAATCTTAGAAACTGAACATATATACCATCATTTTTAATCTAAGGTAGCAAACTTGATGCATGCTTCTCTATTATCTTCAAATAAATATTCTCTTCATGATCAAGAACATTGAATAGAACGATAGAACCGTATTAGAAAACAACCATGCATTGGCAATTACTCACCTTTTATATATACATCAAAATTTTGGTATCAGAGCCACCATTTCCATTCGAACCAATCTCATAGATTCAAAGAATAATAATCCAGACAATAAATTAGAAGATATATATATATATATATATATATATATATATATATATATATATATATATATATATCAGAGCAATCATTTTTTTCGGAAACACCATATATTCAATGAATGTGATAAACAATGATCAATTTTAATGTATAATAAAAAGGCATGATGCAGCTTACTCAACGTCCCATAATTTGCAAAAGGTCAAGATCGAGGGTGCTAATTATTTTGGTTAAACCAAATTCAATACTCAAGCACTCCCATATCTGAGCATCATTGGTAATATTGGACCTGAGCAACCAAATGCTGAAACATTTAGATAAATCAACACACTATACCCTAAATTTTGATGACAAGAAAACTATGAGATAATGTAATACAAGTAAAATGTGAGCATGAGTAATCTTTTTAATCTTAGAAATTGAACATACATACCATCCTTTTTAATCTCAGGTAGCAAACTTGATGCATGCTTCTCCACTATTTTTAAATAAATATCCTCTTAATGATCAAGAACATTAAATAGAACGATAGAACCGTATTAGAAAACAACCATGTATTGGCAATTACTCACCTTTTATATATACATCAAAATTTTGGTATCAGAGCCACCATTTGCATTCGAACCAATCTCATAGATTCAAAAAATAATAATCTAGAAAATAAATTGTAAGAGATAGTTAGAACTTTGAATAATATATATGTATATATATATTGGTATCAGAGCAATCATTTTTCTTCGAAAACATCATAGATTCAATGGATGTGATAAACAATGATCAATTTTAATGAATAATAAAAAGGCACGATGCAGCTTGCTCAACGTACTATAGTTTGCAAAAGGTCAAGGTTGAGGGTGCTAATTATTTTGGTTAAACCAAATTCAATACTCAAGCACTCCCATATATGAGCATCATTGGTAATATTGGACTTGGTCAACCAAATACTGAAATATTTAGATAAAACAACACACTATACCCTAAATTTTGATGACAAAAAACTATGAGATAATGTAATATAAGTAAAATGTGAGCATGAATAACCTTTTTAATCTTAGTAACATTTTGATGAGAATGTGCCTGTGTTTTCAATTGTGGGCATGGGGGGTCTAGGCAAGACCACTATTGCTCAGCTGGTCTACAATGATTCAAGGGTGGAGAGATGTTTCGAGCCACGTATGTGGGTATGCGTTTCTGATTGTGTGAAGCTTGCTAGAGCAGTCATTGAGTCAGCCACATAGGAATAGTATGATCTGCAAAACTTGGAATTGTTGCAGCGAAAGCTGAGACAAGTGGTGGAGAGGAAGAGATATTTGCTAGTTTTGGATGATGTCTGGAATGAAGATATGCAGAAGTGGGACAAGTTAAGAGCACTGTTGACTTATAGATAGAAAGGTAGCAAAGTTGTTGTAACCACACGTAATGATTATTTTGCCTAAAATGAATGATGAACTAATGGTGGTGAAAACAAAAGCCAATGGTGTAAACATAACTAGAAAGACATACCCCTTTTTCTCAATGCACCAAGACTGCAAGTAAAGTGAAAAACTAATAACAACGAACCCCTACCATATATGCATCAGAGCCTATTTTTGTGTGTGTGTATATATATATATATATATATATATATATATATATATATATATATATATATATATATATATATATATATATATTCATAGATTCAAAGAATAATAATCTAGAAAATAAATTATAAGAGATATTTAGAACTTTGAATAATATATATGTATTGGTATCAGAGGCATCATTTTTCTTCAGAAACACCATAGATTCAATGGATATGATAAACAATGATCAAGTTTTAATATCTGTAGCTTAAGAAGCACACATATTGTCTCAAGCGATTTCCTAAGGTTATTACATCCAAAAGGATCAAATTTCCTATTGAGCCAAGCTGTGCAGACCTACTTGACATAGAAAGAGTTATAAGAGTTTTCTACCATAAGAGACTTTATCTTCTATAGCAAAGGTGCATATACTTTGACAATTACTGAATTTAACAAGTGCAGGACTCGTGCATGTCAATAGCCTTAGCAAATGATGAGTTCCTTCGGGGTTTATGAATTCAATAGATTGACCAAGTCCAAAGATTTCACCTCTAGTAATAATTTCATCCAAAACAATATATAATGCAAGGTCATGAATTAGATAATGAATCTTACATGTTATTGCCCACGGTAACCATACTTTGGATAAAATTGATAATTTAGAAGATAACAAGCATGAGGAAATTTGGCCACCAGTTTGACATCTTGTAAAAACGATCCCCACACCAACTCATTGAAGATCTCATTGTTTTTGACTTCCAAATTCATCCCTGCTTGTGATGGAATAAACCCATTAGTTCAACCAGCAACTCTTTTTTGATCTCATAGTCTTTAGGGAATATTGTACAGAAGGAAAAACATTTTTTTAAATGATAAGGTATGTCAATATAGCTCAACCACAATGCTTGTAGGATCCTATCTTTAATGGGTCGTAAATTCCATATTTCACTATATATAACTTATATATGGTGTTTACGAAACGATTGCTCTGATACCAAAATAATATATATATATATATATATAATTTTATTTTAGTCTGATACAAAAATAAAAGATAAATATATTATATTTTTTATTTTGGTATCAGAGCCACCGTTTTCATTTAAACCAATCATATAAATTTAAGAAATAAAAATCTAAAAAATAAGTTATATACAATGAAATATGGAATTTATTGGCATGCCTTATTATTTAAAGAAATGTTTTTCTTTTTGTTCAGTATTCCCCAGAGACTATTTATGAGATCAGAAAAGAGTTGTTGATTGAACTTTGGATGGCTAATGGGTTTATTCCATCACAAGCAGGAATGAATTTGGAAGTCAAAAGCAATGAGATTTTCAATGAGTTAGTGTGGAGATCGTTTTTACAAAATGTTAAACTGGTAGCCAAATTTACTCGTGCTTGTTATCTCCTAAATTATCAATTTTATCTAGAGTATGGTTTCCGTGGGGCACATGTAAGATTCATGATCTAATGCATGACCTTGCACTATGTATTGTTTGGAATGAAATTATTATTAAAGGTGAAATCTTTTGACTTGGTCAATCTATTGAATCCATGAATTATCCTGAAAGAAACTCATCATTTGCTATGGCCATTGACATGCCCGAGTCCTCCACCTCTTAAATTTAGTAATTGTTAGAGTATCCGCACCTTTGCCATGGAAGATAAAGTCTCTTATGGTGGAGACAACCGGTTTTATTTTGTTGGGTTAATTTTATTTTACACACTTGAACTTTACTCTTTTTGCACTTTGGCACCTCAACTTTTTTAAAAATGTAAGATACCCCACAACTTTTTTTAAGTGCCTAAATGGCACCTATGGCTAATTTTGTTAACTAACAACTATTTAACTGAGTTAATTAAAACTTAATGAAAACCCTAATTTCTAAAATCCTCTTTTTCCCAAAATACCCCTCCCATCTTCCTCCTTCCCTCATGGACGGCTTGGGACCAAGGATGAAGATAGCTCCACTTCGCCGGAGGAGCTGGTGGTTTTTTGGCGAGGTGAGGCCGGAGGGGCGGGTGGTGATTGGGAGGGTTGATTTATGCTATAACCGGCTTTCTCGAGCGACGCTGGAGGAGCTGGCGGCAGTGGAGAGCTTGTACCTTAATAAAATTTTGGTTTCCACCGGAGCCAAGGAGGAAGAAGGAAGGGGTATTTTGGGAAAAAGAGTATTTTAGAAATTAGGGTTTTCATTAAGTTTTAATTAACTCAGTTAAATAGTTGTTAGTTAACAAAATTAGCCATAGGTGCCATTTAGACACTTAAAAAAAGTTGTGGGGTATCTTACATTCTTAAAAAAGTTGAGGTGCCAAAGTGCAAAAAAGGTAAAGTTCAGGTGTCTAAAATAAAAGTAACCCTATTTTGTTTTACAATTTACTGCGGTGTTGAGGTGCATGGGGAGTATATATTTGATTGATTAGATTTAAATAAGATTGAGGAGCAAGTCACTCTTTTTTTTTTAATTTCTTTTATAAGAGGGTTGATTATTATTATTATTATTATTATTATTATTATTATTATTATTTGTACAAAGGCGACAAGCGCCAACCAGTCGTGACGAACGCACGTGCCCTCACCTTGCGGTCGTGGGGTGGTTAACCCGGGATCTCTCCCAACCAACAACACCCTATGCAAAAGACCCAATACCAATAAGTCAAGAGGCCATTGGTAGGTTAAATTTTTTTTTTAATTGGGAAGCAAGACACTATGCTTCAAAAACTTTTAAAATTTATAAAAAATGAAAAAATAGAAAATTAATAAAAAATAACAAAAACCTAAAACATTCTGAAGAAAAAAAATCAGAAATTATAAAAATAAAATAAAATTGTATTTAAATATTTGATTGGTTAGATTAAATAAGATAATTGGGAAGCAAGTCACTCTTTTTTATTTCTTTTATAAGATAGATAAATCATGTTTATTAATAATTAATAAGAGGGTTAATTATTTGTTACACAAATTTATTTACCTTACAACTTTTCTCAATTGCGGTTGCGGTAATGACACTGTTGACTATTTTCGTTAAATATCCTTTCTTTAGTGAATATTTTTTAGAAACCTGTATTTTATCTTTTTGGCACTTAGCACCTCGTCTTATTCACTAAATAATAATGGTGTCAATCAGGCCCTATTGTGCCAGCACAGGCCGGGATCATTGTTCCCGTGCCAGCATGACATGAACAGTTGAGGGGGTTAACCCGATATGGGGTACAACCCAGCTCCATTGGGTTCGAACTGCGCCAGGCTGTTTTGTGGGCCTTCCTATTTTTAAAATTTTTCAAAATCTTTTGAAATTCATAAAACAAATTCTAAAAAATAGGAAAACTCAAAGATTACTAAAAAAAAAAGAACATAAAACACTGAAAAATTTATAAAATTCCCGGAAAAAAAATCATAAATTACAAAAAAAAATCTTTAAAAATACCCCACAACGAAAAACTTATTAAAAGTTTATAAGAAATTATAAATTCAAAAACATATATTGCAAAACTAAATAAGTGATATTTTAACCATTTTTCTTAAATTATTATCTATTATTATATTTTTAACCATTTTGAGATATTTTAAATTTTTTACAGATAAAAAATTGTTTTTTATATAATAGTGCCGGTGTATTTTGAGCTTTTCAAAATTAGTATGTAATCATTATTTTACTAATTTAGATTTTTAATGAATCTTATATATACTATACATATCTATCTATAATCTATCTATATATATTATAGGTATAATCCTCAAAATAGTCCCTCTATTTTAACAAGGTGACCCTTTTAGTCCCTGTAATATAATTTGAGCTTTTTATCACCCCCTATTTTTCAAGTATGGTCCATTGAGTCCCTATGTTTAACCGGGAGTTAAATTTTTCCCGTTAACTTACGCTGATATGCTTTTTATAATATAAAAATATTATATTTAAAACAAAAAAATAATAAATAAATAATAAAATGAGTACCGGGTTCAGATCCAGACACTTATAAGTAAAATAATATGGAATTTAACTTGATCCCATGAGGACCCGTCCCCGTAACGAGAAAATATTATTTTAAAATTCTCATTTTATTATTTTCTTGTTTTAAAAATAATTTCTTTATATTATAAAAAGCCACATTAGAATAAGTTAACATGAAATTTAACTCCAGGTTAAACAGAGCGACTCAATGGACCATATTTGAAAAATAGGGGGAGATAAAAGGCTCAAATTATATTAGAGGGACTAAAATGGTCATCTCGTTAAAATGGAGGAACTATTTTGAGGATTATACCTATATTATATATAGAGAAGTAATACTTAACTATTCATCCCTTGAATAGTGCACAAATTCCCTAATAGGTATTTGGGGGGTTGGCAGGGGTGTAGTGTAATTGTGTTTTGTGTGTGTGTGTTTTGGGTGGGAACGTATGTATTTAGAAATAATTACTTACTTATTTAAAAGAAATTATATATATATACTCTCCATCATAAGCTCAAACAAAGTAATGTAACTGGCAAACCATTGTTAGCACATCTCGGAAACCAGGAGTTTGTATCTGAAGCACCTGACCACTCGAAGAGTTGTGATGTCCATGGACCGTAACTAGTATTGTTGTTTGTTTGGGTGATTTGTAGCTTGATGCCCAGATTTACCACAAATGTAGCAGGCACCAGGAAAACTCCAGTTACTTGTGTAGTATAAATTTGTAGAATTGGTTTATTAGAGATTTATCATCTGTCAATATTCAGAACTAAACCAGGAGCAACCACAAATTAAATTTATCAGTTAAATTAGCAGACACATCGACTTCCGAAGGAAGAATTCTCTTGATACCGCTAGAAAAGTCGCCTGAGGCACTTTCATAAGGGCATGCCTGGTGAGTGTCACAAAGGTTTTGCTCAATTCCATTCCTTCCAATATTTTCTGTCGTCATAGATACTCAGGTTGCCCAATGTTGGAAGCCCATTTCATTTTGGGGTTTATTATGGGCTTGATTTAAAAGTTGGTTTCAAATATTCAAAAAAAACTTTTAAAGGGGTAGTATCTTGAGTAGGTACTGAACTATACCTGCATACTGAACTTCAATTTGTATGATTTTGGTTATTCAACTTCGATTTTACTTCATCGGGAGGATATTAAAAGGATTCCGGTGTAATTTCTCGTCGGACTTATCCACATGGCGAACATACTGCCACGTGGATAATTAAAAAAGACATTTCAGATACATCTTCTCCGAAGTGATGAGTTTTTCATACATTTCACCGATTGGAATCTGAAATTTTTGTGGAAAAATTGAGGAAAAATCAGTTTTTTTTGCTAAAAATTTGATTTTTCATTGATGTGGCGTATGACGTGGCTTATGACATGGCAGTAAGTTCGCTATGTGGACAAGTTCGATGAGAAATTACACCGGAATCCTCTTAGTACCCTCCCGGTGAAGTAAAATCGAAGTTAAATAACCAAAATGATACAAATTGAAGTTTAGTGCTCAAAAATGATATATTGGTATAGTTCGATATCCACTCAAGATAATGAGAGATTTCATTGTTGATTCCGTTCACACTATTAAAGAGATTTTTCAAATGCTTACTGATTCCATCATCTCACCTTATAAAGGTGAAATACTTCTTAAGGTCATTGCGTCAGCACACCTCAGTCAACCCTCAGCTTCATAACACATCATCCTCAACTCCAACGAACCTTTGAGTGAAGCGTTTTTTTATTTAATGCGAATTGAGATACTCAAAATTTATAAAAATAATAGTCCTTTTCCTTGTGGTTGCATTGAATTAGCTACGGACTTATTGTTAGAACCGGGGGCACCCCACACTTGACACAAGTAGCAATATTGTCCGCTTTGAGCCGGAGCCCACACAGCTTTATTTTTGGATCACCCAAAAAGCCTTGCTACTTTAAAGTGTTTTCAATCTATACTTATGCCCCTTCACTCTTCTCTTTTTGGCAATGTGGTACTATGTTTGCACATATCCAACACTTACAACATTACCTTTGCTCCCAATTGAATTGATTCTACTATTAGAGATAATCAGAGTGGGGATGTGCCTCAGTGAGTGTAAAATAACAGAGTAAATCTCTACACAAAACCCAACTCATTTGGACAAAAATTCTATGAGGAATTTCTCTTAGAAATTATTACAAGGAGCACTGATAATCTTTATGCACATGAAATGAGTGTAGGGATGGCAATACCCGAGCCGATCCGTGGTTTCCGACCCGATCCGCCCCGAATGGGGCGGAGAAATACGGGGCGGGGCGGGGTATGGTAAAGATCCCTTAAAATCCACCCCGTCTCGCCCCGCTAAAAAAATACAAAAATATCCTTATATATATATATATTAGATTATATAGTTTTAGGGTTTACAATGAAGCTTTGTTTAGAGTCTTTGGACTTTGGCGGCTGCTTTGAAGAGATTGATCATGAAAAATAAAAAGAGGCAGGAGGCAGCTAACTCAACGTACCATAGTTTGCAAAAGGTCATGGTCGAGAGTGCTAATTATTTTGGTTAAACCAAATCTAGTACTCAAGCACTCCCATATCTTAGCATCATTGGTAATATTGGACCTAGTCAACCAAATGCTAAAACATTTAGATAAAACAACACACTATATCCTAAATTTTGATGACAAGAAAACTGTGAGATAATGTAATGCAAATAAAATGTGACCATCAGTAATGTAAAATCCAGGATTTTGTAGAATAAATATTTACAATTTTCTTGATTAATTCATTACTTAAAGAATTCTTTCTCCAAGATTAGGTTTAATTGAATCAAATTTATGTATTTATAAAATATTTGCCACCTTAGAAGTGATTTTTGGGATTGGTTGAGTACAAAGGTATATATATATATATATATATATATATATATATATATTATAAAAGTTAAAAGAAAAAAAAAAGTGGTAATTGTTAAAGTGGGCGGCCATTAATGGTTTAAAGCTTTGGAAGCCATTAAAGTTCTGAAGCTTGGTTACCATAGTGGAGATTGAGAGAATAATATATATATATATATATATATATATATATATATATATATATATAATAAAAACGTATAATTTATATGTGATGTTAGAGCTGTTTTAAATTCATGGCATAAAAACAATATTTAAGTAATGAACCGAAGGAATAAAAAAACGTGCTGCATGGGCGGGATTTAAATTCATAGTGATAAATAGAGAGAAAGAGAGAGTGGATACTTATAAACGGAGGCTGTGAATGTCTTCCGCGATCGTCGCCCGTTTCTCACATGGGAATCCTGATCGTTTCAAATCCCTGGCCACAGCTCTATATAAGAAGAAGAGGGTAGAGCTGTGGAGGACTATGAACCACCACTGCTCCAAGAGAAGAGTGGAGAGGCGTACAACCCGAGAGTTGTCCGACGATCGGAGCCTTTCCCTAAGATCATCGTTTTTTTTTGGGGGTCTTGAATTCTCTGTCCAAGGGAAGGAGCATTGAAACTACGGCAAGACACCACTCTTGATCTGCACGGATCGGAAGGAAGGTAAGTTAAACTGTGTGTTTCATTAGTGCATGTGTGTTTCTAGCTCAGAAGAGAGGAGGGGTTCCGTAGTCTTATGAGGTGGGATAGAGGGGTTTTGAGTATATATATGAATGATGCGGTTTGGGTGTGGATGCTTGGGCGTCTCAAGAAGGTTGGTGCTTACTTTTATACTTGTCCAATGATGTTATGGGGTGGTGGATAGAAGCGTTGTGGTAGCATACATGGTAGTGTTGCTTGTAGTTGAAGGTTCTTGGGTGATGAGAGTGAAGAAGAGGTTTCACAGTTGGTTTGATAATGGTCTACAAATTGGAGTCTTGGTTTGTTAGTTAATCTCAAAAGTAATGTTTTAGTAGGGAGAAGTTAATAAAGGTTACGTAGGGGGAAGTTTGAGACTTGTGTGATTCAAGTGTTTGGTTTTGAGAGGATAAAAAAAAACTAATAATGATATTATTTTGATTAATTAATTCAGTAGTAATTAATTAGTTGAAATAATTATTTGGAAACTTTAGAAGTGTGACAATTAATCTATTAATTGTTAAATAACCCTAAGAGACTTTAGATGTGTGTGACACATAATAGATTAATTGTTTGATACAGCTAGAATAGCTATATGGAACTTTGTTAGTGTGACAAGTTAATGGAAATTAATCTATGTGACAAAAATAAATTGTATAGTTACAAAGAAATTATTTAGTAAGGTTACTAAATAATTCATTGGATTTGTATTAAGAAACCTAGGTTGTGTGACACCAACAATTTAATCAAATTTTGATTAAAAGTTATCATGGTACTATGATCGAATTAACAAACATTAATTTGGTTAAATAGACTTGGGTTAGTCTACCCAGTTGGGTTGAACCAACTTAAGAGTTGGGTTAGTCACATAGACTTGGGTTAATCAAGTAAAGAGTGACAAAAGCTAACCAAGCTAAGTTGACTAACTAGGGTTAGCCAAGAACCAATAATCAAGGAATTGGGTCCAATGGTTTTGAGGCCCAATGGGCTGGGTCCAAATAAATTAAATTTTATTCTTAGGTTATTTTGGAGCACTAGAAAGGAACCAAACCCTAAAACAAGGTAAGACCATACGGCTTAGGGTCATAAAGTACCCAAGTAACTAAAATGCCTTTCTTTAGTTAAAAAGGGCTAAGGTCAAGCCAAACCATGTAATGGGCTTGAAATGGGCCCAATTCAACTAAAGTGACTAGGGATGACTAAATAAGGTTTGGACTCGACAAGTAGACTAAGCGTTGACTAAGTTTGACGAGGGTTGGGTCTAGGGTCAACCAAAGGATGTGTGGGGAATAAGGATTAGTGACCGGGAGATGGTCTTAAGGACCCGATAGTGGGCAAGCTCAACAAAGTTAAATGCGTGTGTGCCAACTAGTAGCAATAGGGTTTTATTAGAATTTTAACTCTAATAGAAACTCTATCTATTAGATACTCTCGGGGGTCCAAGAAGCATTTCAAAAGGTGACTAGGAGGGCTTCGAGTACCAGTGAGAGGTAAGTACTTTTGCCTACTATCCCACTCTACAGAGTGTTCTTGACTTTTGTAATTGCCATGCTTGTCTTTGTAAGTACTTTTGCCTCTTTCCTTGGAGGATTGATTCCTTGTAGATCATTCGTATGCATGCTTATTGGATTCCTTGGATATTCATTTCATTGATCTCATACTTGTGCACGTTACTTTCATGCCTTGGAAGTTTGATTCCATGCTCGTGCATGCTGTATGCCCTTTGGGGGTATTACTTCATTGATATCATAATTTGATATGATTGCATACACCCATATTTTGTTCTCTTGGATATTTACTTCAATATTAATGAATGCTTGAGAGAGGATAGCATCTTGTAGAGTATGCTTGTGAGTGTTGAGTGTGCCTAACTGTTGACCGGCACGTAGCCGTGGAATCACGTGAGCTTGTGCGCTGGCCGGGTAGGTATACACCAACTATGTCGTTTCAAGGATTCTCCCATCCTCGTAATCTTTGTTTCCCGCCAGTGGGGGTAATACTGGTAATCTTTGTTTCCCGCCAGTGGGGGTAATACTGGAACTCTTTGTTTCCCGCCAGTGGGGTAAAACGCTGGTAAACTTTGTTTTCCCGTCAGTGGGATGATACGCTGACAAGGTACGTCCATGTTTTGGATAGTAGCACTACTAGACCATGGACCGAGGATCGTTATCGGCTCAGGCTGATGACCGACTAGGGAGATGACTTGTGAACTCTCAGGAGTACTTTGTTGAGATCTTGTGGTTAGGAGCCCTACCGTTGTAGAATCGAGGGGTTTTTGTCTTGGCGGGCGTGGCCACTGGGGTGTTGATTGATGATCTTTGATCCGCTCATTTCGACCTATCATACGCCATCCGCATGCTTGGTTTGGATTTCCTTGTGATTCCTGCAGGGTACTTACTGGGCTTTCCTTTCGAAAGCTCATGCGGTTGCTTCCTTTATTTTTTATTTTCAGGTCCCGAGGAGTGGGTGACTCGGACTCGGGAGCTGTGCGAAGGACTAGGTTGACTTGTGGAGGTTCGAGGACCTCATTCTTCCTTTGAGAGAAAGATGTTTATATTGTAGGACCCTAATAGGGCCTTGACCATAAGTAGGGCATGTAGACCCTTAATGATTTTACTTTCGTTGTGACTCTGACTTTATCCAATTATTAAATTTGAGTTATTTGTTATCTGCTTCTATTACTTAGGCCTTGTATTCGAGTGGGGCTCGTCTCCACTTGGGTACGGCCGATCTGTTCACGTGCTCGAGGTCCCTTGATCAGGGTCGGGGCGTGACAAGTAACCTTACCTATTTAAAATCTCTAGCTTATCACTGATGAAATCCAACTTGGAAATCACATCCGAAACAACAGGTTGGAAAAGATTTAGACTTATTGTTTGCCAACTAAAAGTTCCACTGTTCACTATCCGGCAGTTGATGTCTTCCAATTCTGTGATCGCTTGCTTAACCTAAAATAGAAACGGTTACAATATTTTCCAATGCCTAAGATCAGTTTGATTTGTAATATACCTGTCTAATGTGATAGTCTACAGCAATACTTTGTCCAAGAACACTTCCAATTGTTTCGATTCCATCGATGGTTAAATTCCTCAGCATTAATACGGAGTCAAGTCCACCTTGCACCCATGTCTCTAAAGTTGGTTTTTCGACCACCAAATAATCTAGAATACCAAACATTCAATCTCACAAAATCAATATACATTACAATGGAGGAGATGGAAACAAAAAAAAAAAAAAATCTGAAAATGCATTTCATAATTATGTAGAATATACTACTCTATGATAGTACTCTACCCTACCATACAAACTTCAATATAAAATATAAGGACTAAGATGAATGAGTATTCATACTGCCCTATTTAATTAGTATGCAATATATTTATTTATTTATTACTTATATTTTATAAAAAACAGTTTGAATTTTCCTTTCTACTTATTTGGATTGTTTTGTAAATCATAAAAAAGAAAAAATTATTTTTCTTAATTCAATCTAACCTAACAAAGAAAAAAAAAACATTGGAAATCTTGTGTTGTGTTGGTTTAAAAACAAAAACCAAAATGTATATATAGTATAGCATATATTTAAAAGTAAGGAGATAATAGTCTTAGAAACTAAACATACATATCATCCTTTTTAATCTTTTTAATCTCAGGTAGCAAGCCTGATGCATGCTCTTCCACTATCTTCAAATAAATATCCTCTTTATGATCAGGAACATTGAATAGAACGATAGAACCGTATTGGAAAACAACCATGTATTGACAATTACTCTTTCTTCCAAAACCAGCCTCAAGACTCTTCAAACATCATTGAGAAAACACATTAAATCAAATTAAACAAAACAGAGCATGGCAGTGACATAAATTAGGTAGACATTTCTTAAAAAATAATAGGGGAAATTTTACTAAACTACCCTGGAGTTTGTCTCTTTTTCAATTCAGTGCATGTGGTTTGACTTTGAGCACTTTAGTACCATGTGTTGTGCCCCATGAGCATATTGGTGCCAACCTGTTAAAACTGCTGACGTGGCATAAAAAAAGGATATAAAATTACCTTTTTACCCCTTATATAAAAACATGATATCATCGGCGTACTAAAGTAACCTTTTTTATATAAGGGGTAAAAAGGTCATTTTATATCATTTTTTAATACCACGTCAGCAATTTTAATGGTTGGCACCAATATGCTCATGGGGTGCTACTAAAGTGCTCAAAGTCAAACCACATGCACCGAATTGATAAAAAGACAAAACACATGGTAGTTTAGTGAAATCTCCCCAAAATAATAACTACATTGAATAACTAAATAAGTTATGTATTTAGAAATAATTACTTACTTTAAAAACGGTGTATTTGAAAAGTTCAAATTTTTATAAACTCGTGTTGGGCCGGCACGCGAGCAATGTTGTGTCGGCTCGCGGGCCTTGTGCAAGCGGCCCAACATGAGCCCACACTCAACCTGTGCTTGAGCATGGCCCGGGCACTACGATCCGAGCCATGCCAAGCACGACCTGGAACGTGCTAGGCCGTGCCATGCCCGGGCGCCACGGCCCGATTGACACCTCTAATTGACACACTAAACCAATATTATTCCAATCATAGGGGTGGCAATACTCTGTCCAGGCCCGCTTGTCCGGTTTTGTCCGGCCCCGAGTAAAAAGGGTCTGGACAGAAGTTATACTAATACGGACCGGGTCCGGACATGGTCTGGTTGTCCGGATTTAAATCCGGGCCGGGTCCGGGCAAGGAAATTCGGACCCGGTTTTGTCCGGACCCGGATTTTTATTTAATACTTATTAAAATTTGGACTATTGTATGATTTAATTTGGATTTTGGATTATTGAACATTGTTAATACTTATTAAAACTTGGACTATTGTATGATTTAATTTGGATTTTGGATTATTGAACATTGTTTTTTGCATTTGAAATGGATTAAATTATTCTTGTATAGTTTAATATTTGAATGAACTTTAAATGCATATTACATGACTCAAATAAAATCCGGACATTCGGACAACCCGATTTTGAAATAAACCGGGTTTGGACAAGTTACACTTGTCCGGATTTAAAACCGGGCCGGGTCCGGGCATCTAATGAAGCTACTTATAGGTGTAGTTGTCCGGACCCGGTTTTGTCCGGACCAGGATTTTTGCCACCCCTGTCCAATCATATGAATACTATACTGTGATTTCAAATTATAGAATCATCATAGAGTTTTTTTTTTTTTTGTTACTTTGATTTGGCAATTAGATGTTGCAGTGGGCCCATTGCTTGATGGAAGCATATTAAACTGCATTTTATGCTAAAGGTTTCATGATACAAATGATACACTATGATATCAAACTACATATTATTACACTAACCAATACTGGTTCACAATATGAATAATACACTTTAACATCAAACTATACTATTTAATACTCTTAATTGTGCACAATGCAGCCATTGCTTAAAATTAAGAAGCAAAACTACATTGTCACACTAAATGAATACTGGTTTCATGATATAAATAATACGCTCTAACATCAAACTATGCTATTTTGTGCTCTTAATTGTGCACAATGCAACCATTGCTTAAAATTAAGAAGCATAACTACATTATCACACTAAATGAATACTGGTTTCATGATATGAATAATACAGTACTCTAACATCAAACTATGCTATTTTGTACTCTTAATTGTGCACAATGCAACCACTGTTTAAAATTAAGAAGCATAACTACATTGTCACAATAAATGAATACTGGTTTAATGATGTGAATAATGCACTCTAACATCAAACTATATAATATCACTTGACTCTTAATTATAAACAATATTGCATGTCATGGATTTGATAATCACTTGAATGTAACTGAATATCACCAAAGAATGTGCTACAATAAACCGAAAAAATAAACAAACAAACAAATAAATAAACAAAAGGAGCCACAAAAACTTACACGAGGCAAGTTCTTGGCGTAAATGGCAAAATTGGTGGAATGAGAGTTGGGCGTGATGACATTGAAAGCAAAATTCTGAGCCTGCAGAGTCTTCAAATCGATACTGAAATCAACCAAAAAGAAAATAAAAGCCGTCAACACATGATCAAGAACACAAATCCGAAAGATTACAAACCTAGATAAAACAGGAAGAATAATAAAAGGGAGAAGAAGGCAAACTCAGTGCAGATGAAGTAAGCCTTGACGGGAATGACCTGGCTCTGCAGCCTCTGCTTCTCCGAAGACAGGGACTTGAGAGTTCGCATTACTGCGGGAGCTTGCGGGAAGAAGAGGAATGGGTGGCGGTGCTGCGGCTGGGAGACAAAGAGGCATCGCCGTAGGTGGGAGGAGGAGGAGGCGACCGGAGGACAGCGAACAAGGGTTTGGAATGAGCGTTGAGGGGTCTTATTGAAGAGAGCGAAAGAGGAGTGGACGATGCGTCTAAGAAGAGGTCCGGCTCTCCAAATCTCCATTGAAGACGAGAGACGACGGGTTTTAATTTTGTTTTAGAATTTATTGCGGTGGTGTTGCGGTGCATGTGGTGTATATATTTGATTGATTAGATTTAAATAAGATTGGGGAGCAAGTAACCCTTTTTTTTTTATTTTTTTTATAAGTTATGTTTATTAATAAGAGGGTTAATTTCTTTTTTAATTGGGAAGCAAGTCAATATGTTTCAAAAACTTTTAAAATTATAAAAGAAAAGTCAGAAAATTATTACAAAAAACAAAAACATAAAACATTCTGAAAAAAAAATACCAAAAAAATAAAATTGTATTTAAATATTTGATTGGTTAGATTAAGGGGATTGATAGCAAGTCGCGAATCTTGACATTAAGTCTAGGGGGCAAAAAATTCAACGATAAATAATAAAAATCTCATAAAACCATCAAGTTTTTTACTTTGTTACCCCCTCAAAAATAATCAAATCACTTATCACCCATTACTTTTCAATAATACCCTATAACCCCCTCATTTAATTTTATTTTATTTATCACCCCATAGACCAAATTTTATTTTAAAATCTATAATTTCACCAACAATACTTATATCTCTATTTGACCCCTTGAAATTTTTCATAATTATATAAAATGACATGCTTTGTTATTACACCCATGACCCATGATATGTGTTTGTTATCTAGATATAAATAATTATTGTTTGTAAAATAGATTTTAAAAATATATCAAATAAAAAAAATTATAAATAGGATATGTTTAATAGAAAGTATTAGTATTAAATTAAATACTTTAAAAAACAGATGTAATCCTCCAATAAAAAAATGATAACAAAATAAGAAGAAAAACTTCAAACTTATTGGATTTGAACCATTAACCTTGGCCCACTAAAGTCCACTACTTACCAAATAAGCTAATGTTTATTTTTATTTGGAGGGGCCAATTTAAATCTTTTAATTGCATCTATATACATAATATTAGTAAAAAATATATTTTTTTCCAACATTTGGGGGCTGTGCATAGGTCCGCCCTGCAAGTCGCTCTTTTTTAATTTCTTTTTATAAGATGGATAAATCATGTTTATTAATAACTGATAAGAAGGTTAATTATTTGTTACACAAATGTACTTACCTTACAACTTTTCTCAACTGCGGAAATGACACTGATGACTATTTTCGTTAAATGTCGTCTCTTTAGTGAATATGGGTCTAATATCCAATTTAGTCTCTCTATTATACCAAATTGATCTTTTTAGTCCCTACATTATAAATTGAGCCTTTTTGGTTCCTATACTTTCACGATTGAGAAATGACCCTCCCTCCCAAAGGCCCTTTTGGTCCATATATATATGTTTTTCAAGACTTTTTGGCCCCTGTTCATATGCCTTTAGGGATTATATTTTTACAATCGTGAAAGTAGAGGGACTAAAAAGGTTCAGTTTATAATGGAGGGACTAAAAGGGTCGGTTCGATATAATAGAGAGACTAAATTTAGTATTACACCAATATTTTTTAGATACTTGTACTTTATCTTCTCTGCACTTAGCACCTCGTCTTATTCACTAAACAGTAATGGACTTAATGGTGTCAAACAAGATCTATCATGCCGATACTGCCCAGGCTCGCTATGCCCATGTCTGCACGACATGAACAGAGAACAATCGAGGGTCAGCCCGGCATGTGGTACAACCCAGCTCCACTGGGTCCGAACCGTGCTGGGCCGTTTTGCGGGCCTTCCTATTTTTAAAATTTTTCAAAAACTTTTTAAAATTCATAAAAAATTCAAAAAAAAGGAAAAATCAGAAATTATTAAGAAAACAGAAAAACATAAAACATTCTGAAAAAATTATAAAACTCCCGAAAAAAAAATCAGAAATTACCAAAAAAAAAAAGTAAATAAACCAAAAAAAAATCTTTAAAAATACCTCCACAACGAACAACTTATTAAAAATTTATAAGAAATTATAAATTCAAAAACAAATATTACAAAACTAAATAAGTGATGTCTTAAACTATTATCTATTGTTTTATTTTTAACCATTTTGAGATCTTTTAAATTTTTTACAGATAAAAATTTATTTTTTATATAATGGTGGATGGTGGTGTATTATGAGCTTTTCAAAATTAGTATGTAGATCATTATTTTAGTAATTTAGATTTTAATGAATCTTATATATACTATATATATCTATGAATATCTATCTATATATATATATTATTATTATTATATATTTTTTTGACAAAGGCGACAAACGCTAACCCGTCAGGGGGAACCCAATACCAATAAGCCAAAAGACCGTTGGTTATCCATATGTTATATATATGGAATGTATGTATTTAGAAATAATTACTTACTTTAAGAAAAAAATTAGATGAGGTATATATACTCTCCACCATAAGTTCAAACAATTTCGTATGACTCGATTTGCAGTGTATTGTAATTCACCAGTAATGTAACTGGCAAACCATTGTTAGCACATCTCGGAAACCAGGAGTTTGTATCTGAAGCACCTGACCACTCGAAGAGTTGTGATGTCCATGGACCGTAACTAGTATTGTTGTTTGTTTGGGTGATTTGTAGCTCGATGCCCAGATTTACCACAAGTGTAGCAGGCACCAGGAAAACTCCTGTTACATAGAACCAAATGCAATTTCAATGAATTGCAGAGACATTCATCGCAAGGACATCAGGAATTAATCATAAACTAGCAATATACAAAACCTCAAATTAATGATCACATCAAGCATTTTATTGAACAGGATATCAATCAGAGTGGGTCTTCCACATGTCTGTAATGCTGACATCCGCGTCTGATAAAAGCCAATAGTCAGTATCCAACTACAAAATAGAGTAAAATAACATTGCAGATATCAATCCTCACAAGTCACAACCATAACAAAGCCTCTACCTACATCTGATGAACAGGTTGGAGTTAGAAGTTCTGAAAGATGTTATTTTAACTTATTTAACATTTATGAGTGACCAATCAGTCCTGCTAGTCACAAAATAAAAGAGCCTGGGGCAAAGTATTTGTGACTTTCGGAAAAGGCTTCCCTACTCTCTATATCAGTTAATTATTGAATGCATGTGGAACTTGCCAAGTTAATTATAGACAACGGTATGGATATCCCAAAAGATGAAAAAACATTTTAAAAAAACTATTTGGCATGAATGATTCTATAAAATAGAAAAACTCCAGGTAGATTAAATATGTTAAATAAAAGAATGACTTGTGTCGGTATAAATTTGTAGAATTGGTTTATTAGAGAGATCTATCATGCCCTAATATTCAGAACTACTTTCAAACAACCAGGAGTAACACAGATTAAATTTATCAGTTAAATTAGCAGACTTACATCGACCTCTGAAGGAAGAATTCTCTTGATACCGCCAAAAAAGTCCTCTGAGGCACTTGCATTAGGGCATGCTCCCTCCAATAGTTTCTGTCATCAAAGATACTGCAGGCTGCCCAACAGACCCCAAATCTGATGTAGGTGGTGCATCGCTTCAAATTGACTAGAAATGGATGGGAAGTTATTAAGAGTTATCAGGTCCATTTTAATTACATGTTACTATATAAAAATATAGTAAACATCTATTAGACCCAAGTTGCTTCTAAGGACAATTCTATATCTTCTATGGGATAGTCATCAGCCTGCTGTGTAATGGTTTTGGGGTTTAGAAAAAAAAAACCTTGTCAACACCTATCACGTTGAATACTGCAAACGACTCCTTCCAATCTAAAGGCTTTCTCAGTTTCATCATGAGTATAAAGTAAGCGCATCCTATTTCCAATATGTCCAACTTGTCTATTTAAGAATTCGCCATTAGAAGATGTATAAACAAAAGAATATAGAAATAACACAACTTGCATCGTGTGGGTGTCTAAGTCTTGGACAGGGCTGTCAAGGATAAAGAAATAAAGAAATAAGACAAGTTGTTCATGTATATATGTATAAACAAAAGAATAAAGAAATAACACATGCATCTTGCATTGAACACTGTGTTGAATACTGCAAATGCCGTGCATGGAAATAGATAAACCAGATCTGCTTTCAATCAAAGCACATAACCAGATCCAGATCTAAGAGACTTGCAGTTTCAGGTTTGGAGGAGAAGCAATGGCAGTGGAAGCAGCTCTCGTGTCCTCCTTGTCGCTGATTGTCAAGTTGTCGGCGCCTCACCTCCTTGAATATCTTGGTCCTCTGTGGGACGGCGTTGATGACGAGCTTCAGAAGCTCCAAGGAGCCATGCTCGGAATCCAGTCTATTATCCGAGATGCAGAGGAGAGGCAGGTCAACGATGAGGCTGTCAAGAACTGGTTGACCAAGCTCAAGCATGCCGCGTATGACGCCGAGGACGTTTTGGACCAGGCCAACACTCATATCCTGGTGCTCCGCCGGAAGTCGGAGCTTCACGGTCGTCTGACCAGCAAGGTGCGCAACTTCTTCTCTCTTGATAACCCACTCCTTTTTCTCCTGAAGCTTGGGAGAAAGCTTAAAAGTATCATCCGGAGAATAGATGGTATCACGGAGGAGATGCGCAAGTTCAATTTCAAGGAGTATAATCAGGGGCCTCAGAGAACCAGGCCACAGACCTACTCGTTTGTGGTTGAATCAGAAATGGTTGGCAGAGATGCAGATAAAGATGAAATTGTGCAGAGCCTCATTGATGATCGCCATTTTGATGAGAAGGTGCCTGTGTTTTCAATTGTGGGCATGGGGGGTCTAGGCAAGACCACTCTTGCTTTCAAATAGTCTACAATGATTCAAGGGTGGAGAGATGTTTGGAGCCACGTATGTGGGTGTGCGTTTCTGATGATTTTGATTGTGTGAAGCTTGCTAGAGCAGTCATTGAATCAGCCACAGGGGAACAGTGTGATCTGCGAAACCTGGAATTGCTGCAGCGAAAGCTGAGACAAGTGTTGGAGAGGAAGAGATATTTGCTAGTTTTGGATGATGTCTGGAATGAAGATAAGGAGCAGTGGGACATGTTAAGAGCACTGTTGACTTGTGGACAGGAAGGCAGCAGAGTTGTTGTTACCACACGTAATGAGAATTGTTCCAGTGTAATGAATGCCCAGATTACTCATCGTCCGCTATGTTTATCTGAAGAGAACTCTTGGGTTTTGTTTGAACACCTTGCATTTGAAAGAGGTGTGCCGCAACATCAAAATATGGTGATGATTGGGAAGAAGATTGTGAGCAAGTGTGGAGGATTACCACTTGCGATAAAAGCATTAGGAGGATTAATGCGTTCTAAGAATGGAGAAAGCAAATGGCAGTCTGTGTTGAATAGTGAAATATGGAATTTACGGCCTATTCAAGATGGGATCCTACCAGCATTGTGGTTGAGCTATGTTGACATGCCTTATCATTTAAAGAAATGTTTTTCCTTCTGTGCATTATTCCCCAAAGACTATGAGATCGGAAAAGAGTTGCTTATTGAACTTTGGATGGCTCATGGGTTTATTCCATTCAAAGAAGGAATGGATTTAGAAGTCAAAGGCAATGAGATTTTCAATGAGTTGGTGTGGAGATCTTTTTTACAAGATGTTAAACCGGCAGCCGGAGATTCATTTGCTTTTCATCTCCAACATGCAGGAAGATATACCGGTTATGTTGGTGCGATAACATGTAAGATTCATGATCTGATGCATGACCTTGCACTATGTATTATTGGGGATGAAATTATTACTAGAGATGAAAGGTTTGGACTTGGTGAATCTATTGAATCCATGAATATCCCAAAAGGAACTCGTCATTTGCTACAGCTGAGTCATTTGCTATTTCCGAGGCATTCTTGTGTTAAATTGAGTAATTGTCAGAGTATCCGCACCTTTACTATGCAAACTGAAGTCTCTTATTTGATTAAATTGAGAACCATTAGAGCTCTTTCCTGGATGCAAAGTTGGTCTCCACAGCTTGGTTCAATAGTAAATTTACAACTTTTAAGATATCTTGATCTTTCTCGATGTGAAGCACTTAGGAAATTGCCTGAGACAATATGTATGCTTGTTAATCTACAGACATTGAAACTATATAAATGTAATCAACTTATTGAGCTTCCCAAGAGGACGAGGTACATGAGCAGCCTTCGCCACCTTGATATTGAAGGATGTTTTAGGTTGAGGAGCATGCCACCTGGTTTGGGTCAATTAAAATGCTTAAAAACATTACCAATGTATATTGTTGGCAGCTATGCAGAGAACAACAGTCTACAAGAGTTAAAGCATTTGAATCTCGGTGGTCAGCTTGAGTTGCGTGACCTCCATATGGTGAAGAATGCCTCAGATGCTAAAGAAGCAAATATGCGGTCTAAGCAAAACATTAATTCGTTGACATTAAGGTGGGGAAAGCCTGGGTTGGAACATAAAGCTGTGTTGGAAGCCTTGGAACCTCACTTTGGCATTAAATCGCTGATAGTGGAGTGTTTTGCAGGCATCCAATTTCCACTGTGGATGGGAGATCTCCAAAATCTTGTTGAGATTACTCTAAATAACTGCCAAGAATGCGAACAACTCCCACCACTCGAGCAATTGCCGTTTCTTGAGGTTATGAGTATGTATGAAATGCATGGCATCAAACACATCATCAACAGCACAAGCAACAATACAAGGAAAGTATTCCCTGCGTTGAAGGAACTGGTGTTATTCAGAATTAGGAACTTGGAGGGATGGTGTGTGGAGGAGGGAAGAGAAGCATTTTCATCCTTCTTTCCTTGCCTCATTACTCTGAGAATCAATGATTGTCCGAAGCTTACAACCAAGCCATCATACTGTGATGCTCGGTACTCTCCACCCATCTCTAAGAAAAAAGGGTTCTTTAAGAATTTGAAATCTCTTGAAACATTGGAGATATCTGGTAACTGTGGTGATCTTCTTTTGTTGCTTGAAGATGTGGAAGAAACAATGGGCATCAACTCCTCACTTCTGGAAATAACAATTAGTAACTGGAATAGTTTCTCACAATCTTTGGGGTCATGGAAGCTCCCCTCTCTCGAAAAGCTAAGCATTTCGTTCTGTGACATGTCCTGGTCGCCAGAGGAGATGTCTCGAGGTTTGAAGTCCCTTGAGTCTCTTTCTATACGTGAATGTCACAATCTAATTGGGAATGGGGCCTCCTCACAAGGCTTTAGTGCTCTGACATCACTTCAACGACTGTGTGTTCACGGTTGCAATAACTTGATAATCCTACCCAAGTGTCCGACATCACTTCAGCAACTGCAGGTTATCAATTGCAATAACTTGATATGCCTACCCAAGTGTCCGACATCACTTCAGCTACTGCAGGTTTTCAATTGCAATAACTTGATAGGCCTACCCAAGTGTCCGCCATCAGTTCAGCTACTGCATGTTAACAATTGCAATAACTTGAAAAGCCTACCCAAGTGTCCGACATCGCTTCAGCAACTGAATGTTTTCAATTGCAATAACTTAATAGGCCTACCCAAGTGTCCGACATCACTTCAGCAACTCTGGGTTAAAAATTGCCGACGTATTGAATATCTGCCACAAGGCCTCACTTCACTCGAGTCTCTAACTATTGATGCCTGCCCCTTATTGAAGTCGTTACCAGATGACCTCCAACAAAGACTCCCTGCTCTCGAAATTCTAAGAATCAAAGGATGCCCAGAGCTGATAAGGCCATACCGACAAGGAGGAGAGCTTCGACACCTTGTCTCGCACATGCAAGGAGAACAACTAATATTGCGTTGAAGTAATAAGAATGGATTTGAGATTATTTTTTTGATGATATATCTACATGAAATGAAACAATCTTTTTTTTTTTTTTTTTTTTTTTTTAATTCTTCTCTGATATGTATGTATGCCTTTTATCCATTTAGTTTTGCTCTGTTTTGACATTATATCCTCTTTTTATTTGTCAACTTATTTTATCTATGGCTAAAATGCCAATATTATGATATTGTGAATTTGTTATATGGGCCGAAAAAAAAAGGCATATATAGGTTAGATTCAAACTAAATCAAATTTTCTTTTTTATATAATTTGTTTTTCCAGTAATAATTGTTTTAATTATGTTGTTAATTAGCGTTTGAAATTTTATTATTACAGAAAATAAAATTTAAAAGATTATGATTTTGTATTTTAAATGTGATAAGATTATGTATTTTGTGTTGCTTTCAAAATTGAAGTCAAATATTTAATTATTATGAATACAAATAAAATTGGGTACTTTTTATTTGTATTAGTTTCAAAATATTTTTAATTGTCTTTTTGATCTTAAAAATTTTATAATTGCCTCAAAACTAGTAAAACCAAAATTTTAAATATATTTAATTTACTAAAAAAAAACACCTTAATATATCTTAAAACTCGGAATCAATATCACTCAAAAAATTTATCAGCAATGTATAAATTTAAAGTTATAAATTTTTAATAATCAAATATAATCATTTTATGAATTTTTATAATAGGTTTATCAGGATGAGGGGGCATAGAAAAAAAAAAATTGAGTTTTCAAGGGTATATAACAATTATAATAATTTGGAGGTCAGGTAATTCAAAAAAATATATATAAATACCATCAACAGTTTACTTAACCACGAAAATATATTAAAAAAAAAATGAGATTCATATGGCATACAAGCAGTTTTACAAGGTTACAAAAAGCAATTATCATATTTTCAAGGTTTAAAAACCTAAAATTATAAGTACATAAAAAGAAAATTATGGAGATATACTTTACAAATCTTAAATTACTAGACAGTACTGATAAATGCAAAAGAACATCAAGCTTGGTAAGAGTAGACACTAGACACCAAACGATTCTAAGAATCAGATCAATGATAGAGTTGTAATTCAATGGAATGGCTGCAATATCTGCTCAGGCAGTTACATACTTGGATGAAAGGAGGATTCAATCAACTCCGGTTATTAGAAGACAGATGCAGCTTCAATTTGTCACTGATCAAGGTTGCGACATGGCGTGCCACCCATAAAGATCCTGCCACTGTGCAACAGAAGGCATGTGTGTGACCCTCCCACTCGATTGATAAAGCAAGACCTGGCACCTTCTTGGAAACCTGTACAGTTTCACTGCCATATATTATCTGGAGTTTTCTCCAAATGACTTTGGACAAGCTATATTTCACTTAGAAAATGAAAAGAATTCAAATGGGACAATGGTATGTGATAAATCAATATGTTAAGTTTGTTGCTCTACTTCAGCTACTTGTCATGCCTTTCTGATTAGGTATTACTGTATTGAGCAATGTTGTTTGGAGCATGTCTTAATGAGAAGCAAGTAAACAGTGATTTGACATCAAAGAAGCACCTATGTGAATCTTCAAAGGGTCATGTCTCGTACTCGCAGATTTGTTTGACATGCAAACAATCAATGAGCTATGCCTCTTTTAATTGAAGTATTCTAGAAATGCCGAAAAGAATGTGTAAACTTTACCTCTTCGAAAAATGACAAAGGAGCCCAATGGTCATCAATGCCAAACAAAAGTGCAAGTTGGTTCTGCTTTTCTCTCATGAATGCCCAATCAGGCTCTTCCGAAAACTACAAAAAAAAGAGGACATCTTTTGACATTACAAACCTATTTGTTAACTCTAGTCTTTTTTTCTTTCATTTCAAATGATCTCCCTTAAAAAAAAAAGTTCAACAATGCTCAAAATCATACATGTCAACAAACAGATCAAGAGAGAGATCTTGCCATGTTACTATTCTGATAGACAAACAAAATAATTTGAAATCAATAAAGTTATAAAATAATCGGTACCTTCACAAATTCTGTCATGGCCATGAAAAGGACATTCCGCATTGTATGTTACTGCATAATTTTATTAAGATACGTCAACCTAGAACTCATTCCGATTGCAGTAAGGTGATAGTATTTAACTGGAAAAATTAATCTTCCCAAGAAAATTGGCTACAAAGCATGATATATGTAAATCAAGTACTAGAACAAGAGTAATTTAGTTTCTAAACTATAAGAATAATAATACGCAGCACATTCTTCATGGCTGCAGTTGGGATATTTGGATCCCATCCAATCAGGGATGAGTATAAGTGCCTACACTACCGCTCATGCCTCGCATACATTTTTTAATTTAATCTGTTTAATTGCATACTTTGTGCTCCTATACCATTCCTAAACTCTCTCCACAAGTTAGGAGCACACAAGAGAAAAAAATTCTAGTCGGATCCTTTACACCTATTTTTCTATTGACTAGTCAGATGTTCTCAGTCAGTCAGACTATCAAAGGGAACTTCTCTTATGCTATGCTTGAACATTAGTATGTTAGTTTTATCAAGATTCTAACACAAGCACACTTTTCTACCCAAAATTCAATTATAAAATAAGAAGAATATCCACCTGCATAAGGTTACTGCATACAACATCAACAGCAGCTGTAGACCATGATTGCCCAAGCAATTTTCTAACAAGAGCTCTTGAAAATTGAGCTGGAAATGACTCCAAAAAGGACACAAGATAATTAGCAGTAACATTTAGAAAAGAGGACCTGAAGAACAAAAGGAAGTGATGAAGCAAGTGGCGGTTAATCTTCCTTACGAAGTCTGATGTGAATATATGATACTTCAAAAAATTCAAATTAGGTGGCCAAAAGTATTATTTCTTAAATCAAATGTGTGGCAGCACCTTTTTTTTTTAATCAGAAGTTCATAGTTTGCACCAAGCACATGATATTCTGATTCATCACAGCCTTTCACTGAATTTGAGGTTAAATCCTAGTTTTCCTCCGAACGAGAGTATATTGCCAACTTCATTGTTTTTGTTGATGATGAACACATCATCATGAATTAATTATTTTGATTAAACACTAAATTTTGTAAGGAAAAAAAAAAAAGTGGAGCCCACTGCTGTGCACTGCAACTAAATTAAACAATTTGGAGTGATTCCAATAACATGCATAGCATCCTAATCTATATAATAGAAAAGTTACCGTGCAATCATCCCAATAATGGACTGTTGCAAGGAATCCCTGTTTAGACCCAGAAATGGATAGAGGCCTACAGAAAACTTAACCTGCAAAAGCTCTCCACAAAAATCATTGATCTCTTGGGTTCCCAAAGGAAATGCCAAATTACCAATACAATGTCTGACTAGATTTAGGGTAGATGTCTCTTGAAAATTTCAAAACATATATATGCTCGAGTGCCCAACCTTCAAGAGCAGAAGATTACATATTATCAGAAAGAAAATGCAGCCTTTTTCATAATTTTAAAGTTTCACATTCTGAACCTCATTTGACATGCTTTTGAAAGAACAAAAGTCCATTTATGAAAGTTTGAGAGTAGGGAAGACAAACAAGATCCAGAAAAATGCCATAAGTTGGTTTATGGTCTAATATATGGCCATTCTGATATTTTAATATTAAAAGAAAAACAGTACATATAAGAACTTACTCTAGCATTCAAAAACATCAATGCCAGTGATTTAAACAAAAGATGAGGTCCTATAGCATAAATAACAAGGCCAATTGTTGATTTCATGCTGCGAGTACAAATATGATTCCATTGCAATGTTCTGTTTAAGGCCTTTTCATCATTAATACCATAATGCAGTCTAAGGACAAAAGGTGATCATAATTGAAGTCAGAGTAGAAGTTGCTACCAGTACTAGGGGACTTTCACTGATCTGGAGCTCATGTTTTATAAAATCCTCCTGCAGAAAATCAAGTCTAGAAGTCATTTATCTAGAAATATCAAATCATGCAGCTTTGTTATACATCAAACAAAGCACAGTTGCCCGCAAAAATGGAGATATAGCAAGCCAATAAAGGAAAAAAGTTATTTTGTCTTGAGAAATGGAAGACAAATATTGCAGACACCCAAAACCTTGTGATCAATTTGCTCTTGTAGTGAGAATTTTCTTCCACATTCCCAATCCTGGTAACAAACAATAGATCAGATACAACTCTGAATCTTCAGTCTAAAAAATACAGTAGCAACAGCTTCCACCTTTCTTGAATGTGAAATATGCCTGATAGCTGGAAATACATACACCACTGATCAGCAAAAGAGCCTCATAATGACAACACACAAATTCAAGATTCAAAATTGTCAACAAATCGCTTGCCTGTTACGGATGCATTCCCATTAAACAGTTGGTAGAGGGCTTCAATGAACTCCTTATAAAACAAAGCAATGCCTGAGCTTTTCAGCACCCACATCCCAACAATCAATTCCAAAAGCCAGCAAAATCTCAACTTGAAACATGATGCACAAAGCACATACCCAAAAACACAAGTGGCTTGCGTCTGGATTCCTAGGGATGACAAGAACATGCATGGAGGGAGCCTCCGAGCGCACCTTGAGCAACTCAGTCGAGAAACTACAATGGATCAACAACGATCAGCTTTTCAGAAAAAGAAAGATGGAATCTTTTCACTGTGCCTTCCAACGATAAACATATCGCCCATCTTTTTAATTCAATGAAAAGCTGTTCATCCACCTTTATAATACAAAAGAATCTTTTAGAGCAGACAGAGGCCAAACCTGAAAATAAGGCAAATTGGAAAAGTTGACTGTTTTCTCCCCAGTGGCAACAATGCTTCTCCATCCATTGATGCCTTGGGAATAAGCTGCAGCATTATGAAGGAACCAGAAAAACTCTACTTTGAGTTATATCATTTCCCAATAATACATAGAATATATCATCAAGGATACTTGAGATTCAGGAAAAAAAATACATGGATTTCATTTATTTGAATGAAATCCCTTATGAACAAACAATTGAAGAGGGACCTGGTAGAATACACCGTACCTTCTTCTCAATTGGAGAAGAGAGGAGCAAGGGAGCCGGGAAGCCACACAAGAGACGGAGGCCACCGGAGAGGCACCACTCCCATCTCTCTCTATATATATAAATATCTATATACATATATATACTGGAGTGATAATATAAGGCCGACCGGATTGCTGTGTAAGTAAGATCGCCTCCTATTTGGCACAGTGTTTTAAGGATTTATGATGGAAAGAAATGGAAAAATTAATTTTTATATAATTTAGGAACATATAAGATCTTCATTTATAATAAGGAAACATATATGATGTAAAGTTTTTTTTTTAAGTTTTGAGAAACTCAAAATTTATAATAATTTATTATTTTTATAAAAGTGTAATAATAAAAAATAAAAAGAAAATTAAAATTTCCCACACTTCGGGTAAACAAACACTTGATGGGAAGAAAATTAGTTCCATTTTCATAACAATCGTATCCTTAATATCATTTATAAATTATTTATGATAGGGATAAAAGTAGTAAGACACATAGCACTCATCCAGGCAGGCCACATGTCAAGATAACAAGACAAGACCCCTTAACACCAATATATCGGTCCATGATCGGATCATTCCGATATAACCCTTCCGCCCAGCCAGATCATTCCGATATGATATATCTTGTCGATCCGATATAGACACCTGATATTTTGATATTGTTGTGTGACTCATCGGGATCGAAAAGAACTCCCCAACCCGACATGTGTCAATCAGTAAAGACACTCCTAGATTGGTAATTACCTATATCGGTTCCGATCTTCTAGAAGAAGTACGGTATGGGGCAGTCGGCCTTACAGAAGGGTTCTGTTGAGACAACTCGCGGTTAAATTTGGCGCTTAGGCACTTAGGCTGGAAAGCCGGCAAACACGTGCCTAAATTGGGAAGCGTGCTTGGCACGCAACCCGCACCTATAAAAAGCAGGAATCACAGCTCATTTGGACAGGTTGAATTCTAGCAGCGAAGCCCTGCCCATTTGGAATCAGGATCCATTCTCTCTCATTTCCTTTTTTCCATTTGTGGAATCATTGTAAGATCTCTTGTAAACTCATTGATTGATAGTGAGATCTCTCTTTTCGTGGTTTTTTCCCCCATTGATCAGTGGTTTTTCCAAGTAAATCTGGTTTCTATACTTTTCCATTTGAGTTCTTGATTGATTTTCTCTTAAGATAGCTACCCAATCAATACAAATTCAATTGTTTAGTTGAAATTGGGAATTCATCTTGATTTTAGCTCTAACAATTTATTATCTTAATAATAATATATATCATGTTTTTATATAAAAAAAATTGACTTAAAGTTTCTTTTTTCATTTGATACACATGTTCTACAAATTTCATTTTCTCTTTCTTCTTCATGCGGAGTTATTTTATTGATTTTTTAAATTGCATTTAATTAAATTTATGAATGAGAATATTGAACTCATTTGTGAAACCAAGTAATTGAGGTATGTATTATGTTTAATGATTCATAGTTATTTATATTTAATTTTTTGTTAAATGTTAATTAATGACAATATGTATGTTCTTATTTTATACCAGTACATTTCAATCATAAAAGGTGTTTTTATGAGGAAGAAAGATGGGATTAAGATTAAGGTTCAAATAGGATTTTTCCTTGGAATCAAATAATACCAATAATGAGTGATGAATGATCCTATTTTATTTTGGAATAAAACTCTCTTTTTTGAATTTTGAAAACTCGATCCTCGTGTGTGTGTTGTGTGTGTGTGTGTGTTGTGTATATCGATTGTGATAAGATGCGGTTGGCCAGATCACTGTATGTGTATATATATATATATCGACTGTGATAAGATGCGGTCGGCCAAATCACTATACATATCTGGCTAACGCCCATTTCGACCCTTGGAGCATGTTTGAAAGATTTCCAATCATATGGATGGGAAGATCATCGAAAAATAAGCTAGCTTATCAATTTTCATACAATGTGGTAACCGTTTAGTCCTCCCACTTAACGGTTCTTATTTTAGGAAAATTTTAACGGTTCAGAATTTCAACCATTAAGTGGAAGGACCAAACGGTCACCAAATTGTATGAAAATTGACAAACTAGCTTATTTTTGGAAAATCTTCCCATCTGTATGATTGAAAATCCTTCAAACATACTCTAGGGACCAGAATGGACGTCGGCCGGATCTACACAGTGATCGAGCCGATCGCACAGTATCGAGACTGATATATATATATATATATATATATATATATATATATATATATATATATATTATAATCTATTTAGATTTATATTGATTTATCTATATATTTTAAACAATTTATATATATATATATATAATTTTTAAATCATTTGTAAATTATATATACATATCTAAAAATTGTTTAAAATATATAGATAAATCAATATAAATCTAAATAGATTATAAAACCTATAATATTATATATATATATAAAAGTAGTGATAGGATGAGGCGACCGCAAGTGCAGCCGACCTCATCCTATCACTACCCATATAGTTGTGATATTGTCAGGGCGGCCGGATCACTGTGCAGATCTGGTCGTCTCCTATTTTGGCACTTGGAGCATGTTTTAAGGATTTCCAATCGTACGGATGGAAAGAACATCGAAAAATAAACTAACAGTCAATTTTCATACATTTTGGTGACCGTTTGGTCCTCTCACTTAACAGTTCTTATTTTATAAAAATGTTAACGGTTCAAAATTTCAACGGTTAAGTGGGAGGATCAACGGTCACCAAATTATATGAAAATTAACATACTAGCTTATTTTTCGATGATCTTCCCATCCGTACGATTGGAAATCTTTCAAACATGCTCCAAGTGCCAAAATGGGAGGCGGCTGGATCTGCATAGTGATCTCACTGGCCTGATAAACCACGACTATATATATATATATATATATAGTTGATGCAAGGATCCATTCTTCTTGGAGATCAAAGTAGATCTTGATCAATGAGAGACATTGATCATGGAAGATGAGAATTCTTGAGGAGATTTCGATGAAGAGGTCGCGATCAATGATCTTTTTTTTGTTTCACTCCACGAGATTAAAGCTTACTTCAGAGGTTGGCCTTCAGGAATTGAACCTCACGAAGAAAAGAATTGTTGAAGAGAAGATATCTGAGTACTCGTGCTCAGGGGAGCCTCTGACACTCAAGTCAGGACTTAAAAAGGAGAGAGAGAGAGAGAGAGAGAGAGAGAGAGCTTAGAAGAGATACCATAAGTCAATCATAATCGAATGAATTGAATCAAATCAGCCTGCCTTCTTCGTGGGTGGACAACCTCTTTTACTCCCTGTGAACCTCATCTTCCAGCTTTCAATACCCTTGGAAATTCACCCTCTGCAATCGGATGACTAGGCAACTGATTTGATAGTTAGGCTCTCATTTCGGCGATCTTGATCATGCAACGTGTCTACTGTTATTTTTACTCCATAACACTTTCCTCACAACTCTCCAAGTTGACTTGATTTTAGCTTGATACGGCCTAGGGAGTTTAGTTATTGGCTAGGGCGTGATCAAAGCAAAAGGATATCTTCAGTTACCTGACTACAGCTAAGCCTGAGGTGTGAGATCTAACTGGGGTTGAGGTGCCTCCAGTAGTTCCTCAAGAATAAACTCTTCTCCTTTATGTATCTTTAGAGTGATACAAAAGACTACAAAGTTCAATGGGAGAATATGTAGGGCATCTTTTTTTGATGATATCAGGTGGGGTGAAGCTGAGCTTGAGACTGAGTCTGAGATTTCAACTCCAACCGAGGTCAAGGAGCCTCTAATAGTTTCTCTTGAAGAGTCTTTGTACATGTTTTTTGTGTGTGCATGTATTCTTTCAAAATATCTATTAATAAAAAAATAACTTTTTGACTTACTTGTGTTATTCTTTCTCATTTGAATGGATGAATGAATGTCTAATTATTCTTTTCTCCGAGCTGATTTTACTTAACTTATGGCATGACTAAGTGTTGAACTTCCTTAGTAGTCAGCTTTAGGACTTGATCCTTCTAATGCGACTAACTTTGAAGCATGGCAGTCTCCTCCTAGGCTTTTATGATTCATATCACCAAGACTAATATGAACAAGGAGTATATTTCGCCATGCTCAGATCCGATGACTTGCTTCATGTGAGAAAGGGGCAATCATCTTCTTCGGGCCTTTTCATTGAATCATGAAAAAGGCAAAAAAACAAACATATCCAATGGGCTTTACAAATCATCCGGTCAAACCCTTGAAAGGGTGAAGACTATCCGGTCATAGAGGATTAGTATCGTGCCCTGAAAAAGGTCATATGGTTGAGCCTTGAAAATTAAAGGCGCTCTATAAAAGGCCACCCGAGTCGAGGTCGTCAGGATTTTAGCAATCAACCTCTGCGTAACCTGAAAGGGAATGAGGGCGATATGATCCCAGAAGACTGAATCCATATCGAGGTTCTGAGGGTTTTAGCAATTAATCTCTTTGTGTCTTGAAAGGGGATATGGGCAATCTGATCCCTGAGAACCGAATTTATTCCCTAAAAAAGGGTAAGGGGCTCATGGCACTGATGATTAGTTTGATCAACTCTAGAATGAGTGGAGGCTCTCGAGTCGGGGATCCAATCAATTATTGACTAATCACACATGCAAAATAATAGTGGATTGATTTTTAGAAAATGTTCCAAAACAATTATTGATAATATCTTCTCAAGTGCTCAACATGAAATAAACTTTTAAGTAATCTGTCTCCCAAGTCTTTTAGCCTGGATATGCTAGGTCAACCAATCCTCATACAGTATAGGGTCCTTAATATGGAGTAATTAAGTTGCTCTGAGACAAGTTTTGTTTCATTTCTATTTTATGAAATTCATATACCCCCCTCCCAACCCAACCCAACCCAACCCAACCAAATATCAATTTTTAGTTTTTCTAATCCCCCTCGGATGTCCTCCCCTGATATATGGTGTTAAACTTTTGTAAACTCCTACCGACTAAAATAAAAGATATAATTTGGACAAAAGAAAAATTAATAGTAAAACAAAACACTCTTTATTTAGATGTCATATAGTGACAACCACTCCATGCTATGCATCAATATGCATGGTGTACGTGCACAAAACGAAAGCAACATAACGAACTTTGCCACATGACATGACAATTATTGAAAATAGAAAGAACAACACACTGAAGATGAGTACGGCTTGGACGTGAATATGAAAGATTTATTCCCACGTGCTTGCTTAAGCAGTAAAAACTGCAATGGAACCCTTGTTAGAACCCTCGTTGCAGAGCTCAGAGCATTTGTTGTTATAACCTATCACTGCTTCTTCAGAAACATCTAGTGCACAACCAAAACAACTTGCATTAGAATGAAATCTCTTGTAACAAACTAAGTAAAAGAAGTAAAAGAAAAATAATAAATTTACCAGAGTTCTCAAGAGTTTTAATGGTGGAGCACATGGAGAAGACACACCCCAACTTGCATAAGTGAGTTGGATAACTTGATGGACATGTAGTACCTGTAATAATAATACAACCACACAATTCCGCACAAGTTCTCTCATGAGCGCCCGCTTCACAGCAAAGCTTATAGCATTCTCTTGCAATAGTGTTCTTGCAACAACTCTTAGGCCCCGTTTGGATTGGGGTTTTGATTCCTTTACAAAGGGGAATCAAAACCCCCAAAAATTTTAACCCACGTTTGGATACCCACATGAGGGAATGAATCCCTTACAGAGAGGAGTCTCAGTCCGCTGTTGAGGGGATTGGCCATTCCCCCCATATTGGGGGGAATGGCCATTCCCCCCAAATCAAATGTCTAAAATGCCCCTGTGTTAAATTGGAGAAGAAAAGCTCACAGCGAGCCCGCGTTCGAGACATCCATCGCCGCAATCGAGCTTCCTTCATCTTCTTCGTTGTGGTCGCCTCCTCCGCCGCCGTTCATCTTCTCCAGTCGGCCGCCTTGAAGCGATCTCATCCCCATCCGTTTGTCTCTCACCAGTCGGCCCACCCAAAATCCCGAATCCGGCTCCCATTGCTGTCCATCGAATTCTCCTCTTCTCCAATCTCGCGCGCAGGTGAGCCTTTGTTGTCCATCGAATTCTCCTCTTCTCCGATTTACTAGCCATTGCTTCGTTCACAGCCATATTCCATGATTTTGGCTTGTATTGCTGCTAGGGTTAGGGTTTAGGGTTTGAATTTTATAAAATTTTTGTTGATGAGAAAACAAGAGGAAATGAACTACCCATACTAAATATTTTTGGTGAGATCTTAGGCTAAGTAGTTTGCTAAATGCATGCCATAGTTTCTTGCTCTGCAACCTTGCCTCGCAGATGAAAAATTTAACCAGGGAATTGTGAGCTTTCTGCCATTTTTCTGATCCCATTCTTATATTGACCATGATGCAAAGTATGGACATTTATCTCATGCTTTACTCCTTAGTGTTGGTCACTTGTGTAACCATTATCATGCAAACTTAATTGATATAAATTGGAGAAAATAACTATATTGATATAAATTGGGGAAAATAACTATTCTTAGGAATATACAGGTTGACTGTTGTAAAATAACTATTATCATGCTTTGCTCTGACTGTTGTAAAATAATTTTGTGTTCTTTATGATACATAGCAGTTCACCTACATGTGGTAATTTACTTGAAATGTAATTTAAATTATACAGGTTGACATGAAATGGATGTGCTTAGGAATATTGACTAATAGTTTGGAGCTATCAGTAATGTATTCAAGGTTTCACCATTTTGTGAATTTATATTGGACATAGTTTACTAACCAATCTGAAAACTCCTATTATTTGATTATGTGAACACAAATCACTAATAACATTTGTACTGAAGGATCAGATAGCAGTGAATTTCATGTGCAGTAAGTAAAAAATGAAACCTTCAAGGATGAGTAACATCGGGATACAGATTCCGATAACCTATCAAGTTCTAATAGAATACTGAAGACCATGCAGGTTTCAGCCCTAAAAGAATCCTCTGTTTATTTGGATGGAAGCATCCGGTAAAAAGTGTTTTAATCACGAGAAAATTGATGTAGTGATGTGATACCTATTCAATTGATTTATCCTCCAATGAAATGACTTGATTTTTAAGTCTAATTAATACCTTACACCCTTGCAGTTTCAAATATAGAGTAGATTATAGTTACTGTAAAACTGATCACAGTAACCTCACACTGGCAAAGATATAAGTTGCAAGGTACTCAAATAAAAAACAAGCTACATGAACACATGTTAACATTGGGGATGATGCAGCTGAAATTGAACACGATGTTAACATTGCAATGGAGGAGGACGTTGGCTTATCTCAAAATCCCGTGGAAGATTTCTTCATGTCGACGCAAGAACCAAATGAATCCCCATCACCTATGACATCGGACAGTAGTGCCTCTAAAATGACAGTCCGTCGAAAGAGAAAAGATAAGGACCCTATGATGGAGCAAATGTCGGAAAATTTTCGGAGTTTTGTAGATATGGTTGGTCCCGAGATGAAAACATTGGCCAAAGCTGCAACCCTCAATGCTAAATCGGCGGCCCGAAATGTTGAAATCATTTGCCGGGAATGAAGCGACGCGAAGTTGAAGAAAAGAAGAAATGCTTGGGTCAAGTACTTTTTTCTATTGAAGGGTTGGTGATGATGAAGCAATATTGATGTTGCAGGGCTTGGCAAAAGATGAAGATCAACTCAAGGTTTTTTGGGATCTTCCAAGTGATAAAAAGCTTCGGTTTTGCCGGCTTTTTTTAAGGAGAATGTCATATTGCCCGCCTGGTGTCTAAATCATATTAGTAAGAATTTAAATGGATGTGCTTTTCTTATTATTAATTTCTACTGACTATAGGCCAATAAATTGTTATATAGCTTGAATGCTTGCTTCACACAATCATCTCCTTACTATTCTTCAATATTTTTCTTGAATCTGACCTTCCTAATTTCGTTATTACCGGGTTGCAGGTCTTGCTAATCACCATCTAAGCTTTCATTATGCACTCACATTGAGACAGCCGGATCGTTTGATTTACACTATCATTTGGGTATTGAGTTATGTACTTTCATGAATTGTAGTTTGTGTTAAAACCTTGAATTTTTATCTTTTGTATCTTGTAATTTGAGATTATGACTCTCTTATTAGCTGTTGATGTTGTGATGGTATTTGAACTTGTGACCCTTTTGCCATTATCTGAATTTTGCCACAAGTGTGGTGGTATTTGAATGATTTGTGCAAAGCTTATGTTTGGTTGAATTGGCAACTATTGCTACTTTGTGACAAATAATTGCAAACAGGATGTGTAAAGATTTGTTTTCTAAACTTGGGCAGTTGCCTATATTATTTTATGAAAATAATTCATAATTGTTACATATTTAATTATAGGCATTAACCCTAAACATGATTAAATTATGTAATTTATATTTAATTATAATTATTTATTTAATCAAAATAATAATAATAAAAATTAAATTGGACTATCAAAGTATTTTATAAATGATTAAACTTAAACATGGTTAAATTATGTAATTTATATTTAATTAGAAGTATTTTATAAATAAATAAACTTAAACATGATTAAATTATGTAATCTATATTTAATTATAATGATTTATTTAATTGAAATAATAATAATAAAAATTAAATTGGACTATCAAAGTATTTTATAAATGAATAAACTTAAACATGGTTAAATTATGTAATTTATATTTAATTAGAAGTATTTTATAAATGAATAAACTTAAAATGATTAAATTATGTAATTTATATTTAATTATAATGATTTATTTAATTGAAATAATAATAATAAAAATTAAATTGGACTATAAAAGTATTTTATAAATGAATAAACTGGTTTCTTTATATTAAGGGTATAAAAGTAATTGTGCCACAACCCTTTCTTTTACTTTTCTCATTCCCAATACATTACCTTCCTATTACCTCCCATCCAAACAAGCAGTGAATCATTCCCCTTCCGCCTCTCTCCTTTCCATTCCCTTCTCCTTTCCATTCCCATACGCCCACCTCCTTTCCCTTTCCACTCCCCATCCAAGCGGCCTTAGCTCTCGGCGTGGTCCTGCTAGATTCAGACCCAATATGAATACAACCATAATAATACCAAAGTAGACTCTTACACCTAATTTGCCTTCCATCTTCCTTCCTATTTTTAAGTACTTACATATGATGAGGATGGGATGCTTGATGTAATGAAGGTATTGAAAGGGCAATATATATAGGATAAAAATCATAAGGAAACCGTACAACATAGAACAATAGTGCATCAAAATGAAAAAGTGGTCCAAAATTTTCCACCATTGTTGCAGCACTATGCTTTAATGAAATTCATATATCCAGTACTATTAATAGATGCAATATATTTTAGTTTGGCCGTATACAGCCCCTTGGTTTTTTTATCTGGTAATGAATTAAAAGTCCCCCAAACTTTGCAAAATGAACAAAAAGTCCCTTCAAAGTTTGACTTTCTCAAACCATCCCTCCTTTTACAACTAATGAACTATAAGTCCCTCCATCCACTAACTCTGTTAATTTTTACATTTTTTGACCAAAATGCCCTTTGTGCTGCTGTGCAGTTATCATGACATGATCGTTTTTTATTTTCTGACCAAAATAAAGCAGGTGAACTTACCAAAATGCCCTCATCTAATGAAGTGGCATTTGGCGGTTCCACTCCAGACGATCGCCCATCTTCTCAAGCGGTGGAGAGAACTTCATCTTCTCAAGCGGACTTCCCCAACGCTCGATTTCCGGCGGCCTTCGACTTAAGCCTACGCCGTGCTTTTTACGAAACTTCCGACCATCGTGACAGCTTGCCGCGTAGTTTGTCGTCAGCTCCCAGGAGATCAAAGTCATTTCTTGTAAGCTATTGCTACATTTTCTAGGGTTTAGGCTCGTTATGCGGTTTATCCATGATTTTACGAAGTTTACGCTATTTATTATGCTTTGTATGCACTTGCGTGATGGAAGAATGCACACATTGGTGAGTGATTTTGGGTTTAGGGTTGAGGAATTTGCAAGAAGAAATGTATGGTTTCACGGTTTTAATTGCAATGTCTTTCGATTTAGTGTAGATGATATGTTTGTTATTTAATGAATTCACAATTATATGTACTAGTATTCCCGATTTTCCATTTAATAGGCGGTTTTTCATTTTATTCTTCTTAATTCCCACTTAATCGTTGTAGAATCCACCGTAATAACTCTCTTTTGATGCGGGATACGGAAATATCTTGACGAACCTTGTCAGCGGTAGGTGCTACTTGGTGCACATGTAGTGGAGACAATTGCTTAGAGTTGAAGCCTCAAATGGTGATAGGCATTGGGCACTCATTCGGACGACACATTTTGCCGATTTGATGGAGATTGAACACATTACTGCGGGAAAGGGGCGCTTTCGATGCCTTATTACATAGGTTTGATGAGCGCACTAACAAATTCAGAATCGGAGAGAGCATGCTGGCCTTCAGACCCAAAGACGTTGTTCTCATCCTTGGCCTCCGTTGTGATGGGGAAGGGGTGGTATTCAAGAAACAGAAAACACAATCAGCCTTCGAAGACAAATATCTGGGCAAAGTATATGACAGACACAAAGATGCCATCAGAAAAAATCTTCTCCGACTCGTTCGCAAGAAAGGAGGGGAAGAACAAAACTTCGTGAAGCTACTGGTGGCATACCTCCTTGGTTCAGTGCTCTTCCCTAACTCCTCGTGTGCAGTTCCCAATTGGATTGCATACTACGCGGACAACTTAGCCGCACTAAACAGCTATGCATGGGCGCAAGCCACTCACAAGTGGCTTATGGATGACGTCCCTAAGACAGCCGCTTGTGTGCAATCCGGGTCTTCGGAGAAGGGAACACAAACTGGGTATTTGAGAGGGTGCACTGTCGCCCTCAACATATGGTTTTATGAGATCACCGGGACAGGGAAGAAGGTGCGATTTGGCAGGACACCAAGGATTCTGAACTATGGGGAGAATAGCTTCAGAAAGCAAGCGTCCCTTGGTCCTCTCCTGAATTCACTCAATGGAAAGGAGGTACTCCACATTCTACTTAATCTTAGCCAGGTTTTACTTTAAGTTTTGTAGTTTCCGCTTAATATATTGCGTTTGTGTGGTACATAATATGTTTTCGTTTAATATAAAGCGTTCTCGTTTAACATACATCATTTGATTGTTCACAAAGATTCTAACTTCGTCCCCATACACCGAGAGGAAGAATTCATCGCATTGTACAAGCCTTGAGGCGGGGAAGAACAACGTTCACATCCCGAACGAAAATTAGATATACATGCTACTGGTACCCCATCCCTTGGCAAGGGGAAGGTGAACAATGAGGCAAAAAGGGTGCGAGAACACACCCCATCAAGAAGCCCCCCGCGTAATACCCGCCGTCGTTCTTCCACTGCAAGTCCGCAGAGAAGGCCAAAGGATGATGGCGTTGCAACCCGCATTGAGAAGCAGTATAAGATGATGGCAAAGGACATTGGCCGCATCATGTCCCGACTTGACCAACTTGAGCTGGAACGACACAGGCCGGCCGACAGTGCACAGGCTCCGCATACGGAGAAAAACGAGCCTGCAAAAACTAAGGCGGAGGAGGCCACATTATCATCCCCTCCCTTGAAGAAACGGACGAAGAGAACCGTTGTCATGCCCCGCCGGTCTCAGCGTCGTGTGACCCGTTCTCGAGGCGCGGATCTACCGCGAGGCCGCTCTCCAAAGACATCCCGGTATAAGATGAACAAAGCGCAAGGAAAATATCAAAGGCGATACAACAGTGTTAGCCGATGTTGATGACGATACGGTTCTTAGCAGCGTTGTTGAATCGCTGCAAAAAATGAAGAATGAAGGGCCCGTATTCCTTGTACCCACCGCTGACATTGAGGCACAATTGACCACCGACAAGCAGAACCACACACTACCACCGAGGCTGTACCCATCGCTGCCACCGCGGCAACATCGACCGACGAGCAACCATCGACCGCCGAGAACCGGCACCACCCCGCAGACGATGAATTTTTGTGTCGCCCACAAAGATCCATCGGTGACCGACCACGCGTTGCTCAAATCCACCGCCATCGAGTCAAAAATGACTACCGACGCTGAACTGAAAGATGAATGTACAAATTTGCCAGTCTCGGTCAGTGAACCACCGACATCCCGCCGGGATCAACAAAATGTAGCAAGCGAATTGCCGACATCCTGCCCTGAACAAATTCTTGACGCATAATTCAACGGATCCTGGCCACCGAGGAGACCGGAGACGTGATCCTTGCAGAGGAGGCCTACATGGAATACGCTGGACGAAGCCAGTGAGGACAGACTTTATGGCCAAGAATAAGCGTCCTGCAGGTTACATGAGGTTGAACAACATTGAGCAGGCAGCAATTGGCATGTATCTGAACTGTAGAATTGACAAGTAAGTCCTCCGTTTGTTTTTTTTGCAAATGTTTTCCGTTTCGGTTTATTTATTTTGTTTTTTGTTTAATTGTTATATTTCCCGTTTAATTTTTTTATTTTTTGCTTAATATTAACAGTTTCGGTTTAATATTTATATATCCCGTTTAATATTTTTACTTTTTGCTTATTTTTAATAGTTTATGTTTAATATTTATATTTCCCGTTTAACAGTTTCACTTTTTGCTTAAGATTAATAGTTTTCGCGTAATATTTTGTGTTTCCATTTAATTTAGCGGTTTCACATTTAACATGATGCTAGGACCATCGTATGGAAAAATGAATGGTCTTTCACCACGCGGGACCATTTATACACGCTGCTCGAGGGGAAGAATATGGTTCCCGATGATGTCTTCGATGCGTTTGTCCTGATCCTCCTTGAAGCCATGAGCTCGACTCCATATCCATACAAGAAGCGGGCCACAGTTACTAGGCCTTTGGCGCTTCTCATGTCGAAGAGAATGGATTATGAAAATTGATCTTGGCTCACGATGAAGGACGCCGTTTGTGCGTTCCACCAAGTGCAGTTGGTCCTTATGCCCATAATTCTCAATGGACACTATCATCTTCTCGTCCTCGACAGGGAAAATAAGGAGTATGTGCATTATACATCAGCGAAAAGCCCTATATATAGCCCAAGGCCTTAAAAGCGATGGTAATATTCCTCGCTTGATTTATACTTTTTGTATTGATTTTCTCTAAGTGGTTCTTATTACGATAACTTGTTGGAAACCTTTGTTTGATTCATGCCTCCAAATTGAGCTTGGGAAAATGAAACAATGACGTACCTATTTAGAGGCTGAAAGCAAGTGCCTTGCAGAAGGCGGGGAGCCTCGATTGCCCTGTATATGTTATGAGGTTCATTGAACAAATTCTTGATGCTGAGAAACTCCACCTCCCCAGCACGGACGTACCTCTATTGCGTTTGCGCTACGTCACACGCATAGTAATGGACGGCATAAAGCGTGGCGCGTCTGAATCGGGCAAGAAAGAAGAGACGCTGTGACAAAGATTGTACCTGTTAAGAGCGGAATTCTGAAGATTGTACACGTTTAACAAATTTTGTACCATTAACTCTTATGGTTTTCTCCTGTTGGATAACATTTATGTTTAACAAGCATATTACATATAAATAGACCTCGCCACAAGAATCGGTATCCGGTGCATGATCTCCTATTGTAGCCAACCTACGTGGCGGTACGCAGATCACGCATACCTGCATTCTGTGATTCTATCCCCTTCCGCCTTGGGCGACCCGGTGGCCTCTTTGTACATGGGGGCCGCAAAAGCAGTTCACGGTTTGCATCGGTCGGTTTGTCATTGTCTGGAACGGGATAAATAGCTTCGGTATATGCCATCCGGTAAGCTTCAACTGTGAAGTACTCGTCTACATACCGATGAACACTGGTGTCTGTCAGCATTATAGCAGTGCATGCATGTTTGCAAGGTAGACCGTATACCTGCCACCTTCGACATGAACATGTCCTTGAAACCAGACTGACGGAGTTGCTGTTTTGTTCGACAACCTCGAAATAATCACCGTCGGAGCGTCCAACAAGTAGGCTACGACTTTCTTCAACAATGTCCTCAAGCTTCTTGTGTATGACAGGGCATAGGTGGGTCTCCCATCGTAGAGAATGCTCACGGCGTGTACACATCATGTTCATGAGCTTGAACCTTTATTAGATAAAGCGATACAACAGGGCCGATGCAAGAACGACGGATATTAATTAGAAACTTGTCATGTTAAATGAAAACACTAGAAAATAAGTAGAAACGCAACACATATTTTAAACGAAAACCTGAAAAAATAAACAAGAACATCTTATATTAAATAGGAAAGTTATATATTAAACGGAAACCTGGTATATTAAGCGGTAATAACGGAATCGAAGTATAACAAAGGGATTTAATTGAAATATGGCACTATAAATAGAGCTTTGCTTACCTTATGGAATCTACCATATTCGTCACGGGGAGGTTGCGTGCCTCCTTGATCCAGGCATTGAATGACTCTGCCACGTTGGAATACATCTCTCCCCATCTTTTACCCTTGAACATATAGTTAGACCAAATGGGGAAACATCGGATTTCGAAGTAGCCCGATGCGCCACCCGATGCGGCTAGCAAATCGCTGATATTTGCATCGCCATATTCCACGGAGGTACATGCGTATGCAATTCTTGTAATGATGGACCAACACTCCTCCTTTAGTGCTTTCCCAAGTCTAACATTTCCCTTCATGAAGTTAGATTCCAAGTGTCGTAAGCAATACGCATGTAGAGGCAAGAGGGAAAACCTTTCGCTGACGGTGGCCGATGAGGCCCTTGACCTGTCCGACCACAGATGTAATAATCTTCGCATAGTCGTCATCCCCATACAACGCATCTCCAAGCTTAGACAGGAACCACGTCCAGTTAGCATCGGTTTCATTGTCAACAATAGCGAACGCAACATGAAAGAAGCCCTCGTTCCCATCTTTACCCGTCGCTCCCAACAGAGTGCCCCCGTATTTCCCAAGCAAATGAGTTCCATCAACAAACAACAATGGCCTGCAACCTTTTTTGAAACCAACAATACAGGCACGAAAGGAAAAAAAGGCGCGTCTAAACCGCTCACTTTCCTTCTCCACAATGGCAATGCTACCAGGGTTCGTCTCCACCACCTTGTTTGTGTACCATAAAAGCAAGTCATAGCTCGCCACCTGACTCCCATGGAGAGTATCCATGGCCACCTCTTTCCCCAACCAAGCCTGTTTATACGGCAGATTAATACCATGATCACGCAACATATCTCGTTGAATATCAATAGGTCTATATAGGGGGCCATCCTTCAACTTTTGTACCACCTGTGCACTGACCCATTTCTTCGATGCTTTCGGATGCGACCGCGTACCGACACCGCCGCCGCATACATGTGTAGGATGCATCGTCTTGATTGTAAATGTTCCAAGATTACATTCTCTCGATCCGTGGACACGCCACTCGCAGCCCACAGCGGCACATTGATTACCAGCTACTCGCTTGTCGTTCTTTATAAAAGTAAAGTCAAATTTCCGTTTTATAGCGAAATTGCTAAGTGAATCCTTGAAGTGGTCACCGTCACGAAACCGGTCACCTACTTTCAGCAACAGAATTTCATTCTCCGTAGTACAAATGGCTAAGGCCCCTGAAGATCCTTGTTGGGATGCCGATAAGTTATCCGAGAATGAATCCCTCCTGTTGGTTCATATATCACAAGTGAGAAAATAATAACTTAAACGGAAATGTATTATATTAAGCAGGAAGATAGAATGGTAAATAGAAACAACGGAAAATAAACGGAAACTGTGTGTTACACGAAAACTACAAATGTTAAGCGGAATTAGAATAAACTAAGCGAAAACCCATATGTTTAAACGGAAACCCGAGATACACGTAATACAAGGAATTACAAATGGAGGATTGACAAGTTGACGGGTTGGTTTGTTCAATCAAGGGAAGGAATTATTTACTTACGGTAATGATGAACCGGAGGGCACGCCCACTGGTCTTGGAATAGCTTTGACAATGAGGTCGACGGCGGCCATTGAACGTGTGGTATATGTGACACATACGTTGAAAGTCAACCTCGGTATCAATTGGGCAAACAGTTACATTCGATCCGGTGACAAACTTCACCCTTACACCGGAAAGTTCGTGATCCCATCACCGGCATATCTCTCGCTAGTACCGACTCCCAAGAGCTCAAGACGGTAAATCGCACACTCGTCGCCCCTCCCCTTATATCCGCAATCACAAGCTGCAAGGTTTCCATTGCCAACTGCAGCAGAGTACACCGCAAGATGATTTTAAACTATACGAGATATGAAAAACCTTTTCGGAAAAATGAGGAAAGGAACTCACGCCACGGTGAAGGTGTATGTTTCTTCGACTAGCCTTGTGCGGTGACTCACCGAGAAGCAGGATGGTCGCAGAGCTTCGTCTCACGATTCACCAAAGAGACAAATTTCTTTCTCGCGGTCGGATGGAAACCAAGGGAACAGAAACATAACGGGTTGAAGAGACAAATTTCTCTCGCGGCCGGATGGAAACAAAGGGAACAGAAACAAAGTAGAGACAAAGTTCTATCTCGCTGCCAGATTGAAACAAAGGGAGCAGAATGGATTGAGGAAGAAGAAGGTCTGAAAAGCTGTCAAAAAGGTACAAAAGTTAGTGGAAAGTTGGCCAAAAAGGTGATGATGTGATGGCTTGTGTGCTAGTTTTAAAATTCATGACATGACATGGCGGAAAACAACTTCACCATGAGGAGGGCAGTTGTGGTATTTTATAAAAATATGACTGACGGAGTGGCCTTGAGGGACTGGAAAGTCAGTTTGCCAAAAAGGAGGGACTGTCTGGCAAATACTTATGTCAGAGGGACTGTCTGGGAAGTTTGCAAACTTTCAGGGACCTAAAAATAATTTTCCCTTTTTTTATTTATGAGATGGAGTATCCAGTAAAGAGAAAATCTAGTGGTCCTGCCCATTCATTAACATCCCATGTGAAATAATTGTTTGATGAATCACAACTTACAATAATTCCGTAACTTCAAAAACCACTTTAGCACCATAGAGGTGCGTGCTCTCCTCCACTTCGCACTTAGCACCATAGAGCCATTTTCTCTCGATGTGATACAACCTCTCTCTCTCTCTCTCGGCTGCTCTCCTCCACTTCCTCTGGTCTCGCTGCTCGTAATGGAGGTGGGGGAGGGACCAGGGCTTCGTGTGAGTCGATGCGCTTGCCACCCATCGGAACGAGTAAATGACCATGTCTAGAGCGGCTAAAAGCAACAGTGGTGGATGAGGTAACTCTGGAAGAAGATGTGAATGCCAAAGCTTTGAAAAAGATGAGGTATGTGATCTATGGTAGGTTTTTGGTAGACAACCCCCACTAGATCTAGCGCGAGAGAGCCTGGCTATGGCAGTAATTACGTCGTTCATTGGATGTCTGGTTAGGATTGACATAATGATGCTTACGATCAAGGTTCGCCCAATTTTGTGTGGAATTAGATATGAATCAACTGTTGAAACGAGGGGTGTGGGTAAGTTTTGTTAAATTTAAAGTTTTTGTCACAGTGAGCTTGGGGCGACCCCGTTTTCCGGGGGTGTTCTGATGCTCAAGTCAACGGGAGTGATGGTGCTCAAAGAGGGTGAGAGTTGAGAAGTGGGTTCTCTTAGGCTCTGTTTGGATGATTGGTTGTTATGGTTTCGTAATGTATGATATGGTATGGTATAGTATGGTATGGTATTGTTATGTTTGGAGAAATGGTATGATATGGTATAGTTAATTAGTTGTTTGTGTTTGTTTTGATGGTATGATATGATTGCAGAAATAATAAAATGACCAAAATATCCTCAAATAGACAAATACATATTAATATGAAATCATATTAAATTGAAAAAAAAACTTAATCAAGTAGCCAAGTAATTAAAAATTAAAGAGCATATATATATATATATATATATATATATATATATATATATATAGCTTTCATGTTTGTCATGTGTGCTTATGTTTTAATTAAGAATACAACTTTCATGTTTTGAATAACTTGTCCTCACTTTTGTTTCAGTACCCACCTCTGAATATTTTACAATTCAAATGTATTATGGCAATGATGATGTGGAAAAGTGGAGGGAGTATAGGTTGGCTGGATTTGTGGATTCATGTAATGCTGATTATATATCAGGGTTAGAACTCAAAGGCATGGCTAGTGAGTTGGAATTAAACATAGAGGGTTGTAGTTTCTGGTGGAAAGACATTAAGAGTGGAATTGTGGGATTGACAGAAATTAAAAATGATTTGGATGCAGTAGCAATGGCTCTGTCTGTGGATGGTAGCAGGGTTATAAATGTGTATGTCAAGGTGGCTAGGGTTGATAGTGGTAGTAGAGAAGGTGTATCAGTTGATGATGGTTGTGCTGGTGGGAAAGTGGTTCAAGGAGAGGCTAATTTAATTGATGTTGTACAAGAGGATATAGACAAAGAAGATGAAGAAAATATAGTAGAAGAATGTGTTGCTACTTTAGAAGGAAATGAGGGATCAAGCAAAGGAAAAGAGGTAGATGAAGATAGTGAGTTGAATGATTCTGAATACAGCTTTCACAGTGATGGGGAGGAGGATGAGGTACCTGTGGATGATAATACAATGCTTAGGTCTGAGGTACCTGTAAGTGATGAAGTACCTGTATTTGATGAAGTTCCTGTAGAAGAATATGATTATTCAGATGAGGTTCAATCTGAATATGCTGCATCTGAGGATTTGCAGTCATGTTCATCAACAGATGATGATGAAGTGATGCCTAAGAAGACTAGATATGCTGACTTTACTGAAGAGACTGGTATGAAAGAACCTGAGTTTAGAATTGGTATGAAATTTAGAAGTTTCAAGCAGTTCAAAGAGGCTGTAAAAAATTATGGCATTAAAAATAGGTGTGAAATGAAATTCAGGCCTAACAATAAGAGGAGATGCAAGGCTTTTTGCAAGAAAGGTTGCCCTTTCTACCTGTGGGCCTCACCAATGTTGTCAGATAAGAATACAATTCAAATAAAGGCTGGAATTATGAAACATGAGTGTACTAGAGATCATAGTATAAGGCATGTGAATCCTCAGTGGATAGCACAACATTATCTGGAGCAATTTAGGGCAGACCCCTCTTGGAAGCTTGCTGGCATCATCCAAGCTGTAAAGTCCAATCAAGAGGTTGATATAAGCAGACTGAAAGCTTGGAGGGCCAAATGCATTGCAACAAGGTAGGTTTGGGAAATATTTTCTTGTTTTCTTTGGCATCATCCACAACATTGATTGACTGGTTTGTTTTTCTTTTCATTTTTTTCTTGTTCTGCTCCTGTGCAACTGAAAACTAGGATGCTTGATGGTGATCAGTATACCCAGATGAGTAGGTTATATGATTATAGACTCGAGCTCATGAGAACACACCCTGGATCAACAATTAAGTTTAGATGCAATCAAGGGGTATTTGAAGCCATGTATGTGTGTTTGTCACCACTCAAAGCAGGGTTCCTATCAGGATGTAGGAAAATTATTTCTGTGGATGGTTGCTTCCTCAAGGGTGTTTATGGTGGCCAACTACTATCAGCTGTTGGGGTAGATGCCAATGACTGCATCTATCCAATTGTTTGGGCTGTGGTGAACAGGGAAAACTATGAGAACTGGATATGGTTTCTGGAGTTGCTGGCAGGAGATCTCCAAATTGTTAACAGCTATGAGTGGGCATTCATGAGTGACAGACAGAAGGTAAAGATTTAAATTATTTCTTTCAATTGCTACTTGTTTTTATTTACTAGGTTCTAATTTTTTTTGCCTTTGTTCTGATGACATTTTTTTTCTCCCTTTTTTTTGTTCATGGTGGTGTGTGAAACAATTGTGTCCATAGGGGTTAATACAAGCCATAGAGCAGTTATTTCCTCACAGTGAACATAGGTTCTGTGTAAGGCATATTCACACCAATTTTAGAAAAAACTTCAGAGGCAAAGCCCTTAAGGATCAACTGTGGAATTGTGCAAGGTCTAGTTATATTCCTGAATTTAACCAAGCCATGGATACTCTAAAAGAGATGTCTGCAGGAGCTTATAGTTTCATGAAAAACATTGATCCTGAGCACTGGAGTAGGTCTCACTTTAAAACAGGCTTCAACTGTGATATGCTTTTGAACAACTTGTGTGAATGCTTCAATAGCACAATACTAGAAGCTAGAACAAAAGGTATAATCTCTATGAATGAAATGATTAGGACACAATTGATGGTTAGGATTCAAAGGAAAAGAGATGCCATGAAAAGATGTGCAACACAATATTGTCCAAAGATCCTTAAGAAATTGGAGAAGTCAAAAATTCTAAGTTGGTCCTGTAAAACAACATGGTCTGGGGGTGATAAATATCAGGTTTTAGGGCTTGATGGTCAGTTTATTGTTGATATGAGAGAAAGATCTTGTACTTGTAGAAGATGGCAGTTAACTGGGATCCCTTGTTGCCATTCCATTTCAGCCCTATATTACAACAAAAATAAACCTGAAGAGTATTTGGATGATTGTTATAGAGTGAGCACCTTCTTGGCAACCTATAGCTACATTTTACATCCAACACAAGATAGTAAATGTTGGCCCAAGAGCCACCAAACCCCCATGATACCACCTGAGCCTGCAAACAAGAAGAGGGGCAAGAAGCAAATGCTTAGGAGGAAGGAGGCATTTGAGGAGGGCAGTGGCTTCACCAATGGCAAAGTTAGTAGGAAGGGGATCAAAATAACATGTAGCATCTGTGGAGCTTCTGGTCACAACAAGAGATACCATGGTGGACAACCTGCTTCATCTACCAGTGCAAGTGCAAATCAGGTGAGCAAAAAAAAAAAAAAATCAAAATTATGGGTTGTTGATTTAATTATCACCATTGCAAATTAATTTATGGTATTTGGAAGGTTGATGCTCATGACCAAGACCCATTGAACACAATTGATCCTGTTGTGTTGGAGGAACATTTTGAAGAGGTATGTTGTACAATTTTAAAAAACTATTCTAAATAGTATTTGTTAATATGGTTTTGTGGGTATGTCAAGGTTGACAGGTTGAGAAGAAGCAATGAAAATGATGACATTATAACAGAAATAAATGTTTCAGATTATCCAGTTTCACAGGTATGAAACTATAGACTATGGAGTGAACCTCATTGGGTGTTATGTGATGCAACTATGGACTATGGACCTTAACACAAATGATATTTTTTGTTTTTGTTTTTCTGAACATTATAGGTAGTAGACACACCTGGTCAGTCTCTCCCTGGATCATCAACTGCAGAAGATACAAGCTTGAAGATGAAGAAAATGCCCACAAGAGGAGGAAAGAAAGAGGGCCTCACAAAAAGCCAAGCTAGAAAGCAATTCCTACCCAGAGGACCTGTGTTGCATCAACAAGTCTTGGAGAAAGAAGCTGGAGATAAGAACAAGTTGGGTGGTACTGCAAAAAAAAGAAAAGTCTGGGTACCACCAGGTCCTGGAGTTGGTGGTGGACCTGCAGCTGCATTTGGGAGGCCTTCTTAAAGGCTGTGCTAGGAACTGGATTTTTTTTCTCACAAACTTTTGAAATGGTGCAGTACAGTGGGACCTTGTGCAATTTGATTTTGAATACTCTGTGAACTTTGCTTGGTCATTGATGTACTAAAAAAAATTGTATCTTGTGCCAAGTTGCACATGTGACACACTGCTTTTTGCAGAAGTAAATGTAAATATTATCCTTTAGCTAACTTTGCTTGGACACTCTCTTGTACTCAAACAAATTCCACAAAATGATAATAGTGGTTGTTTTTTTTGGATTTAATCAGTGTGAAAAATGAATGGCATGTGGACAGAGATTGTTTTAATTACCACAGAGTGGAGTATGAACTTTGAGCAGGGTTTCAAATTGTGCAATTTGTAATGCAACAACAATTTGAGCAAGGATTCTAAGCAGGAACTCACTATTCTACAGCAGCAATTTGTACATTTTTAATTTCTACAACAACTATTTGTAATGCATCTATTCCTTCAAACATAGACATAACTGTTTTATTCTATCTTCTTATTTTTATTTTTTATTTCTTTTTTATGATTAAATCCTGATTTCCACAGCATCAATTTGTAATCTACATGAACCTCCTCCTCTGCATCTCTTAAAGCTCACTCACTATGTTTTTTTTTAATCCATTGTTCTCTATGGAACCAAACATGAAAATTTTATATATTCTTATTCATATTTCATAGAATTATATAAAACCCTCGAAAAAAATGGGTGTAAAGGAGAAATGTACAATAGCTATTCCACAGATAATTGTAAAGAAAAAGAACAATTTTTTCACAAATTGTTAACCAGAAGGAAAACTTTTTATTCATATAATGTGATTGAAAGTTCACATCACAGTTGAACAGCATACACACCACCAAAAGATGGTAAATCATCTTCATAAAAACATAAGCTCTATTGAAGTGTGTTAATATTCATCCATTCTTCAGTTGTACCAACATAGCATGAACTGCACTGTGTGTGTTAAAAACCTCCATTCTTCAGCTGCGCCGGTGCCCAGGAGCTGTGGAGATGACCCCTCTCTCGCGCGGCCTCCACTACCAACACCGACACAAACCTGCCGCCCAGAACATGAACCCTATGTTTTTAATTACCTCTCACCACCTCCACCGCTATGCGCCGACAAAAATCCGATCATCGTCGGCCGTTAATCCTCCACGGCACTGGAGATGGAGTAGCCTCTCTGTCTCACGAATGCTCTCTGGTGAAAAAAATAGAAGAAAGGGGAGAGAAAGGGGTAAATGTAAAGGGAGGGGGGTAAATGTAAAAAGGGAGGGGGTTAAATGAAAAGGTTTTGGGTGACATGGCATCCTACGTGGCCATTCCGGCGGCCACGTAGGATTAATTCCACCGGAATTCCCCGGGTAACCTCCCATTAAAATTCGGTAACAAAAGTGATACAAGTGCGTAGTACGGTACCCCACACAAACTTTTACCCGAGAATTGAGACATTCAAAAGTTATAAAAATAATAATTATTTTCATACAAATGTAATAATACGAAATGAAAAAAACAAAACAAAAATTAAAATTTTCCTCACTTCTGGTAAACAAACAGTTGAGGGGGAGAAATTAGTTTCATTTTCATAACAAACATATCCTTAATAATCATCATTTATAAATTTTTTATATCATATTTTACATATAAAAAAAATTCATTTTTTTCTTTTTTCTTTTCATTTGAAACTCCTTTGTTTCTTGGCGCCAGGAGCTATTTTACTGATTTTTATTATTATTAAAAATTGACTCTACATTGGGTTGCAGTGGATAATTCTAACATTATACATTTGGTTAAACTCATCTATCAAACCAAGTCATTGATATATAGAAGTTAACAAGCGAAAAGCCATTTATGATCCCTAACCTATAGTATATTATTCATTTTGATCCCTGTATTATGAAAATGTTCAATACAGTCCCTAAACTATGAAGGTTTTAATAATTACGGTCCCCTGCTGCTAGCATGGCAGCTAGCTGGTATGTAGGTTAAATACGACCATTTTTTTATTGTAACAATAACATGGCAGCACGTGGCAAGTCTTTGCTGACATGGAATGATGATGTGGCATAAAAAAATAAATTTTTGATATATTAATCTTTATTATTTCTGTCTCAGCAGCTCTTTGCCCAGATTTGCCACAAGTGTAGCAGGCACCAGGAAAACTCCTGTTACATAGAACCAAATGCAATTTCTATGAATAGCAGAGACATTCATAGCAAGGATTATCAGGAATTAATCATAAACTAGCAATATACAAAACCTCAAATTAATGATCACATCAAGCATTTTGTTGAACAGGATATCAATCAGAGTGGGTCTTCTACATGTCTGTAATGCTGACATCCGCGTCTGATAAAAGCCAGTAAGAGTCAGTATCCAACTACAAAACAGAGTAAAATAACATTGCAGATATCAATCCTCACAAGTCACAACCATAACAAAGCCTCTACCTACATCTGATGAACAGGTTGGAGTTAGAAGTTCTGAAAGAAGTTATCTTATCTTATTTAACATTTTATGAGTTAGCAATGAGTCCTGCTAGTCACAAAATAAAAGGGCCTGGGGCAAAGTATATGTGGCTTTCAGAAAAGGTTTCCACATTCTCTATCTCAGTTAATAAATGAATGTATGGAGTGTATCAATCAAACTAATGTGGAACTTGCTGAGTTAATTATAGACAGCAGTATGGATACCCCAAAAGATGAAAAAACATTAAAAAAAAAACTATTTGACAAGAATGATTCTATAAAATAGAAAAACTCTGGATAGATTAAATATGTTAAATAAAAGAATGACTTGTGTCGGTATAAATTTGTAGAATTGGTTTATTAGAGTTTTTTTTTTTTAGGAAGTGGATAAACCATATTTATTTATTAAGTAAGAATTCTCTTGATACCGCCAGAAAAGTCCTATGAGGCACATGCATTAGGGCATGCCCGGTGAGTGTCACAAAGGTTTTTGTTCAATTCCATTCCCTCCAATGTTAGGGTTTGATTCTGACAAAGAATAAGTAATGAGTTCATCTTGAAGGAAATTCAAACATGATGACAGGCCCAAATTCCATAGAATTAAATAAAAGGAGCCCACTGAAGAAAAAAAAAACCCTGAAAGCATGGAACACCCTTGATGCCATCTTCAGTTAGAAAAAGCCAACTAAAGGTTAAAGGGGGGATTAGTTGAGAAACCATGAGGGACACAGTCAACTAGTTTAATAAGCAAGTAACTCTTACAACATTTGATTGTTTTGATCATGACTAAAACACCTCAACTTTTTGCTTGTATTACTCTGCATATAATTTCAAGTCAGGCTAAGATAACCACATGTTAAAATATAAAATAAAATAAAATAAACTAGCATCATGGCAAGATAGAAAGATTTCCACCTTCTGCTGGCGTGGCGGTGGTGCCCACGCGAAGGAAATGTGGGTGCCAGTGAGAAGCAAACCAGAGGTTTCTGTGGACGCGCCTTGTCGAATACCACATCTTTTCGAAGAAATATCTGCAGGCTACTTTTCAATCAAAGCACATAACCAGATCCAGATCTAAGAGACTTGCAGTTTCAGGCTCGGAGGAGAAGCAATGGCTGTGGAAGCAGCTCTTGTGTCCTCCTTGTCGCTGATTGTCAAGTTGTCGGCGCCTCACGTCCTTGAATATCTTGGTCCTCTGTGGGACGGCGTTGATGACGATCTTCAGAAGCTCCGAAGAGCCATGAACGGAATCCAGTCTATTATCCAAAATGCAGAGGAGAGGCAGGTCGAGGAGAGGGCTGTCAAGGACTGGCTGACAGAGCTCAAGCATGCCGCGTATGACGCCGAGGACGTTTTGGACCAGGCCAACACTCATATCCTGGTGCTCCGCCGGAAGTCGGAGCTTCACGGTCGTCTGACCAGCAAGGTGCGCAACTTCTTCTCTCTTGATAACCCACTCCTTTTTCTCCTGAAGCTTGGGAGAAAGCTTAAAAGTATCATCCGGAGAATAGATGGCATCACGGAGGAGATGCGCAAGTTCAATTTCAACGAGTATAATCAGGCGCCTCAGAGAACCAGGCCACCGACCTACTCGTTTGTGGTTGAATCAGAAGTGGTTGGCAGAGTTGCAGATAGAGATGAAATTGTGCAGAGCCTCATTGATGATGGTTGTTTTGATAAGAATGTGCATGTGTTTTCAATTGTGGGCATGGGGGGTCTAGGAAAGACCACTCTTGCTCAGCTGGTCTACAATGATTCAAGGGTGGAGAGATGTTTCGAGCCACGTATATGGGTATGCGTTTCTGATGATTTTGACTGTGTGAAGCTTGCTAGAGCAATTATTGAGTCAGCCACAGGGGAACAGTGTGATCTGCGGAACTTGGAATTGCTGCAGCGAAAGCTGAGACAAGTGTTGGAGAGGAAGAGATATTTACTAGTTTTGGATGATGTCTGGAATGAAGATAAGGAGACGTGGGACAAGTTTAGAGTACTGTTGACTTGTGGACAGAACGGCAGCAGAGTTGTTATAACCACACGTAATGAGAATTGTTCCAGTGTGATGAATGCCCATGTTACTCATCGTCTGCGATGTTTATCTGAAGATAACTCTTGGGTTTTGTTTGAACAACTTGCATTTGAAAGAGGTGTGCAGCAACATCAAAATATGGTGATGATTGGGAAGAAGATTGTGGGCAAGTGTGGAGGATTACCGCTTGCGATAAAAGCATTAGGAGGATTAATGCGTTCTAAGAATGAAGAAAGCGAATGGCAGTCTGTGTTGGATAGTGAAATATGGAATTTACGGCCTATCCGAGATGGGATCCTACCAGCATTGTGGTTGAGCTATGTTGACATGCCTTATCATTTAAAGAAATGTTTTTCCTTCTGTGCATTATTCCCCAAAGACTATGAGATCGGAAAAGAGTTGCTTATTGAACTTTGGATGGCTCATGGGTTTATTCCATCAAAAGAAGGAATGGATTTAGAAGTCAAAGGCAATGAGATTTTCAATGAGTTGGTGTGGAGATCCTTTTTACAAGATGTTAAACCAGCAGCCGAATATTCATGGGCTTTTCATCTCGAACTTGTAACAAGATATACCGGTTACGTTGGTGCAACAACATGTAAGATTCATGATCTGATGCATGACCTTGCACTATGTATTGTTGGGGATGAAATTATTACTGGAGATGAAAGGCTTGGACTTGGTGAATCTGTTGAATCCATGAATATCCCAAAGGGAACTCGTCATTTGCTATGGTCGAGTCATCGTGTTAAATTGAGTAATTGTCAGAGTATCCGCACCGTTACTATGAAAACTAAAGTCTCTGATTTGATTAAATTGAGAACCCTTAGAGCTCTTTCCATGAAAAGTTGGTCTGCACAGCTTGGTTCAATAGTAAATTTACAACTTTTAAGATATCTTGATCTTTCTGGATGTGAAGCACTTAGGAAATTACATGAGACAATATGTATGCTTGTTAATCTACAGACATTGAAACTATATAATTGTAATAAACTTATTGAGCTTCCCAAGAGGACGAGGTACATGAGCAGCCTACGCCACCTTGATATTGAAAGATGTTCTAGTTTGAGGAGCATGCCACCTGGTTTGGGTCAATTAAAATGCTTAAAAACATTAACAATGTATATTGTTGGCAGCTATGCAGAGAACAAGAGTCTACAAGAGTTGAAGCATTTGAATCTCCGTGGTCGGCTTGAGTTGCGTGACCTCCATATGGTGAAGAATGCCTCAGATGCTAAAGAAGCAAATATGTGGTCTAAGCAAAACATTAAATCATTGACATTAAGGTGGGGAAAGCCTGGGTTGGAACATCAAGCTGTGTTGGAAGCCTTGGAACCTCACTTTGGCATTAAATCGCTGACAGTGGAGTGTTATGCAGGCATCCAATTTCCACTCTGGATGGGAGATCTCCAAAATCTGGTTGAGATTACTCTACATAACTGTCAAGAATGCCAACAGTTCCCACCACTCGAGCAATTGCCGTTTCTTGCGATTCTGATTATTTTTGAAATGCATGGCATCAAACACATCATCAACAGCACCAGCAACAATACAAGGAAAGTATTCCCTGCGTTGAAGGAACTGGTGTTATGCAAAATGAGGAACTTGGAGGGATGGTGTGTGGAGGAGGGAAAAGAAGCATTTTCATCCTTCTTTCCTTGCCTCATTAGTAAGAGAATCACCGATTGTCCGAAGCTTACAACCAAGCCATCATACTGTGAGGCTCGGGACTCTCCACCCATCTCTAAGAAAAAAGGGTTCTTCAAGAATTTGAAATCTCTTGAAACATTGGAGATATCTGGTAACTGTGGTGATCTTCTTTTGTTTCTTGAAGATGAGGAAGAAACAATGGGCATCAGCTCCTCACTTCTGGAAATAAAAATTGATAACTGGAATAGTTTCTCGCCATCTTTGGGGTCATGGAAGCTCCCCTCTCTTAAAACGCTAAGCATTTGGTTCTGTGACATGTCCTGGTCGCCAGAGGAGATGTCTCGAGGTTTGAAGTCCCTTGAGTCTCTTTCTATATATAAATGTCACAATCTAATTTGGAATGGGGCCTCCTCACAAGGCTTTAGTGCTCTGACATCACTTCAAAAACTGTTGGTTCACAGTTGCAATAACTTGATAAGCCTAGCCAAATGTCCCACATTACTTCAGCAACTGCAGGTTATCAATTGCAATAACTTGATAAGCCTACCCAAGTGTCCCACATCACTTCAGGTACTCAGGGTTGAATATTGCCGAAGTATTGAATATCTACCACAAGGACTCACTTCACTCAACTCTCTAACTATTAGAGACTGCCCCTTATTGAAGTCGTTCCCAGATGACCTCCAACAAAGACTCCCTGCTCTCGAAAGTCTAGAGATTGTAGGATGCTCAGAGTTGATAAGGCCATACCTACAAGGAGGAGAGCTTCGGCACCTTGTGTCGCACATGCAAGGCAAACAACTAATATTGAGTTGAAGTAATAAGAATGGATCTGAGATTATTTTTCGTGATGATATATCTACATGAAATGAAATGAAACAATCTTTTATTTTTTTGTTTTGTTTTTATTATTCTCTGATATGTATGTATGCCTTTTATCCATTTTGTTTTGCTCTGTTTTGACATTATATCCTCTTTTTATTTGTCAACTTATTTTATCTATGGCAAAAATGCCAATATTATGATATTGTGTTTGTTCTGTTTTACTAGAGGTTGATTTGTTATATGGGCCGAAAAAAAAAGGGCATATATAAAATTATATTATTATTAATAATTTAGGGCGTTGGGAGAGGGAGAGGGAGAGGGAGAGGGAGAGGCTAGGGTGTGAAATTTATAGGAAGTTGTTGCCCCGCGTTGGGTTAGATTCAAATTAAATCAAAATTATTTTATATAATTTGTTTTTCCAGTACTAATTGTTTTAATTATGTTGTTAATTAGCGTTTGAAATTTTATTATTATGGAAAATAAAATTTAAAGGATTATGATTTTGTATTTTAAATGTGATAAAATTATGTATTTTGTGTTGCTTTCAAAATTGAAGTCAAATATTAAAATTATTATGAATACAAATAAAATGTTTCAAAATATTTTTAATGTCTTTTTGATCTTTAAAATTGTTTAATTGCCTCGAAACTACTAAAACCCAAATTTTTTTAAATATATTAAATTTACTAAAAACACCGTAATAGAATCAATATTACTCAAAAAGTTTATGGGCAATTTATAAATTTAAAGTTATAAATTTTTAAAAATTTTAATAATCAAATATAATAATTTTATCAATTTTTATAATAGGTTTACCAGGATGAGGGAGCATAGAAAAAAAAAATTGAGTTTTCAAGGGTATATATTACAATTATAATATTTTGGAGGTCAGGTAATTAAAGAAATATATAAAAATACCATCAACAGTTTACTTAACCACAAAAATACATTTAAGAAAATGAGATTCATATGGCATACAAGCGAATACATTTTTACAGGGTAAACAAGCAAATTTCACATTTTTCAATGTATAAAAAAAACTAAAGTTATAAGTACATAAAAGAAAATTATGGAGATATACTCAACAAATCTTAAATTACTAGACACCGAACAATTATAAGAATCCTATCAATTGTAGAGTTGTAATTCAATGGAATGGCTGCAATATGTGCTCAAGTAGTTGCATACTTTGATGAAATGAGGATCCGATCATCTCCGGTTATTAGAAGACAGATGCAGCTTCAATTTGTCACTGATCAAGGTTGTGACATGGCGCGCGACACCATATAAAGATCCTGCCACTGTGCAACAGAAGGCATGTGTGTGACCCTCCCGCTCGATAGATAAAGCAAGACCTGGCACCTAAAAATAAAAATGAGTTTTCTCCAAATGAGTTTGGAAGAGCTATATTTCACTTAAAAAATGAAAAGAATTCAAATGGGACAATGGTATGTGATAAATCAATATGTTAAGTTTGTTGCTCTACTTCAGCTACTTGTCATGCCTTTCTGATTAGGTACTACTGTATTCAGCAATGGTGTTTCGTGGATGTCTTGATGAGGAGCAAAGTAAACAGTGGTTAGACATCAAAAAAGCACCTATGTGAATCTTCAAAGGGGCATGTCTTGCAGGTTTGTTTGACATGCAAACAATCAATGAGCTATGCCTCTTTTAATTGAAGTATTCTTGAAATGGAAAAAAGAATATAAACTTTACCTCTTCGAAGAATGACAAAGGAGCCCAATGGTCATCAATGCCAAACAAAAGTGCAAGTTGGTTCTGCTTTTCTCTCATGAATGTCCAATCAGGCTCTTAACTACCAAAGATGAACATCTTTTGACATTACAAACAATGTATTAATTTTAATCACTTTCTCTTTCATTTCAAATGATTTCCCTAAAGAAAAAGTTCAACCATGCTCAAAATCATGCATGTCAACAAACAGATCAAGAGAGAGATCTTGACATATTACTACTCTGATAGACAAACAAAATAATTTGAAACCAATAAAGTTACAAAATAATAAGTACCTTCGCAAATTCTGTCATGGCCATGAAAAGGACATTCTGCACTGTATAATACTGCATATATTTATTAAGAAACGTCAACATAGAACTCATTCAGATTGCAGTAAGACGATAGTATCTAACTGGAAAAAATTAATCTCCCCAAGAAAATTGGCTACAAGGCATGATATATGGTAAATCAAGTACAGAACAAGAGTAAATTAGTTTCTAAACTATCAGAATAATAAAATGCAGCACATTCTTCATGGCTGCAGTTAGGAATATTTGGACCCCATCCAATCAGGGATGAGTATAAGTGCCCACACTACCACCTATGCTTCTCATACATAGTTCAATTTATTCTGTTTATTTGCATATTTTGTGCTCCTATATCACTCTTAAGACTCTCTCCACAAGTTATGAACGAGAGTATATTGCCAAAAAGAATGTAAACTATACCTCTTCGAGGAATGACAAAGAAGCGCCCAATGGTCATCAATGCCAAACAAAAGCGCAAGTTGGTTCAGCTTTTCTCCCATGAATGTCCAATCAGGCTCTTCTGAGAACTACAACAAAGAACATCTTTTGACATTACAAACCTATTTGTTAACTTTAATCACATTTTCTTTCATTGTAAATGTTTTCCCTAAAGAAAAAAATGTTCAACCATACTTGAAATCATACATGTGAACAAACAGATCGAGAGAGATCTTGCCTTATTATTATTCTGACAGACAAACAAAATAATTTGAAATCAATTAGTTACAAAATAATCAGTACCTTTGCAAATTCTGTCATGACCATGAAAAGAACATTCCGCATTGTATGATACTGCATAAACTTATTAAGATACGTCAACCTATAACTCATTCAGATTGCAGTAAGATGATAGTATTTAACAGGAAAAATTAATCTTCTCAAGAAAATTGGCCACAAGGCATGATATATGTAAATCAAGTAGTAGAACAAGAGTGAATTAGTTTCTAAACTATTAGAATAATAATATGCAGCACATTCTTCATGGCTGCACTTAGGAATATTTGGACCCCATCCAATCAGGGATGAGTACAAGTGCCCACACTACCACCCTTGCTTCTCATACATAATTCAATTTATTCAGTTTATTTGCATACTTTGTGCTCGTATATCACTCTTAAACTCTCTCCACAAGTTAGGATCTGTCAAACATCTTGCAGGTCCTTCCTGGTGCACCCAAGAGAAAAAAGAAATTCTAGTTGGATCCTTTAAACCTATTTTTCTATTGACTAGTCAGATGTACTCAGACAGACCATCAAAGGGAACTTCTCTTATGCTATGCTGAACATTGGTACGTTAGTTTTATCAAGATTATAACACAAGTACACTCTTCTGACAAAAGTTCAATTATAATATAAGAAGAATATCCACCTGCATATAAGGTTATCAAGATACAAAGCATCAACAGCAGTTGTAGACCATGATTGCCCAAGCAATTTGCTAACAAGAGCTCTTGAAAACTGAGCTGGAAATGATCCCAAAAAGGACACAAGATAACTAGCAGTAACATTTAGAAAAGAGGACCTGAAGAACAAAAGGAAAGTAACAGAAGCAAGTGGCGAGATAATTTCACTTTAAGAAGTCTGATGTGAGTATGTGATACTTCAACAAGTTAAAATTAGTTGGCCATAAGAATTATTTCTTAAATCAAATGTGTGGCAGCACCATTCTTTTTTTAATAAACAGAAGTTTATAGTTTGGACCAAGCATTTGATGTTCTGATTCTTAAAATGATTATCACAGTCTTTCACTGGATTTGAGGTTTAAATCCTAGTTTTCCTCTGAACAAGAGTATATTGCCAACTTCACTAACAAAGGTTTGTTGATGATGAACACATCATCATGCATTCATCATTCTAATTAAACACTAAATTTTGTAAGAAAAATATAAGTGGAACCCACGGTTGTGCACTCCAACCCAATTAAACTATTTGGAGTGATTCCAATAACATGCATAGCATCATAATCTACATATAAGAAAAATTACCCTGCAATCATCCCAATGATGGACTGTTTCAAGGAATCCCTGTTTAAAGCCAGAAATGGATAGAGACCCACAGAAAACTTAACCTGCAAAAGCTCTCCACAAAATCATTGACCTCCTGGGCTCCCAAAAGAAATAAGAAATTACCAATACAATGTCTGACTAGATTAAGGAAACACTGATCACCTGATTTGGATGTCTCTTGAAAATTTCAAAACATATATATGCTCCAATTGAGTGCCCAACCTTCAAGAACAGAAGATAAATATTATCAGAAAGAACCTTTTTCATAATTTTGAAGTATTGATAAGTTTCACACTCTGAACTTCATTTGACATACTTTTGAAAGAAAAAAGTCCATTTATGAAAGTTTGAGGGTAGGGAACACAAACAAGATCCAGAAAAATGCCATAAGTTGGTTTCCGGTCAAGTATACTGCCATTCTGTTATTTTAATATTAAGAGACAAACAGTAGATATAAGAACTTCCTCTAGCATTCAAAAACATCATGCCAGTGATTTAAACAAAAGATGAGGAACTATAGCATAAATAACAAGGCCAATTGTTGATTTCATGCTGCAAGTAAAAATATGACTGTTGCAATGTTCTGTTTAAGGTCTTTTCATCATAATAAAAGCCAGAGCAGAAGTTGCTACCAGTACTAAGGGAGTTCACTGCTCTGGAGCTCTTGTTTAATAAAATCCTCCTGCAGAAAATCATTTATCTAGAAATATCGATCATGCAGCTCTGCTATACATCAAACAAAGCAAAGTTGCTCACTAAAATGGAGACATAGCAAGCCAATAAAGAAGAAGAGTTATTTTTCATGAAAACCTTGTGATCAATTTGCTCTTGTAGTGAGAATTTTCTTCCACATTCCCAATCCTGGTAAGAAACAATAGATCAGATACAACTCTGAATCATCAGTCAAAATAATAAAGTAGCAACAACTTCCACATTTCTTGAATGCAAAATATGCCCGATAGCTGGAAATACATACACCACTGATCAGCAAAAGCCTCATAATGGCAACACACAAATTCAAGATTCAAAATGGCCAACAAATCACCTACCTGTTACAGTTGGTAGAGTGCTTCAATGAACTCCTTGTAAAACAAAGCAATGCCTGAGCTTTTCAGCACCCACATCCCAACAATCAATTCCAAAACCCAACAAAATCTCAACTTGAAACATGATACACAAAGCACATACTGAAAAACACTAGTGGCTTGCATCAAACCTCGAGCAACTCAATCGAGCAATGCATCAACAACAATTAGCTTTCCAGAAAAGAAAAATGGAATCTTTTAGTGCAGACAGAGGCCCAACCTGTAAACAAGGCAAATTCGAGAAGTTGCTTGTTTTCTCCCAAGTGGCAGCAATGCTTCTCCATCCATTGATGCCTTGGGAATAAGCTGCAACATTCTCAAGGAAACAAAAAGCTCAACTTCGAATTATATCATTTCACAATAATACATGATTATCATCAAGGAGACTTAAGATTCACGAAACCAAAACACGGATTTCATTTATTTGTATGGAATCCCTTGTGAACAAACAATTGAAGAGGGACCTGGTAGAAGACACCATACCTTGCTTCTCAATTGGAGAAGGGAAGAACAAGGGAGCAGAGCTGCAGAGAAGCCACACGAGAGACGGAGGAAATGTCAGCAGATCAGCACACGGGCCCGTTTGATACTTAAAAGGCCTGCCGAGCCCCGGGCCCACCAACGGCTTACAGGCCGGCGCCCTGGCATTGTGCTTACCGGGCCGTGTAGCTCGGAAATACTGCTTTACTTGGGCTTGGGCCACTGGATTTGTGTGGGTTAAAGTGATTGAAATATATAGGACGCTGGAGGTGAAGCTTTACATGTAATGTTTTTTTTTTTTTTTTTAATGAGGATTGAGGAACTCAAAAGTTATTAAAAATAATTATTATTTTTATACAAATGTAATAATGCAAAATGAAAAGAAAAGCAAAAATTTAAATTTTTCCTCACTTCTGGTAAACAAACAGATGAGGGGGAGAAATTAGTTTCATTTTCGTTACAAACATATCCTTAATAATCATCATTTAAAAAAGTGATTTAAAGTTTTTTTTTTTCATTTGAAACTCCTTTGCTTCTTGGTGCCAGGAGATATTTTACTGATTTTTATTATTATTAAAAATTGGCTCTACTTTGGGCTGCAGTGGATAATTTTAACATTATACACTTGGTTAAACTCATCTATCAAACCAAGTAATTGATATATAGAAGTTAATATTGGTTGGTAATCCCTGTCCCGGTCCTTTTCCTTGTGGTTATATTACCCACGGACTTGCAAGTAAAGATTTTTTACACCTGTACCAAGTGATTTGTTAGTAGATCTGTCCCTGCAAAAGTTCCTTGCTAATGGCCCAGATTTGATTCACGAGATTTATGACACATTTACGATAATATAATAATTGAATCACAAGACGGGTGATCACGGTGCCCATATGTGTGCGGACCTCAACCCCACTAGTGAAGATTGTGCACATCATGACTTCTGAGTGGTTTTGCCATTCATTACCCAAAAAATAAAATAAAATAAGATAAATATTACCTTTGCTCCCAATTGAATTGTTTCGGTAAATAAGGATTCTCATATTAGAAATGATCAGAATGGGGATGTGGCCCAGTGTAAGCCAGTAGATCCCTTCTATATATATTATCCCTATCCCCCTGGTCTCTAGTGAGAAGCTCTTTTGAAAAGGCAAAAAAAGGAAGCCATGGCCATGGCTGCCTCTCTGGTTCTACGCCCTCTTACTCCACCGGCCAAACCCGAAACCAAGAGATTTCTCCACCCAGCTCACCAATTTCAAAGAGCCAGACAAGTAACAGCTCTAGCTCTTCAAGAGACCAAAGAAGGGCCAGACACAGCTGAAGAGGTCACTAAGAAATATGGACTAGAGGTTGGATTATGGAAGGTAAAAGCTTCACCAGAAATATAACTTAATTAGTTTCATGTTACAAATTGTTGCTTGATTGTCTAATAACTCTTGGTTTTATGTAGATATTTAGCTCAAAAGAAGGTGATGATGATGATGATAAGGAAAAGGGGAAATCAAAGACAGATGAAGCTAAGGAACTGCTGGCAAAGTATGGAGGAGCCTACCTGGCAACATCAATCACTCTCTCTTTGATCTCCTTCTCTCTCTGCTATCTCCTTGTCAGTGCTGGGATTGATGTCCAGGCCCTGCTCAGCAAGGTTTCATCAAATCCTATGACTTAGTAGGCTAAGAGAATGAGAAAGGAAAAGGATTGATACTGAAGGTTTGATTTTGGCTGCAGGTAGGCATTGCAACAAATGAAACTGGGGAGAAGGTGGGGACATTTGCACTGGCATATGCTGCTCATAAGGCTGCATCACCCATCAGGTTTCCTCCCACTGTAGCACTCACCCCCATTGTTGCTAGTTGGATAGGAAAGAAGCAAGTCAAGGAAGAAGATAAAAACTAAGTGCTTTATTACCTTAGCCCTTTGATTTTGAAGATGACATCCAGCTTTCCACTCTGGATGCATGTTCTGTAGAAAACAGCTATATCTTGAAATCTAGTATACAAAAGAACCTGTGACTGATGATGTAATGGAGCTTTCTAGAAAATAGCAACTAAGACAAGATCATGGGTTTTTTTTTTCATTCTTTTTCCTGCTTATCAAGGGCTTCAGAAGGGGTTGAAGAGCCCAAGTCTTGGTCTGGCCTCTGCATGGCTTGATGTATGGGGCTGAGACACTTCGCAATTCTCAAGCCTTGGAGTCTGATTTGGGTTTTGGTGGAACTTCCACAACAGATGATGCAGGGGTTTGCGGCGACAATGTAGTGGTAACACCCTCGTTAAATTGATCAAGTCCATCCATCCAATTCCATGAAGAATCTGTATGCGCTTTAATCAAGTCATGGATTTCATTTGCAAAATTTTTAAGAAAAATATGCAAGGAACAAGATACTAAATGAAGAACATATTTAGAAGGATACCAGGGGTTTTCCACATGTCTGTAATGCTGACATCCGCGTCTGATAAAAGCCAGAAGTCAGTATCCAACTACAAAACAGAATAAAATAACATTGCAGTTATCAATCCTCACAAGTCACAACCATAACAAAGCCTCTACCTACATCTGATGAACAGGTTGGAGTTAGAAGTTCTGAAAGATGTTATTTTAACTTATTTAACATTTTATGGGTGACCAATCAGTCCTGCTAGTCACAAAATAAAAGGGCCTAGGGCAAAGTATTTGTGACTTTCAGAAAAGGCTTCCCTACTCTCTATATCAGTTAATTATTGAATGCATGTGGAACTTGCCAAGTTAATTATAGACAACGGTATGGATATCCCAAAAGATTAAAAAACATTAAAAAAAAAAACTATTTGCCATGAATGATTCTATAAAATAGAAAAACGCCAGGTAGATTAAATATGTTAAATAAAAGAATGACTTGTGTAGGTATAAATTTGTAGAATTGGTTTATTAGAGAGATTTATCATGCCCTAATATTCAGAACTACTTTCAAACAACCAGGAGTAACACAGATTAAATTTATCAGTTAAATTAGCAGACTTACATCGACCTCTGAAGGAAGAATTCTCTTGATACCGCCAAAAAAAGTCCTCCGAGGCACTTGCATTAGGGCATGCCGGGTGAGTGTCACAAATATTTTGTTCAATTGCATTCCCTCCAATAGTTTCTGTCATCAAAGATACTGCAGGCTGCCCAACAGACCCCAAATCTGATGTAGGTGGGTGCATCGCTTCAAATTGACTAGAAATGGATGGAAAGTTATTAAGAGTTATCAGGTCCTTTTTAATTACATGTTACTATATAAAAATATAGGAAACATCTATTAGACCCAAGTTGCTTCTAAGGACAATTCTATATCTTCTATGGGATAGTCATCAACCTGCTGTGTAATGGTTTTGGGGTTTAGAAAAAAAAAATTACCTTGACAAATGAACTTTCAACACCTATCGCGTTGAACACTGCAAACGACTCCTTCCAATCAAAAGGCTTTCTCAGTTTCATCACGAATGTAACCGCATCCTATTTCCAATATGTCCAACTTGTCTATTTAAGAATTCGCAATTAGAAGATGTATAAACAAAAGAATAAAGAAATAACACAACTTGCATCGTGGGGTGTCTAAGTCTTGGACATGGCTGTCAAAGATAAAGAAATAAAGAAATAAGACAAGTTGTTCATGTATATGTATAAACAAAAGAATATAGAAATAACACAACTTGCATCGTGGGGTGTCCAAGTCTTGGACAGGGCTGTCAAGGATAAAGAAATAAAGAAATAAGACAAGTTGTTCATGTATATGTATAAACAAAAGAATAAAGAAATAACACATGCATCTTGCATTGAACACTGTGTTGAATACTGCAAATGCCGTGCATGGAAACAGATAAACCAGATCTGCTTTCAATCAAAGCACATAACCAGATCCAGATCTAAGAGACTTGCAGTTTCAGGCTCGGAGGAGAAGCAATGGCAGTGGAAGCAGCTCTCGTGTCCCTCCCTTGTCGCTGATTGTCAAGTTGTCGGCCCCTCACGTCCTTGAATATCTTGGTCCTCTGTGGGACGGCGTTGATGACGAGCTTCAGAAGCTCCAAGGAGCCATGCTCGGAATCCAGTCTATTATCCGAGATGCAGAGGAGAGGCAGTTCAACGATGAGGCTGTCAAGAATTGGTTGACCAAGCTCAAGCATGCCTCGTATGACGCGGAGGACCTTTTGGACCAGGCCAACACTCATATCCTGGTGCTCCGCCGGAAGTCGGAGCTTCACGGTCGTACTACCAGCAAGGTGCGCAACTTCTTCTCTCATGATAACCCACTCCTTTTTCTCCTGAAGCTTGGGAGAAAGCTTAAAAGTATCATCCGGAGAATAGATGGCATCACGGAGGAGATGCGCAAGTTCAATTTCAAGGAGTATAATCAGACGCCTCAGAGAACCAGGCCACAGACCTACTCGTTTGTGGTTGAATCAGAAATGGTTGGCCGAGATGCAGATAAAGATGAAATTGTGCAGAGCCTCATTGATGATCGCCATTTTGATGAAAATGTCACTGTGTTTTCAATTGTGGGCATGGGGGGTCTAGGCAAGACCACTCTTGCTCAGCTGGTCTACAATGATTCAAGGGTGGAGAGATGTTTCGAGCCATGTATGTGGGTGTGTGTTTCTGATGATTTTGACTGTGTAAAGCTTGTTAGAGCAATTATTGAGTCAGCTACAAAGAAACAGTGTGATCTGCAAAACTTGGAATTACTACAGGTAAAGCTGAGACAAGAGTTGGCGAGGAAGAGATATTTGTTAGTTTTGGATGATGTGTGGAATGAAGATATGCAGAGTTGTTGACTTGTGGACAGGAAGGCAGCAGAGTTGTTGTAACCACACGTGATGAGAATTGTTCCAGTGTGATGAATGCCCAGGTTACTCATCGTCTGCTATGTTTATCTGAAGAGAACTCTTGGGTTTTGTTTGAACAACTTGCATTTGAAGGAGGTGTGCCGCAACATGAAAATTTGGTGATTATTGGGAAGAAGATTGTGAGCAAGTGTGGAGGATTACCACTTGCGATAAAAGCATTAGGAGGATTAATGCGTTCTAAGAATGGGGAAAGCGAATGGCAGTCTGTGTTGGATAGTGAAATATGGAATTTACGACTTATTCGAGATGGGATCCTACCAGCATTGTGGTTGAGCTATGTTGACATGCCTTATCATTTAAAGAAATGTTTTTCCTTCTGTGCATTATTCCCCAAAGACTATGAGATCGGAAAAGAGTTGCTTATTCAACTTTGGATGGCTCATGGGTTTATTCCATCAAAAGAAGGAATGGATTTAGAAGTCAAAGGCAATGAGATTTTCAATGAGTTGGTGTGGAGATCTTTTTTATAAGATGTTAAACCGGCAAATTTAATATTCATTTGCTTTTCATCTCCATCATGTAGGAAGATATACCGATTACGTTGGTGCAACAACATGTAAGATTCATGATCTGATGCATGACCTTGCACTATGTATTGTTGGGGATGAAATTATTACTAGAGATGAAAGGCTTGGACTTGGTGAATCTGTTGAATCCATGAATATCCCAAAAGGAACTCGTCATTTGCTACAAATTTGAATCATTCGCCATGGCCGAGTCATTCATGTGTTAAATTGAGTAATTGTCAGAGTATCCGCACCTTTACTATGAAAACTGAAGTCTCTGGTTTGATTAAATTGAGAACCCTTAGAGCTCTTTCCTACATGCAAAGTCGGTCTGCACAGCTTGGTTCAATAGTAAATTTACAACTTTTAAGATACCTTGATCTTTCTGGATGTACAGCACTTAGGAAATTGCCTGAGACAGTATGTATGCTTGTTAATCTACAGACATTGAAACTATATGATTGTAATAAACTTATTGAGCTTCCCAAGAGGACGAGGTACATGAGCAGCCTTCGCCACCTTGATATTGAAAGATGTTCTAGTTTGAGGAGCATGCCACCTGGTTTGGGTCAATTAAAATGCTTAAAAACATTAACAATGTATATTGTTGGCAGCTATGCAGAGAACAAGAGTCTACAAGAGTTGAAGCATTTGAATCTCCGTGGTCGGCTTGAGTTGCGTGACCTCCATATGGTGAAGAATGCCTCAGATGCTAAAGAAGCAAATATGCGGTCTAAGCAAAACATTAATTCATTGACATTAAGGTGGGGAAAGCCTGGGTTGGAACATAAAGCTGTGTTGGAAGCCTTGGAACCTCACTTTGGCATTAAATCGCTGACAGTGGAGTGTTATGCAGGCATCCAATTTCCATTGTGGATGGGAGATCTCCAAAATCTGGTTCAGATTACTCTACGTAACTGCCAAGAATGCGAACAGCTCTCACCACTCGAGCAATTGCCGTTTCTTGAGGTTCTGAGTATGAATGGAATGCATGGCATCAAACACATCATCAACAGCACCAGCAACAATACAAGGAAAGAATTCCCTGCGTTGAAAGAACTGGTGTTATGCAAAATGAGGAACTTGGAGGGATGGTGTGTGGAGGAGGGAAAAGAAGCATTTTCATCCTTCTTTCCTTGCCTCATTGCTATGGGTATCACTGATTGTCCGAAGCTTACAACCAAGCCGTCATACTGTGAGGCTCGGGACTCTCCACCCATCTCTAAGAAAAAAGGGTTCTTCAAGAATTTGAAATCTCTTGAAACATTGGAGATATCTTGTAACTGTGGTGATCTTCTTTTGTTGCTTGAAGATGAGGAAGAAACAATGGGCATCAGCTCCTCACTTCTGGAAATAACAATTGATAACTGGAATAGTTTCTCACCATCTTTGGGGTCATGGAAGCTCCCCTCTCTCAAAAAGCTAAGCCTTAAGTTCTGTAACATGTCCTGGTCGCGAGAGGAGACGTTTAGAGGTTTGAAGTCCCTTGAGTATCTTAAAATATTTGGATGTCACAATCTAATTTGGAATGGGGCCTCCTCACAAGGCTTTAGTGCTCTGCCATCACTTCAACGACTGTGGGTTGAGTATTGCAATAATTTGATAAGCCTACCCAAGTGTCCGCCATCACTTCGGGAACTCTGGGTTGAAAGTTGCCTAAGTATTGAATATCTGCCACAAGGCCTCACTTCACTCAACTCTCTAACTATTAGAGACAGCCCCTTATTGAAGTCCTTCCCAGATGACCTCCAACAAAGACTCCCTGCTCTCGAAAGTCTAACGATCGAAGGATGCCCAGAGCTGATAAGGCCATACCTACAAGGAGGAGAGCTTCGGCACCTTGTCTCGCACATGCAAGAGGAACAAATAATATTGGCTTGAAGTAACAAGAATGGATCTGAGATTTTTTTTTTTGTGATGACATATCTACATGAAATGAAACAAACTTTTTTTTTGTTTTGTTTTTATTATTCTCTGATATGTATGTATGCCTTTTATCCATTTTGTTTTGCTCTGTTTTGACATTATATCCTCTTTTTATTTGTCAACTTATTTTATCTATGGCTAAAATGTCAATATTATGATATTGTGGTTGTTCTGTTTTACTAGAGGTTGATTTGTTATTTGGGCCGAAAAAAAAGGCATATATAAAATTATATTATTATTAATGATTTAGGGCGTTGGGAGAGAGAGGGGCTAGGTAGAGGGGGGCACAGTCCGGGTTTTAACCCGGCCCGAAACCGGCCGGGTAAAATCCACCGGGTCAACTTAGCAAGATGGAGTATTTAGCGAAACGAAACTTTACTTTCAACCTAAAGATCGATGTGTAAAAAAAAAAAAAGGGCTAGATAATGGGAATATATATACCATAGCAATTAAACTAGATTAATCATGTTAAAGGCTCCATCCTAGGAAAGTAAATCAAATGGTAGTAGATTCCGAGGTTGACCTATATATATAAATAAAATCTCTCATTGATAGTATTGAGATCTCAGTATATGCAGCATGTAACACTGTGAAAGGAAAAACAATCAGTATATATAGCACTGCTTACTGGCTCATCATACATACTGATAATAAATAATATAAGATGCATATTAATTAATAGAGTAGAGGAGTAGAAGAGAAGCATGTGGTGTGCATAGGGAGAGAGAGAGAGAGAGAGAGAGAGAGAGAGAGAGAGAGAGAGAGGGGTATAGAGGGCGCACCACCACCGGAGCCACCACCACCTCCACCACCACCTCCTTCCTTACCACCCCCTCCACCTGATCCATACCCTGCGCCAGAACAGACCCAGACCCACATCAAGATCCACCTCCACCTTCACCACCTCCTCCACCACCTCCTCCACCACCACCACCCCGCTTCCCACACCATCACCATTCCCAGATCCTCCCCCAGACCCAGATCCGGCCCCAGAGCCAAAACCACCACCTTCTCAACTTGCCCACCACCTCCACCGCCACCTTCACCACCTCAACCGCCTTCTCCACCTTGGAAATCTAGAGAGAGAGAGAGAGAGAGAGAGAGAGAAGATGGTCTGGCCTCAGTCGTTCCGACCAAGGGCTGGACCCCCATCGATGAAATGGAGCAAGGAGAAGACGGTTATGCGTCCGAAGGCCAAGGGAAGCAGAAGATTAAGCTTGATAGACATGTGTTTCAGGTGTGGTGACCGGGGGCACAGAGCGAGGGACTGTAGGAATGCTGTAAAATGTTTCCGATGCGGTGGCGAAGGACATAGATCAGCAGGATGTACGCAGAAGGAGGAAGGAAAGAGGTGCATGGAGAGCGCAGGCAGTGGAGATAAAGAAGGCAAGGAAAAATTAGTAGAGGAAAGGGCGCCAGTGGAGGAAAGATACGGAGCTCGACAAGAGAGGACCTGGGAGCTGGAAGTCGAGGTTATTGTCCCGGAGCTAGATTGGAGGGAAAAGGAACTTCTAAATACCATGGTGATGGCGGAGGTAGTGGAAGGGGGACGAGAGGTAACGACGGAGGAGGTAAAAACATATTTGATAAGAACATGGGGGGAGTGGCCGGGAAGAGTAGTCTGGTCGGTGAGGGGGCAGTTCATGGTGGAGTGTCCATCAATGGCATGGCGAGAAGCGGTGATGGGCTTGGGAATAGTAGACATGGGCGGGTCGAGGGTAAAGTTTGGCGCATGGGAAGAAGATGATAGAGAGGAACATCCGTTCGAGGGAAGAAGGACAACTCTCCGACTCATTGATATCCCGTTCTGTTGCCGAAGATGGGAAGGCTTGAAAAAAGGAGTGTCGGTGGTTGGAACTTTACTGGGATGGGTAGAGGAGGAAGGCTTGGAGAGGTTTGCGAGGACGGTGGTAATCGAGGTATGGCTGCGGAGGGGAGCAACGGTACCTAGCGGATGGGGGTGGGTGGTCAGAGGAAGGAAGGTTTGGGTGGCGTGTGAGGAGGTGGCGGAGCAAGAGAACAGCTGAGCAAACAGGAACAACCAGGACGGCGAGGAGCACAATACTACTCCGGCGATCCCCTCGTCAGAGAGAAGGACGGGACCAACTGTGAAGGGACCTATGAGGGTGGGGGGCTCGAAGCACGTCAAAACCTGGCAGAAGCGACAGGAGAGTAGGGTGGCCACGTACGGGGAGACATCAAATGAAGTTAAAGGGAAACGTGGCAAGGAGGTGTTGTATGGTCAAACAAAGGGAAACGGGACATTTGATAGACAGGGTGAGGTGAATGCAGGGAAGCGTGTTTTAAAAGATGGGGAAACGAACTACAATAAGAGGGATTCGAATTTGCATGGATTGGGGGGCTGTGACAACAGCGAGAGAGAGATTATACTATCAAAAAATATTACAAACCCTAGTACTGGGAAGAGTGTAGAAGAAGTTGATGGGCGATGTTTGAAGGAAGGCGCAGGCGCAGCTTGGAGGACAGACACACCAGCACACGAAGGTCAGCTATTGAATCAGCTAGTCCTGGTGAATGTGGAACAAGGAGACCCAGTGGTGGAAAATCAAGGGACTTCCTCACTAGCAAATGGAAACCTGGAAGAAGTGGGAGAGATTGCAGAACATGCATAGATGATAGAATTAACAGCATGGCCTGATCAGGATGTAGGCGACCTTTGTGCCGCTGCTGGAATACAACTCAAGAAGGAGAAAGGAGGCCAAGTTAAGCTGGTTGAGCTCCTGCGGAGGATGGAGAGAGCTCGGGCTGGAGGAGGAGAGGGTGAAAATAAGGATTGATGATAATTACATCCTGGAATATAAGAGGGTTGTGGGGGCCGGAGAAGAAGGCGGCTGTGCAAGGTTTGTTCTAGATGTACAAAATCGACTTGCTTATCATACAAGAAACGAAGATGGAGACATACCCAGGGAGGATTATGAGATCCTTGGGGCGGTCACGATTAAGGGGATGGAAGGGTTTGCCATCCAAGGGTCTAACAGGGGGCTTACTTACAGGGTGGAACACAAGTGTACTAAAGCTAGTGGATGTGAAGGAGAGACAGTTCTGTCTAGCAACAGTGTTTGAATACTTAATAACAAAGCAGAAGTGGATGTTATTGAATGTATATGCACCTCACTCAAGGGTAGAAGTGGGAGAACTTTGGGGAGAAGTAGAAGAGATGGCAGGGTCCTGTTCAATTCCCTGAGTCCTGGCGGGCGACCTCAACGCCACCGTGTCTCAAGAGGAGCGAGAGGGTTGCGTAGGAAGCCGATGGGCGATGACCGCTTTGAGAAATGCGATTGACACTCTACAGATACCAATGGTTGGAAGAAGATTTACCTGGTCGAGCCGGAAGAGAAGACCGATGTTTGCGAAGCTCAACAGATTTCTCGTATCTGGATCGTGGGAGGACATGTTTCCCAAAGCATGGGTGGAGGCCTGGCCTAGGGTGGAGTCTGATCAGGTGCCAATTGCATTACTCACCGAGGAACGTGAGAAGAGAAGAAGAAGGCTATTTAGGATAGATAGAGCACTGCTAGTTTGAAGATGAAGGATTTGCACCAGCTGTAGCAGAATGGTGGACTACCCCAACAAATGGAAGTGCATGGGACTCCAGGATGAGAATATTGGGGCAGAAAATGAGAAAGTGGAGTGTTGAAAAGATGGGGAATGTATTCCAACGGAAGAGAATGTGGCTTGAAGCTGTGCAGACGATGGATGGAAAAATGGAGATACGAGACCTAGATATGGAGGAAATGAACAACTGGCAAAAGGCTCGGGAGGAGCTGAGGAAAGTGCACACACAAGAAGAGATTATATGGGCTCAACGGGCGAGGGATAGATGGGTCACAGAGGGTGATGCAAACACTACATACTTTCACAAGCTTGCAAATGGACGATGGCGGACAAATCTCATAAGCTCGATAGAATGTGGGGAGAGAGTCATCACTGATCAACGACAGATACAGGAGCATGCAAGTGAATATTTCCGCAAGCTGTATGATCGAGGACGAGTGTATGACGTGGAACTGGAATGGGAGCGGCTACTCCAGGGAAGCTTAAGGGTGATGAATCCAGAGGAACTAGAGCGACCATTCTCGATAGAGGAGATAAGATTGGTGTTCTGGCAGCAGGGGGCTCAGAAGTCTCCAGGGCCGGATGGCCTATTGGCGGGGTTCTTCAAAAGGTTTTGGACACTGGTGCAACCAGACATATGTGCGTTGTTCTGGAATCTCCAACATGGGGTGACACCGTTCTCCCAAATCAACGAGGTTGTAATCACATTAGTTCCAAAGGTGGAAGGTGCTGCAAAGATGAAAGAGTTCCGACCAATCAGCTTGTTGAACGTCACTTACAGGGCCTTTGCTCGCTGCCTTCCTAGTTATGGATATGTGGATGAGGATACTGCAAGGTGCTCAAGCTGGCGGTTGGGTGGCGGGGATAAAGTGTAGGGCGGGGAGGGGAGCCGAGTTATTAGCCACTCAATTTGCTGATGATAACCTGATAATATGTCATTTTGAGGAAAGGGTAGCGGGGGCAATAAAATGGTTGTTGCTCGGGTTTGAGCTACTGTCAGGACTGAAGCTTAACATGAATAAAACTGCGCTATTTACCATCGGCGTGGAACCAGACCGAGCAAGAAGAATGGCAGAGGATATGGGGTGTAGTGTTGGAACATTCCCGATGAAGTACCTCGGGTTGCCGGTGGGATTAGGAAGGATAACAAGAAGAAGCTGGGAAGAGATGGTAGAGAATGTGCAAGTCCGGTTGGCCCAGTGGAAAGGAGTGCACTTATCGCTAGGGGGAAGATGGGTGTTGACGGACTCGGTATTGACTACATGCATCAACCACTATCTCTCATACTTTCTGGTACCAAAATGGGTGACCCATGCGGTGGATAAACTAAGAGCAAAGTTCCTTTGGCGTGGAGGGAAAGACCGTGGCCTGAATTTGATGAAATGGAAAAATGTTTGCCGGCCAAAGGAGTACGGGGGATTGGGGTTACTGGAGCTGCAGTCTTTTAACAAGAGTTTGTTGGCGAAATGGTGGGCGAGATTGAACGTCGACTATCGATCACCGTGGGTGGAGTACGTGTCTGGCAAGTATTATCTCCGGTGGCCCTTTTGGGACCAATCAAGAGGGAACGCAAGAAGCTGCTCACCGTTCTGGAAAGACATTATCTCAGTTAGAGATATGTATCTCCGTTGTACAAGGATCGAGCTCAGGGATGGCAAAGGGTGTTCTTACTGGTTTGATGCATGGGCTGGAGAGACTGAGTTGAGGCTTGTGTTCCCGGAGGCCTTCAATGCATGCGTAAACAAACACAGGAGGGTGTCGGACTGTGTTTACTCGGAGCGCGACGGAGCACGGTGGGTGTCACAAGTCAAGTTGGAAGCAGTGGGCCAAGCAAGGGAGGAAGCGGCAGCTATCATAACAGCCCTCGAGGGACAGCATTGGGTGCGCCAGGCTGACCGCAGGTTATGGAGGTTCTCAGAGGAGGGCAGGTTCTCGGTCAAAAGCATGTACAATTTTCTTATGGACGGAGGAGTAAGATCGTCGATACATGAAGTCTTTTGGGAAGTAAAAGCTGAAATTATTCGCATGGCTGGTGGTGCATAATAGAATACTCACAAAAGGAAACCTACGCAAACGTGGATGGTTGGATTTAGAAGTGTTATGCCCCATGTGTGGGATGGAGGAAGAAGATGTGAACCATTTACTTCTGAATTGCAGGTCTGTGCATTTAGCTTGGAGCCACCTGGAAGGACTGTGGGGAGCACCACTCAGACCACCCTCAGTGGAGGATGCATGGGACCAATGGTGTCGAATGCAAGTGAGAGATAGAGATCGAGGCAAGTGGACCATAGTGGTGATGGTGGTGTGGTGGGCGATCTGGGAAGAAAGAAACAAGGTAGTGTTTGAGAACAAGAGGAAGGATGAGCGGGGTCTGGTGGAATGTATCTCAAGGCTCCTATTCTCATGGAGGCTAGAGGAAAGCACTGGATTAAGGCTGAGGGGAAGCCTAGATGAAGGGCAAAGAGGAACTGGAGAAAGGAGGGTGCATAGGGGAGAGAATGAAGGAGTAGGCAGTTAAAAGGAACTGCTAAGATCCCTGTGGTAGGGAGGGAGGTGGAGGGGTTTGAGAGCAAATATCTGGTTGTGGTACATAGGCCTGTGGGAAGAGGTCTAAATAGTATAGTATGTAATGTAATGTAAGGTTATGGGGCTATGTTGGTGGACCAAGGGTGGTCTACCAAAGGGATTATATGCTTCACTGAGGAGCCACACTGTCTTGGTGCTGGGCCCTCAGTAAAGTCACCAATGTAACATGTTGCATTTGGCTATTCCAATACAAGGAACTTTGAAATTAAAAAAAAAAAAAAAACACAGAGAGAGACAGAGAGAGAATGGGGAAGGAAGAGAAGATGAGTACTGTAGGATGGAATTGAATGCATGTGGCAGTGATGACAGGCATAATTTAACTGCGGCACTTGATGAACACACATGTCCTCCTTTTGACATCAAAATTATTAATTGTCTTTTTGATCTTTAAAATTGTATAATTGCCTCGAAACTACTAAAACCCAAATTTTTTTAAATATATTAAATTTACTAAAAACACCGTAATAGATCTTAAAACTCGAATCAATATTACTCAAAAAGTATATGGGCAATTTATAAATTTAAAGTTATAATTTTTTTTTTTTGATGAAGTGGATAAACCACAGTTTTATTTAGTAAGATAAAGTTTCAATACATTGCTTGATTAAGGTAGGAACGAAAAGATTACAAATCTAAGCCCTCTCCTCCTTCATCAAGGGGTTTGGTCTATTGTCTGCCTTCTTCAAGCTTGGTTTGGCTCCTCCCCAGGGGTGTTCCCGTCCTCATTTGTCTTGCAGGTGTGGTTGATGTGAATTTGAGTTCACGTTTGGCCAGGGTTCATGGCCTCCAGGTTTTGGTCGTTTAGGTGAGTGCTGCATCAAACCAAGATATGAGGAAAGAGATATCGCGAATGATTCTTACAAATATAATAATTTTATCAATGTTTATAATAGGTTTATCAGGATGAGGGAGCATAGCAAAAAAAAATTGAGTTTTCAAGGGTATATATTACAATTATTATATTTTGGAGGTCAGGTAATTAAAGAAATATATATAAATACCATCAACAGTTTACTTAACCACAAAAATACATTTAAGAAAATGAGATTCATATGGCATACAAGCGAATACATTTTTACAGGGTAAACAAGCAAATTTCACATTTTTCAATGTATAGAAAAAACTAAAGTTATAAGTACATAAAAGAAAATTATGGAGATATACTCAACAAATCTTAAATTACTAGACACCGAACAATTATAAGAATACTATCAATTGTAGAGTTGTAATTCAATGGAATGGCTGCAATATGTGCTCAAATAGTTGCATACTTTGATGAAATGAGGATCCGATCATCTCCAGTTATTAGAAGACATATGCAGCTTCAATTTGTCACTGATCAAGGTTGTGACATGGCGCGCGACACCATATAAAGATCCTGCCACTGTGCAACAGAAGGCATGTGTGTGACCTTCCCGCTCGATAGATAAAGCAAGACCTGGCACCTACAAATAAAAATGAGTTTTCTCCAAATGAGTTTGGAAGAGCTATATTTCACTTAAAAAATGAAAAGAAATCAAATGGAACAATGGTATGTGATAAATCAAAATGTTAAGTTTGTTGCTCTACTTCAGCTACTTGTCATGCCTTTCTGATTAGGTACTACTGTATTCAGCAATGGTGTTTCGTGGATGTCTTGATGAGGAGCAAAGTAAACAGTGGTTAGACATCAAAGAAGCACCTATGTGAATCTTCAAAGGGGCATGTCTTGCAGGTTTGTTTGACATGCAAACAATCAATGAGCTATGCCTCTTTTAATTGAAGTATTCTTGAAATGGCAAAAATAATATAAACTTTACCTCTTGAAGAATGACAAAGGAGCCCAATGGTCATCAATGCCAAACAAAAGTGCAAGTTGGTTCTGCTTTTCTCTCATGAATGTCCAATCAGGCTCTTCTGAAAACTACAAAAAATGAATATCTTTTGACATTACAAACAATGTATTAATTTTAATCACTTTCTCCTTCATTTCAAATGATTTCCCTAAAGAAAAAGTTCAACCATGCTCAAAATCATGCATGTCAACAAATAGATCAAGAGAGAGATCTTGACATATTACTACTCTGATAGACAAACAAAATAATTTGAAACCAATAAAGTTACAAAATAATAAGTACCTTCGCAAATTCTGTCGTGGCCATGAAAAGGACATTCTGCATTGTATGATACTGCATAGATTTATTAAGAAACGTCAACATAGAACTCATTCAGATTGCAGTAAGACGATAGTATCTAACTGGAAAAAATTAATCTCCCCAAGAAAATTGGCTACAAGGCATGATATATGGTAAATCAAGTACAGAACAAGAGTAAATTAGTTTCTAAACTATCAGAATAATAAAATGCAGCACATTCTTCATGGCTGCAGTTAGGAATATTTGGACCCCATCCAATCAGGGATGAGTATAAGTGCCCACACTACCACCTATGCTTCTCATACATATTTCAATTTATTCTGTTTATTTGCATACTTTGTGCTCCTATATCACTCTTAAACTCTCTCCACAAGTTAGGATCTACTAAACATCTTGCAGATCATTTTAAACCTATTTTTCTATTGACTAGTCAGATGTACTTTCGGTCAGGACTATCAAAGGGAACTTCTCTTATGCTATGCTTGAACATTGGTATGTTAGTTTTATCAAGATTATAACACAAGTACATTCTTCTGCCAAAAGTTCAATTATAAAATAAGAAGAATATCTACCTGCATAAGGTTACTACATACAGCATCAACAACAGTTGTAGACCATGAATGCCCAAGCAATTTTCTAGCAAGAGCTCTTGAAAACTGAGCTGGAGATGATCCCAAAAAGGACACAAGATAACTAGCAGTAACATTTAGAAAAGAGGACCTAAAGAACAAAAGGAAGTGACGAACCAAGTGGTAGATAATTTCACTTTAAGAAGTCTGATGTGAGTATATGATACTTCAACAAGTTAAAATTAGTTGGCCATAAGAATTATGTCTTAAATCAAATGTGTGGCAGCACCATTCTTTTTTTTATAAACAGAAGTTTATAGTTTGGACCAAGCATTTGATGTTCTGATTCTTAAAATGATTATCACAGTCTTTCACTGGATTTGAGGTTTAAATCCTAGTTTTCCTCTGAACGAGAGTATATTGCCAACTTCACTAACAAAAGGTTTGTTGATGATGAACACATCATCATGCATTCATCATTCTAATTAAACACTAAATTTTGTAAGAAAAATATAAGTGGAACCCACGGCTGTGCACTCCAACCCAATTAAACTATTTGGAGTGATTCCAATAACATGCATAGCATCATAATCTACATATAAGAAAAATTACCCTGCAATCATCCCAATGATGGACTGTTTCAAGGAATCCCTGTTTAAAGCCAGAAGTGGATAGAGACCCCAGAAAACTTAACCTGCAAAAGCTCTCCACAAAATCATTGACCTCCTTGGCTCCCAAAAGAAATACGAAATTACTAATACAATGTCTGACTAGATTAAGGAAACACTGATCACCTGATTTGGATGTCTCTTGAAAATTTCAAAACATATATATGCTCCAATTGAGTGCCCAACCTTCAAGAACAGAAGATAAATATTATCAGAAAGAACCTTTTTCATAATTTTGAAGTATTGATAAGTTTCACCCTCTGAACTTCATTTGACATACTTTTGAAAGAAAAAAGTCCATTTATGAAAGTTTGAGAGTAGGGAACACAAACAAGATCCAGAAAAATGCCACAAGTTGGTTTCCGGTCAAGTATACTGCCATTCTGTTATTTTAATATTAAGAGACAAACAGTAGATATAAGAACTTCCTCTAGCATTCAAAAACATCATGCCAGTGATTTAAACAAAAGCTGAGAAACTATAGCATAAATAACAAGGCCAATTGTTGATTTCATGCTGCAAGTAAAAATATGACTCCATTGCAATGTTCTGTTTAAGGTCTTTTCATCATAATAAAAGCCAGAGCAGAAGTTGCTACCAGTACTAAGGGAGTTTCACTGCTCTGGAGCTCTTGTTTAATAAAATCCTCCTGCAGAAAATCATTTATCGAGAAATATCGATCATGCAGATCTGCTATACATCAAACAAATCACTAAAATGGAGACATAGAAAGCCAATAAAGAAGAAGAGTTATTTTTCATGAAAACCTTGTGATCAATTTGCTCTTGTAGTGAGAATTTTCTTCCACATTCCCAATCCTGGTAAGAAACAATAGATCAGATACAACTCTGAATCATCAGTCAAAATAATAAAGTAGCAACAACTTCCACATTTCTTGAATGCGAAATATGCCCGATAGCTGGAAATACACACACCACTGATCAGCAAAAGCCTCATAATGGCAACACACAAATTCAAGATTCAAAATGGCCAACAAATCACCTACCTGTTACAGTTGGTAGAGTGCTTCAATGAACTCCTAGTAAAACAAAGCAATGCCTGAGCTTTTCAGCACCCACATCCCAACAATCAATTCCAAAAGCCAACAAAATCTCAACTTGAAACATGATACACAAAGCACATACTGAAAAACACTAGTGGCTTGCATCAAACCTCGAGCAACTCAATCGAGAAACTACAATGCATCAACAACAATTAGCTTTCCAGAAAAGAAAAATGGAATCTTTTAGTGCAGACAGAGGCCCAACCTGTAAACAAGGCAAATTCGAGAAGTTGCTTGTTTTCTCCCCAGTGGCAGCAATGCTTCTCCATCCATTAATGCCTTGGGAATAAGCTGCAACATTCTCAAGGAAACCAAAAGCTCGACTTTGAATTATATCATTTCACAATAATACATGATTATCATCAAGGAGACTTAAGATTCAAGAAACCAAAACACGGATTTCATTTTATTTGTATGGAATCCCTTGTGAACAAACAATTGAAGAGGGACCTGGTAGAAGACACCATACCTTGCTTCTCAATTGGAGAAGGGAGGAGCAAGGGAGCAGAGCTGCAGAGAAGCCACACGAGAGACGGAGGAAATGTCAGCAGATCAGCACACGGCCCGTTTGGCATTGTGCTTACCGGGCCGTGTAGCTCGGAAATACTGCTTTACTTGGGCTTGGGCCACTGGATTTGCGTGGGTTAAAGTGATTGAAATATATAGGACGCTGGAGATGAAGCTTTATATGTAATTTTTTTTTTTTTTAATGAGGATTGAGAAACTCAAAAGTTATAAAAAATAATTATTATTTTTATACAAATTTAATAATACAAAATGAAAAGAATAAACAAAAAATTAAAATTTTCCTCACTTCTGGTAAACAAACAGATGGGGGGGAGAAATTAGTTTCATTTTCATAACAAACATATCCTCAATAATCATCATTTAAAAAATTGATTTAGTTTTTTTTTTCATTTGAAACTCCTTTGTTTCTTGGTACCAGGAGATATTTTACTGATTATTATTATTATTATTAAAAATTGGCTCTACTTTAGGCTGCAGTGGATAATTCTAACATTATACACTTGGAACTCATCTATCAAACCAAGTAATTGATATATAGAAGTTAATATTGGTTGGTAATCCCTGTCCCGGTCCTTTTCCTTGTGGTTATATTACCCACGGACTTGCAACAGTACCTTTGCACCATGACCAAGTGATTTGTTAGTATACATCACGCAAAAATTCCTTTCCAATGGCGGGTTTGATTCCTTGAGATGAGGACACATTTTTGATATTAAAATTGGTTGTGCACGGATGATTACAGTGCCCATGTATGTGCAGATCTCACCTCCACCACTGAAGATCGTGCACATCCTTGACTTCTGAGTGGTTTGCCATTCATTACCAAAAAAAAAAATAATAAAGTTGACGATGAAGATGTAGGAGATGAGAACAAGGAGTGTATGCGAGGGCCCAAAGAGGCGGTGAATCCTTTGTTAATTCAATCTCAAAGAAAACCCTAACATTATACAAGTGTATATATACAAATCATATTGGATCCGGGTAAAATACAAACCCGACCCGTTAAGGAACTAGTCAACACTCCCCCTCAAGTTGGTGCATATATATCACACATGCCCAACTTGGATACAAATTTTGAGAACACATGTCCCTTTGCTTTGGTGAGTATGTCCATGGCTGGTCCTCGGTTCTAATTGGTAGCACTCGCAATGATTCTCTCATCAATCTTTTCTTTGATGAAGAATCGGTCAACTTCAACATGTTTTGTCGGTGCATGTTGAACAGGATTATGTGCAATGTTGCGAGCAGCTTGATTATCACGGAACACCTTCATCGATTCAGTGTTCTCGTAACCTAGATCCTTCAACAGATTCTTGATCCACAGCACTTCACATATCCCTAGCGCCATACCACGATATTCGACCTCTGCACTAGAGCGAGCAACCACATTTTGCTTCTTGCTCCTCCATGTGACTAAATTACCTCCCACGAAGGTAAAGTAGCCTGACGTAGAACGCCGATCATCAATAGCTCCTGCCCAATCCGCATCCGTATATCCCTCGACTCACGAGGTGGTTATTCTTCTTGAATAGTATCCCTTTTCTGGACTCCCTTTGAGATATCGCGGTATCCCTCATTCTGCATTCATGTGTTGTTCTCGGGATTATGCATGAAGGCTGCTAACCACTCCCAAGGCATGTGCTAGGTCAGGTCTAGTATGCGCCAAGTACATTAGCCTGCCAACCAACCTCTGATATCTCCCTTTGTCCACCGGTACCTGGTTTGGATCCACTCCAAGCTTCAGGCCTTCCTCCAAAGGCGTATCAACTGGTTGACAACCCGACATGCCTGTCTCCCATAACAAATCTAATGTGTATTTTCTTTGGGACAAGAAAATTTCAGATTTACGTCTGGAGACTTCAATCCCCAAAAAATACTTCAGAGAGCCTAGGTTTTTCATTTCAAACTCTGTTGATAAGTACTTTTGAAGTGCCAATTGTTCTTCTGCATCATTCCCTGTAACCACCATATCGTCAACATATACGATGAGAGCTGTGATTTTGCTCTCTTTTCGTTTTATAAAAAGAGTATGGTCTGAGTTACTCTGCCCATATCCAAACCTTCTCATAGCATCTGTGAACCTACTAAACCAGGCTCTCGGAGACTGTTTGAGTCCATACAGGGACTTGTATAACCTACAAACCTTCTTGCTCTGAGAGGTCTGAACATCATATCCTGGTGGCAAGTCCATATACACTTCTTCAGTTAATTCTCCATGTAGGAAGGCATTCTTCACATCTAGTTGATGTAAGGGCCAGTCCAGGTTGGCTGCTAGAGACAGTAGTACACGTATTGTATTGATCTTGGCTCTGGTATAAGCGATCTGTGTAGTCGATCTCATATGTTTGTGAGTACCCCTTGGCCATCAGTCTCGCTTTATAGCGATCAATAGTACCATCTGCTTTATACTTCACAGAGTAAACCCATCTACACCCCACGGGTTTCTTACCAGCCGGCAAGTCAACGATCTTCCAGGTGGCATTCTTCTTTAGTGAACTCAGCTCCTCATTCATTGCTTCCTGCCATTTGGGGTCAGCCAAAGCTTCCTGCAAACTGTTAGGAATAGATACAGTGGATAATTGATTGGTAAATGACTTGTTTGATTCGGATAGGTGATCAGTAGACACATAATTACTCATAGGATATTTCACTTTATTTTTGGGATCAGGCTCATAGTTGGCTTTGGGTATACCTCGATTACGGCGTGGAGGAAGACGCTGAGGTGGTGGGATGTCCAGGCTTGAAGACGATTGGTTATCATTAGCACAGCTTGTTGGCAGCTCTGACGATTCTTCAATTTGTAGGTCTGTATCCGTCGTCGGCTCCTGTGTCACTGGCTCCTCTGGTTCGATGTCATTCTGTGTGGCATCACCATTAGTCTCATTCAATATATCAACAAGATCTCTGATGGCGTATGGGGACTTCACTGTAGTCCAGAGCCTGAACTTCTTGTCTCCTCTCCCCCTGAAGTGAAGGCTCGGGTGGTGAATAATACATATCACACTCATGGAAGGTCACATCCATAGTAACAATCGTCCTCCTAGAAGGCGGGTGATAACAACGGTACCCTTTCTGGTGTAGTGCATACCCAACAAACATGCACTTCAGAGCACGAGGTTCTAACTTGCTCCGTTGGTGGGGATGAAGATGAACAAAGGCAGCGCATCCGAAAACACGAGGAGGCAAATTGGAACTAGGCGGTGAAGCAATAAGAGCAGATAGTGCAGCGTGTGGCGTGCGAAAGTTCACCGTGCAGGGAGGGTACCGCGGTTGATCAAGTAAGGCTGCGGTGACAAGAACCTCACCCCAAAAGATAGTGGTGCATGCGCCTCAATTAAGGAGGCACGAACCACATTTTAGAAGGTGGCGATTCTTCCGCTCGGCAACACCATTTTGTTGGGGGTATATGGACAAGTTGTTTGATGAGTAATCCCATGATGATCGAGAAACCGGCGGAGATCGAATTTACATACTCACGCCCAGATTATCACTCACGGAGAACTTGGATCGGCGTTTTATATTGAACAACAACCATTTTGTGAAATTACAAAGGCGTAAATTCACTTCATTCTTCGATTTGGAAGAGACACCCAAGTCATACCGATCTGATCATCAATAAAAGTCACAAACCAATGTGCACCACCGAGGGTAGCAAGTTTAGATGGACCCCACACATCGGAATGCACCACCATAAAAGGAACAGAACTTTTACTGGAACTTGGAGAAAAAGTACTACGATGGCTGTGAGCCAGTTCACAAACATCACACTTAAATTGAGAAACATTACACTTTGAAAATAAACTAGGAAAGAGTTTCTGCAAGTATCCAAAAGAGGCATGTCCTAGTCGACGATGCCATAACCAAATATCTGAAACGGAACCCGGTCTTGGGCTTCTTGAGGCGGACTTCCAAGCGAAAAGGGCTTGCATCAACCGTTGATTACTGTCTGGTTGCAAGTCCAAGTAATAAAGCTGATCTCGCTTGGTGCCATAACCAATCGTCTTCTGAGTCTGGATATCTTTAAACACACATGAAGAAGGCCATAAAATGACAACACAATTGAGAAGCGTGATTATTTTGGAAATAGATAACGAGGTTATAGTCAAGGGAAGGAACAACAAGGGCGATATCAAGATGGAGGTTGTTAGTAAGCGAAATGGTGCCTTCCCGATAGCGGGAACGGAGCTGCCATCTGCAGTAGTCACAATAGTTTGAGTAGAAGGATTTAAGGAGTGAACCAGGTTAGAATCAAACGTCATATGTGTTGTAGCACCCGAATCAATTAACCATGTACTATTCATAGCAGAAGCAGAAAGCTTTAAAGCCTTACCCGTTTTACCTCCAGTGGAAACGAGGGCGTTCGCTCTCTCAGCTCCAAGTGTTGGATCATCCTGGGCGCCAGCAACGGAAGCGCGGCTATTGTTGGAACGCGATTTACGACCCTTGTCCCAGCCTTCAGGGTACCCAATAAGTTCAAAGCACCTCTGTTTGGGATGCCCAGTCTTTCCACAATGCTCACACTTGCCCAGATAACGTGAGGAGCGATCGCCACCAGATGAACCAGGACGAGTAGATGAGCCAGTGCGACCCTGTGGAGTGCGGTTGCGAGCCACCATTGCTTCAGTCTTGTCTCCCTCAATCTTCATAGCTTCCTTCCTATCAGACTCCCGACGAACATAAGCATAAGAGGCCTGTAGACCAAGTGGAGGATCCTTGCGGAGAATCTCACCCCGGACTTGTTCATACTCATCGTCTAGACCCCCCAAAAACAGATAGACCCTCTGTCGTTCCTTGGACTCCAAGTGAAGCTTGAGATCTTTTTCACACACCATGGTCACCTTATTATAGTAATCTAACTCTTGGAAAATTTCAGACAACTCTCCAAAGTAGATAGATACCGGCTTGCCATTCTGTCGAAGACGAGAGGCCTTCTGATTTAGGGTATATACCCTTACTTCATCATTCTCATCAGAGAATGTTGTCTTCAAAGCATCCCAGATCTCCTTTGCGGTCGGCAAACGGAGGTAGCGCTTCATGATTTCAAGCTTCATAGATGAGAGAAGCAAGCTCTTGACCTTCTGATCCTCAGAATACCAATCATCATAGCTGGGATCATCTTCCGACGGGGCTTTAACCGTACCCCGGAGATATCCCCTTCTTCCAGCAATGTGCATCCCCATAAGCGGAGCCCACAAATCATAGTTTCTTTCATCCAATACTACCCTAATATTAAAATCGGAACTCTCTGAATGAAGAACAACTCGAGGAGCATCGCCGGAGTCCATTGTCCTTTGATCACAACAAAGTCGACCTATACGGTTTTTGTGTTTTTTCAGCAGTGTGTGTTTTTTTTTCTCTTTCACACAACCAATTGAATGTGAAGGTGATGGAGTGATGGAGTGATGTGACAGCCCTTTTTGAAAAATTTGGCTGACTACTTGATTACTATGGGGATTTCAATCGTATTCTGATGCGCCTTGTGTGACTGAAATACCCCAAAAAGTGAGCTTTAGTAGCTCAATGCATCACCACCACCTACGATGGGCTTTAACAGCACCTTCACCGGACTTCCTCGCCAGAGCGAAAGCACCAAGACCCCTCGCGGACCTACGCCACGGAGGCGCTAGATCCACACCGGAAGCACGCCAACAGCTCCTCGCCGGACAGTCACCAAGAAGCTTCACCGGACAGTCACCGAAGCGGCGGCTTATCAGCGAGAAATCAGGCACTTGACGCCAAAGACTTCAAAGACACAAGCCCCAACACCACAAGCTCCAACACTTCAGCACTGCAGCACTTCACAAGGCTTCAGCGTTCTCCAGCAGGTCTTCAATGGAGCAGCTTCAGCACCTTTCCAAGGCAGCAGTCAGCTTCACCGAAGATGCAGTTCAACGCCTTCACAGCTTCAACAGCAAAAGGACCAAAGGCTTCGCCGGAGGTCGCCGGAGGTCGCCGGACCTTCCCAAGCTCTGATACCAAGTTGACGATGAAGATCGCCGGAGATGAGAACAAGGAGTGTGTGCAGGCCCAAAGGGCGGCTGAATCCTTTTGTTAATTCAATCTCAAAGAAAACCCTAACACTATACAAGTGTATATATACAAATCATATTGGATCCGGGTAAAATACAAACCCGACCCGTTAAGGAACTAGTCAACAAATAATAATAACAATAATAATAAGATAAATATTACCTTTGCTCCCAATTGAATTGATTCAGTAAATAAGGATTCTCATATTAGAAAGGGAAAATTATCAGTATTAGAAATGATCAGAATGGGGATGTGGCCCAGTGTAAGCCAGTAGATCCCCTTCTATATATATCTTATTCCAATCCCCCTAGTCTCTGGTTGGAAGCTCTTTTGAAAAGGAAAAAAAGGAAGCCATGGCCATGGCTGCCTCTCTGGTTCTACGCCCTCTTACTCCATCGGCCAAACCCGAAACCAAGAGATTTCTCCACCCAGCTCACCAATTTCAAAGAGCCAGACAAGTAACAGCTCTGGCTCTTCAAGAGACCAAAGAAGGGCCAGACACAGCTGAAGAGGTCACTAAGAAATATGGACTAGAGGTTGGATTATGGAAGGTAAAAGCTTCACCAGAAATATAACTTAATTAGTTTCATGTTATAAATTGTTGCTTGATTGTCTAATAACTCTTGGTTTTATGTAGATATTTAGCTCAAAAGAAGGTGATGATGATGATAAGGAAAAGGGGAAATCAAAGACAGATGAAGCTAAGGAACTGCTGGCAAAGTATGGAGGAGCCTACCTGGCAACATCAATCACTCTCTCTTTGATCTCCTTCTCTCTCTGCTATCTCCTTGTCAGTGCTGGGATTGATGTCCAGGCCCTGCTCAGCAGGGTTTCATCAAATCCTATTACTTAGTAGGCTAAGAGAATGAGAAAGGAAAAAGAATTGATACTGAAGGTTTGATTTTGGCTGCAGGTAAGCATTGCAACAAATGAAACTGGGGCACTTGCATTAGGGCATGCTGGGTGAATGTCACAAATATTTTGCTCAATTGCATTCCCTCCAATAGTTTCTGTCATCAAAGATACTGCAGGCTGCCCAACAGACCCCAAATCTGATGTAGGTGGGTGCATCGCTTCAAATTGACTAGAAATGGATGGAAAGTTATTAAGAGTTATCAGGTCCATTTTAATTACATGTTACTATATAAAAATATAGGAAACATCTATTAGACCCAAGTTGCTTCTAAGGACTACAATTCTATATCTTCCATGGGATAGTCATCAACCTGCTGTGTAATGGTTTTGGGGTTTAGAAAAAATAACTTGACAAATGACCTTGTCAACACCTATCGCGTTGAATACTACAAACGACTCCTTCCAATCTAAAGGATTTCTCAGTTTCATCGTGAGTATAAGTAACCAAAAGAATATAGAAATAACACAACTTGCATCGTGGGGTGTCTAAGTCTTGGACAGGGCTGTCAAGGATAAAGAAATAAAGAAATAAGACAAGTTGTTCATGTATATGTATAAACAAATGAATAAAGAAATAACACACGCATCTTGCATTGAACACTGTGTTGAATACTGCAAATGCCGTGCATGGAAACAGATAAACCAGATCTGCTTTCAATCAAAGCACATAACCAGATCCAGATCCAAGAGACTTGCAGTTTCAGGTTAATTTGGAGGAGAAGCAATGGCAGTGGAAGCAGCTCTCGTGTCCTCCTTGTCGCTGATTGTCAAGTTGTCGGCGCCTCACGTCCTTGAATATCTTGGTCCTCTGTGGGACGGCGTTGATGACGATCTTCAGAAGCTCCAAGGAGCCATGCTCGGAATCCGGTCTATCATCCGAGATGCAGAGGAGAGGCAGGTCAACGATGAGGCTGTCAAGAACTGGTTGACCAAGCTCAAGCATGCCGCTTATGATGCCGAGGACGTTTTGGACCAGGCCAACACTCATATCCTGGTGCTCCGCCGGAAGTCGGAGCTTCACGGTCGTCTGACCAGCAAGGTGCGCAACTTCTTCTCTCTTGATAACCCACTCCTTTTTCTCCTGAAGCTTGGGAGAGAGCTTAAAAGTATCATCCGGAGAATAGATGGTATCACGGAGGAGATGCGCAAGTTCAATTTCAAGGAGTATAATCAGGCGCCTCAGAGAACCAGGCCACAGACCTACTCGTTTGTGGTTGAATCAGAAATGGTTGGCAGAGATGCAGATAAAGATGAAATTGTGCAGAGCCTCATTGATGATCGCTCTTTTGATGAGAATGTCACAGTGTTTTCTATTGTGGGCATGGGGGGTCTAGGCAAGACCACTCTTGCTCAACTGGTCTACAATGATTCAAGGGTGGAGAGATGTTTCGAGCCACGTATGTGGGTATCGTTTCTAATGATTTTGGTATGTGAGAGAAGCTTGCTAGAGCAATCATTGAGTCGACCTGAGGGGAGCAGTGTGATCTGCGAAACTTGGAATTCTTTGGTGAAAATTTGAGACAAGTGTTGGAGAGGAAGAGATATTTCTTTGGTTTTGGATGATGTGCGGAATGAAGATAAGGAGAAGTGGGACATGTTAAGAACCTTTGTTGACTTGTGGACGGGGAAGGCAAATGAGTTATTTGTAATACACGTAATGAGAATTGTTCCAGTGTAATGAATGCCCAGGTTACTCATCGTCCGCGATGTTTATCTGAAGAGAACTCTTGGGTTTTGTTTGAACACCTTGCATTTGAAAGAGGTGTGCCGCAACATCAAAATATGGTGATGATTGGGAAGAAGATTGTGAGCAAGTGTGGAGGATTACCGCTTGCAATAAAAGCATTAGGAGGATTAATGCGTTCTAAGCATGGAGAAAGCGAATGGCAGTCTGTGTTGGATAGTGAAATATGGAATTTACGGCCTATTCAAGATGGGATACTACCAGCATTGTGGTTGAGCTATGTTGACATGCCTTATCATTTAAAGAAATATTTTTCCTTCTGTGCATTATTCCCCAAAGACTATGAGATCGGAAAGGAGTTGCTTATTGAACTTTGGATGGCTCATGGGTTTATTCCATCAAAAGAAGGAATGGATTTAGAAGTCAAAGGCAATGAGATTTTCAATGAGTTGGTGTGGAGATCCTTTTTACAACAAGATGTTAAACAAGCTGACCCGAATATTCATATGCTTTTCATCTCCAACAAGTATGGAGATATACGGTTACGTTGGTGCAACAACATGTAAGATTCATGATACGATGCAAGACCTTGAACTATTTATAGTTGGGGATGAAATTATTACTAGAAATGAAAGGTTATGACTTGGTGAATCTGTTGAATCCATGAATATCCCAAAAGGAACTCGTCATTTGCTATGGTTGAGTTATTCATGTGTTAAATTGAGTAATTGTCAGAGTATCCGCACCTTTACTATGCAAACTGAAGTCTCTGATTTGATTAAATTGAGAACCCTTAGAGCTCTTTCCATGGAAAGTTGGTCCGCACAACTTGGTTCAATAGGAAGTTTGCAACTTTTAAGATACCTTGACCTTTCTGGATGTCAAGCACTTAGGAAATTGCCTGAGACAATTTGTATGCTTGTTAAACTACAGACTTTGAAACTATATAATTGTAATAACCTTATTGAGCTTCCCAAGAGGACGAGGTACATGAGCAGCCTTCGCCACCTTGATATTGAAGCCTGTTCTAGTTTGAGGAGCATGCCACCTGGTTTGGGTCAATTAAAATGCTTAAAAACATTACCAATGTATATCGTTGGCAGCTATAAAGACAACAACAGTCTACAAGAGTTAAAGGATTTGAATCTCGGTGGTCGGCTTGAGTTGTGTGACCTCCATATGGTGAAGAATGCCTCAGATGCTAAAGAAGCAAATATGCGGTCCAAGCAAAACATTAATTCATTGACATTAAGGTGGGGAAAGCCTGGGTTGGAACATAAAGCTGTGTTGGAAGCCTTGGAACCTCACTTTGGCATTAAATCGCTGACAGTGGAGTGTTATGCAGGCATCCAATTTCCACTGTGGATGGGAGATCTCCAAAATCTGGTTGAGATTACTCTACGTAACTGCCAAGAATGCGAACAGCTCTCACCACTCGAGCAATTGCCGTTTCTTGAGGTTCTGCGTATGTATGGAATGCATGGCATCAAACACATCATCAACAGCACCAGCAACAATACAAGGAAAGTATTCCCTGCGTTGAAGGAACTGGAGTTATACCAAATGAGGAACTTGGAGGGATGGTGTGTGGAGGAGGGAAGAGAAGCATTTTCATCCTTCTTTCCTTGCCTCATTAGTATGAGAATCACTGATTGTCCGAAACTTACAACCAAGCCATCATACTGTGAGGCTCGGGAGTCTCCACCCATCTCTAAGAAAAAAGGGTTCTTCAAGAATTTGAAATCTCTTGAAACATTGAAGATATATGGTAACTGTGGTGATCTTCTTTTGTTTCTTGAAGATGAGGAAGAAACAATGGGTATCAGCTCCTCACTTCTGGAAATAACAATTGATAACTGGAATAGTTTCTCACCATCTTTGGGGTCATGGAAGCTCCCCTCTCTCAAAAAGCTAAGCATTTCGTTCTGTGACATGTCCTGGTCGCCAGAGGAGACGTTTAGAGGTTTGAAGTCCCTTGAGTATCTTTTTATATATGGATGTCACAATCTAATTTGGAATGGGGCCTCCTCACAAGGCTTTAGTACTCTGTCATCACTTCAACGACTGTGTGTTGACTGTTGCAATAGCTTGATAAGCCTACCCAAGTGTCCGACATCACTTCCGCAACTGCAGGTTAGCAATTGCAATAACTTGAGAAACCTACCCAATTGTCCGACATCACTTCAGCAACTCTTGGTTCAAAATTGCAATAACTTGAGAAGCCTACCCAAGTGTCCGACATCACTTCAGCAACTGGAGGTTTACAAGTGCAATAACTTGATAAGCCTACCCAAGTGTCTGACATCACTTCAGCTATTGCAGGTTTTAAATTGCAATAACTTGATGAGCCTACCCAAGTGTCTGACATCACTTCAGCGACTCTGGGTTGTAAATTGCGGAAGTATTGAATATCTGCCACAAGGCCTCACTTCACTCAAGTTTCTAACTATTTACGCCTGCCCCTTATTGAAGTCGTTCCCAGATGACCTCCAACAAAGACTCCCTGCTCTTGAAAGTCTAAGAATCGAAGGATGCCCAGAGCTGATAAGGCCATACCTACAAGGAGGAGAGCTTCGGCACCTTGTGTCACACATGCAAGGCGAACAGATAATATTGCGTTGAAGTAGTAAGAATGAATCTGAGATTATTTTTTTGTGATGATATATCTACATGAAATGAAACAATCTTTTCTTTTTTTTATTATTCTCTGATATGTATGTATGCCTTTTATCCATTTTGTTTTGCTCTTCATTGACATTATATCCTCTTTTTATTTGTCAACTTATTTTATCTATGGCTAAAATGCCAATATTATGATATTGTGGTTGTTATATGGGCCGGAAAAAAAGGCATATATAGGTTAGATTCAAATTAAATATATAAATACCATCAACAGTTTACTTAACCACAAAAATATATTAAAAAAAATGAGATTCATTTGGCATACAAGCAGTTTTTACAAGGGTAATAAAGCAATTCTCATATTTTTCAAGGTTTAAAAAACCTAAAATTATAAGTACATAAAAGAAAATTATGGAGATATACTTTACAAATCTTAAATTACTAGACAGTACTGATAAATGTAAAAAGAACATCAAGTTTGGTAAGAGTAGACACTAAACACTGGACAATTCTAAGAATCATATCAATGCATGACAAGAGTTGTAATTCAATGGAATGGCTGCAATATGTGCTCAGGTAGTTGCATACTTGGATGAAAGGAGGATCCGATCATCTCTGGTTATTAGACGACAGATGCAGCTTCAATTTGTCACTGATCAAGGTCGCGACATGGCGTGCAACAGAAGGCATGTGTGTGACCCTCCCTCTCGATAGATAAAGCAAGACCTGGCAGCTACTTGGAAACCTGTTCAGTTTCGCTGCCGTATATTATCTGGAGTTTTCTCCATATGATTTTGGAAAAGCTATATTTCACTCAAAAATGAAAAGAATTCAAATGGGACAATGGCATGTGATAAATCAATATGTTAAGTTTGTTGCTCTACTTCAGCTACTTGTCATGCCTTTCTGATTAGGTACTACTGTATTGAGCAATGGTGTTTGGAGGATGTCTTAATGAGAATCAAAGTAAACAGTGATTTGACATCAAAGAAGCACCTATGTGAATCTTCAAAGGGTCATGTCTCGTACTCGCAGGTTTGTTTGAGATGCAAACAACCAATGAGCTATGCCTCTTTTAATTGAAGTATTCTAGAAATGCCGAAAAGAATGTCAACTTTACCTCATCAAAGAATGACAAAGGAGCCCTATGGTCATCAATGCCAAACAAAAGTGCAAGTTGGTTCGGCTTTTCTCTCATGAATGTCCAATCAGGCTCTTCCGAAAACTACAAAAAAAAAAGGGACATCTTTTGACATTACAAACCTATGTGTTAACTCTAGTCTCTTTTTCTTTCATTTCAAATTATCTCCGTTAATAAAAAGTTCAACAATGCTCAAAATCATACATGTCAACAAACAGATCAAGAGACAGATCTTGCCATATTACTATTCTGATAGACAAACAAAATAATTTGAAATCAATAAAGTTGTAAAATAATCAGTACCTTCACAAATTCTGTCATTGCCATGAAAAGGACATTCCGCATTGTATGATACTGCATAATTTTATTAAGATAAGTCAACCTAGCTAGAACTCATTCCGATTGCAGTAAGGTGATAGTATTTAACTGGAAAAATTAATCTTCCCAAAAAAATTGGCTACAAAGCATGATATATGTAAATCAAGTACTAGAACAAGAGTAGTTTAGTTTCTAAACTATAAGAATAATAATACGCTTTTTGGGTGGAGTGCATGCTTTACTTGATATTTAATTGGAGTCTTGAATTTGATTTGTATCAAAGCGTGACTTAGAGCTTTAATTTTTATTTCATAGAATTTGGGTACATTGGAGATTAGGTTGGCTATACGTGGTCGCCGGAGCTCCACGTCATACGATGTCACGTCAGCAACTTAAGCCACATGACAAATTAGTTTTTTGTGGTTTGTGGATGACATCATTTAAAATAAATTATAAATAAGTTAGAAAAATTATTTATAATTTTTATAATTTTTATTATTTTTTATTAAGTTGCCACGTGGATTAAGTTGCTGACGTGGCATCATATGACGTGGAGCTCCGGCAGCCATGTAGGCAGTTTTCAACCGGAATCCCCAATTTACCCAGTCGGTGAAATGAAATTAAAGCTTAGTGCCGGTTTTGATACAAATTAAAATTCAGTACCCGATTTGAAATATGAGCGAAGTACGGTACCAACCCAAAAAATTAACCCTATATATATATATATATATATATATATATATATATATATATATATATATTGTCACGCCCCGACCCGAATCCCGGGACCTCGGGCACGTGCACAGACCGACCGTACCCAAGTGGAGACGGGCCCCACTAAGATACAAGGTCTAAATGATACATGAGTAGATAACCGAAATGTCCACCAAGTTATTTTACAGCGGAACTTTACTTTGTAAAACAAGTATTGGCCCTACAAGGGTCCTACAAATTATATAAGGTCTCATGTAAAGAAGGTTGAAGTCCTCGAACCTCTACGCGCAGCTCCTGGTTGTAATCACCTAAACTTTAAAACCTGAAAAGAGAAGAAGACAAGTGGGATGAGCTTTCGAAAGGAAAGCCCAGTAAGTACCCCCGCAAGGGATGCAAAGAGGTCATGAAAATAATCGTGTAATAGTGAGCCACACAAAGCAATACCGTAGGAAAGTAAACTGAGCTTAAAACACACGGGGATCACTATCACTAAGCACAAGCATGAAATCAAAACATGAATAACAAAAACTTGTCATCTCCCCGGCAGCCATCGACCTAAGCCGATCTTAAATCTTATAATCCAAACCCTTGAGTCTGGTGGAGCTCCAACATGTACGTACACAACCAGCATATCGTTCCACTGACGGGTGGCGTCCAGAGTGTCCGCCTACAACTTATCACAATCTGCATTGAGCGGGAGAATCTTCAACACAAGAAATGCTGACACACCGACCCGGACGGAGCACAGGCTCACATGTTTCCACGGCCACGTGCCGATCAACAAGAAGACGAAATCAGCATACACACGCATGTCCAACAAAAGCTTGTACACTAATATGCATACACCACTATGGAGCCCAATAAAGAAGGAGATCTTGAACCCGTGGATGCAATCCAAAACATAGCGATATCCAAGCCAATAATCAATAAAGATATAGCTCAAAGATAATCCACAGTATCGAGATCAACAAACAATCAAGCATGAAAGAAGCATAAAATCGAGAAAACAACCACTCAATAAATAAAGGCACGAGGCAAGAGTACTTACAAAGAAAGCAATCATCAAATGAGGGCAACGAAGCAAAGGTACTTACAAGAATAAAATCAAGAAAAAGCAACTTGTCAATAAATAAGGGCACGAGGCAAGAGTACTTATAAAAAATCTCGAAGTCTAGTATCCCAAGGGACGTCCCGACGCATCCACGTCAAAATCTGATAAAAAACATATCTCATCTCAATAGAGTACTTGTCTATAAATATTAAATCTACTATGCATGCTCTAACGGGCCCAAGTCCGACTTGTGGGCCTTCCCTGACATTCCTATGTCATTTTACCTTAAATAACCTTGCTTATTTATTCCCAATTGGTTTAGTTTAGCTTATAACAAGCAAATGGCCCTCGCATTGCTCAGGATTTAATGAACAATATTATTTAAATATTATTAATGTATGATGAATTATTTTTTAAATATATATGTGTAGAAATTCTTGTAAAAATACACTTGAGCTGATATAATTTTTAAAATATTTTTTACACACATAAAACACCAAAATTGCAATTTATTTAAATTTAATCCAAGAATTTACAAATCATAAAAATAATATTCACACTCTTCATATACTTACAAATCAATTATATGGAGTACATTAAAAGCAAATAATTTTAAATATTAACATGCGTGAATGTTCACCCCTATCCGAGTTTGTTATAGGTCTTCATTCTTTAAGCACGAAAGAATTTGTAAATGTTAGTTCTATTTAAAGTTAACTACATAAAAATACGAAATAGGAAAAACAAAAAAGAATTTGTACCTTTTTGTTTTGATTGCCATTTGATCTGGCACCGCTTTAAATGACTATATTTATCTTACGTCGTTTTAATTGAAGTACACAATACATTTGGTGTCTCAAAGTCATTTAATCTTCTCAATAAGTCAATACTTTGGATATGACAAAAATATATCTTTTAAATACATGCGTGAGAGACACATATTCCTCGACGTTCATATCTCAATTTTTCTGCATGTACCAATAAACAAATCTAAATGGAAAAATGTTTAAGATATGTTATAAAAATAATTTTTGATTACATTGCTCCATGAGGTTGGAAAACTCTTCAAGTGTTTGACCTAATATAACTAAGATCTTTGCCATATAAAGTAAGTAAGATCCATAACTCGGAAGCATCACATATTTGTATATGTATGACATACACGCCAAATTTAATGATGGCGTAAGATAAATCATGCCTAAACTAAGATTATAGTTTTAAGCTGAAAGCATCAATTGTTTTATGTCTTCAAAATTACATTAAGTAAATGACACTTGGAGATAGTGTAAAATAAATATCTCTTCTTTCATATATGGTTCTCAAATTACCTTCTTTTTACTTGAGGGTTAGTGATACTACAACCCAGATTGCATTTATTGTTCTTTTCAAGATCTAATTTTCGGTAAATTGACACTATTACATGTCAGTATATTGGTATCCTTTGTTGATGCAAATCTGACAAACATCGCATCAATGCTGAAAAATTTTTTCTGCATAATATATAACAAACATATTATCAATTGTCAAAAGATATAAATAAATTTAAGTAACATACCCCTGATATTGCAGCATCAGTTAGGTATCTTAGTCTTCAGACAAATATTATTGTTGATCTATCAATTAGATGTCCAGGAGAGAGTCAATTTTGCATAAAAGGAATGAGATATTGAGCTCTCGAGTTATTTTTAGACCTAAAATGGATAAAGTGCAAATTAAAATGTAACTCCAAATATGTTTGAATATCAATATTCATTATTTTGAATTAGAAATGTACCATTGATATAACTTCGATACTCTCCTTGATCCCGATGGATTGATGTGGAAATTTCTTGAACATAATGGAAGACAACCCATAACACGCAAATATTGTATTTGTCACAAAAATTAGCTTGAACTATAAACGAATATATCAGAAAAATTAGTAGTTTCTTTTATACCTTTATACTTTGTCGCTTTTACACCCAGACCAAGTAAAATTTGCTTAGTTTTAAAACCATCAGCAAGATTTTTTTCCTTCTACTTGTGCATGTTGACCCCAAAGAGTCAGAGTGATGGGAATATAGCTGTAAGTTACAATAATTGAATGTTAAATTCAATCAATAAAATAATAGTGTATTTGAGTTATTATATTACCTTTTATCAAGCAAAATAATATCCCTTTTTAGTGATTTGTGCGATGTTGAGATTTCCAAGTCTATCACATTCCCTCGTGGATGACAATTCCCATTACATACATAGAAGTAAGTTAAAAGAAAACACAATATTAGAAGAATTAACATTGGTGAATTGAATAATCTTTATGTAAAAAAATTAGTTAGATAAGTACCTATCAATTCAACATCACTTGTTGCATAAGCTTCCATATAAGCGAAAGGGATAAGATGGTAGTTGTATTCAGGATACTTGGCCATTCATCATTCATTTGTATAATTTCATTTTGGACCGAGAGGTGTAAAATATATTGATTGTTAATCAACCTATTCTTCATCTGAGATCTTCTTGCAACCGCACCCGAAATTTGATAAATCTTTCCTAGTTGAAGTATATCCTTTAATGTATGTATACATTCATTTCTTACCATGGCTTCTATCTCGAAACCCTTAATTGAAAATATAAAAAATAAGAATAGAGAATATTGATTAACACAAAATCCAAACTGTTAAAATAACTTACAATATTTTGCATACCTCAATATCCATAAACACCATCTTCCAAACTTGATTAATCCCCCATTTCTTTTCTGTTTTGTGAGGATCTAACATTTTGACAATTCGTCCTTTAATTAAACCCAGAGAACCTTCATTGAAAATCAATCTGAATGGTGTATATTCCAATCGGTTCATCCTGTAGAATATTTAAGAAAAAAATAAATTTACAATAAGAAGTACATAGCAATAGACCCTCAATATTAAAAATATAATCTTTTAGCGTTTTACAAATTGTTATGGAACATCATTTTTTTAGATTTTCTTTAATTTAATCATGAATTTAAAATATTCAATGCACTTTAAATAGTAAATATACATGTTTTAAAGTAATAAAACTACACATACCTTTGCACATTGTGGTAGATATACGTAGTTTCTCAAGCTCATTGTCATATGTGGAGGCATCTATAGTATGTTTCCATCTATTAAAAGAGTATGTTAGTAAAAGCTAATGTAATTATTGATTACATGGAAGGTAAGATGTAAATCGTTACATACACAGGCATTGCGGTAGCCTCCGGATTATCAATTTTATATTACGTGGCTAGAAGTCCTTGTACCTACATTTAGAAATAACCTTTATGTAATTATTGATTGGTATATGAATTTTCAAAGATGTGTTTATTTATTACCTTTCATTATGATATACGTGCAAAATGCCTCTTGTGCTTTTCACATTATATAGAAAATGAATGTGAACTCACTTGTATCTTTGAACTTGTAAACGCTTATTAGATGCATTTGATATTTAGGGTGAGGCGGAATAAATCATTACTCTCATGAATTTTTCTTATGCACGCTATCTTGACTATTATCCATATCCGTATCAAACCTGTAAATTGTATATGTAAGTTAAGCACCGACATATAAATGTATTATCTAATAAATGTACAACACAAAATTCAGATTATTATACCTCATTTGCATTGTTACATAAACTTTTCATTTCTCTAATACTTCTTTGTACACAATATTTTTGTAGAGGCAATTGGGTAAATTGTTATTGTCCAATATAAGAACTTTTATACCATTTTACTTGTACATCTTAATGATTACAACATATAGCTGTCCATGGCTAAAAGGAGGTCTAGGTAAATATAAGCCCGGCATTGTCAAGTGTTTGTCCTTGACTTTTTATTTATTGTCATTGCAAATGCCAACCTTAATGGAAGCTATCTTCTTCTTAGTTCAAAGAGACGCGTCAACATCCGGATGGAGACATAGTTATTAGAGGATAAGAACCACATTTCCTATATTTGACCCGATTGTGATAACTTTTGCTTCTAAAACCTTTCTCCCAATTCTTTGGATAACTAATCTTGTTCCATTACATAATCCAAGTGCTTGATTTAAGTTTTAGGTATAAGGATCATTTGGTACTCCAACTTTAAGTTCCAAACAATGTTGTGGTAAACCCCGGAATTAAAGCTATGCAACAATTCTAAAGGTTGAGCAATTTCACATGGGATCATTTGTGTTAGATGAGGCTATTGAATCCAGCTCAATAACTTATCTACATCTCACAGTAGCATAGATACAATCTTCCTATTGATATCATCAGCGTCTTACATTCCTCGAGGAGATAAAATTGCCTCGTTTTTGTAGGTAACGAATTGGGAAAATTCAATTGAATATTGGATATGTCTGCAATCAAATGATTTATATTTGCCCCATCATGCTTAATTATGATATAAATGCAGGAAAGTGATTATATCTTCTTCATCGTCTGCTAGTTTGTTGAGTTTTCTCCAACAAAACCTAACCGCTATCATTTGTAACCATTCAAAGAAATTCCAACATTTCAAGTTGTAATACGTAGATTGGTAGTGTGGCAACTCTCATATTAGTGTGTAGATTTAGTGCAGGTACATGCGGATTCATATATTTGGCCAGATTCTGACCCTAGCATCTTATTTGCTTCTCGTCCACCTTTTCTAATTCTTGGTAATATGCTTGTTTAAAGTCACCACCTAACACCACTAGTCTTTCCACCAAAGCTATATTTTTAGAGTTCATATTTTGTAATTTCATAAGATCTCTAAAAGTTCGAGATCAATCGCCTTCAAGCGCATTACGATGATGTACCATAGGTGCCTCATCCCATAACCAAATCTGTTCCTCTGAATCAACTCGGATAATTGATTCTTTGTGAGATGTTACACCGACGTTCGATAGTTTTAATGGTATTTTAAATCTAGAATGTCTTGTTCTTCCGCCTTCCATAAGAAGAGATGCAATTCAGGATGATACTCTGGCAAAGAACTATTTTCTTTTCACTCCTTAATCTAGCAAGTAAAACCTTCCATATGAAGGTTTTCCAGGTTCCTCCACTTCCATTAATGAAAACACACCTCCATTACTGAGTCGAATTGCCTCAAGATACAATTAACCACCATCTGCTGCTCATTGTTTAGTTTTGAAAGATAAGCTGTTCATATTCATCTCTACATGCACTTGGATTATAGTCTAGTTGCTCACGTATGAGCCCATTCTTGAAGTAATTGTTGTCACCATCAGAGCGGTTGGCATAGGTGGAAATTCATGGAGGCGATCTTCCATTAGTATTCAAGATTTTCTCAATTCATATAAACCTTTACTAGCTGGCCGTTCGGGATCTACATTTTGTGAATTTATTCCACCTTGTGATCGGTTAAAAGGTGTAAGAAATCATCGGTCATATTTTGCCAATATTTTTTCCCAAGAAATTTGGATTTGTAACATTGCGAGAACATTAATAATGATCTGAAACAAATGTCTTAATTGTCGATGTAAGCCCAAACAATAGCTTCACGAAAGGATTCATACCATTCATGATCATCCTCAACAATCCGTGTGCATTCTGCAAGCCTCCTTAAAAGTTGGATAAGTAAACCCATCAACTGTACATGCGTAGGTCTTCAAAACATGTAGCACCTTTCACAATATTTAAAAGTATTCTCGGGTAAAAACCTTTCTCACGATGAAGGATGAGCATAATACAATCTCCCTACACATAATCTTACGTTTTCGTATTGTCCAATCTTTTTTTGGACATTCCATACGCAATTTGTTGGAAATTGCATAAGTCGATTTCTTGCCATTGCATGATTCTTGTTGGCTTCAAACCCGTTGGTTAACCGTTCTGTCAATATTATTTCTCGATTATGACCTCTTGTAAATTTTCATTATCTTCAAAAACTATGCTTTGTTCATGTGGCAAGTGGAAAGGAAGTCTTTCATTTGGTGGATATTGTCCATGCAAATTCAAAAGCAAATATTCTCCAACAAGCTTCTATAGTACATATCATCGATAATCAAGATAATTTTTAACCTCATCAATATTTCTAAAGTTTCGAATACCATGTCTTTCCTCAGGGACACTGTTATCTTCAATAACAATAGTTGCTCGATCATTGCCTTTGTTGACATATTTGCATAAATATTTGAAGATCTTCTCATGAGCAACTATTTCAATATTGATGTGAGCATTAAACCTGCTGAGCAAATCAATATTATGCAATACAACCAGTGATTATCAATCGTGACCATTTTTATTCGATCTGACCATCATCTCGTCTTCTATATTTTACAAACCCACTTCCATCATATGTAGTTTCATTCCTAAATTCTTTAGGGATATTTTTCTTTGCATTTCCCATCAACCATACATGGGGCATGTGGATTATAAGCACCACATGGTCCATGAATCATGTAATCAACAACTAAAGAATAAGCATATGGATCTTGACTTCTTTCAGGTAATTCGGTAGATTAGTAGATCTACATCATCACGGTGTCTTGCATTTATCCACCGGTACTAACGTAACCAATAAATGAACATGTGGCAATCCTAAGCTTTTTGAAATTCCACGACATGGAACTACGTGTGTAAAAACATGTCAGGATGTATATCTATGAATATTGTGACATAAACTAAATAATTTAAGATGACATGAAAATGCTTACACCTTAAAACATTTGTGAGCATTTTTTTCTTTATATCTTTTAGAAATTGTTTCATCTCTTGATATGGAAAACACGTCCAACAATATCGATTAGATCTTCAACACGTTGGTCTTGTCCAAGTGAATTTCTTATCTCCTCCAATTTACAGGTGTGAATGTAATAAAAAAAAAGAAGGAAACCCACTACACGCATATAGCCATTGCATCTTGATGAATTTTGGTACATATGCCTTGGTCCACCATAGAAGATGAAGGCAATATATAACGTTTTCCAATAGCTCCGAAATTGTCTCTCCCGGTGGTTATAGCATCTTGTAAACCTCAAATAATTCAACTTCGTAAGTTTTTGATTTTGCGACCCTTTGTAGGCGTTCGGCTTCAATAGTCAGCGTAACTATCAACAACATATTGTCAAATAATCTTCACGAATGGAATAGTATTTTTTGCTTCATTGTATGATTCATGTAAGAGTACAAATAAAACTCCCTGATTGATATGGAGTCTCTCCTTTTTTGCCTTTTTCGACCTTCTCTATATGGTATTGTATTTGACCAACAATCTTCTCCATAGGGAAATAATAAAGGATATTGCAATGCCATATAGCTAGGATGTGTTTCTCTAATTCTTTGTAATGGACCAGCTTTTGGGTGAAGAATAATATCGCGTCCATTAACGTCTTCAGATCCATCTCCTACTATAACAGCTGCAACCTCACTTGCCATTGGACGGGAATATTGTTTTCCTTTTCTATTTTCAAGAAGTCGTATTTTCAAGTCTATACTATCATCCATAGATAGTAGCTCTCTTAGCGTCGAAATCTGAGAAACATATGGATTTCTGACATCAAGCGTATTACGCGATAAATGCATTACAGTTTCTATGTCAAATCTCATTGCTTCATTTCCATGCATCCAATACATTGGCTTTGAAGTTCATGTTGCAATCAACAATATATAGTTGTGCAAATTTTGGATGTCTTCCCTCGAGTGCTAGTAAAGATCCAATTTGATGATAATTTGCCCCACTAATACGAAGCGATTATGGACCTCTGCCATTAATCAAGCTGTAATCAATTTTTCCACCCATAGAAGTAAATGAAAACATACAATTAAAATTCCTTATCATATCTTTAAATTTCATTCTTGGTGTGTTATATTTCCCATCAAGTAGTTCTTGCAAAATGGAGGGAGTCGGAGAAAGTAATGGCAATGAAGAACTTTTTCCATCTTGTGACATAGATTGAAGGTCGGGTTTCGAATACTTGAGTTGCTAGTTTTTTCCTCAACCCACATTAATGCCTTGCAGTAGTTACATTCTACCCGTTCATGAGAGAATTCCCACCTTTGTTGAAAATATTCCTTTCAGCAATTACCTAAGCATAACAATTGTTTAGAAAATATATGTCCAACCTTGCATTGAGTAGTATAAATTATTTAAACATACCTCGAGAACCTTTGATTTATTGCGAAGTCACATTTGTGCTGCCCGTGCATTAATATTCCATTCCACGTCTTCATCGTATTCTAAAAATGAGTTTACTTAATTATTTTACGAAATATTACATTATACATAATGAAAAGATATTGTAATGTCTGATTACCTATCTGTATTTCATTTATTTGTTGGCGATGTTGGCTCTGAAGATTACCATAAGATATATCCATGTTCATTCTCTCCATGGAATGGTTTTTCATGGAAAAGGTTTGAGTCTTGTATGTTTGAAGTTTTTGAGTCAACATCACGTCATCCTTTTCTTTTCCTTTATCATATGGAGTCCAACTAAGACTCTATTTCTTTCATAATATCCACCATGCCTAATAGTATGATGAATTTGTAATTGTTGAGAATTGGTGTTGTGAGCATTATCATTCTCAGCGATTTCCTCTAGCGATTGGCATGATGCAATTGTGCCCTTCTTGATGACATTTGTATCATTCTGTAATGGCGTAAGATTTTGTGTATTTTTCTAACACGATTGTCATATTCATTTAGTATGTTGTCTCCTCTGGTTGTATAATAACAACATCCTATGTTATGCTAATTTAGGCACATGTAATTGGGAGCTTAATAACTCTCTTGACATAACCATAATGAATTTAAACCTGCACAACCATGTATACGTTTATTATATATCACGTATTGTATTATATTAGCATGTATTAGAATCCAATCTAGCTAATTCATCAATCGTAAATGGGAAACTTATTAAATAATAATAAAACAAATGAATAAATAAAATTAAATAAAATAAATTAACATAATTAAATTAAGTAAACACAAGCAAATGGCCCTCAAAATGTTCGGGTTGTTTTATTCAAATTTTTATTTTTTTTTATATTCACATATTTAATAATTTAAATATTACAAATATTATATTTTTTGAATTAAATTTTAAAAGAATATATTTTAAGATTTTATTTTTTTAATAAATTTTCAAAAAGGATTAATTTTTTAAAAAATAATTTTTATGAACTAAAAAATTGGTTCTTTAAAATTTTAAAGTACTAAAAAATTTAAATTCCAAAAGAAATAATTTAGAATGAAATATTAGAATTATTTTTTACCTGCATATGATATTTTCTAAAGGCTTAAAATATAAGTCAAAAAGTTACCATATATATTTATTAAATTTTATATTTTTAAATTATTTTTAAAAAAATATTGTTATGGTTTGAGGTTAAAAATAATAGAAATTTATATATAGTTTGATCTGAAATTTAAATTTTCTTATTAGCACTTAAAGCAGATTAAATATTTTAAATTTTAAGCATTATATTTTATGATTAAAAATTTTATTGTTTAAAATAATCTTTCTCTTTTTCAAAAGTTAAAAGTTTTCGGGTAAGTGTTATAGCAAAAAAATTTATAGATTTCAAGAGAAAACTATAGTAGGTTGGAAAATTTAAGAGAAAACGTTTCATCTATCTCAGTTGTGGACATCTTAAGAGTTTAGATTAAAAAAAAATTAAAATAAATCTTAAAAAAGACTTACTTTAAAAAAAATAAACTAATAAATAAAATTAACTTTTTAATGAATTTTTATGAGAAGGAATACTAATTGAGTAATCATGTATTTAACAAATATATGAAACATCCAAACAAAATCCTTATTTTCCCAACATTTGTAATAAAAATGATAAAAATAATAAAGAACAACTGCGAGAAGAAAACATCCACCATATTAAAACATGAAATTAATACTTAAAAAAAAATAGTACATTAATACTTGAAAAAAATCAAGGAGTCAGAATAAATTTTTGAAAAAAAATCCAATAAAAAAGAAAATTTGAAATAATATAGAGAAAGAACACGTTTTCTCATACAATTTTTTTTCTGTTATGCCCTCAACATCACCAACATCAAGTAGAAGATAAGCCTAGTTGTCCACTACAATAGAAGAAAACATCCAATTAGCATATTAAAGCATGATCATTAATATTTAAAAAGCGATACATTAATACTTGAAAAATCAAGGAGCGAGGAATAATTTTAGAAAAATCGAGAGTGAAAAAATCAAAAATATTATATGAGTGAAAAGAACATGTTTCTTTATCAATTTTTCATTCCCAAAATTGGAGACAAAGTTGCGTATTGAATAATTTGAAATGATGTGAGGAGTGATATAATGTAATAGCAACCACTGAGAACGCGTGATCATGATATAACCGCCACCAACCATGCAATCGTGTATTTTGGGATTTTTAAATTTAAAAAATCCGAAAATCTGAGAAATTTAAAATCTCCTCATCTAATTTTCTCATTTTTTTGGAAATTTATAAAAAATAAAAAAACTGTTTAACTTATTCTTTCTGCTTAGTAATATAGATAGATAGATAATTTATTTATTTTTAATTTTTTGATGTGATTTTTTTTTATATTTTCACATTTTAATGAATTTTCTAAAGGGATTAAATATTACTACTTGTAAGCATTAATTTTTGGATCAACAAATAAATATAAAAAATAAAATTATAATGTAGTGTTCGATAAAATAATAAATTAAATAAGTTAAGTTTTAAAACTTAAATAATATATTTTTCAAATGAATAAAGAAGGTAATATATGATTTGATTTTTAAATTCAGAACTGATTAATGATTTTAACTATTAGTTTCTATGAAATAAAAAAATAAAAAAAAATTAATTATGAATAAATTATAGAAAATTTGATATATAAACAAATTTTCATTCTTTAATTAATATTAAATTTTAAAGTATTAAAAATAAACTTTAAAATGAATAATTTGGAATGAACTTATTAAGGGATTTACGTTATTGATTTTTATGTTCAATACTTATTTTTTACTATTAAATTTACACTAATAAAAAAAAACACTCCGTTTATAAACAATAAAAAGATTTTATAACTATAGATTAAACTAAATATCATCAGCTAAAAGAAAAAAATTTAATAGACAAACTTTCCCCGGAAGGTTTTCATGTTATCATCAGGAGAATTACTGAGAATAAATTAAACCCAAAATAAATTATAGATTTAAACATATAAGTCCTATATTTACTGAGAATAAGGTAGCATCCAAAAGGTTATCAGAATGTAACAAGTCAAGTTACTTGTTGAATTATGCATCATAAAAGAAAAAAGAATCACAAAATAGATTTACACTAATACAAAAAAAACCACTCTTTTATAAACAATACAAAGATTATAGGGTGAATAACATGTTTATCCCAATGATTGGAGCTTGTAATTTTTTTAACCCAAGCCATATCAATTTTTCTTTTACAAATAATTTAAAAGATAAAATTTAATAAATTAAATCAAAATAAATTATAGATTTAAACATACGACTTTTGTATTTCTTGAGAATAAAGTAAGCGTCAAAAGGTTAATGTAACAAAGTTGCACAGGTGTCTGCATCATAAAAGAAAAAAAGAATCACAAAATAGATTTACACTAATTCAAAAAAAAAACCACTCTTTTTATAAACAATACAAAGATTATAGGAATTGTGATTTTGGAGCACGTAATTTTTTAACCCAAGTCATAACAATTTTCTTTTACAAATAATTTAAAAGATAAAATTTAATAAATTAAACCCAAAATAAATTATAGATTTAAACATACCAAATATGTATTTACTGATAATAAAGTAGTGATTTTGAATGTAGCATCCGAAAGGTTATTAGAACGTAGCAAAGTTGCACAGGAGTCTGCATCATAAAAGAAAAAAAGAAAAAACATTTAAACATGCAATATATATCAAATATAATCTTGAATTTGTAAAAAATAGATAGTAAAAATAAAAAATAAAAAACGTATTGGTATATTTTCTTTCTCTCATAAGGTCGATCCAATGAACTGCATATGAAAGAAACTTAGACCAAAATTTCTAGAATTATCTTAACAGAACACTATTTTTAAGAGAAATGATACGCACTGAAATCTATTAAAATACTTAGAAAGCAAAAAGGGAAACATTTAAACATGCAATCTATATTAAATGTAAACTTGAATTTATAAAAATAGATAGTAAAAAATAAAAATAAAAAATGTATATGTATATTTTCTTTCTCTTAGACCGCTAATCGATAAATGCATAAAACACAATCTTTTAGAAAGTTATCTTAAAAATCATTTAAATATACTTAAACCATTATATTTTCTTTAATTTGCTAAACCCAAATTTCCAAAATTATATTAATGTAGCATTTTCCTTAAAGAGAAATGATAAATTATATTTTTTTTAATAGTAAATACTTAGAACTTTAAAACGAAAAAACATTTAAACATGTAATCTATATGGAATCTAAACTTAAATTTTAAAAAAAATATATAGTAAAAATAAAAAATAAAAACGTTACCTACCTGTATATTTTATCTCTCAGGTAGGTGATCCAATAGGCGCATATGAGAAAATTATAAAAGAAAAAAAAATTTAAATAAATATCTATATCAAAACTAAAATTGAATTTGAAAAAATAGATAGTAAAGATAAAATTAAAAAGTACCTGTATGTTTTCTTTCTCTCAGACCGTAGATCTAATGAATTAAGAAGCACAATCCTTTAAAAAATCATCCAATAAATCATCCGAAAAACATTTAAATATACTTAAACCATTATATTTTCTTTAATTTGCTAAACCCAAATTTCCAAAATTATATTAATGTAGCATTTTTCTTAAAGAGAAATGATAAATTATATTTTTTTAATAGTAAATACTTAGAACTTTAAAACGAAAAAACATTTAAACATGTAATCTATATGAAATCTAAACTTAAATTTGAAAAAAATATATAGTAAAAATAAAAAATAAAAACGTTACCTGTATATTTTATCTCCTCAGTTAGTGATCCAATGAAGCGCATATGAGAAAATTATAAAAGAAAAAAATTAAATAAATATACGTATCAAAACTAAAATTGAATTTGAAAAAATAGATAGTAAAGATAAAATTAAAAAACGTTACCTGTATGTTTTCTTTCTCTTAGACCGTAGATCTAATGAATTAAGAAGCACAATCCTTTAAAAAATCATCCAATAAATCATCCGAAAAATCATTTGAATTTGTTTGCAACTCAGTATTTAAGCGAATCATCTACGTATAACTATTTAGAGAGAACATTAAAAACACAACACGATCTAGAAAGAAAAGGGGAAAAACATTACCTATGCCTTGTGTTTTTCTCCATTTTTGTTTCAATGACCTTCTGATTGGGCCGAAGAAGATAAACAATTGAAAACGATAATCTAAAAATACGGCGTGTTAAGAGATTGTGACGATAATCTAAAGACATGGTTTGTGTTGAGAGATCGTGACATCGTGATATTTTAGTTAAAGAAATTCTCGTTAACCATCCGGAAAAATAGGGAAAAACGCATATAAAATTTTAAAATATAAAAATTCAAAAATCAGAGAAAATTCGATTACCCCAATCCTATTTTCTCGTTTTTTTTAAATTTTTGGAAAAATATAAAAATATTGCAACCGCCCCTTTCTCTTTAGTAATATAGATAGATAATTTTACAGATCTCTCTTATCACAAAGAAGTCGGGCTTTGGTGGTTGGAGCTTACAAAGCCCATGAGGGGGTCTCTAGTTTGAATCCCCTCTCTTACTCTCTTTTATTTACAATCTGGCCTAACTTTAAATAATAGGCTTTTCTATTTTAATACCAAGGAGTTGGGTAGCCTAGTGGTAAAGCCTATCAAGCCCAAGTAGGGGTCCTTGGTTCCTTACCATCCTTTCCTTTTATTTCTTTTTGACTAGCCCAATTATTTGACTAGATACAATCTCCTTGACTCAACTAATTCAATCTTGTTACTTGGTTAACCCAAACCCCTTTTAATATTGAATTAAGTCCATTTAGTTAGCTCTGATCTGATCCAATAACCAAATCCAATTCCATTTCTATTGTATTGGGCCCAAGCCCATTTCTGGTTGAGTCCAAATAATTGATCACCATGTTTTACTTTAATTGATTAATCCTAACCAATTAACAGTAAATTATTTCAATTAATTACATTAATTGAATCATTCCTTTAAATTAACTAATCGACTATTAGAAATGTCCGTTGATGAATTTCCCTCTTTTAATCTTAACATTTTTTTTTCATACATTCTCTATTTCAATTCCAACCCAATCTATTCATCTCAAGTAAACTTGGCCCAAGCCCAACCTGGATGGGCCCATCACTATTCTTAGTTAATCCAACATTATGTCATTGTAACACTAGATTAAATTAATTTTAATCTAAGATTTATTTTCTAATCCAACCCAATCCAACCAACCTTTTAATTAGCCCAACCTTGTTAACCTGGTTAGCTTAATCAGCTATCTATCAAACATGATTTATCCGAATAATTTATTTGACTAATCATCTTAGCCAAGCTATACTTGATTAATAAATTAAGTCTCCATTAATTAACTAATCCCTGTTTTATGAGTTAAAACAAATAATTAACTATTTTAAATTACTATCTAACCCTCCTCTGATTCCTTCTCTCTCTCTTTATCGTCTTCTTCTTCTTAGTCTCGGTAGAGACATCATGGGAGCTCTCGATCGCTTCTTGAGTAGCTCAGCCAGTGAGTTCGACCACCGGCCCCCCACCCTGCTGCCATAGCTCGCCGTCGGGGTGTTTGCCGGTTGGGGTTCCCTCTGCAGTTAGAGACCGTCGAGCTCTCCTTCGTCTCTCGCCGGAGCGCGCCTGCTCACGGCCTACTTCTCCCTCTCCGGCGTCTACATGCGTGATTGGAAACTAAAACAAGGAATAGGGTGCTCACCTGAGAGGACTGGCGCTCGCTGACTCCTCGGGAGGTTCTGTTAGCACCACCAGCATGATTTTCTCCGGCGAGGTGGTGTGCAGGTGCTCAGATCCGTCCCTGATGCTTTGCTCTCCTTCGTGGCTCGCTGCGACACTCCGGTGACCACTCAAAGGTAACTGGCCACACTCCCCACCTTGATCACACTTGGCTGGTGGTGATCGGAAAAGGAGACGATGAGGAGGATGAGGGGTTGTGGTTTGGGGTGTCTTCTTGCCGGTATTTATAGGGAGCTCTTAGAGGAACTCCTCATGATCCAATCCCAGTGATAGGGGAAATCGACCATGCAAAATCCCAGCTTTTCCAAAACTGCAGCTCCGGTCGGACACTGATCGCGGTGGAGCTATGCTTCAGGCGGTGGCGCCGCCTCGGGATTGATCTTCTGGTTAGATCGAAGGGCTGAGAATTGGTCGCACTGTCGGAGCATGCCCGTGCTATCTTTACAGCCAGTGTAAACCGTCGGAACGCTTGCTTCGCGATCAGTACCCCCAATCCTATTCAAATCCCCACCGTTCATTTTATAACATAACCTTCATCTGAATCTCTCTTGGCATTTTGTAATTAAGCCCTTATGCTTCTCTAATTCACCATTCGATCCCTGCTTTGTGAGAGCCGCACATTTTCCACTGAAGTCCCTTGGATTTTTAATATTACTCTTAGGTCCTCCTTTAGAGACAAGTAATATTACTTTGTGGTCCTCGACTTTTATAAGATTGCTTTTTAAGTCTTTGGCAACCCAAAGTTTAAAAGCTCTAATTTAAATCAATTTGTATTAAATTGATTTATCCTTTCCTTTTGATTAAACCCCATCACACCAACTTTGGACCTTCCCTAATAGCCTTAATCAATCAATTTAACCTTACTTCCTTCCTTAGTACAATCATGATCCATTTAGAGAACTTTCCAAGTTTACTTAAATCATTCATTAATTAAAATAAATAATTTATGAAATAATATCCTTTCTAAACTCCCTCATGTCCATTTACCATAATGCCCTTGGAGTTTATCTAAATCCCCAAAATACCCTTTGGCAAATTTTAATTAAATAAGCAATAACTTAGGGAAAATTTAAATCCCTTGCATATCCTATTATATATAACTATATCTTAAGATTTAAATTCAAAATTCTGATTCATATATATATATATATATATATATATATATATATATATATATATTAGTACCCATCATAATCTTCCTTTTTTTTCTTCACATAATTAAAGCAAATAGCTAAAAAAAAAAAAATTAACCCCCTAAAATCCTGGATTTTACATATATATGGGAGTGATAATATAAGGCTGGCCTGATTACGCCTCTCATTTGGCCACTTGCACAGTGTTTTAAAGATTTCCAACCATATGGATGGAAAGAACATCAAAAAAATAAGCTAGCATGTTAATTTTCATACAATTTGAGAACTTGTAGGGTCTTCATGTTAACAGATGAAAATTTATATAAATCTTACCGGTTCAAAATTTCACTCTTAAGATGAAGACCCTACAAGTTCTCAAATTATATGAAAATTAACATGCTGGCTTATTTTTTGATGTCTTTCCATCCATACGGTTGGATTTTCTCAAAATAATGTGCAAGTGGGCCAAAAAGAGGCGATCACACTTACACAGTAATAAAGCCTAGAAGAAAGTGCGGGTATATTTTTACTTGTAAAGTTTTTTTTAAGTTTTGAGAAACTCAAAATTTATAATAATTTATTATTTTTATAAAAGTGTAATAATAAAAAATAAAAAGAAAATTAAAATTTCCCTCACTTCGGGTAAACAAACAGTTGATGGGAAGAAAATTAGTTCCATTTCATAACAATCATATCCTTAATAAATGTCATTTATAAATTATTTACTATCATAATAATAATATATATCATGTTTTTATATAAAAAAATTGACTTAAAGTTTCTTTTTTCATTTGATACACATGTTCTACAAATTTCATTTTCTCTTTCTTCTTCACGCAGGGCTATTTTATTGATTTTTTTTAATTATTAAAAATTGCATTTAGTTATGATGAGGGTAAAAACCGAAGAGCCTGATGCCTGACACGTGGATTAATCCCGGCCGTTGACTGACTGTAATGACCTCTTCGGGACCTCCCTCTTCAACCCCATAGCCTCGGGATAAATTCCTCGGGAAAGATGGACTGCCTCTTCGGTATACTGAAGCAACACCTCCGGGCCCGCAGGAAACATCAGGCATCCCGAACCAATAGAATCACCATAACCCGAAGGACTTGACACCCTGGCAATCTAGAAGCATCTAGAAGAGAAGACCGTTGGGGTATAACTGAATTACAGCCTGGCAATCTAGAAGCATCCAGAAGAAGTATGAGCTGTCAAGCTAACTAACTCCAGCTGGCATCCACATGGCCTATTAGGAGCTAGGTCTATACCTCGCACGTGGCCTATTTTGGATGACTTGCTCCCCAAGCAACACCCCCCACTAGAAGCCTATAAATAGGAGACATCACTGTGTAATCGGGGAGCTGGATGATTGGCGAAGCCCTGCCTCTCCAAAAACTTGTATCCCACCTGGAAATTGTATTCCCTTTGATTCGATAGTGATTTCATCTCCGATCATGGAGATCTCCGTGGTTTTCTCCCCGATTTAGGGGTTTCCACGTAAATCTTGTATCGATCTTTCCTTTTCTTGAGTTTTTCTCTTCCGATCTTTCTCGATCTCATCTTGGTCGGTCCCCAATTGAACTACAAATTCAATTGTTGACTTGAATCAAGGGTTCCATCAGATTCTTGCATCAACAAGTTAAATTTATGAATGAGAATATTGAGCTCATTTGTGAAACCAAGTAATTGAGATATGTATTATGTTTAATGATTCATAGTTATTTATATTTAATTGTTTGTTAAATGTTAATTAATGATAATATGTATGTTCTTATTTTATACCAGTACATTTCCATCATAAAAGGTGTTTCTATGAGGAAGAAAGATGGGATTAAGATTAAGGTTCAAATAGGTTTTTTCCTTGGAATCAAATAATACCAATATTGAGTGATGAATAATCCTATTTTATTTTGGAATAAAACTCTCTTTTTTGAATTTTGAAAACTCCTCGTGTATATATATATATATATATATATATATATATATATATATATATATATATAGTCGTGATATTGTCAGACCGGTTGGATCACTGGGTAGATCTGATCATCTGATATTTTAGCACTTGGAGCATGTTTTAAGAATTTCCAACCATACGGATGGAAAGATCACCGAAAAATAAACTAGCATGTCAAATTTCATACAATTTGATGACCGTTTGGTCCTCTCACTTAACAATTCTTATTTTATAAAATTTTTAATAGTTCAGAATTTCAACTGTTAATTAAGAGGATCAAATGGTCACCAAATTATATGAAAATTGACATACTAGCTTATTTTTCGATGATCTTCCCATCCGTACAGTTGGAAATTTTCAAACTTGCTCCAAGTGCCAAAATGGGAGGCGACCGGATCTGCATAGTGATCCAACCGGTCTGATAGTATCATGACTATATATATATATATATATATATATATATATATATATACAGAGAGAGTTGATGCAAGGATCCATTCTTCTTGGAGATGAAAGTAGATCTTGATCAATGAGAGACATTGATCAGGGAAAATGAGAATTCTTGAGGAGATTTCGATGGAGAGGTCGCGATCAATGATCTTTTTTTTTCTTTCACTCCAAGAGATTAAAGCTTACTTTGGAGGTTGGACTTCGGAAATTGAACCTCACGAAGAAAAGAATTGTGGAAGAGAAGATATCTGAGTGCTCGTGCTCAGGGGAGCCTCCGACACTCAAGTCAGGACTTAAAAAGGGGAGAGAGAGAGAGAGAGAGAGAGAGAGAGAGAGAGAGAGAGAGAGAGAGAGAGAGAGAGAGAGAGAGAGAGAGAGCTCAGAAGAGATACCATAATTCAATCATAATCGAATGAATTGAATCAAATCAACCTGCCTTCTTTGTGGGTGGACAACCTCTTTTTATACTCCTTGTGAACCTCATCTTCCAGCTTTCAATACCCTTGGAAATTCATCCTCCGCAATCGGATGACCAGGCAATTGATTTGATAGTTAGGCTCTCATTTCGGCGATCTTGATCATGCAACGTGTCTACAATTATTTTTACTCCATAAAACTTTCCTCCCAACTCTCCAAGTTGACCTGATTTTAGCTTGATACGGCCTAGGAAGTTTGGTTATCGGCTAGGGCATGATCAAAGCAAAATGATATCTTTGTTTACGTGACTACAGCTGAACCCGAGGTGTCAGATCCAACTGAGGCTGAGGTGCCTCCAGTAGTTCCTCAAGAATAAACTCTTCTCCTTTATGTATCTTTAGAGTGATACAAGACTATAAAGTTCAATGGGAGAATATGTAGGGCATCCTTTTTTGATGATATCGGGTCGGGTGAAGCTGAGCTTGAGACTGAGTCTGAGCTTTCAACTCCAACCGATGTCGAGGAGCCTCTAATAGTTTCTCTTGAAGAGTCTTTGTACATGTATTCTTTCAAAATATCTATTAATAAAAAAATAACTTTTTGACTTACTTGTGTTTTTATTTCTCATCTAAATGGATGAATGAATGTCTAATTATTCTTTTCTCCGAACTGATTTTACTTAACTTATGGCATGACTAAGTGTTGAACTTCCTTAGTAGTCAGCTTTAGGACTTGATCCTTCTAATGCGACTAACTTTGAAGCATGGCAGTCTCCTCCTAGGCTTTTATGATTCATATCTGTGATCTCGACCAGGACTGATATGAACAAGGAGTATATTTCTCCAATCTCGGATAAGATGACTTGCTTCATGTGAGAGAGGAGCAATCATCTTCTTCGGGCCTTTTCATTGAATCATGAAAAAGACAAAAAACAAACAGATCCAATGGGCTTTACAGATCATCCGGTCAACCCCTTGAAAGGGTGAGGACTATCCGGTCATAGAGGATTAGTGTCGTGCCTTGAAAAAGGTCATATGGTTAAGCCCTGAAAATTAAAGGCGCGCTATAAAAGGTCACCCGAGTCGAGGTCGTCAGGATTTTAACAATCAACCTCTGCGTAACCTGAAAGGGAATAAGGGCGATATGATCCCAGAAGACTGAATCCATATCAAGGTTCTGAGGGTTTTAGCAATCAATCTCTTTGTGTCTTGAAAGGGGATATGGGCAATCTGATCCCTGAGAACTGAATTTATTCCCTAAAAAGGGTAAGGGGCTTATGAAACTGATGATTAGTTTGCTCAACTCTAGAATGAGTGGAGGCTCTCGAGTCGGGGATCCAATCAATTATTGACTGATCACAGATGCAAAATAATAGTGGATTGATTTTTAGAAAATGTTCCGAAACAATTATTGATAATATATCCTCAAGTGCTCAACATGAAATGAATTTTGAAGTAATCTACTTCCCAAGTCTTTTAGCCTGGATGTGCTAGGTCGGCCAATCCTCATACAGTATAGGGTCCTTCTTAATAAAGAGTAAGTCGCTCTGAGACAAGTTTTGTTTCATTTCTTTTTTTTTTGTTTAATAAATGAATTTTCTTTTTTTTTTTCCTACATCCTGATAGGAACCCTGCTCTGAGTGGTGACAAACACACATACAAAAGCAACATAACGAACTTTGCCACATGACATGACAATTATTGAAAATAGAAAGAACAACACACTGAAGATGAGCATGGCTTGGATGTGAATATGAAAGATTGATTCCCACGTGCTTGCTTAAGCTGTAAAAACTGCAATGGAACCCTTGTTAGAACCCTCGTTGCAGAGCTTAGAGCATTTGTTGTTACAACCTATCACTGCTTCTTTAGAAACATCTAGTGCACAACCAAAACAATTTGCATTAGAATGAAATCTCTTGTAACAACTAAGTAAAAGAAGTAAAACAAAAATAATAAAATTTACTGTGAGTCCTCAAGAGTTTTAATGGTGGAGCACATGGAGAACAGGACCCCAACTTGCGAAGTGATTTGGATAATTTGATGGACATGTAGTACTGTAATAATAATACAACCACACAATTACGCACAAGTTTTCTCATGAGCCAGCTTCACAAAGAAAGCTTACAAAGATTCTCTTGCAATAGTGTTTTGCAGTGACTCTTAGCCTCGGCGTGGGTGCAGTGCAAGATTCAAACCCAATATGAATACAACCATAATAATACCAAAGTAGACTCTTACACCTAATTTGCCTTCCATCTTCCTTCCTATTTTTAAGTCCTTATATATGATGAGGATGGGATGCTTGATGTAATGAAGGTATTGAAAGGGCAATATATATAGGATAAAAATCATAAGGAAACCGTACAACATAGAACAATATTAGTGCATCAAAATGAAAAAGTGGGCCAAAATTTCCCACCAGGCCACCATTGTTGCAGCACTATGCTTTAATGAAATTCATATATCCAGTACTATTAATAGATGCAATATATTTTAGTTTGGCCGTATATATACATCCCCTTGGTTTTTTATTTATGAGATGGAGTATCCAGTAAAGAGAAAATCTAGTGGTTCTGCCCATTCATTAACATCCCATGTGAAATAATTGTTTGATGAATCACAACTTACAATAATTCCGTAACTTCAAAAACCACTTTAGCACCATAGAGGCGCGTGCTCTCCTCCGCTTCGCACTTAGCACCATAGAGCCATTTTCTCTCGATGTGATACAACCTCTCTCTCTCTCTCTCTCGGCTGCTCTCCTCCACTTCGCACTTAGCACCATAGAGCCATTTTCTCTCGATGTGATACAACCTCTCTCTCTCTCTCTCTCGGCTGCTCTCCTCCACTTCCTCTGGTCTCGCTGCTCGTAATGGAGGTGGGGGAGGGACCAGGGCTTCGTGTGAGTCGTTGTGCTTGCCACCCATCGCAACGAGTAAATGACCATGTCTAGAGCGGCTAAAAGCAACAGTGGTGGATGAGGTGTACACTGGAAGAAGATGTGAACGCCAAAGCTTTGAAAAAGATGAGGTATGTGATCTATGGTAGGTTTTTGGTAGACAACCCCCACTAGATCTAGAGCGAGAGAGCCTGGCTATTACGTCGTTCATTGGATGTCTGGTAAGGATTGACATAACGATGCTTACGATCAAGGTTCGCCCGATTTTGTGTGGAATTAGATATGAATCAACCATTGAAACGAGGGGTGTGGGTAAGTTCTGTTAATTTTAAAGTTTTTGTTGCAGTGAGTTTGGGGCGACCCCGTTTTCCGGGGGTGTTCCGAGGATCAAGTTAGCGGGAGTGATGGTGCTCAGAGAAGGCGAAAGTTGAGAAGTGGGTTCTCTTGGGCTCTGTTTGAATAATTGGTTGTTATGGTTTCATAATGTATGGTATGGTTTGGTATAATATGGTATGGTATTGTCATGTTTGAAGAAATGGTATGGTATTGTTTTCATAGCATGATATGATTGCAGAAATAATAAAATGACCAGAATATCCTCAAATAGACAAATACAAATTAATATGAAATCATGTAATTAAATTGAAAAAATTGATTATATACCTTTCAAAATTTTCATAATTGCATATTTACACCCGAAAAAAATCATAATTGCTTGAATACCCCTAAAAAACAAGTTGAATTATGGATATGCCCATATTGTTAGGTTTCTATGATAGAAGTTAATTAAATGATCTTAACCATGGTAACAACTTCGGTTGAGGGTTAGAAAATTTTAGCTATTTTAAATTTAATATTTTTAAAGGGGTATTTATAAATTTACAATCAAACAAACTTTTCAGGGTATATATATAAAGGGTATAATGGTCATTTTGCATGTTTGCAGTTTGTTAACTGACAATTTTTCATTTGATTAGTCCCAGTGATATACATGTAATTATACATAGTATTTAGAGGTATGTATGTAATTATGTTTTATTCAGGGGTAAAGACGTAATTTCAAAATTATTCAGAGGAACACTTGCAAAAAGCCCTATTAAATTCAATAAAAAATTAAATTCAACTAAAGTATAAATGATTCCTATTGAGATCTTACAAAATATACATCAAATTATTTACCATTAATTTAAAAATAATAAAATAATAAAATTATAATAAAATTAATATACAAAATTAACAAAAGCTAAGACTTTTTTTGTGGAGATTATAACTTTATTTGATTTTGCTAGTGTAGAAGAGAGGGTTGAAATAATTTGGTTGGGATATTTTTGGTAGAAAAAAAAAATAAACATGAGAAACCACCAAATAGGTTGTTTGAAAAGCCCATAAAAAATGGCAGTTTTTAAACCACGGGAAACCATAAAAAAACCACCGAAAACTATACCATCTGAATGAAAATTAAAACAAACAAGAAAGTAAACCATACCATACATTACGAAACCATGACAAACCATGAAACAAACAAGGCCTTAGAAGAGGTAGTGTACCTTGTTCTCTCATCTCCCTCTCCTTTATATCTGTATGTTAAGCAATCAATGGACCTCAATCCCACGATCCACGCCCTACCATTCCGCCCAGAACATCGCCACGATCCTCTTCCCGTTATAAACCTGGCCTGCTGTCTTACCATAACGAGGTTGGCGACTCGAGATTGGAAGCGTTTGGATTTGCTCGTCGGATTCGTGCACGTGTATGCCCGGATTGAGGCCACGTGTCCATTCAAATTCCTCCCTATCATATATAAACAATAAAATATGCTTTACAAGGTATACAAGTAAATATCATTTTTGTAAGAACATTTGTAAGCAACATGTAAGTAATTTTTAATTAAGTATATTTTTAAAAAAATATATATTTTTTTAAAAAAGCATAGAAGTTGGATTATATTAAGTTAAGATCAATATATTATTTTAAAATTTAAAAATTATTCAAAAATCAATCAAAATTGTAGATGAGTGAAGGCTAACTCTCAATAAAAAGGTCGTTTGGTTTGATCAATTTTGCCTATCTACAAACTAAAATGAGGCTGCCCAAGAATGAACCTATCAGTGATTGATGAGTAGCTTGAACTCATTAGATAAAAACTCGAAAACTTATTGAAATTTTATAGGTGTAATACCTAATTTAGTCCTTCTATTATATCGATTTGTGACTTTAGGTCTCTCTATTAAAATTTGAGTTTTTTTGGTCCCTATATTTTTACGATTGACATTTCTCAATCGTGAAAGTAAAGGGACCCAGGGCTCAAATCATAATTGAGGGACCTAAAGTCACAAATCAATATAAAAGAGGGACTAAATTGGGTATTACACCAATTTTATCTATTAAGTCTTTCCAAATTTGGCTCCAATTCTAACTCTTAGGTTGTGTTTGGTTGGGGGATATGAATAACTTTTAAAAAAATTTGAATTTTTTTTTAAGAGAAACTTTAAACCAAAAGTATTAATAATAAGATAGTGATGTGTCTTCTATGCATTGGTGGATAATCCATTATTACATTTTTAAATCTTAATTAAATGTTTTGACGGAAAATCTTTTTTATTGGAGAAAAACTTTGGGTTATCCCCATAAAGCTTTTCAAATTGAAGTTAGATAAAATTGAAAAATCCTCTCCAAATTATATAAATTTGCCTCCAATACCAACTCATGGTCCTACCCCTACTCCAAGTCTCCAACCCTTCATAATATAACACCCAATTCCCCCCTCTATAAATACAACCTCAAACCCTAACCTTCCATAAACCCCACAAATACTAACCTTCCAATAATGCCTTCAATAACTGCCCATCGGCTCCCAAAGCACCGCCAAGTCATCATCCGTCGTTTCTGGGCCTAGCGGCAAAGAAGAGCTCACCCTCATCGTCGGCGCCATGTACCGCTACCCCATAACCTCCGTTGACACCTAGTTCCCCGGCGTCATCTTCCACTCCAGCACTACTCCGCAACGTCGATGCCCTCAACCTCATCAAGCTCAGCTTCACCCTCTTTGATCCCTTGATAATCTCCCGACCTCTGCCCGGTGGCCTCCTCTTGGCAGGAATTCAACTTCAGCGACTTCAACCTCAATTTTGACCTTCACTCGCCGGACCCCATCAACCTCCTCCGCTCCTCCAGCGTTGACTTCGAGAGACCGATCGGAAGACATTGACTCACACCGGTTCGCGTATTTTCTTGTCAACTATGGCATCATCGGAGCTGGTTATAAATCTAATGGGTGACTTTCACGGAGCTTATGACATTGTGTACTTGGTCATTGGTTAAGATCTTTATCGTGGAAGCTCTCTATCGGAATCCATGGAGACGTTCTTCGAGCTAGTTAGGGCTTTCTTTAGAGATGATTGGTGGGATGTGAAACACATCATAAAGTACGTACTGTGGTACTTTGTATGGAGGGTTGGAGTTGGTGGCGGCAGCGTTGAAGGTGCAGAGGTTGGCTGAAAAGTGCCACCAGGCCGGCTTCGATAGCCTGTTAACTTGCCAGACTTTTCTCAAGATGATGAAGACCTTCTTCTCCGGAGAAAGTGGGAAGAAGCATGTTGGTGTTTTGTTTGGCCTTGAAATGCAAACTTGAAGATCATCTCTTCTTTATTCTTTTTTACTTGATATTCTTTGGATTTGTTCCCTGATTTATGTCTTTTCAATTATGATGGTTTTGGGTTACTTGGTTAATTTATCACTCACTTTGCTTTCACTTAATTTCCATGGATTCTATGAAATTTTCACTTGCCACCCCCTCAAAAATAGCCAAATCACTTCCCACCCCCTCACTTTTCAATAATACCTTATAACCCCCTTCTTTATTTTTATTTTACTTGGCACCCCCTTGACTAAAGTTGTAAAATCCAAGATTTTACTTGAATAAAAGGATTTAAATTTCCTCTATTTAATTTCTAATTAATTTGCTAAAGGGCATTTTGGGGATTAGTATAAGTCCCAAGGGCATTTTGGTAAAATGGGCATGAGAGAGTTTAAAAAGAATAAATAAATTATTTCATCATTTATTTGAGATAATTAGTAATTGATTTAATTAAATTTGGAAATAACCAATTTAATTAAATATGGAAAACTCTTGATGATGATCATGATTGGGACTTCGATGGAAGAAGGGAAATTGATTGATTAAATCTATGATTTAATGAATTAGGGAATGTCCTAAGATTGGTATGATTGGGTTTAATCAACAAGGAAAGGATAAATCAATTTAAATTATTGAATTTAAATTATTTGAATTGAGATGCAGTGGTAATTACAAAAAGAAAAGAGGATTGAAAAATAAATGTGTTTCTCTCAAAGAAAGGACCTAGACGTAAAAGTAAAAAGAAGAAGGACTTGAGAGGAAAATTGTGCTCTCTCACATGTTGTAGCATACGACTCGAAAGCATCGTCAATGCAGGCCGTAGGTATTAAAGAAGAGATAAACTCAACTCGAATACAAGGCCTAATAATGTGATAAGCAGATAACCATTCATAAAATTAAATAAACTCGTGTTCCAAGGAACATAGAGTCAACAGGGTCCATAGGCCCTAAAACAGTCTGGTCCCTATACGGGTCCTACAATAACAATGCTCACAAAGATAAAGACAAAGGAGACTCCTATAACCTCTGGTCTTCCGGAGTCTCTCCTCAGGCTCCTCTCCCTCCTAAACCTCGGAATCTGTAAAAGAGGAAAAGAGAAAACACATGAGCTTTCGAAAGGAAAGCCCAGTAAGTACCCCTACAGGTCACAATGTCATAAATAGGAAATATGACAGTCAACGAGATCATAATATCAACAATAAAGTCCTAGGAGTCTACCACAAGCAAGTCAAAGGTACGACCCCTGATACAGAAGCCCTCGGGCTCTGTAGTGAGTTCTAAGAGAACTCAAAGTTTACTCCCGGCCAGTATGTCCAGTTTTTTGGATATAAATACGACCTAGATGGTCGTTTGACCCTCCAGTCAATAGGTCGGTAGAACTACCTCTCCTACGTGTTAACACGGTCAGTGTACCATGCCCACTGAAAGGTAAGACCTCCAGAGATTTGCTTCTCTGGTAAGGCTGTCAGGAAGGTCAGGGGATCTTGTCCCTGAACATTCCTAAATTGGAGCTTCCCTAGCTCCACTGAGTCCGGGCAGCAGAACATAGCAAATAGGGACACCAACGTCCCAGAAACAAACATACATGCTCAACAGGATTAAAAAAAAAAACATATATGAATAGCATGTATGGCTTCAGCAGTGCATGTAATAAGAATACATAGCAAGTCCAAGAAATCCCGTCACCGGGTGGACACTAGGCAAGTGAACTTACCTCAGTTCGAGGGAACTAGAAGTCCTTCTAGTCTTCCTTAGTATGCCAACAACTCCCCGAGAGTATCTGACATTTAACGGTTTATTAGAATTATTGTTCCAATAATTTCCATCTCTCTAAATGTCCATGCATGCCTAACGTCCTTGTTGGGCTTAGGCCCACTAACGGGTCCTAGGGACCATCTCTCGGGTTACCGGCCCTTATTCCCGTTTCAGTGTTCCTTAGTTGACTTGTAGATTTACTTTGGTCTAACCTAGTCATCTCTAGTTGAGTTGGGCCCATTTCAAGCCCATTGCACCATTTATGTTGACCTTAGTCCCTTGAAGGGCTTTTTGGTCATTTGGTAGTTTATGACCCTAAGGTCTATCTCGTTTAGGGCTTAATAGTCCTTTTTGAATTTATTTAGCTTCCTTACTAAATATTTTCCATCACATAACCAATTTATCCGAATTTAAGAAATTAATTAATTAATTTCTATTTACCCCATTTCAATATTTCATAATAATTATTAATTAATTATTATGTCACATATTCACAGTTCCATATAGTTGTCTAACTTTACAACTATTTGATTAATAGTTTCAATACTATTAATAGAGACAATACTAATTTATTTGCCGAACCAAGGTTTTAATCTCCTATCAAAACCTTATGTTTCCTAATTATTAAATTATGAATAAAAATTTCATAACCTAATCATCACAAATCCTGGATTCCACTTTCAAAGATTTATAACCTTTGATTGATTAATTGAACATGTGTCACACTCTAAATTATTTCACTTTAATCAATTTCATTAATCGATTAACTTTTCAACTATGTCTCACTATAGTTTTCAAATAAATATTTCATTTATCTAATTATCACTTGTCACTCTAAGTTAATTTTCATTAACTTTAATCTATGGTCACAAGTCCATAGTTTCTCATTTTAATACCATGTCTAGCTAATTATTACTTATAATAATTAACTAATGTTTTAATTAAAATGAGAGGAAAATAATTATTAACAATATTGCTGTCACACCCCTAAGTTACTAACTAAAATAACTAAATTAATACTTTTATTTATTTTGTTTTTATTTCCTCTCCTTCTTCAACCTTCGTTTCTCTCTCTCTCTATCGCGCCCGTGAGCCCGGCGGTGGCGATCTTCTTCTCCGGCAGCTCCGAGCACCTGCCCATGCTCGAACCCCGTTGCAGAAGGTCTCACGACCACGGCCGGCTCCTCCGTTGCGACGTCAGCCCTCACCATCCCGCCGGAGTTCTCGAAATTCTCGGCCAAATGAATAGTTCCCTCCGACGAGCTCACCGCCGTCTAAAACTCCACATGCAGACACTCTAAATAGTTCTAAAAGAGGTTTAGAGTGCTTACCGGTGTTTTCCCGTCGTCGAGCGGCGCTGTCAAGGTCGTGACAGAGCTTGGTTCCCACTTTCCGGCGAGCTCCTTCTCTCCTGTGCCAGCCGCGGTTCCGGTTCTCTGCTTTGCCGGAAGCTTGGACGCGAAAAATTCCCGCACTCCACTGGAATCGCGAGGAACAACTTCCACCGAGAGCTCCTTCACTCCCACTGTTCGGCACCTCACCGGAGGAAAACTCAACTGTTGTGTGTCGAGACAAAGGGGTGGAGTGCTCCTTTTATAGGGCCTGGGGTAGCTAGACGAAGGGACGCCCATGCGAACAGTCTCGTCTTCAAGAGGCCGGCGTTCATGCGTAACCGGCGAGGTAGACGGCGAGGCTCGCGCAGGCGTTGGCTGCTGGGGGAGAGGGGTGGCGTTGCCTCTGGATCAACTTCCAGCGATCTACGGTGAGATCGCACGATGGCCACCGACGGCCTCTGGCTTGCCTCGAATCCGTCAACCCTGCGATCAAAGGCCAGGATTTTGTAGGTTTTTAACGGCCAAGGTTTTATCTCATGCATCGTATCTAGCAACACCCAAGATGAACGTTTAGAGATCGCCCGCACGGTGAGTCCTTCCCCTCCTTGTCCTTCTTTACATGCCTCGTATCAGGTAATGATGAGATGGATTCCATCTCTGATCGCCACTTGGCTCAATGAGAGCCTTTCACATTACCTTAAGATCAGCACACTCAGAGATGGCTTGATCTCAGCCGTATAACCAAAACTTTGAAGGAAAATTCTCCAGAGGTCCCCCCATTTATTAAATTTACAAAACAGTCCATCTTCTATGAGACGGGCATTCTCTCTCTAAGTCCCTCAAATTATTTTATTTACCATGAAGTCCTCGCAGCTGTGAGAGAAGCAACTTCTCTAAGGTCCTCAACCTTCTGACAATTATTATTCAGTCCCTACAGACCCCATAATAATTAAATTTCCATTTAATTTAAATAAATCATTTAATCCCACATTATCACTAATCGCGGGAAATAATAAAATATTTATTTCCAAAAATTCGTGGATTTCACACATGTGGAGGACCAGCATGTAAAAGTGAAGAAACTCAGGGATTAAATGACAATTATCCAGTGAAGCCATGCACGGTTGAGTTTGGACGGACATGATTAGATCATCAAGAGATAGAGAGTAAGTTCGAGGCGGTAAGGGGGAAATCTGGCCACTCATCAAGGTTATATAGAAGTGGTTAATCTGGACCGTTGATCTCATCTGTGGTTTGAATTCTAGGCACGAGAGAGGATCTTGGCCGTTCATGCCGCGAGATCTCAACTCTCCATCCGATCAGTTGATGGATCCGAGGAATTATAAACTAATCCTCACAGTTGAATCATCCCACCGTCCGATGGAGCTTAACTGATCCGAGGAGCCATCGCCTCCTTCTTCCCGCTTCTAGCCACCGCGCGTGACACCTTGTTTCCAAGAATGGCTGCATGCGATCCCGGCCGAAAAAGAAAGGTGGAGAAGATGATTGGCGCGCAATCTCATTCGCCAGCAAGATTCGATCTTCCCCGAGCTCTATAAAACGAAGTTCGTGGCCTAGCATTAGAAGCACAGTGAGCGGTGAGAAATAGAGAGAGAGGGACCAGGAGGCGGAAGGAGGGCACAGAGGATCTCAAGGAGGTTCTCGTCGTAATTGCTACTCTCCGGGGACGCGTCTGCACGGTCGAAACCACCGGTAAGTCCTCCTCTCCACTCTCTGATTTCCGTTTCCCGGCGACTGCATGCATGTAGATAGGGTGGACGTCGGAGTTCAAGACCCTCTTCAATCTTCAGCCACGGAGCTAGACACAGGAGGAGGGAGTGGGCCGGCCCGGAGATATGCAAGCAAACTGGCGCGGTTTCCCTCTCGGCGGAGTGCTGTGGGGAGAGGAGAGAAAGAAGAATAAAATAAAATAAAATAAAGTTAGATTAGATTAAAAGATAAAATTGATGGATAAGTTTTTGATTTAAAATTTTGGATTAAATAAATTAATTGATAGTTGGTATTATCTGAACCGGTTTGATTAAAATTTTAAATTGAATTAATTAAGTTAGTTAATTAATTAACTGAGATTAATTGATTAAAGTTTAATTAAAACCATGGTGTAATTCATTAGTTGGGGATTAATTGGAACCGGTTTTAATTAAATGGATAAGATTAGTTAGTTGATTTGGGTTAATCAACTTAACTAATCTGATGGACTATTCATCTAATTAATGGTTAATAAGTTAGGTCTAGTTAACCTATAATTCGATTGACCAAGTAAAAAATGGTTTAGACTAATGAATGATCTAAATTAATTATTGATTAATTTAGAAGATAAACAAGTGATTAATTAATTAATTAATTAATCGAGTAGATGGTTAATGGATCTGTTGGGTTGGCTTAACTGGTTGTCAAGATTTGGGCTTGATCGAATTAAATTAAATTTAGAATTGGGCCAAGTGGAAATAATTGAGTCAATTGACTTGTAGCATAAAATCTAGTCAAAGAAATGGGCTAGTTTAACCAGGTTGGAAAAAAGGAATAACAAGACACAAAAGGGGTACATAGAAAGGCAGGAAGGGGGATTCGAACTCAACACCCCCCACTTAGCATAGATGGGCCTTAACCACCAAGCCACTATAACTTATTTATGGAAATAAATAAAGATAGTCATTTGGGGTAAAATGACACGGGAACACAAAGGGAGACTCGCAAGTAGGACTTGGGCCGTTAGAGCATGCATTGTAGATATAATGTTCATAGACATGCACTTTTATTGAGAGTAGATATGTTTTTATCAGATATCGACGTGGATGCGTAGGGAAGTCCCGTGGAATACGAGACTCTGCGATTTTAGGTAAGTACACTTGCCTTATTCCACTCTTCGGAGTTTCTTGATATGTCTTGTTCTTGACATACTGCTTGTATTCATTCATGCTTCTTGATTTATTGAAATCCTTGTTTTAGCATGATTGATTGTTTTGGGATGTTGGGATCCCTACTTGTTTGTTCTTCGGCCCTGATTCAGTGGAGCGTGGGTGCTCCTTTGCGGACATTCAGCGACGGGACATGCACCCAGATGTCCGGCATTGCCATGCCAGAGGGACCGATACTCTGGTTGTCCTGCCCGTCAGTGGGAGTGATTTGCTGGCCGTGTCGACACGTAGAGAGGTGGCGCTACCGACATACGACCTGAGGGCCGTAGCGACCGGATGGTCGTGTTTTCAGCAGGTTCGCTGATGATGCTGACCGGGGGAGACATTTGTGGAGCTTCCATTGGAACTCATATTAGAGCCCCAGGGCTTCTGTAGCTAGGAGTCGTTACCTTGCTTGTTTTTGGGGTAGACTCCTAGGGATTGTTTTTTAGGGGCGTGCCCCGAGTTTGATTTTGATATTCTTACTTGTTGATATCATGTTTTCTTAAACCCCGCAGGGGTACTTACTGGGCTTTCCATTCGAAAGCTCATGCACTTGTTTCTTCCTGTTTACAGATCCTGAGGAGTAGGATTCTAGCACGCAGGAGCCGATCGTGGGTCGGGAGGATTTGCAGAGGTCCGAGGACCTTGATTATCTTTATTTTGTGTGAGACATTTTATTTTGTAGGACCCTTATAGGGCCTAGTATTTGTAGAGTATATGAACTTTTTTATGATTTTCCGCTGAACTCTGTTATTTTTGAATAATTAAGTTGTTTTATTGCATTATTTGTTTTACTCACTTAGTCCTTGTATCCGAGTGGGGCCCGTCTCTACTCGGTTACAGTCGGTCTGCACACGTGCCCGAGGTCCCGGGATCGGGTCGGGACGTTACAAAAGTTTTATTCTTTAACTTGGGTTAAATATAAAATCTAAGGTTATAATATCAACAATTTTACCCTCTCTATATAAATATCTTCTTCAATAATTTTTCTCACCTTTTCTATTTTCAATAATCCTAAAAGATGTATTTTATTGGTGATAAAAATGTATTTATATCTTTTCTTCATTCTAGAAATATATTTTTTATAAAAATCTAATTATTCTATTTTACGTTGAATGTCTTACAAATAAGTTTTTTAATGTATGTTATTAAAATTTAATAAAAATATATATTAATCAATTTTTTTTATAAATTTAATATAAATTTATTTGTAGCTCTCTTAATAAACTCATAATATATTTATTACTTTTTTCAAAAATTTTAATTATTTATTAGTCATGGGTAAATAACAATTATGAAAAAAATGGTGTTTTTGTCTTTTACATTGTTTTTTAAATAATTTATAAAAACTATTCAAAATCTTTGGTTGGGATAACTAACTCAAAGGGTGGTAAGTAAAATAAAAATAAAGGAGGGTGTTATGGGGTATTATTGAAAAGTGAGGGGGTGGTAAATGATATGGTTATTTTTTAGGGGAGGCAATTAAAAAACTCTATATTTTTTCTAATTAAATCTAATTGTCATATTATCTATTTTAAATAAGTCTAATTATTATTTTATATATTTATCTAAAGATATTTTGTGAATAATAGCATATATGGTAACATGTTAGGAGAATAGTCTTAATTAAGAATAACCAAAAAGGAAATTGTAAAAATAATATGAGACATATATCAATTTCTCCTATCTTTTATATATATTGATAGTGATAAAATCGGAAAGACATGTGGACCTATCTATGTGAGCAAGTGGAAGAACCTCAAGCCTCCATCCACCCAATACCGATCCCTAGGTAGAGGTTCCCCCTATGGCAATATGGCTGGCTAAGTCAATCGCGCGGAAGGATTGGAGAGGAATTCTGGGCTGAGTATCATTGCATGACGGGTGAATATCGTGGCCTGTTAGGCGAGAATCTCAGATGGATAACAGTCGACCTAATAGGGATAAAAGGAGGAGAGGGAGAACAAGTAAATGTAAGCCCTCTGGAACCTAGCGAGAACTCCTTCACTTCGATATCCATCCTCACCGTCACTAACTTGAGCGTCGGAACTCTTTCGGGCGACAAACTCACCCCGCTCATCATTCATGTTCCGGTGCAAGTGGCTGTCGACTTCTATGGTGGTTATCACGGTCCCGACAAAAATAAACAAATTCAACCGTTGATCAAAAAACTAGTCTCGATCCCAAGGAGGAACCGGTTTTGACGTCAACATATATTTTCAAAGGAGGTAGGATGGTTGGATATGTTCAAAACCTCTGCCCACTTAATCATGTTCTTAGTTTTGTTCTTTATAGGCTTAATAAGTATATGTCCAAAAAGCATGCCTTCGTTAATTAAATTTACATCACCATGAAAATCTAGTTAAAAAACTAATGGAGGGATTGAAAGTTGCCTTCACATAATAAATTTCTAAACTCTTTTTTAACGATTGATAGATTGAATCCCATTATTCCCTCCCATGTTCCCTCTAGCTCTCCTTTAAAAACTCTCTCCTCCATCTAAACAAGCAAAGCCTCAAATGGGAAGGATCTCTAGGGTTAACCTCTTCTTTGGGGTTAGAAACATATATCACACACTCTTCTTCTCATCCTTCTTCATAGCCATCTTGCAAGAGCCCTATGACAGAGTCATTCCATGTAGGTGACGAAGAATAGGATGTTCAACAATTAAAGTAATGCGAGAACTCCATCTACTATGACTCTAACTGAACTGAGTCTTGCTTCACCAACGCATCAGAGGATAACTCAGAGAGCTTCTCAACAATGCCAGAGAACTCCGGAAAGGAGTCATCAGAGACAGTCATGCATGCCCTTCGGTACAGGGGACCGGAACAAGCTTGATATTAGAGAAAACCACTGGTGATGATCAAGTGAGACCTCCATTTGAGGTGAGTGTGGCAATGGTGATGGACTCTGAGGACCCTGGCCGAGACTTTAGGGCATCCATGGAGGAGATGGTGGTGGAGCAAGGGATGAAGGATCTTGAAAAGCTCTTAGTTTGGTATCTTAGAATGAATGGGAGTGATATATACTCATGGATTCATACTTGGAGCTTTTGTGGATTTGCTTGTTGGCCTTGCTTCTTGTTCTTAATTACTTCTTATGTTCCATATTCATCTCTTCTTTGAGATTTGAGATAATGTGATTTATAATATTATATGATCATGGAAACCTCCTGTGTGTTTAAAATCAAAGTAGTGATCATTGGTTTCCATCTGAACTTTGGATTTATCATTGAAATTCTTCAAAACAGTAAGCAATGTGCAATCACATCTTTTCATAGTTAGATTACACTGCTCAAGACCAAAAAGTTCTCAACAGAAAATATTTGGAAAACAAGAATGAACAAGCTGAATTCATAAAATAACTATAGAAATTAGAAGCATAAGAACAATAAACAAAATGTTTGAACATTTTTTCATGTGTGTGTTTTATCTGTTTGAACTTGAGACTAAGCATACAGTCTTGAAAGATGATTATAACAAGTTGATATATATGTATAAATTCTACAACTCACAAATGTGAAATTTTTAGGTGAAAAAAATACAACGTATAATAACTTTTATTAAAAAAAATTGAGTCTTACGTCAAAAGTTAAAAAAACTGATTAAATAAAAAATAATTTATTCATATATCTATATATAAACAAAAGAAAGAAAGGAATAAGAACAACTTGCATGGTGGGGTCTCCCCACTAAACATTGCCTTCGAATAGAGCAAAGGACTCAAGAATCAAGAAGCACTTTTTTGAAGGAATATTAGCTCCTTCTCGATCAAAGCACATAGCCAGATCTAAGAGGCTTGCAGTTTCAGGCTCCGAGGAGAAGCAATGGCAGTGGAAGCAGCTCTCGTGTCCTCCTTGTCGCTGATTGCCAAGTTGTCGGCGCCTCACGTCCTTGAATATCTTGGTCCTCTGTGGGACGGCGTTGATGACGAGCTTCAGAAGCTCCAAGGAGCCATGCTCGGAATCCAGTCTATTATCCGAGATGCAGAGGAGAGGCAGGTCAACGATGAGGCTGTCAAGAACTGGTTGACCAAGCTCAAGCATGCCGCGTATGACGCCGAGGACGTTTTGGACCAGGCCAACACTCATATCCTGGTGCTCCGCCGGAAGTCGGAGCTTTACGGTCATCTGACCAGCAAGGTGCGCAACTTCTTCTCTCTTGATAACCCACTCCTTTTTCTCCTGAAGCTTGGGAGAAAGCTTAAAAGTATCATCCGGAGAATAGATGGTATCATGGAGGAGATGCGCAAGTTCAATTTCAAGGAGTATAATCAGGCGCCTCAGAGAACCAGGCCACAGACCTACTCGTTTGTGGTTGAATCAGAAATGGTTGGCAGAGTTGCAGAAAGAGATGAAATTGTGCAGAGCCTTATTGATGATCGCCATTTTGATGAGAATGTGCCTGTGTTTTCAATTGTGGGCATGGGGGGTCTAGGCAAGACCACTCTTGCTCAGCTGGTCTACAATGATTCGAGGGTGGAGAGATGTTTCGAGCCACGTATGTGGGTGTGCGTTTCTGATGATTTTGACTGTGTGAAGCTTGCTAGAGCAGTTATTGAGTCAGCCACAGGGGAACAGTGTGATCTGCGAAACTTGGAATTGCTGCAGCAAAAGCTGAGACAAGAGTTGGAGAGGAAGAGATATTTGATGGTTTTGGATGATGTCTGGAATGAAGATAAGGAGAAGTGGGATATGTTAAGAGCACTGTTGACTTGTGGACAGGAAGGCAGCAGAGTTGTTGTGACCACACGTAATGAGAATTGTTCCAGTGTAATGAATGCCCAGGTTACTCATCGTCTGCGATGTTTATCTCCAGAGAACTCTTGGGTTTTGTTTGAGCAACTTGCATTTGAAAGAGGTGTGCCGCAACATCAAAATATGGTGATGATTGGGAAGAAGATTGTGAGCAAGTGTGGAGGATTACCGCTTGCGATAAAAGCATTAGGAGGATTAATGCGTTCTAAGAATGGAGAAAGCGAATGGCAGTCTGTGTTGGATAGTGAAATATGGAGTTTACGGCCTATTCAAGATGGGATACTACCAGCATTGTGGTTAAGCTATGTTGACATGCCTTATCATTTGAAGAAATGTTTTTCCTTCTGTGCATTATTCCCCAAAGACTATGAGATCGGAAAAGAGTTGCTTATTGAACTTTGGATGGCTCATGGGTTTATTCCGTCAAAAGAAGGAATGGATTTAGAAGTCAAAGGCAATGAGATTTTCAATGAGTTGGTGTGGAGATCCTTTTTACAAGATGTTAAACCGGCAACCAAAAATTCATTTGCTTTTCATCTCCAAGGTGTAAGAAGATATACCGATTATGTTGGTGCAACAACATGTAAGATTCATGATCTGATGCATGACCTTGCACTATGTATTGTTGGAGATGAAATTATTACTAGAGATGAAAGGCTTGGACTTGGTGAATCTGTTGAATCCATGAATATCCCAAAAGGAACTCGTCATTTGCTACGGCCGCGTCATTCGCCATGGCTGAGTCATTCATGTGTTAAATTGAGTAATTGGCATAATATCCGCACCTTTACTATGCAAACTGAAGTCTCTGATTTGATTAAATTGAAAACCCTTAGAGCTCTTTCCTGCATGCAAATTTGGTCTGCACAGCTTGGTTCAATAGTAAATTTACAACTTTTAAGATACCTTGACCTTTCTGGATGTGAAGCACTTAGGAAATTGCCTGAGACAATATGTATGCTTGTTAATCTACAGACATTGAAACTACATAATTGTAATAAACTTATTGAGCTTCCCAAGAGGACAAGGTACATGAGCAGCCTTCGCCACCTTGATATTGAAGCCTGTTCTAGTTTGAGGAGCATGCCACCTGGTTTGGGTCAATTACAATGCTTAAAAACATTACCCATGTATATCGTTGGCAGCTATGCAGAGAACAACAGTCTACAAGAGTTAAAGCATTTGAATCTCGGTGGTCAGCTTGAGTTGCGTGACCTCCATATGGTGAAGAATGCCTCAGATGCTAAAGAAGCAAATATGCGGTCTAAGCAAAACATTAATTCATTGATATTAAGGTGGGGAATGCCTGGGTTGGAACATCAAGCTGTGTTGGAAGCCTTGGAACCTCACATTGGCATTAAATGGCTGACAGTGGAGTATTATGCAGGCATCCAATTTCCACTGTGGATGGGAGATCTCCAAAATCTGGTTAAGATTACTCTACATAACTGCCGAGAATGCGAACAGCTTCCACCACTCGAGCAATTGCCGTTTCTTGAGGTTCTGAAAATTTATAAAATGAATGGCATCAAACACATCATCAACAGCACCAGCAACAATACAAGGAAAGTATTCCCTGCGTTGAAGGGACTGGGGTTATACAAAATGAGGAACTTGGAGGGATGGTGTGTGGAGGAGGGAAGAGAAGCATTTTCATCCTTCTTTCCTTGCCTCATTAGTATGAGAATCACTGATTGTCCGAAGCTTACAACCAAGCCATCATACTGTGAGGCTCGGGACTCTCCACCCATCTCTAAGAAAAAAGGGTTCTTCAAGAATTTGAAATCTCTTGAAAGATTGTCAATGGATGAGAATTGTGGTGATCTTCTTTTGTTGCTTGAAGATGAGGAAGAAACAATGGGCATCAGCTCCTCACTTCTGAAAATAACAATTAGTAACTGCAATAGTTTCTCACAATCTTTGGGGTCATGGAAGCTCCCCTCTCTCAAACAGCTAAGCATTTCGCTCTGTGACATGTCCTGGTCGCCAGAGGAGATGTTTAGAGGTTTGAAGTCCCTTGAGTATCTTAAAATATTTGGATGTCACAATCTAATTTGGAATGGGGCCTCCTCACAAGGCTTTAGTGCTATGCCATCACTTCAAAAACTGTTTGTTATCGGTTGCGATAACTTGATAAGCCTACCCAAGTGTCCGACATCACTTCAGCAACTCTGGGTTGAAAATTGCAGAAGTATTGAATATCTACCACAAGGCCTCACTTCACTCAAGTCTCTAACTATTAATTACTGCCGCTTATTGAAGTCGTTCCCAGATGACCTCCAACAAAGACTCCCTGCTCTCGAAAGTCTACAGATCATAGGATGCCCAGAACTGAAAAGGCCATACCTACAAGGAGGAGAGCTTCGGCACCTTGTGTCGCACATGCAAGGCACACAACTATTATTGAGTTGAAGTAATAAGAATGGATCTGAGATTATTTTTTGTGATATATCTACATGAAATGAAACAAACTTTTTTTTTGTTTTGTTTTTATTATTCTCTGATATGTATGTATGCCTTTTATCCATTTTGTTTTGCTCTGTTTTGACATTATATCCTCTTTTTATTTGTCAACTTATTTTATCTAAGGCAAAAATGCCAATATTATGAAATTGTGGTTGTTCTGTTTTACTAGAGGTTGATTTGTTATATGGGCCGAAAAAAAAGGCATATATAAAATTATATTATTATTAATAATTTAGGGCGTTGGGAGAGAGAGAGAGAGAGAGAGAGAGAGAGAGGCTAGGGTGTGAAATTTATAGGAAGTTGTTGCCCCGCGTTGGGTTAGATTCAAATTAAATCAAAATTATTTTATATAATTTGTTTTTCCAGTACTAATTGTTTTAATTATGTTGTTAATTAGCATTTGAAATTTTATTATTACGGAAAATAAAATTTAAAGGATTATGATTTTGTATTTTAAATGTGATAAAATTATGTATTTTGTGTTTCTTTCAAAATTGAAGTCAAATATTAAAATTATTATGAATACAAATAAAATGTTTCAAAATATTTTTAATTGTCTTTTTGATCTTTAAAATTGTATAATTGCCTCGAAACTACTAAAACCCAAATTTTTTTAAATATATTAAATTTACTGAAAACACCGTAATATATCTTAAAACTCGAATCAATATTACTCAAAAAGTATATGGGCAATTTATAAATTTAAAGTTATAAATTTTTAATAATTTTAATAATCAAATATAATAATTTTATCAATTTTTATAATAGGTTTATCAGGATGAGGGAGCATAGAAAAAAAAAAAAGAGTTTTCAAGGGTATATATTACAATTATAATATTTTGGAGGTCAGGTAATTAAAGAAATATATAAAAATACCATCAACAGTTTACTTGATCACAAAAATACATTTAAGAAAATGAGATTTATATGGCATACAAGCGAATACATTTTTACAGGGTAAACAAGCAAATTTCACATTTTTCAATGTATAAAAAAAAACTAAAGTTATAAGTACATAGAAGAAAATTATGGAGATATACTCAACAAATCTTAAATTACTAGACACCGAACAATTATAAGAATCCTATCAATTGTAGAGTTGTAATTCAATGGAATGACTGCAATATGTGCTCAAGTAGTTGCATACTGAAATGAGGATCCGATCATCTCCGGTTATTAGAAAACTGATGCAGATTCAATTTGTCACTGATCAAGGTTGTGACATGGCGCGCGACACCATATAAAGATCCTGCCACTGTGCAACAGAAGGCATGTGTGTGACCCTCCCGCTCGATAGATAAAGCAAGACCTGGCACCTAAAAATAAAAATGAGTTTTCTCCAAATGAGTTTGGAAGAGCTACATTTCACTTAAAAAATGAAAAGAATTCAAATGGGACAATGGTATGTGATAAATCAATATGTTAAGTTTGTTGCTCTACTTCAGCTACTTGTCATGCCTTTCTGATTAGGTACTACTGTATTCAGCAATGGTGTTTCGTGGATGTCTTGATGAGGAGCAAAGTAAACAGTGGTTAGACATCAAAAAAGCACCTATGTGAATCTTCAAAGGGGCATGTCTTGCAGGTTTGTTTGACATGCAAACAATCAATGAGCTATGCCTCTTTTAATTGAAGTATTCTTGAAATGGAAAAAAGAATATAAACTTTACCTCTTCGAAGAATGACAAAGGAGCCCAATGGTCATCAATGCCAAACAAAAGTGCAAGTTGGTTCTGCTTTTCTCTCATGAATGTCCAATCAGGCTCTTAACTACCAAAAATGAACATCTTTTGGCATTACAAACAATGTATTAATTTTAATCACTTTCTCTTTCATTTCAAATGATTTCCCTAAAGAAAAAGTTCAACCATGCTCAAAATCATGCATGTCAACAAACAGATCAAGAGAGAGATCTTGACATATTACTACTCTGATAGACAAACAATATAATTTGTAACCAATAAAGTTACAAAATAATAAGTTCCTTCGCAAATTCTGTCATGGCCATGAAAAGGACATTCTGCACTGTATAATACTGCATATATTTATTAAGAAACGCGTCAACATAGAACTCATTCAGATTGCAGTAAGACGATAGTATCTAACTGGAAAAAATTAATCTCCCCAAGAAAATTGGCTACAAGGCATGATATATGGTAAATCAAGTACAGAACAAGAGTAAATTAGTTTCTAAACTATCAGAATGATAAAATGCAGCACATTCTTCATGGCTGCAGTTAGGAATATTTGGACCCCATCCAATCAGGGATGAGTATAAGTGCCCACACTACCACCTATGCTTCTCATACATAGTTCAATTTATTCTGTTTATTTGCATATTTTGTGCTCCTATATCACTCTTAAGACTCTCTCCACAAGTTATGAACGAGAGTATATTGCCAAAAAGAATGTAAACTATACCTCTTCGAGGAATGACAAAGAAGCGCCCAATGGTCATCAATGCCAAACAAAAGCGCAAGTTGGTTCAGCTTTTCTCCCATGAATGTCCAATCAGGCTCTTCAGAGAACTACAACAAAGAACATCTTTTGACATTACAAACCTATTTGTTAACTTTAATCACATTTTCTTTCATTGTAAATGTTTTCCCTAAAGAAAAAAAAGTTCAACCATACTTGAAATCATACATGTGAACAAACAGATCGAGAGAGATCTTGCCTTATTATTATTCTGACAGACAAACAAAATAATTTGAAATCAATTAGTTACAAAATAATCAGTACCTTTGCAAATTCTGTCATGACCATGAAAAGAACATTCCGCATTGTATGATACTGCATAAACTTATTAAGATACGTCAACCTATAACCCATTCAGATTGCAGTAAGATGATAGTATTTAACAGGAAAAATTAATCTTCTCAAGAAAATTGGCCACAAGGCATGATATATGTAAATCAAGTAGTAGAACAAGAGTGAATTAGTTTCTAAACTATTAGAATAATAATATGCAGCACATTCTTCATGGCTGCACTTAGGAATATTTGGACCCCATCCAATCAGGGATGAGTACAAGTGCCCACACTACCACCCTTGCTTCTCATACATATTTCAATGTATTATGTTTATTGGCATACTTTGTGCTCGTATATCACTCTTAAACTCTCTCCACAAGTTAGGATCTGCCAAACATCTTGCAGGTCCTTCCTGGTGCACCCAAGAGAAAAAAGAAATTCTAGTCGGATCCTTTAAACCTATTTTTCTATTGACTAGTCAGATGTACTCGGACAGACCATCAAAGGGAACTTCTCTTATGCTATGCTGAACATTGGTATGTTAGTTTTATCAAGATTATAACACAAGTACACTCTTCTGACAAAAGTTCAATTTTAATATAAGAAGAATATCCACCTGCATAAGGTTATCGTGATACAAGATCAACAAAGTAGCTTGTAGACCATGATTGCCCAAGCAATTTGCTAACAAGAGCTCTTGAAAACTGAGCTGGAAATGATCCCAAAAAGGACACAAGATAACTAGCGGTAACATTTAGAAAAGAGGACCTGAAGAACAAAAGGAAGTAACGAAGCAAGTGGCGTGATAATTTCACTTTAAGAAGTCCGATGTGAGTATATGATACTTCAACAAGTTAAAATTAGTTGGCCATAAGAATTATTTCTTAAATCAAATGTGTGGCAGCACCATTCTATTTTTAATAAGCGATGAAGTTTATAGTTTGGACCAAGCATTTGATGTTCTGATTCTTAAAATGATTATCACAGTCTTTCACTTTGGATTTGAGGTTTAAATCCTAGTTTTCCTCCTCGAACAAGAGTATATTGCCAACTTCACTAACAAAGGTTTGTTGATGATGAACACATCATCATGCATTCATCATTCTAATTAAACACTAAATTTTGTAAGAAAATATAAGTGGAACCCACGGTTGTGCACTCCAACCCAATTAAACTATTTGGAGTGATTCCAATAACATGCATAGCATCATAATCTACATATAAGAAAAATTACCCCTGCAATCATCCCAATGATGGACCTGCTTTCAAGGAATCCCTGTTTAAATCCAGAAATGGATAGAGACCCACGTAAAACTTAACCTGCAAAAGCTCTCCACAAAATCATTGACCTCCTGGGCTCCCAAAAGAAATAAGAAATTACCAATACAATGTCTGACTAGATTAAGGAAACACCGATCACCTGATTTGGATGTCTCTTGAAAATTTCAAAACATATATATGCTCCAATTGAGTGCCCAACCTTCAAGAACAGAAGATAAATATTATCGGAAAAGAACCTTTTTCATAATTTTGAAGTATTGATAAGTTTCACACTCTGAACTTCATTTGACATACTTTTGAAAGAAAAAAGTCCATTTATGAAAGTTTGAGGGTAGGGAACACAAACAAGATCCAGAAAAATGCCATAAGTTGGTTTCCGGTCAAGTATACTGCCATTCTGTTATTTTAATATTAAGAGACAAACAGTAGATATAAGAACTTCCTCTAGCATTCAAAAACATCATGCCAGTGATTTAAACAAAAGATGAGGAACAATAGCATAAATAACAAGGCCAATTGTTGATTTCATGCTGCAAGTAAAAATATGACTGTTGCAATGTTCTGTTTAAGGTCTTTTCATCATAATAAAAGCCAGAGCAGAAGTTGCTACCAGTACTAAGGGAGTTCACTGCTCTGGAGCTCTTGTTTAATAAAATCCTCCTGCAGAAAATCATTTATCTAGAAATATCGATCATGCAGCTCTGCTATACATCAAACAAAGCAAAGTTGCTCACTAAAATGGAGACATAGCAAGCCAATAAAGAAGAAGAGTTATTTTTCATGAAAACCTTGTGATCAATTTGCTCTTGTAGTGAGAATTTTCTTCCACATTCCCAATCCTGGTAAGAAACAATAGATCAGATACAACTCTGAATCATCAGTCAAAATAATAAAATAGCAACAACTTCCACATTTCTTGAATGCGAAATATGCCCCATAGCTGGAAATACACACACCACTGATCAGCAAAAGCCTCATAATGGCAACACACAAATTCAAGATTCAAAATGGCCAACAAATCACCTACCTGTTACAGTTGGTAGAGTGCTTCAATGAACTCCTTGTAAAACAAAGCAATGCCTGAGCTTTTCAGCACCCACATCCCAACAATCAATTCCAAAACCCAACAAAATCTCAACTTGAAACATGATACACAAAGCACATACTGAAAAACACTAGTGGCTTGCATCAAACCTCGAGCAACTCAATCGAGAAACTACAATGCATCAACAAAAATTAGCTTTCCAGAAAAGAAAAATGGAATCTTTTAGTGCAGACAGAGGCCCAACCTGTAAACAAGGCAAATTCGAGAAGTTGCTTCTCGATCCATTGATGCCTTGGGAATAAGCTGCAACATTCTCAAGGAAACAAAAAGCTCAACTTTGAATTATATCATTTCACAATAATACATGATTATCATCAAGGAGACTTAAGATTCACGAAACCAAAACACGGATTTCATTTATTTGTATGGAATCCCTTGTGAACAAACAATTGAAGAGGGACCTGGTAGAAGACACCGTACCTTGCTTCTCAATTGGAGAAGGGAGGAGCAAGGGAGCAGAGCTGCAGAGAAGCCACACGAGAGACGGAGGAAATGTCAGCAGATCAGCACACGGGCCCGTTTGATACTTAAAAGGCCTGCCGAGCCCCGGGCCCACCAACGGCTAACAGGCCGGCACCCCGGCATTGAGCTTACCGGGCCGTGTAGCTCGGAAATACTGCTTTACTTGGGCTTGGGCCACTGGATTTGCGTGGGCTAAAGTGATTGAAATATATAGGACGCTGGAGGTGAAGTTTACATGTACTGTTTTTTTTTTTTAATGAGGATTGAGAAACTCAAAAGTTATAAAAAATAATTATTATTTTTATACAAATGTAATAATGCAAAATGAAAAGAAAAACAAAAATTTAAATTTTTCCTCACTTCTGGTAAACAAACAGATGAGGGGGAGAAATTAGTTTCATTTTCGTTACCAACATATCCTTAATAATCATCATTTAAAAAAGTGATTTAAAGTTTTTTTTTTTTCATTTGAAACTCCTTTGCTTCTTGTTGCCAGGAGATATTTTACTGATTTTTATTATTATTAAAAATTGGCTCTACGTTAGGCTGCAGTGGATAATTTTAACATTATACACTTGGTTAAACTCATCTAATATATAGAAGTTAATATTGGTTGGTAATCCCTGTCCCGGTCCTTTTCCTTGTGGTTATATTACCCACGGACTTGCAACAGTATTTTTGCACCATGACCAAGTGATTTGTTAGTAGATCTGTCCCTGCAAAAGTTCCTTGCTAATGGCCCAGATTTGATTCACAGATGAGGACACATTTCTGATAATAAACAGTAATTGTGCACGGGTGATCACGGTGCCCATATGTGTGCGGACCTCACCCCCACTAGTGAAGATTGTGCACATCATGACTTCTGAGTGGTTTGCCATTCATTACCCAAAAAATAAAATAAAATAAGATAAATATTACCTTTGCTCCCAATTGAATTGTTTCGGTAAATAAGGATTCTCATATTAGAAATGATCAGAATGGGGATGTGGCCCAGTGTAAGCCAGTAGATCCCTTCTATATATATTATCCCTATCCCCCTGGTCTCTAGTGAGAAGCTCTTTTGTTTTTTTTTGAGTAAGTGGATAAACCACATTTATTTATTAAAATAACTAGGAGAACGTTACAATGTTCAAACAGAGGAAATAAAAAAATATATCATCCTTGATAGCATAATCCTCTGTGGTAACCTCCTACCATCCATACCGCCTCATACCATCCTTATGTATTGCCCTGGGCTGGTGGTGAGTCAGCCTCAAACACATCACTACCCCCGTCTACCCGCCCTGGTGAGTCCAAAGTGAATTCGAGACCGCGCTTCACCAGACCTCCCGGCCAGCCTTGAGCTTAAGCTTGGGGTACTGCTTCCAACCAAGAGATAATGAGGAAGGAAATATCACGGATGGTTCTTAGAAAAACGCGTTGTTTGTCCTGAAAACACCGCCTATTTCGCTCCCCCGTCTACCCGCCCTGGTGAGAAGCTCTTTTGAAAAGGCAAAAAAAGGAAGCCATGGCCATGGCTGCCTCTCTGGTTCTACGCCCTCTTACTCCACCGGCCAAACCCGAAACCAAGAGATTTCTCCACCCAGCTCACCAATTTCAAAGAGCCAGACAAGTAAGAGCTCTAGCTCTTCAAGAGACCAAAGAAGGGCCAGACACAGCTGAAGAGGTCACTAAGAAATATGGACTAGAGGTTGGATTATGGAAGGTAAAAGCTTCACCAGAAATATAACTTAATTAGTTTCATGTTATAAATTGTTGCTTGATTGTCTAATAACTCTTGGTTTTATGTAGATATTTAGCTCAAAAGAAGGTGATGATGATGATAAGGAAAAGGGGAAATCAAAGACAGATGAAGCTAAGGAACTGCTGGCAAAGTATGGAGGAGCCTACCTGGCAACATCAATCACTCTCTCTTTGATCTCTTTCTCTCTCTGCTATCTCCTTGTCAGTGCTGGGATTGATGTCCAGGCCCTGCTCAGCAAGGTTTCATCAAATCCTATGACTTAGTAGGCTAAGAGAATGAGAAAGGAAAAGGATTGATACTGAAGGTTTGATTTTGGCTGCAGGTAGGCATTGCAACAAATGAAACTGGGGAGAAGGTGGGGACATTTGCACTGGCTTATGCTGCTCATAAGGCTGCATCACCCATCAGGTTTCCTCCCACAGTAGCACTCACCCCCATTGTTGCTAGTTGGATAGGAAAGAAGCAAGTCAGGGAAGAAGATAAAAACTAAGTGCTTTATTACCTTACTCAGCTCTTTGATTTTGAAGGTGACATCCAGCTTTCCACTCTGGATGCATGTACTGTAGAAAACAGCTATATCTTGAAATCTAGTATACAAAAGAACCTGTGACTGATGATGTAATGGAGCTTTCTAGAAAATAGCAACTAAGACAAGATCATGGTTTTTTTTTTCATTCTTTTTCCTGCTTATCAAGGGCTTCAGAAGGGGTTGAAGAGCCCAAGTCTTGGGCTGGCCTCTGCATGGCTTGATGTATGGGGCTGAGACACTGTTTGCAATTCTCAAGCCTTGGAGTCTGATTTGGGTTTTGGTGGAACTTCCACAACAGATGATGCAGGGGTTTGCGGCGATGACGTGGTGGTAACACCCTCGTTAAATTGATCAAGTCCGTCCATCCAATTCCATGAAGAATCTGTATGCGCTTTAATCAAGTCATGGATTTCATTTGCAAAATTTTTAAGAAAAATATGCAAGGAACAAGATACTAAATGAAGAACATATTTAGAAGGATACCAGGGGTCTTCCAAATGTCTGTAATGCTGACATCCAAGTCTGATAGAAGCCAGTAGTCAGTATCCAACTACAAAACAGAGTAAAATGACATGCAGATATCAATCCTCACAAGTCACAACCATAATAAAGCTTCCACCTACATCTGATGAACAGGGTGGAGTTAGAAGTTCTGAAACATGTTATTTTATCTTATTTAACATTTATAAGTGACCAATCAGTCCTGCTAATTACAAAATAAAAGGGCCTGGGGCAAAGTATTTGTGGCTTTCAGAAAAGGTTTCCCTATATCAGTTAATAAATGAATGTATGGAGTGTATCAATCAAACTAATGTGGAACTTGCCAAGTTAATTATAGACAACAGTATGGATATCCCAAAAGATGAAAAAACATTAATAAAAACTATTTGGCTTGAATGATTCTATAAAATAGAAAAACTCTAGGTAGATTAAATATGTTAAATAAAAGAATGATTTGTGTCGGTATAAGTAGAATTGGATTATTAGAGATTTATCATGTCCTAATATTCAGAACTACTTTCAAACAACAACCAGGAACACCACAGATTAAATTTGTCCGCAGACTTACATCACATAGTAAATGAAGAACATATTTAGAAGGATACCAGGGGTTTTCCACATGTCTGTAATGCTGACATCCGCGTCTGATAAAAGCCAGAAGTCAGTATCCAACTACAAAACAGAATAAAATAACATTGCAGTTATCAATCCTCACAAGTCACAACCATAACAAAGCCTCTACCTACATCTGATGAACAGGTTGGAGTTAGAAGTTCTGAAAGATGTTATTTTAACTTATTTAATATTTTATGGGTGACCAATCAGTCCTGCTAGTCACAAAATAAAAGGGCCTAGGGCAAAGTATTTGTGACTTTCAGAAAAGGCTTCCCTACTCTCTATATCAGTTAATTATTGAATGCATGTGGAACTTGCCAAGTTAATTATAGACAACGGTATGGATATCCCAAAAGATGAAAAAACATTAAAAAAAAACTATTTGGCATGAATGATTCTATAAAATAGAAAAACTCCAGGTAGATTAAATATGTTAAATAAAAGAATGACTTGTGTCGGTATAAAGTTGTAGAATTGGTTTATTAAAGAGATCTATCATGCCCTAATATTCAGAACTACTTTCAAACAACCAGGAGTAACACAGATTAAATTTATCAGTTAAATTAGCAGACTTACATCGACCTCTGAAGGAAGAATTCTCTTGATACCGCCAGAAAAGTCCTCTGAGGCACATGCATTAGAGCATGCCGAGTGAGTGTCACAAATATTTTGCTCGATTGCATTCCCTCCAATAGTTTTTGTCATCAAAGATACTGCAGGCTGCCCAACAGACCCCAAATCTGATGTAGCTGGGTGCATCGCTTCAAATTGACTAGAAATGGATGGAAAGTTATTAAGAGTTATCAGGTCCATTTTAATTACATGTTACTATATAAAAATATAGTAAACATCTATTAGACCCAAGTTGCTTCTAAGGACAATTCTATATCTTCTATGGGATAGTCATCAACCTGCTGTGTAATGGTTTTGGGGTTTAGAAAAAAAAAAAAATTAACTTGACAAATGACCTTGTCAACACCTATCGCGTTGAATACTGCAAACGACTCCTTCCAATCTAAAGGCTTTCTCAGTTTCATCATGAGTATAAAGTAACCGCATCCTATTTCCAATATGTCCAACTTGTCTATTTAAGAATTCGCCATTAGAAGATGTATAAACAAAAGAATATAGAAATAACACAACTTGCATCGTGGGGTGTTTAAGTCTTGGACAGGGCTGTCAAGGATAAAGAAATAAAAGAAATAAGACAAGTTGTTCATGTATATGTATAAACAAAAGAATAAAGAAATAACACATGCATCTTGCATTGAACACTGTGTTGAATACTGCAAATGCCGCGCATGGAAAGAGATAAACCAGATTTGCTTTCAATCAAAGCACATAACCAGGTCCAGATCTACGAGACTTGCAGTTTCAGGCTCGGAGGAGAAGCAATGGCAGTGGAAGCAGCTCTCGTGTCCTCCTTGTCGCTGATTATCAAGCTGTCGGCACCTCATGTCGTTGAATATCTTGGTCCTCTATGGGACGGCGTTGATGACGAGCTTCAGAAGCTCCAAGGAGCCATGCTCGGAATCCAGTCTATTATCCGAGATGCAGAGGAGAGGCAGGTCAACGATGAGGCTGTCAAGAACTGGTTGACCAAGCTCAAGCATGCCGCTTATGACGCCGAGGACGTTTTGGACCAGGCCAACACTCATATCCTGGTGCTCCGCCGGAAGTCGGAGCTTCACGGTCATCTGACCAGCAAGGTGCGCAACTTCTTCTCTCTTGATAACCCACTCCTTTTTCTCCTGAAGCTTGGGAGAAAGCTTAAAAGTATCATCCGGAGAATAGATGGTATCACGGAGGAGATGCGCAAGTTCAATTTCAAGGAGTATAATCAGGCGCCTCAAAGAACCAGGCCACAGACCTACTCGTTTGTGGTTGAATCAAAAATGGTTGGCAGAGTTGCAGAAAGAGATGAAATTGTGCAGAGCCTTATTGATGATCTCCATTTTGATGAGAATGTGTCTGTGTTTTCAATTGTGGGCATGGGGGGTCTAGGCAAGACCACTCTTGCTCAGCTTGTCTACAATGATTCAAGGGTGGAGAGATGTTTCGAGCCACGTATGTGGGTGTGCGTTTCTGATGATTTTGACTGTGTGAAGCTTGCTAGAGCAGTTATTGAGTCGACCTGGGGAGCAGTGTGATCTACTTGAGAACTTGGAATTCTGCGTGAAAGTCGAGACAAGTGTTGGAGAGGAAGAGATATATGATGGTTTTGGATGATGTCTGGAATGAAGATAAGGAGAAGTGGGATATGTTAAGAGCACTGTTGACTTGTGGACAGGAAGGCAGCAGAGTTGTTGTATACACGTAATGAGAATTGTTCCAATGTAATGAATGCCCGGGTTACTCATCGCTCATGCGATGTTTATCTCCGCAGAACTCTTGGGTTTTGTTTGAACAACTTGCATTTGAAAGAGGTGTGCCGCAACATCAAAAATATGGTGATGATTGGGAAGAAGATTGTGAGCAAGTGTGGAGGATTACCGCTATGCGATAAAAGCATTAGGAGGATTAATGCGTTCTAAGAATGGAGAAAGTGAATGGCGATGCACCGTGTTGGATAGTGAAATATGGAGTTTACGGCCTATTCAAGATGGGATACTACCAAAGATTGTGGTTAAGCTATGTTGACATGCCTTATCATTTGAAGAAATGTTTTTCCTTCTGTGCATTATTCCCCAAAGACTATGAGATCGGAAAAGAGTTGCTTATTGAACTTTGGATGGCTCATGGGTTTATTCCATCAAAAGAAGGAATGGATTTAGAAGTCAAAGGCAATGAGATTTTCAATGAGTTGGTGTGGAGATCATTTTTACAAGATGTTAAACCGGCAACCGAAAATTCATTTGCTTTTCATCTCCAAGGTGTAAGAAGATATACCGATTATGTTGGTGCAACAACATGTAAGATTCATGATCTGATGCATGACCTTGCACTATGTATTGTTGGAGATGAAATTATTACTAGAGATGAAAGGCTTGGACTTGGTGAATCTGTTGAATCCATGAATATCCCAAAAGGAACTCGTCATTTGCTACTCTGACGCGTCATTCGCCAGCCATGGCTGAGTCATCATGTGTTAAATTGAGTAATTGGCATAATATCCGCACCTTTACTATGCAAACTGAAGTCTCTGATTTGATTAAATTGAAAACCCTTAGAGCTCTTTCCTGCATGCAAATTTGGTCTGCACAGCTTGGTTCAATAGTAAATTTACAACTTTTAAGATACCTTGACCTTTCTCAATGTGAAGCACTTAGGAAATTGCCTGAGACAATATGTATGCTTGTTAATCTACAGACATTGAAACTATATAATTGTAATAAACTTATTGATCTTCCCAAGAGGACGAGGTACATGAGCAGCCTTCGCCACCTTGATATTGAAGGATGTTTTAGTTTGAGGAGCATGCCACCTGGTTTGGGTCAATTACAATGCTTAAAAACATTACCCATGTATATCGTTGGCAGCTATGCAGAGAACAACAGTCTACAAGAGTTAAAGCATTTGAATCTCGGTGGTCAGCTTGAGTTGCGTGACCTCCATATGGTGAAGAATGCCTCAGATGCTAAAGAAGCAAATATGCGGTCTAAGCAAAACATTAAATCATTGACATTAAGGTGGGGAAAGCCTGGGTTGGAACATCAAGCTGTGTTGGAAGCCTTGGAACCTCACTTTGGCATTAAATGGATGACAGTGGAGTATTATGCAGGCATCCAATTTCCACTGTGGATGGGAGATCTCCAAAATCTGGTTAAGATTACTCTACATAACTGCCGAGAATGCGAACAGCTCCCACCACTCGAGCAATTGCCGTTTCTTGAGGTTCTGAAAATTTATGAAATGAATGGCATCAAACACATCATCAACAGCACCAGCAACAATACAAGGAAAGTATTCCCTGCGTTGAAGGAACTGGTGTTATACAAAATGAGGAACTTGGAGGGATGGTGTGTGGAGGAGGGAAGAGAAGCATTTTCATCCTTCTTTCCTTGCCTCATTAGTATGAGAATCACTGATTGTCCGAAGCTTACAACCAAGCCATCATACTGTGAGGCTCGGGACTCTCCACCCATCTCTAAGAAAAAAGGGTTCTTCAAGAATTTGAAATCTCTTGAAAGATTGTCAATCATAAAGAATTGTGGTGATCTTCTTTTGTTGCTTGAAGATGAGGAAGAAACAATGGGCATCAGCTCCTCACTTCTGAAAATAACAATTAGTAACTGCAATAGTTTCTCACAATCTTTGGGGTCATGGAAGCTCCCCTCTCTCAAACAGCTAAGCATTTCGCTCTGTGACATGTCCTGGTCGCCAGAGGAGATGTTTAGAGGTTTGAAGTCCCTTGAGTATCTTAAAATATTTGGATGTCACAATCTAATTTGGAATGGGGCCTCCTCACAAGGCTTTAGTGCTATGCCATCACTTCAAAAACTGTTTGTTATCGGTTGCAATAACTTGATAAGCCTACCCAAGTGTCCGACATCACTTCAGCAACTCTGTGTCAAAAATTGCCGAAGTATTGAATATCTGCCCCAAGGCCTCACTTCACTCAAGTCTCTAACTATTAATTACTGCCGCTTATTGAAGTCGTTCCCAGATGACCTCCAACAAAGACTCCCTGCTCTCGAAAGTCTACAGATCATAGGATGCCCAGAACTGAAAAGGCCATACCTACAAGGAGGAGAGCTTCGGCACCTTGTGTCGCACATGCAAGGCACACAACTATTATTGAGTTGAAGTAATAAGAATGGATCTGAGATTATTTTTTGTGATGATATATCTACATGAAATGAAACAATCTTTTTTTTTTTGTTTTGTTTTTATTATTCTCTGATATGTATGTATGCCTTTTATCCATTTTGTTTTGCTCTTTATTGACATTATATCCTCTTTTTATTTGTCAACTTATTTTATCTATGGCAAAAATGCCAATATTATGATATTGTGTTTGTTCTGTTTTACTAGAGGTTGATTTGTTATATGGGCCGAAAAAACAAGGCATATATAAAATTATATTATTATTAATAATTTAGGGCGTTGGGAGAGGGAGAGGGAGAGGGAGAGAGGCTAGGGTGTGAAATTTATAGGAAGTTGTTGCCCCGCGTTGGGTTAGATTCAAATTAAATCAAAATTATTTTATATGATTTGTTTTCTAGTACTAATTGTTTTGATTATGTTGTTAATTAGGTTTGAAATTTATTATTACGGAAAATAAAATTTAAAGGATTATGATTTTGTATTTTAAATGTGATAAAATTATGTATTCTGTGTTGCTTTCAAAATTGAAGTCAAATATTACAATTATTATGAATACAGATAAAATGTTTCAAAATATTTTTAATTGTCTTTTTGATCTTTAAAATTGTATAATTGCCTCGAAACTACTAAAACCCAAATTTTTTTAAATATATTAAATTTACTAAAAACACCGTAATAGAATCAATATTACTCAAAAAGTTTATGGGCAATTTATAAATTTAAAGTTATAAATTTTTAAAAATTTTAATAATCAAATATAATAATTTTATCAATTTTTATAATAGGTTTATCAGGATGAGGGAGCATAGAAAAAAAATTGAGTTTTAAAGGGTATATATTACAATTATAATATTTTGGAGGTCAGGTAATTAAAGAAATATATATAAATACCATCAACAGTTTACTTAACCACAAAAATACATTTAAGAAAATGAGATTCATATGGCATACAACCGAATACATTTTTACAGGGTAAACAAGCAAATTTCACATTTTTCAATGTATAAAAAAAAACTAAAGTTATAAATACATAAAAGAAAATTATGGAGATATACTCAACAAATCTTAAATTACTAGACACCGAACAATTATAAGAATCCTATCAATTGTAGAGTTGTAATTCAATGGAATGACTGCAATATGTGCTCAAGTAGTTGCATACTTCGATGAAATGAGGATCCGATCATCTCCGGTTATTAGAAGACAGATGCAGCTTCAATTTGTCACTGATCAAGGTTGTGACATGGCGTGCGACACCATATAAAGATCCTGCCACTGTGCAACAGAAGGCATGTGCGTGACCCTCCCGCTCGATAGATAAAGCAAGACCTGGCACCTAAAAATAAAAATGAGTTTTCTCCAAATGAGTTTGGAAGAGCTATATTTCACTTAAAAAATGAAAAGAATTCAAATGGAACAATGGTATGTGATAAATCAATATGTTAAGTTTGTTGCTCTACTTCAGCTACTTGTCATGCCTTTCTGATTAGGTACTACTGTATTCAGCAATGGTGTTTCGTGGATGTCTTGATGAGGAGCAAAGTAAACAGTGGTTAGACATCAAAGAAGCACCTATGTGAATCTTCAAAGGGGCATGTCTTGCAGGTTTGTTTGACATGCAAACAATCAATGAGCTATGCCTCTTTTAATTGAAGTATTCTTGAAATGGCAAAAAGAATATAAACTTTACCTCTTCGAAGAATGACGAAGGAGCCCAATGGTCATCAATGCCAAACAAAAGTGCAAGTTGGTTCTGCTTTTCTCTCATGAATGTCCAATCAGGCTCTTCTGAAAACTACAAAAAATGAACATCTTTTGACATTACAAACAATGTATTAATTTTAATCACTTTCTCTTTCATTTCAAATGATTTCCCTAAAGAAAAAGTTCAACCATGCTCAAAATCATGCATGTCAACAAATAGATCAAGAGAGAGATCTTGACATATTACTACTCTGATAGACAAACAAAATAATTTGAAACCAATAAAGTTACAAAATAATAAGTACCTTCGCAAATTCTGTCATGGCCATGAAAAGGACATTCTGCACTGTATCATACTGCATAAATTTATTAAGAAACGTCAACATAGAACTCATTCAGATTGCAGTAAGACGATAGTATCTAACTGGAAAAAATTAATCTCCCCAAGAAAATTGGCTACAAGGCATGATATATGGTAAATCAAGTACAGAACAAGAGTAAATTAGTTTCTAAACTATCAGAATAATAAAATGCAGCACATTCTTCATGGCTGCAGTTAGGAATATTTGGACCCCATCCAATCAGGGATGAGTATAAGTGCCCACACTACCACCTATGCTTCTCATACATATTTCAATTTATTCTGTTTATTTGCATACTTTGTGCTCCTATATCACTCTTAAACTCTCTCCACAAGTTAGGATCTACTAAACATCTTGCAGATCATTTAAACCTATTTTTCTATTGACTAGTCAGATGTACTCAGTCAGACTATCAAAGGGAACTTCTCTTATGCTATGCTTGAACATTGGTATGTTAGTTTTATCAAGATTATAACACAAGTACATTCTTCTGCCAAAAGTTCAATTATAAAATAAGAAGAATATCTACCTGCATAAGGTTACTACATACAGCATCAACAACAGTTGTAGACCATGAATGCCCAAGCAATTTTCTAGCAAGAGCTCTTGAAAACTGAGCTGGAGATGATCCCAAAAAGGACACAAGATAACTAGAAGTAACATTTAGAAAAGAGGACCTAAAGAACAAAAGGAAGTGACGAAGCAAGTGGTAGATAATTTCACTTTAAGAAGTCTGATGTGAGTATATGATACTTCAACAAGTTAAAATTAGTTGGCCATAAGAATTATGTCTTAAATCAAATGTGTGGCAGCACCATTCTTTTTTAATAAACAGAAGTTTATAGTTTGGACCAAGCATTTGATGTTCTGATTCTTAAAATGATTATCACAGTCTTTCACTGGATTTGAGGTTTAAATCCTAGTTTTCCTCTGAACGAGAGTATATTGCCAACTTCACTAACAAAAGGTTTGTTGATGATGAACACATCATCATGCATTCATCATTCTAATTAAACACTAAATTTTGTAAGAAAAATATAAGTGGAACCCACGGCTGTGCACTCCAACCCAATTAAACTATTTGGAGTGATTCCAATAACATGCATAGCATCATAATCTACATATAAGAAAAATTACCCTGCAATCATCCCAATGATGGACTGTTTCAAGGAATCCCTGTTTAAAGCCAGAAGTGGATAGAGACCCACAGAAAACTTAACCTGCAAAAGCTCTCCACAAAATCATTGACCTCCTGGGCTCCCAAAAGAAATACGAAATTACTAATACAATGTCTGACTAGATTAAGGAAACACTGATCACCTGATTTGGATGTCTCTTGAAAATTTCAAAACATATATATGCTCCAATTGAGTGCCCAACCTTCAAGAACAGAAGATAAATATTATCAGAAAGAAACTGCAACCTTTTTCATAATTTTGAAGTATTGATAAGTTTCACACTCTGAACTTCATTTGACATACTTTTGAAAGAAAAAAGTCCATTTATGAAAGTTTGAGAGTAGGGAACACAAACAAGATCCAGAAAAATGCCACAAGTTGGTTTCCGGTCAAGTATACTGCCATTCTGTTATTTTAATATTAAGAGACAAACAGTAGATATAAGAACTTCTTCTAGCATTAAAAAACATCATGCCAGTGATTTAAACAAAAGATGAGAAACTATAGCATAAATAACAAGGCCAATTGTTGATTTCATGCTGCAAGTAAAAATATGACTCCATTGCAATGTTCTGTTTAAGGTCTTTTCATCATAATAAAAGCCAGAGCAGAAGTTGCTACCAGTACTAAGGGAGTTTCACTGCTCTGGAGCTCTTGTTTAATAAAATCCTCCTGCAGAAAATCATTTATCGAGAAATATCGATCATGCAGATCTGCTATACATCAAACAAATCACAAAAATGGAGACATAGAAAGCCAATAAAGAAGAAGAGTTATTTTTCATGAAAACCTTGTGATCAATTTGCTCTTGTAGTGAGAATTTTCTTCCACATTCCCAATCCTGGTAAGAAACAATAGATCAGATACAACTCTGAATCATCAGTCAAAATAATAAAAGTAGCAACAACTTCCACATTTCTTGAATGCTAAAATATGCCCCATAGCTGGAAATACACACACCACTGATCAGCAAAAGCCTCATAATGGCAACACACAAATTCAAGATTCAAAATGGCCAACAAATCACCTACCTGTTACAGTTGGTAGAGTACTTCAATGAACTCCTTGTAAAACAAAGCAATGCCTGAGCTTTTCAGCACCCACATCCCAACAATCAATTCCAAAAGCCAACAAAATCTCAACTTGAAACATGATACACAAAGCACATACTGAAAAACACTAGTGGCTTGCATCAAACCTCGAGCAACTCAATCGAGAAACTACAATGCATCAACAACAATTAGCTTTCCAGAAAAGAAAATTGGAATCTTTTAGTGCAGACAGAGGCCCAACCTGTAAACAAGGCAAATTCGAGAAGTTGCTTGTTTTCTCCCCAGTGGCAGCAATGCTTCTCCATCCATTGATGCCTTGGGAATAAGCTGCAACATTCTCAAGGAAACAAAAAGCTCAACTTCGAATTATATCATTTCACAATAATACATGATTATCATCAAGGAGACTTAAGATTCAAGAAACCAAAACACGGATTTCATTTATTTGTATGGAATCCCTTGTGAACAAACAATTGAAGAGGGACCTGGTAGAAGACACCATACCTTGCTCCTCAATTGGAGGAGGGAAGAGCAAGAGAGCAGAGCTGCAGAGAAGCCACACGAGAGACGGAGGAAATGTCAGCAGATCAGCACACGGTCCAGTTTGATACTTAAAAGGCCTGCCGAGCCCCGGGCCCACCAACGGCTCACAGGCTGGCACCCTGGCATTGAGCTTACCGGGCCGTGTAGCTCGGAAATACTGCTTTACTTGGGCTTGGGCCATTGGATTTGTGTGGGTTAAAGTGATTGAAATATATAGGACGCTGGAGGTGAAGCTTTACATGTAATGTTTTTTTTTTTTTTTTTTTTAATGAGGATTGAGAAACTCAAAAGTTATTAAAAATAATTATTATTTTTATACAAATGTAATAATGCAAAATGAAAAGAAAAACAAAAATTTAAATTTTTCCTCACTTCTGGTAAACAAACAGATGAGGGGGAGAAATTAGTTTCATTTTCGTTACAAACATATCCTTAATAACCATCATTTAAAAAAGTGATTTAAAGTTTTTTTTTCATTTGAAACTCCTTTGCTTCTTGGTGCCAGGAGATATTTTACTGATTTTTATTATTATTAAAAATTGGCTCTACTTTGGGCTGCAGTGGATAATTCTAACATTATACACTTGGTTAAACTCATCTATCAAACCAAGTAATTGATATATAGAAGTTAATATTGGTTGGTAATCCCTGTACCGGTCCTTTTCCTTGTGGTTATATTACCCACGGACTTGCAACAGTACTTTTGCACCATGACCAAGTGATTTGTTAAGATCTACTGTCCCTCAAAGTTTTTGCCAATGATAATTAGGGTTTGATCTACGCGAGTGACACGTATTTACGATAATAAACAGTGATTATGCACTGATGATCACAGTGTCCATATGTGTGCGGACCTCACCCCATCACTAAAGATTGTGCACATCCTTGACTTCTGAGTGGTTTGCCATTCATTGCCAAAAAATAATAATAATAATAATAAGATAAATATTACCTTTGCTCCCAATTGAATTGATTCAGTAAATAAGGATTCTCAAATTAGAAATGATCAGACTGGGGATGTGGCCCAGTGTAAGCCAGTAGATCCCTTCTATATATATTATCCCTATCCCCCTGGTCTCTAGTGAGAAGCTCTTTTGAAAAGAAAAAAAGGGAAGCCATGGCCATGGCTGCCTCTCTGGTTCTACGCCCTCTTACTCCACCGGCCAAACCCGAAACCAAGAGATTTCTCCACCCAGCTCACCAATTTCAAAGAGCCAGACAAGTAAGAGCTCTAGCTCTTCAAGAGACCAAAGAAGGGCCAGACACAGCTGAAGAGGTCACTAAGAAATATGGACTAGAGGTTGGATTATGGAAGGTAAAAGCTTCACCAGAAATATAACTTAATTAGTTTCATGTTATAAATTGTTGCTTGATTGTCTAATAACTCTTGGTTTTATGTAGATATTTAGCTCAAAAGAAGGTGATGATGATGATAAGGAAAAGGGGAAATCAAAGACAGATGAAGCTAAGGAACTGCTGGCAAAGTATGGAGGAGCCTACCTGGCAACATCAATCACTCTCTCTTTGATCTCCTTCTCTCTCTGCTATCTCCTTGTCAGTGCTGGGATTGATGTCCAGGCCCTGCTCAGCAGGGTTTCATCAAATCCTATTACTTAGTAGGCTAAGAGAATGAGAAAGGAAAAAGAATTGATACTGAAGGTTTGATTTTGGCTGCAGGTAAGCATTGCAACAAATGAAACTGGGGCACTTGCATTAGGGCATGCTGGGTGAATGTCACAAATATTTTGCTCAATTGCATTCCCTCCAATAGTTTCTGTCAAAAATACTGCAGGCTGCCCAACAGACCCCAAATCTGATGTCGGTGGGTGCACCTCTTCAAATTGACTAGAAATGGATGGAAAGTTATTAAGAGCTATCAGGTCCATTTTAATTACATGTAACTATATAAAAATATAGTAAACATCTATTAGACCCAAGTTGCTTCTAAGGACAATTCTATATCTTCTATGGGATAGTCATCAGCCTGCTGTGTAATGGTTTTGGGGTTTAGAAAAAAAGAAAAAAAAAAGAAAAAAAAAAGAAAAAAAAAACTTCAACACCTATCGCGTTGAATACTGCAAACGACTCCTTCCAATCTAAAGGCTTTCTCAGTTTCATCATGAGTATAAAGTAACCGCATCTTATTTCCAATGTCTCCAACTTGTCTATTTAAGAATTCGCCATTAGAAGATGTATAAACAAAAGAATATAGAAATAACACAACTTGCATCGTGGGGTGTCTAAGTCTTGGACAGGGCTGTCAAGGATAAAGAAATAAAGAAATAAGACAAGTTGTTCATGTATATATATGTATAAACAAAAGAATAAAGAAATAACACATGCATCTTGCATTGAACACTGTGTTGAATACTGTAAATGCCGTGCGTGGAAACAGATAAACCAGATCTGCTTTCAATCAAAGCACATAACCAGATCCAGATCTAAGAGACTTGCAGTTTCAGGTTTGGAGGAGAAGCAATGGCAGTGGAAGCAGCTCTCGTGTCCTCCTTGTCGCTGATTGTCAAGTTGTCGGCGCCTCACCTCCTTGAATATCTTGGTCCTCTGTGGGACGGCGTTGATGACGAGCTTCAGAAGCTCCAAGGAGCCATGCTCGGAATCCAGTCTATTATCAGAGATGCAGAGGAGAGGCAGTTCAACGATGAGGCTGTCAAGAACTGGTTGACCAAGCTCAAGCATGCCGCTTATGACGCCGAGGACGTTTTGGACCAGGCCAACACTCATATCCTGGTGCTCCGCCGGAAGTCGGAGCTTCACGGTCGTCTGACCAGCAAGGTGCGCAACTTTTTCTCTCTTGATAACCCACTCCTTTTTCTCCTGAAGCTTGGGAGAAAGCTTAAAAGTATCATCCGGAGAATAGATGGTATCACGGAGGAGATGCGCAAGTTCAATTTCAAGGAGTATAATCAGGCGCCTCAGAGAACCAGGCCACAGACCTACTCGTTTGTGGTTGAATCAGAAATGGTTGGCAGAGATGCAGATAAAGATGAAATTGTGCAGAGCCTCATTGATGATCGCCATTTTGATGAGAATGTGCCTGTGTTTTCAATTGTGGGCATGGGGGGTCTAGGCAAGACCACTCTTGCTCAGCTGGTCTACAATGATTCAAGGGTGGAGAGATGTTTCGAGCCACGTATGTGGGTGTGCGTTTCTGATGATTTTGATTGTGTGAAGCTTGCTAGAGCAGTCATTGAATCAGCCACAGGGGAACAGTGTGATCTGCGAAACCTGGAATTGCTGCAGCGAAAGCTGAGACAAGTGTTGGAGAGGAAGAGATATTTGCTAGTTTTGGATGATATGCGGAATGAAGATAAGGAGCAATGGGACATGTTAAAACCTTTGTTGACTTGTGGATGTGAAGGCGGCTAGAAGTTGTTGTTCTACCACACGTAATGAGAATTGTTCGATTAATAATGAATGCCCGCATTACTCATCGTCCCGCTATGTTTATCACGAAGAGAACTCTTGGGTTTTGTTTGAACACCTTGCATTTGAAAGAGGTGTGCATAACATCAAAAATATGGTGATGATTGGGAAGAAGATTGTGAGCAAGTGTGGAGGATTACCACTTGCGATAAAAAGCATTAGGAGGATTAATGCGTTCTAAGAATGGAGAAAGCAAATGGCGATCATGTTGAATAAGTGGGGAAATATGGAATTTCACGGCCTATTCAAGATGGGATCCTACCGGCATTGTGGTTGAAGCTATGTTGACATGCCTTATCATTTAAAAGAAATGTTTTTCCTTACGTGCATTATTCCCCAAAGACTATGAGATCGGAGAAAAGAGTTGCTTATTGAACTTTGGATGGCTCATGGGTTTATTCCATTCAAAGAAGGAATGGATTTAGAAGTCAAAGGCAATGAGATTTTCAATGAGTTGGTGTGGAGATCTTTTTTACAAGATGTTAAACCGGCAGCCGGAGATTCATTTGCTTTTCATCTCCAACATGCAGGAAGATATACCGGTTATGTTGGTGCGATAACATGTAAGATTCATGATCTGATGCATGACCTTGCACTATGTATTATTGGGGATGAAATTATTACTAGAGATGAAAGGTTTGGACTTGGTGAATCTATTGAATCCATGAATATCCCAAAAGGAACTCGTCATTTGCTACAGCTGAGTCATTTGCTATTTCCGAGGCATTCTTGTGTTAAATTGAGTAATTGTCAGAGTATCCGCACCTTTACTATGCAAACTGAAGTCTCTTATTTGATTAAATTGAGAACCATTAGAGCTCTTTCCTGGATGCAAAGTTGGTCTCCACAGCTTGGTTCAATAGTAAATTTACAACTTTTAAGATATCTTGATCTTTCTCGATGTGAAGCACTTAGGAAATTGCACGAGACAATATGTATGCTTGTTAATCTACAGACATTGAAACTATATAAATGTAATCAACTTATTGAGCTTCCCAAGAGGGCCGAGGTACATGAGCAGCCTTCGCCACCTTGATATTGAAGGATGTTTTAGGTTGAGGAGCATGCCACCTGGTTTGGGTCAATTAAAATGCTTAAAAACATTACCAATGTATATTGTTGGCAGCTATGCAGAGAACAACAGTCTACAAGAGTTAAAGCATTTGAATCTCGGTGGTCAGCTTGAGTTGCGTGACCTCCATATGGTGAAGAATGCCTCAGATGCTAAAGAAGCAAATATGCGGTCTAAGCAAAACATTAATTCGATTGACATTAAGGTGGGGAAAGCCTGGGTTGGAACATAAAGCTGTGTTGGAAGCCTTGGAACCTCACTTTGGCATTAAATCGCTGATAGTGGAGTGTTTTGCAGGCATCCAATTTCCACTGTGGATGGGAGATCTCCAAAATCTTGTTGAGATTACTCTAAATAACTGCCAAGAATGCGAACAACTCCCACCACTCGAGCAAGCAATTGCCGTTTCTTGAGGTTATGAGTATGTATGAAATGCATGGCATCAAACACATCATCAACAGCACAAGCAACAATACAAGGAAAGTATTCCCTGCGTTGAAGGAACTGGTGTTATTCAGAATTAGGAACTTGGAGGGATGGTGTGTGGAGGAGGGAAGAGAAGCATTTTCATCCTTCTTTCCTTGCCTCATTACTCTGAGAATCAATGATTGTCCGAAGCTTACAACCAAGCCATCATACTGTGATGCTCGGTACTCTCCACCCATCTCTAAGAAAAAAGGGTTCTTTAAGAATTTGAAATCTCTTGAAACATTGGAGATATCTGGTAACTGTGGTGATCTTCTTTTGTTGCTTGAAGATGTGGAAGAAACAATGGGCATCAACTCCTCACTTCTGGAAATAACAATTAGTAACTGGAATAGTTTCTCACAATCTTTGGGGTCATGGAAGCTCCCTCTCTCGAAAAGCTAAGCATTTCGTTCTGTGACATGTCCTGGTCGCCAGAGGAGATGTCTCGAGGTTTGAAGTCCCTTGAGTCTCTTTCTATACGTGAATGTCACAATCTAATTGGGAATGGGGCCTCCTCACAAGGCTTTAGTGCTCTGACATCACTTCAACGACTGTGTGTTCACGGTTGCAATAACTTGATAATCCTACCCAAGTGTCCGACATCACTTCAGCAACTGCAGGTTATCAATTGCAATAACTTGATATGCCTACCCAAGTGTCCGACATCACTTCCAGCTACTGCAGGTTTTCAATTGCAATAACTTGATAGGCCTACCCAAGTGTCCGCCATCAGTTCAGCTACTGCATGTTAACAATTGCAATAACTTGAAAAGCCTACCCAAGTGTCCGACATCGCTTCAGCAACTGAATGTTTTCAATTGCAATAACTTAATAGGCCTACCCAAGTGTCCGACATCACTTCAGCAACTCTGGGTTAAAAATTGCCGACGTATTGAATATCTGCCACAAGGCCTCACTTCACTCGAGTCTCTAACTATTGATGCCTGCCCTTATTGAAGTCGTTACCAGATGACCTCCAACAAAGACTCCCTGCTCTCGAAATTCTAAGAATCAAAGGATGCCCAGAGCTGATAAGGCCATACCGACAAGGAGGAGAGCTTCGACACCTTGTCTCGCACATGCAAGGAGAACAACTAATATTGCGTTGAAGTAATAAGAATGGATTTGAGATTATTTTTTTGATGATATATCTACATGAAATGAAACAATCTTTTTTTTTTTTTTTTTTTTTTTTAATTCTTCTCTGATATGTATGTATGCCTTTTATCCATTTAGTTTTGCTCTGTTTTGACATTATATCCTCTTTTTATTTGTCAACTTATTTTATCTATGGCTAAAATGCCAATATTATGATATTGTGGTTGTTATATGGGCCGAAAAAAAAGGCATATATAGGTTAGATTCAAACTAAATCAAATTTTCTTTTTTATATAATTTGTTTTTCCAGTAATAATTGTTTTAATTATGTTGTTAATTAGCGTTTGAAATTTTATTATTACAGAAAATAAAATTTAAAAGATTATGATTTTGTATTTTAAATGTGATAAGATTATGTATTTTGTGTTGCTTTCAAAATTGAAGTCAAATATTTAATTATTATGAATACAAATAAAATTGGGTACTTTTTATTTGTATTAGTTTCAAAATATTTTTAATTGTCTTTTTGATCTTAAAAATTTTATAATTGCCTCAAAACTAGTAAAACCAAAATTTTAAATATATTTAATTTACTAAAAAAAAACACCTTAATATATCTTAAAACTCGGAATCAATATCACTCAAAAAATTTATCAGCAATGTATAAATTTAAAGTTATAAATTTTTAATAATCAAATATAATCATTTTATGAATTTTTATAATAGGTTTATCAGGATGAGGGGGCATAGAAAAAAAAAAATTGAGTTTTCAAGGGTATATAACAATTATAATAATTTGGAGGTCAGGTAATTCAAAAAAATATATATAAATACCATCAACAGTTTACTTAACCACGAAAATATATTAAAAAAAAAATGAGATTCATATGGCATACAAGCAGTTTTTACAAGGTTACAAAAAGCAATTATCATATTTTCAAGGTTTAAAAAACCTAAAATTATAAGTACATAAAAGAAAATTATGGAGATATACTTTACAAATCTTAAATTACTAGACAGTACTGATAAATGCAAAAAGAACATCAAGCTTGGTAAGAGTAGACACTAAACACCAAACAATTCTAAGAATCATATCAATGATAGAGTTGTAATTCAATGGAATGGCTGCCATATGTGCTCAGGTAGTTGCATATTTGGATGAAAGGAGGATCCGATCATCTCCGGTTATTAGAAGACAGATGCAGCTTCAATTTGTCACTGATCAAGGTCGGGACATGGCGTGCGACACCAAATAAAGATCCTGCCATTGTGCAACAGAAGGCATGTGTGTGACCCTCCGCTCGATGGATAAAGCAAGACTTGGCACCTGTTTGGAAACCTGTACAGTTTCACTGCTGTATATTATCTGGAATTTTCTCCAAATGAGTTTGGAAAGCTATATTTCACTTAGAAATGAAAAGAATTCAAATGGGACAATGGTATGTGATAAATCAATATGTTAAGTTTGTTGCTCTACTTCAGCTACTTGTCATGCCTTTCTGATTAGGTATTACTGTATTGAGCAATGTTGTTTGGAGCATGTCTTAATGAGAAGCAAGTAAACAGTGATTTGACATCAAAGAAGCACCTATGTGAATCTTCAAAGGGTCATGTCTCGTACTCGCAGATTTGTTTGACATGCAAACAATCAATGAGCTATGCCTCTTTTAATTGAAGTATTCTAGAAATGCCGAAAAGAATGTGTAAACTTTACCTCTTCGAAAAATGACAAAGGAGCCCAATGGTCATCAATGCCAAACAAAAGTGCAAGTTGGTTCTGCTTTTCTCTCATGAATGCCCAATCAGGCTCTTCCGAAAACTACAAAAAAAAGAGGACATCTTTTGACATTACAAACCTATTTGTTAACTCTAGTCTTTTTTTCTTTCATTTCAAATGATCTCCCTTAAAAAAAAAAGTTCAACAATGCTCAAAATCATACATGTCAACAAACAGATCAAGAGAGATCTTGCGCATGTTACTATTCTGATAGACAAACAAAATAATTTGAAATCAATAAAGTTATAAAATAATCGGTACCTTCACAAATTCTGTCATGGCCATGAAAAGGACATTCCGCATTGTATGTTACTGCATAATTTTATTAAGATACGTCAACCTAGAACTCATTCCGATTGCAGTAAGGTGATAGTATTTAACTGGAAAAATTAATCTTCCCAAGAAAATTGGCTACAAAGCATGATATATGTAAATCAAGTACTAGAACAAGAGTAATTTAGTTTCTAAACTATAAGAATAATAATACGCAGCACATTCTTCATGGCTGCAGTTGGGATATTTGGATCCCATCCAATCAGGGATGAGTATAAGTGCCTACACTACCGCTCATGCCTCGCATACATTTTTTAATTTAATCTGTTTAATTGCATACTTTGTGCTCCTATACCATTCCTAAACTCTCTCCACAAGTTAGGAGCACACAAGAGAAAAAAATTCTAGTCGGATCCTTTACACATATTTTTCTATTGACTAGTGGATGTTCTCGGTCAGTCAGGACTATCAAAGGGAACTTCTCTTATGCTATGCTTGAACATTAGTATGTTAGTTTTATCAAGATTCTAACACAAGCACACTTTTCTACCCAAAATTCAATTATAAAATAAGAAGAATATCCACCTGCATAAGGTTACTGCATACAACATCAACAGCAGCTGTAGACCATGATTGCCCAAGCAATTTTCTAACAAGAGCTCTTGAAAATTGAGCTGGAAATGACTCCAAAAAGGACACAAGATAATTAGCAGTAACATTTAGAAAAGAGGACCTGAAGAACAAAAGGAAGTGATGAAGCAAGTGGCGGTTAATCTTCCTTACGAAGTCTGATGTGAATATATGATACTTCAAAAAATTCAAATTAGGTGGCCAAAAGTACTATTTCTTAAATCAAATATGTGGCAGCACCTTAAAAAAAAAAAATCAGAAGTTCATAGTTTGCACCAAGCACTTATATTCTGATTCATCACAACCTTTCACTGGATTTGAGGTCAAATCCTAGTTTCCCTCTGAACGAGAGTATATTGCCAACTTCATTGTTTTTGTTGATGATGAACACATCATCATGAATTAATCATTCTGATTAAACACTACAGTTTGTAAGGAAAAAAAAAAGTGGAGCCCACTGCTATGCAGTCCAACTAAATTAAACTATTTGGAGTGATTCCAATAACATGCATAGCATCATAATCTATATAAAAGAAATGTTACCGTGCAATCATCCCAATAATGGACTGTTGCAAGGAATCCCTGTTTAGAGCCAGAAATGGATAGAGGCCTACAGAAAACTTAACCTGCAAACGTTCTCCACAAAAATCATTGATCTCTTGGGTTCCCAAAGGAAATGCCAAATTACCAATACAATGTCTGACTAGATTTAGGGTAGATGTCTCTTGAAAATTTCAAAACATATATATGCTCGAGTGCCCAACCTTCAAGAGCAGAAGATTACATATTATCAGAAAGAAAATGCAGCCTTTTTCATAATTTTAAAGTTTCACATTCTGAACCTCATTTGACATGCTTTTGAAAGAACAAAAGTCCATTTATGAAAGTTTGAGAGTAGGGAAGACAAACAAGATCCAGAAAAATGCCATAAGTTGGTTTATGGTCTAATATATGGCCATTCTGATATTTTAATATTAAAAGAAAAACAGTACATATAAGAACTTCCTCTAGCATTCAAAAACATCAATGCCAGTGATTTAACAAAAGATGAGGTACTATAGCATAAATAACAAGGCCAATTGTTGATTTCATGCTGCGAGTACAAATATGATTCCATTGCAATGTTCTGTTTAAGGCCTTTTCATCATTAATACCATAATGCAGTCTAAGGACAAAAGGTGATCATAATTGAAGTCAGAGTAGAAGTTGCTACCAGTACTAGGGGACTTTCACTGCTCTGGAGCTCTTGTTTTATAAAATCCTCCTGCAGAAAATCAAGTCTAGAAGTCATTTATCTAGAAATATCAAATCATGCAGCTTTGTTATACATCAAACAAAGCACAGTTGCTCTCAAAAATGGAGATATAGCAAGCCAATAAAGGAAAAAAGTTATTTTTCTTGAGAAACGGAAGACAAATATTGCAGACACCAAAAACCTTGTGATCAATTTGCTCTTGTAGTGAGAATTTTCTTCCAAATTCCCAATCCTGGTAAGAAACAATAGATCAGATACAACTCTGAATCTTCAGTCTAAAAAATACAGTAGCAACAGCTTCCACCTTTCTTGAATGTGAAATATGCCTGATAGCTGGAAATACATACACTACACCACTGATCAGCAAAAGAGCCTCATAATGACAACACACAAATTCAAGATTCAAAATTGTCAACAAATCGCTTGCCTGTTACGGATGCATTCCCATTAAACAGTTGGTAGAGGGCTTCAATGAACTCCTTATAAAACAAAGCAATGCCTGAGCTTTTCAGCACCCACATCCCAACAATCAATTCCAAAAGCCAGCAAAATCTCAACTTGAAACATGATACACAAAGCACATACCGAAAAATGGCTTGCGTCTGGATTTCCAGGGATGACAAGAACATGCATGGAGGGAGCCTCCGAGCGCACCTTGGCAACTCAGTCGAGAAACTACAATGGATCAACAACAATCAGCTTTTCAGAAAAGAAAGATGGAATCTTTTCACTGTGCCTTCCAACGATAAACATATCGCCCATCTTTTTAATTCAATGAAAAGCTGTTCATCCACCTTTATAATACAAAAGAATCTTTTAGAGCAGACAGAGGCCAAACCTGAAAATGAGGCAAATTGGAAAAGTTGACTGTTTTCTCCCCAGTGGCAACAATGCTTCTCCATCCATTGATGCCTTGGGAATAAGCTGTAGCATTATGAAGGAACCAAAAAAACTCAACTTTGAGTTATATCATTTCCCAATAATACATGAATATATCATCAAGGATACTTGAGATTCAAGAAAAAAAAACATGGTTTTCATTTATTTATTTGAATGAAATCCCTTATGAACAAACAATCGAAGAGATATCTGTTTTAAAGATTTTCAACCATATGGATGGAAAGAACATCGAAAAATAATCTAACGTGTTAATTTTTATATAATTTGAGAACTTGTAGGGTCTTCATTTTAACGGATGAAAATTTATATAAATCTACCAGGTTTGAAATTTGTTTTCAGCTTAAATAAAGGCTCTCTGAGTTCTCAAATTATATTAAAATAACATGCTACGTTATTTTTGATGTCTTCAGTAAATACGGTTGGATTTCATACAGAGAAATATTAATGTAATTAGTGGTAGAAATGAGGCGATTCTATGACTTGCTGATAATAAAGCATGCTATATATATATATATATATATATATATATATATATGAATTGGGAGAAAGTGCGGGTATATTTTTACTTGTAAAGTTTTTTTTTTAAGTTTTGAGAAACTCAAAATTTGTAATAATTTATTATTTTTATAAAAGTGTAATAATAAAAAATAAAAAGAAAATTAAAATTTCCCGCACTTCGGGTAAACAAACAGTTGATGGGAAGAAAATTAGTACCATTTTCATAACAATCATATCCTTAATAAATGTCATTTATAAATTATTTACTATCATAATAACAATATATATCATGTTTTTATATAAAAAAAAATTGACTTAAAGTTTCTTTTTTCATTTGATACACGTCATTTGATACACGTGTTCTACAAATTTCATTTTCTCTTTCTTCTTCACGCGGGGCTATTTTATTGATTTTTTTTTAATTATTAAAAATTGCATTTAGTTAAATTTATGAATGAGAATATTGAACTCATTTGTGAAACCAAGTAATTGAGATATGTACTACGTTTAATGGTTCATAGTTATTTATATTTAATTGTTTGTTAAATGTTAATTAATGACAATATTTATGTTCTTATTTTGTACCAGTACATTTCCATCATAAAAGGTGCTTTTATGAGGAAGAAAGATGGGATTAAGATTAAGGTTCAAATAGGTTTTTTCCTTGGAATCAAATCATACCAATATTGAGTGATGAATAATCCTATTTTATTTTGGAATAAAACTCTCTTTTTTGAATTTTGAAAACTCCTCATGTGTGTGTATATATATATATATATATATATATATATATAGTCGTGATATTATCGAGGCAGGTTACGAGGATCCGCAGTAGTAGATCTACAGTACGTCTCCTGTTTACAGTATTTGGGCATGTTTAAGAATTTGATAAATACGGATGGGAAGATCGTGAAAAATAAGTTAAATGTCGATTTTAAATTACGATTTGATGGCCATTTGGTGCATACTCGACTAACAGATTCTTATTTATAAAAATTTTGCGGTTAGAATTTATTTGTTAAGTGGGAGGATCAAATGGTCACCAAATTATATGAAAATTGACATATTAGCTTATTTTTTGATGATCTTCCCATCCATATGATTGGAAATTTTCAAACATGCTCCAAGTGCCAAATAGGAGACGACCGGATCTACATAGTGATCTGACCGGCCTGATGGTATCACAACTATATATATATATATATATATATATATATATATATATATATAGTTGATGCAAGGATCAATTCTTCTTGGAGATGAAAGTAGATCTTGATCAATGAGAGACATTGATCAGGGAAGATGAGAATTCTTGAGGAGATTTCGATGGAGAGGTTGGATCAATGATCTATTTTTTTTCTTTCACTCCATGAGATTAAAGCTTACTTCGGAGGTTGGCCTTCGGGAATTGAACCTCACGAAGAAAAGAATTGTGGAAGAGAAGATATTCGAGTGCTTTCGTTCGTGGAGCCTCGGCACTCAAGTCAGGACTTAAAAAAGAGAGAGAGAGAGAGAGAGAGAGAGAGAGAGAGCTCAGAAGAGATACCATAATTCAATCATAATAGAATGAATTGAATCAAATCAGCCTGCCTTCTTTGTGGGTGGACAACCTCTTTTTATACTCCTTGTGAACCCCATCTTACAGCTTTCAATACCCTTGGAAGTTCATCCTCCGCAATCGGATGACCAGGCAATTGATTTGATAGGCTCTCATTTCGGCGATCTTAATCATGCAATGTGTAACGCCCCGACCCGGATCCCGGGACCTCGCAACGCGTCAATGATCGGTACATGCCAGTGGAGACGGGCCCCACTCGAATACAAGGCCTAAATGAGCAGATAACCAAATTGTCCAACAAATAATTTCAGAGTCATCTTACAGCGGAACTTTACTCTTAATAAAACAAATATTGGCCCTACAAGGGTCCTACAAATCATATAAGGTCTCATGTAAAGAAGGCCGATGTCCTCGAACCTCTACGCGCAGCTCCTGGTTGTAATCACCTAAACTTTAAAACCTGAAAAGAGAAGAAGACAAGTGGGATGAGCTTTCGAAAGGAAAGCTCAGTAAGTACTCCCGCATGGAATGCGAAGAGGTCATGAGCACATTCATAAAACAATGATCCACACAGTAACTTAATATGAAGAGACCAAACTCAAACATAAGGAGATCACTATCACAAAGCACAGGCTTAAAGCGCGAAGTTAAATCAAACTTGAATATCAAACTTGTTATCTCCCTGGCAGCCATCGACCTAAGCCGATCTTATATCTTATAAACCAAACCCTTGAGTCTGGTGGAGCTCCCATACGTATGCGCATTACTCCGGCCAGACGTCCCAGTCGGCTGCGGCGATCTGGCGTCAGTGTCCGCCACAACTTATCACAATCTGCTGCTGAGCGGGAGAATCTTCAACACAAGGAATGCCGACACACCAGCGGACGAGCAGTAGGGCTCCGCGTGTTTCCACCACGCGTTTTATCAATGGGAAGAGGCGTAATCAGCATATACACACATGTCCAACAAAAGCTTAAACACCAATATGCATACACCACCATGGAGCTCAATAAAGAAGGAATCTTAAACACGTATATGCAATCCAAAACATAACGATATCAGAGACAATAATGAAGAAATAGCTCAAAGAGAATCCACAACAACGAGATCAACTAACATCAAGCATGAAAGCTGAAACGAAAGCATAAAACCAAGAACACCCATTGTTGGGTGGAAACTAGGCAGATGTACTTACCAGAAAACAACAATCAAATGAGGCAACGAAGCGAAAGTGCTACTGACAAGCAGGGCATGTGGCGTGCGAAAAATCGAAGAACTCCAGAAGAGTGGGGTAGTAGGCAGAAGTACTTACAAAAAAGTCGCTAAGCCTGGAGTCCCACGGAACCAACTCCCTTCGCATCCACTCCAATCCTGATTATAAATTCTACATTAGTGTCGACAATATTGCATGATCCTAGTTATGCGAGCAATATGCTCTACCCAGCTTAATAGTCCTCCCCATATTCTCCTTTCTTAAATTCTCATTTTATACTTATAGGTCCATGTGGCCTGGTGGATTTAAAAGTGCCCACTAGTTTGAATAGATGGTCATGACTCATGAGTTCCTTTCCCCCCTTCTACAAATCTATTCTCCTTTTTATTTTATTTAAAACCTGATTGGCTCTATTTCTTTGGACTAGACCCAACCTACTTGGCTTAACCAAACCTCTTAACTTGACTTGCTCCAAGACCTCTTGAACTGATCCAACCCAACTAACTAGACCAAATCATTGTGTCCAACCAATTGGCCCAACCCGATTAATTAATTAATTACTAATTAATTATCCAATTAATCAATTAATTAATTACCAATTAATTATCCAAACAAATTACCAGTTAATCTCATTAATTAATTAGACAATTAATTAATTAATCCGCTTAATCAAAGGAGTAAACTATCAATTAACTTATTTGACTAATTTAATTAATCCTTGCCGATTAACTTAAATTAAACCCAACCTTGTTGAATTGATTAACTTTAACTAACTCCTTATTTTTATCAATCTAATTCATTTAAATTGATCAACCCAAACCAACTAATTCTATTCAAATCAGCCTTTAATTAAACCGGTTCACAGGCACACTCACTTCATTCATCAAATGTTTCACCAATGCTTACCAAACATTATTTGTATCTTATCCAGTCAAGCCAAACCCAATCTTGTGATCCATATCTATAGAGTCCCCAGCAACACAAAAGGAAGCACAACATCTCTACAGAACCCAAAGAAGCCATCCAAGCGCACACTCATAGACACCACTTAAACATGAACCTTAACAAAGCCTCAATAGCCAACCTTATCACAACTCGAACCTATACAGGACTTAATAACTTATAGTTTTATGCTTGTCGTTTTCCTTCATGTACCCTCTCCAAACCAAGCATTCACCCTACAAGGTTAATAGTAGATCATAACACCCATCTTCCTCTCTAGCTTTCACTCAAGCACATAGAATAATAGGGTCCTCAAACACCCTGAGAAACCTCATCCATGCTACCCAAAACCAGTAAATTTGTGAGTCAAAATCAAGAACTAGTCATTTACTAAGCATGCTCCTTAGCACCATCATCATCAACCATTAACTTCTGAGTTTAAGAGTATGCTATACAGACTTGTCACTTACAATGAATATCAACCAAGACTTCTATGAAACACAGTAGCCCCACAACTTTAGTTAACCAATTAATGGAATTCATGCATGTAGATCAAACATAGTTCACACCTAACAATCTCTTCACCTCAATCTCCTCACATGTACTCATACTCCCTTATAACATATTACTGTAGTTTCTTCAAAACTAACACAAGCAACCAACTATGAACCCATACTGAACTACCCTCTTCTTATTAATTATCCAAACCTCATCCAATACAATCTACAACCATGACTAAATCCCATCAACCGAATTTTATAAACCCATGCTTGCAGGAATACATATATTATACTAAGATTACTCTACAAGGTCCGAGGCTTACCGGTGATCACTAGTTCCGGCGAACTCGCTTGGTGCTCCTCCCTTCCCCCCTCTCTCTCTCTCTCTCTCTCTCTCTCTCTCTCTCTACGGTGGCAGCGCCGTCCCGGATGGTACTCAGACGAGGGTGATCTTGAGATCAGCTCTAGCAACCAGAAAGTATTGAAGGTCGCCGCGCCCCTTCTGGTGATCTCCCTTGGTGGTTTGCGATAAAGCTGGTCTTCTCCTTATAAGGAGCTCGCTGAGGGGCTGTAGGCGCGATCACGATCCCGTTCATGCAGGAGTCAAGCGCGAAATCACCTCCATCTCGAGGCTGGGCGGTCCGGTGATCGCGGAGATAGATCCTCCGTGGTGGCGGCATTAGGGCTACGATCAGGGCTCCTCTTAATAGAAGCCTGTGGTTTCAGACGGGCGAGATAAAAATGAAATCCCGTTGATGGTGGAACGAGGAATCTGATCCCTTTTTTTTTTTTTTTTGGCTGGTCTGTCCCGAGATGAACGAAGCAGGAGTTGGCAACGCGGTGGCGCTCTCGCGAAGGAGGTGACCGTCATTGTGCTTCGCGATCGTTCCCTTTTAATCTCATTGTAAATCTCAGTCGTTGGAGCCTTACTTGAGAAGAGCCATGGGTTTCACGCGTTATTCTCCTTCACTGTTGCCATGTAGCGAGGTGAAAACCATTGGATGGTCATTTAAAATCTCAAAAATTGATCCTAGCCGTCCCTTTCTAGCAAGATAATCACGTGCATGCTTTCTCTCATCATTTAGTAAAGAACCCCTTATTTTTAGTATTTGCATTTTTGCTCTTTAGTGTGAGAGAACGTCTTTTACATAAAGAACCCTTAATATCTTTTTAAATTATCATAGTAGAAATTTGTCATGCTAGTTTTTCAATTGACTATTTTGTAAAGAGTCCCTGAAAGCTCTCCAAACTATTCTACAAGTGGGCAAGATTTTCTCCAAATCTTGATTTCATAAATTTAATTCCCACTTCCTTACTTAGTTCCAATCAATATTATTTTAAAGAGTTTCCAACTTATTAATATCAATCACCAACTCATTAAATAAATTAGTTTAAATAAATTTATAACTAAATTTATTTATGCCTTATATAACCCAATCATCATCCCGTTCAAATTTATTTATTCATTTCTAGATCGTCTCATGCCATTTTACCAAAATGCCCTTTGAATTTTATTTAAATCTCCAAGATGTCCTTTGACACTTTAATTTAAAAAATTAAATTAGAGCAGTTTTTTTTTAAAAAAAATTAACCCCTAAAATCCTTGGATTTTACACAATGTGTCTACAGTTATTTTACTCCATAATACTTTCCTCCCAACTCTCCAGGTTGACCTGATTTTAGCTTGATACGGCCTAAGAAGTTTGGTTATCGGCTAGGGCATGATCAAATCAGAAGGATATCTTCGTTTACCTGACTACAGCTGAGCCCGAGGTGTCAGATCCAACTGAGGCTGAGGTGCCTCCAGTAGTTCCTCAAGAATAAACTCTTCTCCTTTATGTATCTTTAGAGTGATACAAGACTACAAAGTTTAATGGGAGAATATGTAGGGCATCCTTTTTTGATGATATCGGGTGGGGTGAAGCTGAGCTTGAGACTGAGTCTGAGCTTTCAACTCTAACCAATGTCGAGGAGCCTCTAATAGTTTCTCTTGAAGAGTCTTTGTACATGTATTCTTTCAAAATATCTATTAATAAAAAAAAATAACTTTTTAACGTACTTGTGTTATTCTTTCTCATCTAAATGGATGAATGAATGTCTAATTATTCTTTTCTCCGAGCTGATTTTACTTAACTTATGGCATGACTAAGTGTTGAACTTCCTTAGTAGTCAGCTTTAGGACTTGATCCTTCTAATGCGACTAACTTTGAAGCATGGCAGTCTCCTCCTAGGCTTTTATGATTCATATCTGTGATCTCGATCAGGACTGATATGAACAAGGAGTATATTTCTCCAAGCTCGGATACGATGATTTGCTTCATGTGAGAGAGAGGCAATCATCTTCTTCGGGCCTTTTCATTGAATCATGAAAAAGACAAAAAACAAACAGATCCAATGGGCTTTACAGATCATCCGGTCAACCCCTTGAAAGGGTGAAGACTATCCGGTCATAGAGGATTGGTGTCGTGCCTTGAAAAAGGTCATATGGTTAAGCCCTGAAAATTAAAGGCGCTCTATAAAAGGTCACCCGAGTCGAGGTCGTCAGGATTTTAACAATCAACCTCTGCGTAACCTGAAAGGGAATAAGGGCGATATGATCCCAGAACACTGAATCCATATCGGTTCTGAGGGTTTTAGCAATCAATCTCTTTGTGTCTTGAAAGGGGATATGGGCAATCTGATCCCTGAGAACCGAATTTATTCCCTAAAAAAGGTAAGGGGCTTATGACACTAATGATTAGTTTGCTCAACTCTAGAATGAGTGGAGGCTCTCGAGTCGGGGATCCAATCAATTATTGACTAATCACACATGCAAAATAATAGTGGATTGATTCTTGGAAAATGTTCCGAAACAATTATTGATAATATCTCCTCAAGTGCTCAACATGAAATGGATTTTGAAGTAATCTACTTCCCAAGTCTTTTAGCCTGGATGTGCTAGGTCGGCCAATCCTCATACAGTATAGGGTCCTTCTTAATAAAGAGTAAATTAAACCGAGACAAGTTTTGTTCCATTTCTTTTTTTTTGTTTATTAAATGAATTTTCTTTTTTTTTTTTTTCCTACATCCCCGATAGGAACCTCGCTCACGAGTGGTGACAAACACACATACGAAAGCAACATAACGAACTTTGCCACATGACATGACAATTATTGAAAATAGAAAGAACAACACACTGAAGATGAGCATGGCTTGGATGTGAATATGAAAGATTGATTCCCACGTGCTTGCTTAAGCCGTAAAAACTGCAATGGAACCCTTGTTAGAACCCTCGTTGCAAAGCTCAGAGCATTTGTTGTTACAACCTATCACTGCTTCTTCAGAAACATCTAGCGCACAACCAAAACAACTTGCATTAGAATGAAATCTCTAAAATCTTTTGTAACAACTAAGTAAAAGAAGTAAAACAAAAATAATAAAATTTACCAGAGTTCTTAAGAGTTTCAATGGTGGAGCACATGGAGAAGACACACCCCAACTTGCAAAAGTGATTTGGATAATTTGATGGACATGTAGTACCTGTAATAATAATACAACCACACAATTCTGCACAAGTTTTCTCATGAGCGCCCGCTTCACAGCAAAGCTTATAGCATTCTCTTGCAACAGCGGTGTTCTTGCAAAAGACTCTTAGCCTCGGCGTGGAGTGCATTGCTAGATTCAGACCCAGTATGAATACAACCATAATAATACCAAAGTAGACTCTTACACCTAATTTACCTTCCATCTTCCTTCCTATTTTTAAATACTTATATATGATGAGGATGGGATGCTTGATGTAATGAAGGTATTGAAAGGGCAATATATATAGGATAAAAATCATAAGGAAACAGTACAACATAGAACAATAGTGCATCAAAATGAAAAAGTGGTCCAAAATTTCCCACCATTGTTGCAGCACTATGCTTTAATGAAATTCATGTATCCAGTACTATTAATAGATGCAATATATTTTAGTTTGGCCGTATACAGCCCCTTGGTTTTTTATTTATGAGATGGAGTATCCAGTAAAGAGAAAATCTAGTGGTTCTGCCCATTCATTAACATCCCATGTGAAATAATTGTTTGATGAATCACAACTTACAATAATTCCGTAACTTCAAAAACCACTTTAGCACCATAGAGGCGCGTGCTCTCCTCCGCTTCGCACTTAGCACCATAGAGCCATTTTCTCTCGATGTGATACAACCTCTCTCTCTCTCTCTCTCTCGGCTGCTCTCCTCCACTTCCTCTGGTCTCGCTGCTCGTAATGGAGGTGGGGGAGGGACCAGGGCTTCGTGTGAGTCGTTGTGCTTGCCACCCATGCATAGCAGTAAATGACCATGTCTAGAGCGGCTAAAAGCAACAGTGGTGGATGAGGTAACACTGGAAGAAGATGTGAACGCCAAAGCTTTGAAAAAGATGAGGTATGTGGTCTATGGTAGGTTTTTGGTAGACAACCCCCACTAGATCTAGCGCGAGAGAGCCTGGCTATGGCAGTAATTACGTCGTTCATTGGATGTCTGGTAAGGATTGACAAAACGATGCTTACGATCAAGGTTCGCCCGATTTTGTGTGGAATTAGATATGAAATATCAACTGTTGAAACGAGAGGTGTGGGTAAGTTCTGTTAATTTTGAAGTTTTTGTTGCAATGAGATTGAGGCGACCCCGTTTCCCAGGGGTGTTCCGAGGCTCAAGTTAGCGGGAGTGATGGTGCTCAAAGAGGGTGAGAGTTGAGAAGTGGGTTCTCTTAGGCTCTGTTTGGATGATTGGTTGTTATGATTTCGTAATGTATGGTATAATATAGTATGGTATGGTATTGTCATGTTTGGAGAAATGATATGATATGGTATGGTTAATTAGCTGTTTGTGTTTGTTTTGATGGTATGATATGATTGCAGAAATAATAAAATGATCAGAATATCCTCAAATAGACAAATACATATTAATATGAAATCATGTTAAATTGAAAACATTGATTATTTACCTTTCAAAATTTTCATAATTGCATATTTACACATGAAAAAAAATCATAATTGATTGAATACCCTTGAAAAACAAGTTGAATTATGGATATGCCCATATTGTTATGTTTTGATCATAGAAGTTAATTAAATGATCTTAACCATGGTTACAACTTCCTTTAAGGGTTATAAAATTTTCAAAATACTCTTCTTTATATATTTTAGCTATTTTAAATTTTATATTTTTAAAGGGGGTATTTATAAATTTACAATCAAACAAACTTTTCAGGGTATATATATATAAAGGGTATAATGGTCATTTCGCATGTTTGCAGTTTGTTAACTAACAATTTTTCATTTGATTAGTCCCACGGATATATATGTAATTATACATATTAATTAGAGGTGTGTATGTAATTATGTTTTATTCAGAGGTAAATACGTAATTTCAAAATTATTCGTAGGTATACATGCAAAAAGCCCTATTAAATTCAATGAAAAATTAAATTCAACTAAAGTATAAGTAATTCTTATTGAGATCTTACAAAATATACATCAAATTATTAACCATTAATTTAAAATTAATAAATTAATAAAATTAATATACAAAATTAACAAAAGCTAAGACCTTTTTTTTTGTGGAGATTATAACTTTATTTGATTTTGCTAGTGTAGAAGAGGGGATTGAAATAATTTGCTAGGGATATTTTTGGTAGAAAAAAAAATTAAAACCATGAAAAACCACCAAATCGGTGGTTTGAAAAACCCAACAAAAATGACAGTTTTTAAACCACGGGAAACCATCAAAAAACCATGAAAAACTATACCATCTGAATGGAAATGAAAACAAACAAGAAAATAAACCATACCATACATTACCAAACATGGCAAACCATGAAACAAACAAGGCCTTAGAAGAGGTGGCGTACCTTGTTCTCTCATCTCCCTCTCCTTTATCTCTACATGTTGAGCAATCAACAGACCTCAATCCCACGATCCACGCCCTGCCATTCCGCCCAGAACTTCGCCACGAACCTCTTCCCATTATAGACCTGGCCGGCTGTCTTGCCATAACGGGGTTGGAGACTCGGGATTGGAAGAGTTTGGATTTGCTCATCTGATTCGTGCACGTGTATGCCCGGATTGAGGCCACTTGTCCATCCAAATTCCTCCCTATCATATATAAACAATAAAATATGCTTTACAGGGTATCATTTTTGTAAGAACATTTGTAAGCAACATGTAAGTAATTTTTAATTATGTATATTTTAATAAAAAATATTTTTTTTTAAAAAAAAGCATAGAAGTTGGATTATATTAAGTTAAGATCAATATATTATTTTAAAATTTAAAAATTATTCAAAAATCAATCAAAATTGTAGATGAGTGAAGGCCAACGTACTCTCAATAAAAGGGTAGTTTGGTTTGATCAATTTTGCCTATCTACAAACTAAAATGAGGCTGACCAAGAATGAACCTATCAGTGATTGATGAGTAGCTTGAACTCATTAGACAAAAAACTCGAAATCTTATTGAAATTTTATAGGTGTAATACCCAATTTAGTCCCTCTATTATATCGATTTGTGACTTTAGGTCTCTCTATTAAAATTTGAGCCTTTTTGGTCCCTATATTTTTACGATTGACATTTCTCAATCTTGAAAGTAGAGGGACCCCAAATCTCAAATTATAATAGAGGGACCTAAAGTCACAAATCAGTATAACAGAGGGACTAAATTGGGTATTACACCAATTTTATATATTAAGTCTTTCCAAATTTGGCTCCAATTCTAACTCTTAGGTTGTGTTTGGTTGGGGGATATGAATAACTTTTAAAAAATTTTGAATTTTTTTCAAGAGAATTTTTAAACCAAAAGTATTAATAATAAGATAGTGATGTGTCTTCTATGCATTGGTGGATAACCCATTATTACATTTTTAAATCTTAATTAAATGTTTTGACGGAAAAATCTTTTTTATTGGAGAAAAACTTTGGGTTATCCCCATAAAGCTTTTCAAATTGAAGCTAGATAAAATTGAAAAATCCTCTCCAAATTATATAAATTTGCCTCCAATTCCAACTCATGGTCCTACCCCTACTCCAAGTCTCCAACCCTTCGTAATATAACACCCAATTCCCCCTCTATAAATACAACCTCAAACCCTAACCTTCCATAAACCCCACAAAAACTAACCTTCCAATAATGCCTTCAATAACTACCCATCGGCTCCCAAAGCACCGCCAAGTCATCATTCGTCGTTTCTGAACCACAACATCGAAGAAGAGCTCGCCCTCATCACCGGCACCATGTACCGCTACCCCATAACCTCAGATTTGACACCTAGTTCCCTAAGGTCATCTTCCACTCCAGCACTACTCTGCAATGTCGATGCCCTCAATATCATCAAGCTCAGCTTCACCCTCTCTGATCCCTTGGGCAATCTCCCCGACCTCTGCTCCGGTGGCCTCCTCTTCGCTTGGGAATTCAACTTCAACGACTTCAACCTCAATTTTGACCTTCACTCGCCGGACCCCATCAACCTCCTCTGTTCCTCCAGCGTTGACTTCGAGAGACCGATCGGAAGACATTGACTCACACCGGTTCGTGTATTTGCTTGTCAACTATGGCATTGTCGAAGCTGGTTATAATGTCAAATGGGTGACTTTCACGGAGCTTATGACATTGTGTACTTGGTCATTGGTCAAGATCTTGACCGTGGGAGCTCTCTGTCGAAATCCATGGAGACGTTCTTTAGCTGGTTAGGGCTTTCTTTGGAGATGATTGGTGGGATGTGAAACACATCATAAAGTATGTACTATGGTACTTTGTATGGAGGGCTGGAGTTGCTGGCGGCAGCGTTAAAGGTGCAGAGGTTGGCCGAAAAGTGCCACCAGGCCAGCTTCGATAGCCTGTTAACTTGCCATACTTTTCTCAAGATGATGAAGACCTTCTTCTTTGGAGAAAGTGGGAAGAAGCATGTTGGTGTTTTGTTTGGCCTTGAAATGCAAGCTTGAAGAATGAAGATCATCACCATGCATGCATGCATGCATGTGGAACTCTTCTTTATTCTTTTTTACTTGATATTCTTTGGATTTGTTCTGTGATTTATGTCTTTCAATTATGATGGTTTTGGGTTACTTGGTTAATTTATCACTCACTTTGCTTCCACTTAGGGTGCGTTTGGATGAGGGTATTGATTACTTTACAAAGGGTAATCATTCCCTCCTCCAATTGATACCCACGTTTGGATGGATATTGGTGGGATTGATTCCCTTGTGTAAAGGCATCTGAATACCCTCTTGATGGGTTTCCTCAGTCCGCCCAAATCGGGGGGAATGGCCATCCCCCCGATTGAGATTACAAAAATACCCCCATGTATAAAATTACTTACCCTTTTGAGCCGTGCATCTGAAACCCCTCTTCTCCACGATCTCCTTCCGGTCGCCTCCTTCTCCGCCGATGGAAACTGCCTGCACACCACTGTTCACCTCCTTCGGTCAGCCTCCAAGGTGCCATTCCCACTCTCCATCCTGGTGGTTCTCATTACAATCCCAAGCCAAACCCTAATTTCTGAGAAGGGGAATATCAAGTCATCCATCTTCAATCGGGTATGGTTTTGATTCCTTGATTCTAAATATTTTTTATTTAGTTTTGGTTGATGGATTTCTTGATATATTTTTGTTGGATTTGATGGATTTCTTGATAGATTTTTTGATATATTTCTTATCTCTACAAGGATGTTTATCAGAAATTGTGTTTATTTTTTGAATTATGATCCCATGGTCTCGGTACCATGGAGTCATCCATGGTACCGAGACGTGGCATCATCTCGGCCTCAAAGTGTGGCTCGGGATATGTGCACATCACACATCCCGAGGCTTGCTTTATGGCGTGCCTCGGGATGTGTAGCCCGAGCAGCTTTTGCGGCCGAGATGATGCCACGTCTCGGTACCATGGATGACTCCATGGTATCGAGACCATGGGATCAACACTCTTATTTTTTTGCCTTTTGCTTGTTGGTTGTTTGCTTGTTGATTGTTGCTTTAAATCTGATGGTTTAGATTTGATGGTTTAGATTGTTTGCTTTAATTTTATTTTTTAGCTTCAAATGTTTCTTTTTTGGGGGTTTTTTTTGTGGTGATTTTAGCTTACCAGGATTGCTGAATATGAAAGGAAATACTTGAAGATGGTGGTAGATAAATACTGTTGATGAGATTTCTTGTCAATGAAGTTGCTTTATTTTCTTTTTTTTATTATCCCGGAAATGATTGGAAATTTTGTTTAAAATTTACAGAGTGGTGATCGACTGTGTTCAGCATGGTTGTTTGCTCCTTTAATAGTTCTCTTTGTTTGTTGTATGAGGCAATGCATAATGAGGTGCAAACAGATTCAGTTTTCAATTATTCCACTCATTCATTATTCAAAGAGTTGAGATTCAAACAATTTCCAACTTTGTCAATTCTTCTTGTGGATTTTAAATATCATATGATTTTTGATAGTTAAGATATGAGTTGATTGGTTTTCTAATCAAATGTGTGACTTGAAATTTGGCATAAGAGTAATTGATTATAATCAAAGCAATATGATAAGTGTAAAAAGTAATCATTTTTTATGTAGGGGTATAAGAGTAATTGATTCACAATCCTCCTTTTTACTTTTCCCATTCCCAATATATTACCTTCCAATTACCTCCCATCCAAACAAGGTAATCATTACCCTTCCTATTCCTTTACTTTCCATTCCCTTCTTCTTTCCATTCATTTGCTCACTCATTTCCTTTCCATTCCTCTTGTCCAAACGCACCCTTAATTTCCATGGATTCTATGAAATTTTTACTTGCCAACCCCTTAGAAATAGCCAAATCACTTCCCACCCCCTCACTTTTGCAATAATACCCTATAATCCCCTTCTTTATTTTTATTTTACTTGGCACACTTGACTAAAGCTTTATTCTTTAACCTGGGTTAAATATAAAATCTAAGGTTATAATATCGACAATTTTACCCTTTCTATATATAATATCATCTTCAATAATTTTTCTTACCTTTTCTATTTTCAATAATCCTAAAAGATGTATTTTATTGGTGATAAAAATGTATTTATTTTTTTCTTCATTCTAAAAATGTAATTTTTTTATAAAAATCTAATTATTCTATTTTACGTTGAATGTCTTACAAATAAGTTTTTTAATGTATGTTATTAAAATTTAATAAAAATATATATTAATCATTTTTTTATAAATTTAATATAGATTAATTTGTAGCTCTCTTAATAAACTCATAATATATTTATTACTTTTTTCAAAAATTTTAATTATTTATTAGTCATGGGTAAATAACAATTATGAAAAGAAATGGTGTTTTTGTCTTTTACTTTGTTTTTTAAATGATTTATAAAAACTATTCAAAATCTTTGGTTGGGATAACTAACTCAAAGGGTGGTAAGTAAAATAAAAATAAAGGAGGGTGTTATGGGGTATTATTGAAAAGTGAGGGGGTGGTAAATGATATGGTTATTTTTGAGGGGGTCAATTAAAAAACTCTATAGTTTTTCTAATTAAATCTAATTGTCATATTATCTATTTTAAATAAGTCTAATTATTATTCTATATATTTATCTAAAGATATTTTTTGAATAATAGCATATATGGTAAAATGTTAGGAGAATAGTCTTAATTAAGAATAACCAAAAAGGAAATTGTAATAATAATATGAGACATATATCAATTTCTCCTATCTTATATATATATATATATATATATATATATATATATATATATATATATATATATATATATATATATATATATATATATATTGTGAGAATCGAGGATTTTAGAGGAATAAATTTTTCTTTCTTTTCTAGTTTTGTTCTAGTCGTGTGTTCAATAAGGGGGATGTTCCTAATTATCGGATTTGTTTGAAATCCCTATTTTCAAGCATTTGGTTAATTAATAAGTTACATTCTCTAAGTTTTTCTCACGTTAGGAGAGGAAGAAGGGGATTTAAATAGTAATCGGAATTATTTTGGAGTCACCAAGGGCATTTTGATAAATGGAAATAAATCTCCTCTATTAAAATTCAAATTATTTTGCAAAAAGGGCATTTTAGGGATTAGTACAAATCCCAAAGGCATTATAGTAAAATGGGCATGAGAGAATTTAAAGAGAATAAATAAATTATTTCATAATTTATTTAAATTAAATAGGGTTGAATTAAATTTTGAAAGTTGTCAATATGGAAACCTTTGATTGATCATGATTGGTCTAAAAAGTGAAATACAAAACAAAAATTTTGATTTGAGAATATCCTAAGTTGGGTATGGTTGGATTTAATTAAAAAGGGAAGGAAATTAATTTAAATTATTTGGCTGCCAAGGACTTATTAGAGATTTTATAAAGATTGGGGGAGTTCAAAGTAAAAATGGTTGTCTCTGGCGAGGGACCTAAAGGTAAAACAGAAAAGATAAAGGACTTTAAGGGAAAACGCCTCTCTCACACTCCAGGGGACCTGAAGGTAAATTCATAAAGTTATAGGACTGCAAAGTAAAAGGTCTCTCTGGAGGAGGACCTCGTAGTAATTTAGGAAAAAATAGAGGGACTTGAGAGAAATATCGCATCTCTCACAGAACAGGGACCCGAAGGTAATTTTGGAGAAAGTGAAGGACTTTAGTGCAAAAGGACAGTGAACAACTAGAATAGAGCTGAACGGACGGTTCAGATTAGAAGATCTCTCTGAGTGTTGATCCCGAGGCAACTCCGATCTTCTCCCTCTGCTAGCGGCCGTGCGCGTGATCGTCGTCGATCTGCTGCATGGCTGGCCGGCCCGGAAAAGGGAAGATGGGATTGATTGGAATCAATCCCTCCTCGCCACGCAGGTGATTGATCGAGCGGGGGATTCCCACGAGGCCTATAAAAGGGGAGCCGAGCTCAACCCTTGAGGCACAACCAATGGAGAAGTTCTCCACTGTGGGGAGAGGAGGGACAGTGAGGAGAGCACCGGCCTTCTCTGACGAGAACAGAGGGTGAGGGCGAGGAGACGACCTCGAGGAGCTCTCCACCGGCATATCTACTCCGCTAGAACGCAACCTCACCGACGGAGCCTCCGGTGAGTTCTTAATCTCTGTCTACTGTTCTTTTTCCGTCATACATGCATCGTAGGCCGTTAGCCGGGACGATGGACGTAGGGGAAGCAACCCGATACCGTTGCCAATCTTCTCTGACGGACAGGACGTCGGGGAAGGGAGAAGGTTGAGTAAACGCCGCCGCCGTGGGACTGGAAAACAGAAGAAGACGTGGCGGGCTTCTGGCCAGAGAGAACCTCAGGGATGGACTCTCTAAGACGGGCCGCCTGAGAACTCGTCGGTGACCACCGGGAGGAGGAGAAAGTCACGCCCGTAGTGCCGTTTCAAGGCCAGGGAGGTGGTCTCTCGCCTACCGGGAGGGGCGAGGTTGAAGACGGGCGTAATAAATTATTTAAGTTAGTTAAAGTGTTTAAAGAATTGATTAATTACTTTAAATGGTTAATTGATTCAAATTAAAAGTTAGTTAACTGAGTTTGTTATATGGATTAAGATAAGGGATCATGTGTTATTTAACAGAAGTTAAATAATTAAAGAATAAAGATTTCAGAATTTAACTCATCAACGGATGTTTACAGTGGCTGTTTAGTATGGCTCGATTAATTTAATTAATTTTTCTGATAATTGATTAAGATTAATCAATTAAAAAGGGTATGGTATACTTAATTAAATTGATTTGCTATTACTCGATTAGGGTTAATCAAATAAAAGATGAGACCTAGTAAACCAAGTTTGGGTTTGGGCCTGGATCAAGTCGTGGACCCAATTTAGTTGGGCTTGGGCCCAATAGGGAATAATTGGTTGAATTACCTAAATAAATTAAAAGGTAATTATGGGGAGGCTTATAAGAATTAGTTAAGGGATTAACTAATTAAAAATGATAATTTCTAATCGTTGAATGGGCTCAATTAAATTCTTAGTGGCTAAGTGAAGTCACAAAATTAAGATAACCGAAGGTGAGCATAGTTAGTTCTCGGTTGAAGGAATTGGGTCTATCTAGAATTGGGCTTAGGCTCAATTGAAAAAGAAAACCAAATTGTTTTAGCCTAGACAAATAGTAAGACCACAAAATAAGATAAAAGGAAATACGAGAGAATGGAACTCGAGATCCCTCCCATGGACTTGGTAAGCTCTAACCACCAGAGCCTAGCTTCTTTTGTGATAAAGGAAATCTGGGATATTTTTATAATCGGATCTTAAAGATGGAAATACACAAGCATAGTCATATAAGATAAAATGACACGGAAACACAAGGGAAGGCCTACGAATAGAACTAGGGCCCCGATAGAGCATGCATCGTAGATAGAATGCTCATAGACATGTACTAAGAATAGAATCGTCTTTATCAGATTTTGACGTGGATGCGTCGGGACGTCCCTTGGGATACTAGACTTCGAGATTTCTGTAAGTACTTCGGCCTAGTACCTTTACTCTTTGATGAGCATTCTTGATCTTGTTATTGCATCTTCCTTGTAAGTATTCTTGCCTAGTGCCCTTACTTATTGGCTTGTGTTCTTGATTTTGCTTCGCTACTTTAAGTACTTAATGACTTTGATGTTATCATGTTTGGCATCCTATTTTTTGATTTTGCATACATGTGATTGTTCTCCCACGTTGATTGAAACTCAGTGTCGTGTATGTGTATTGATGTGTTGACATGTTTTTGACTATGATTGTGTACGCTGAACATGCCTTCTCGTTGATCGGTACACGGCCATGGTAACACTTGAGCCGGTACTCCGTCCGGGTCGGTATTTTAGCATTTCATGTGTTGAAGATTCTCATTTCGGTCTGATTATGATAAGTTGTGGGCGTTCAGGCAACACTCTGGGCGCCACTGTCGATCAGGGGCCTACGCCGGCCTTATGCGTACGCATACATGTGGGAGCTCCACCAGACTCAAGGGTTTGGTTTATAAGATATAAGATCGGCTTAGGCCGATGGCTGCCAGGGAGATGACAAGTTTGATATTCAAGTTTGATTTGATTTCGTGCTTTAAGCCTGTGCTTTGTGATAGTGATCTCCTTATGTTTGAGCTTGGTCTCTTCCTATTATGTTACTGTGTGTGTGGATCACTATTTTATGAATGTGCTAATGACCTCTTTGCATTCCTTGCGGGAGTACTTACTGAGTTTTCCTTTCGAAAGCTCATCCCACTTGTCTTCTTCTCTTTTCAGGTTTTAAAGTTTAGGTGATTACAACCAGGAGCTGCGCGTAGAGGTCCGAGGACTTCAACCTTCTTTACAGGAGACCTTATATATTTTGTAGGACCCTTGTAGGGCCAATATTTGATTTACTAAAAGTAAAGTTCCGCTGTAAAATAACTCTGAAAATATTTATTGAACATTTTTGCTATCTGCTCATGTATCATTTAGGCCTTGTATTCGAGTGGGGCCCATCTCCATTCGGGTACGGAAGGTCTATGAACGTGCCCGAGGTCCCGGGATCCGGGTCGGGGAGTTACATATATATATATATATTGATAGGGATAAAATCGGAAAGACATGTGGCCCCATCTATGTGAGCAAGTGGAAGAACCTCAAGCCTCCATCCACCCAATACCGATCTCTAGGCAGAGGTTCCCCCTATGGCAATATAGCTGGCTAAGTCAATCGCGCGGAAGGATTGGAGAGGAATTCCGGGCGAGTATCATTACATGACGGGTGAATATCGTGGCCTGTTAGGCGAGAATCTCGGATGGATAACAGTCGACCGAACAGGGATAAAAGGAAGAGAGGGAGAACAAGCAAATGTAAGCCCTCTGAAACCTAGCGAGAACTCCTTCACTTCGATATCCATCCTCACCCTCACTTACTTGAGCGTCGGAACTCTTTCGGGCGACGAGCTCACCCAGCTCATCATTCCTGTTCCGGTGCAAGTGGCGGTCGACTTCTATGGTGGTTATCACGGTCCCAACAAAAACAAACAAATTTAACCGTTGATCAAGAAACTAGTCTCGATCCCAAGGAGGAACCGGTTTTGACGTCAACATATATTTTCAAAGGAGGTAGGATGGTTGGATATGTTCAAAACCTCTGCCCACTCAATCATGTTCTTAGTTTTGTTCTTTATAGGCTTAATAAGTATATGTCCAAAAAGCATGCCTTCATTAATTAAATTTACATCACCATGAAAATCTAGTTAAAAAACTAATGGACGGATTGAAAGTTGCCTTCAAATAATAAATTTCTGAACTCTTTTTTAACATTAATAGATTGAATCCCATTATTCCCTCCCATGTTCCCTCTAGCTCTCCTTTAAAAACTCTCTCCTCCATCTAAACAAGCAAAGCCTCAAATGGGAAGGATCTCCAGGGTTAACCTCTTCTTTGGGGTTAGAAACATCACACACTCTTCTTCTCATCCTTCTTCATAGCCATCTTGTAAGAGCCCTATGACAGAGTCATTCCATGTAGGTGACGAAGAATAGGATGTTCAACAATTAAAGTAATGCGAGAACTCCATCTACTCTGACTCTAATTGAACTGAGTCTTGCTTCACCAACGCATCAGAGGATAACTCAGAAAGCTTCTCAACAATGCCAGAGAACTCCGGAAAGGAGTCATCGGAGACAGTCATGCATGCCCTTCGGTACCGGGGACCGGAACAAGCTTGATATTAGAGAAAACCACTGGTGATGATCAAGTGAGACCTCCATTTGAGGTGAGTGTGGCAATGGTGATGGACTCTGAGGACCCTGGCAGAGACTTTAGGACATCCATGGAGGAGATTGTTGGGATGGGCAAACAAAGCCCAAGTTTAGTACCACATTGGAAGATGAGAGAAAAGAGTGAGGGGGTTAAATATGGTTGACACCACTTCATAGTTGTGAGGCCTTTTCGGTAAAACGGAAAACAAAACCACTTGGGTTTCGGCCCAAGGGGACAATATCACAACTAGTGTGAAGTGGTGGGGTGCCCCCGGGACCATCAATTGGTATCAGAGCTATGGCGAAGGAGATGGATGCTGGCTCTAGCAGAATGAACAGCTTGAACGGGACTAACTATAGTCTGTGGAAAAACAAGATGAAGGATCTCCTCTTTGTAAAGGCTATGCATCTTCTTGTGTTTGCCACACAGAAGCCTGAATCTAAGAGTGATTAGGAGTGGGAATTTGAGCATGAGCAAGTATGTGGATTTATCAGACAATTTGTTGATGAGAATGTCTACAACCACATACAAAATGAGAATCATGCAAGGACTCTGTGGACCAAGCTGGAAAATTTGTATGCTTCCAAGACCGGTAACAACAAACTGTTTCTGCTACAAAGACTAATGAGGTTGAAGTTCAAGGAAGGTAGTTCAGTACCTGATTTTTTGAACGAGTTTCAAGGAATCATTAGTCAGCTATCTGGCATGGGAATCAAGTTTGAAGATGAGGTCATGGGACTACTGTTGCTTGCTACTCTTCACGGCAATTTGGGGAGACCTTTAGAATTTCTCATGTCAACTCTGCTCCCAATGGAGTACATTTCTTTGGAGTCTGTCAAGTCAGGTGTCCTGAATGAAGAGATGAGGAGAAAATCTCTAGGTTGTTCTTCCAAGTCAGAGGTTCTTGTCACAGAGAACAGGGGGAGAAACAGGTTCAAGAATGAAAGAGGTAGAGATAAAAGCAGAAGCAAGTCTAGATCCAGATTCAAGAATATGGAGTGTCATCACTGTGGAAAGAAAGGGTATATCATGAAATTTTGTTTTCAACTTAAGAAAGAAAGCGAGGCTACCGAGAAGCGAGAAAAAGGAAGATAACAAAGATGAAAATGTTGTCTTTATTGTTACAGAAAATGATATGCTCATTGTCTGTGATACCGATATGGTGAATGTGGCAAGTGATGATACCCATTGGTTGGTTGACAGTGGCTCTTCTCTCCATGTAACATCCAACAAGAGTTTCTTCACTACTTATACTTCTGGCAGCTTTGGAACGTTGAGAATGGGCAATGGCTCTTTGTCTCAAGTTATTGGCATGGGAGATGTTCTGTTGAAGAATGCAAATGGGCCATTATTGAAACTGAAGGAAGTTAGGCATGCTCCAGACATGCATCTGAATCTCATCTCTACAGGAAGGTTAGATGATGAAGGATACTGCAGCACCTTCGGTAATGGACAATGGAGACTTACCAAAGGGTCTATGGTTATGGCTCATGGTAAGAAGTGCAGCAATAATCTCTATACTGTGCAAGCATCAGTGAATCAAGACTCTGTGAATGCAACTCAGGAAGATAAATCTATTGAGTTGTGGCATAGACGCCTCAGTCACATGAGTGAGAAAGGGCTGTATTGCTTGATCAAGAGGAAGCTTCTTTCAAATGTAAGAAGAGAAAAGTTAGAGAGATGCACTCATTGTCTGGCTGGGAAGCAAACAAGAGTTACTTTCAAGATGAATTCACCTTCGAGAAAGACCCAAGCTTTGAGTGGTACACAGGATGTGTGTGTGGTCCTCTGAAAGTAAGTTCTCTTGGTGGTGCACTTTATTTTGTCACATTTATTGATGACTTTCCAGGAAGGTGTGGGTCTATGCTTTGAAGAGAAAAGACCAAGTCCTTGGTGTGTTCAAGGAATTTCATGCATCTGTTGAGAGACAGACTGGAAAGAAGTTGAAGTGCATCCGAAGTGATAATGGTGGTGAATATATAGGTCCCTTTGATGAGTACTGCAGAACTCATGGGATTAGACACCAGAAAACTCCACCAAAGACTCCTCAGTTGAATGGAGTGGCAGAGAGAATGAATAGAACACTCATGGAGAGGGTTAGATGTCTCCTGTCTGAGGCCAAGTTGCCCAATACATTCTGGTATGAAGCTCTTTATACAGCTGTACATGTGCTCAACCTGTCTCCACGTGTTTCCTTGGATGGTGATATCCTAGACAAAGTTTGGTATGGTAAGAATGTATCCTACAATCACTTATGTGTTTTTGGATGGAAGGCCATTGTGCATGTTCCAAGAGATGAAAGATCTAAGTTGGAAGCAAAGACCAAACAATGTGTGTTTGTGGGATATGGACAGGATGAATTTGGATACAGGTTGTATGATCCAGTTGAGAAGAAGCTGGTTAGAAGTCGGGATGTAGTGTTTGCTGAAGACCAAACGATAGAGGACATTCGTAAAGATGTCAAGGGTCCTTCACAAAGCAGTTACAAGTCAGTTGATGTGGAACCAGATGTGGCAGATCTTCCTTCCGATGTGGCAGATCTTCCTTCCGATATGGCAGATCTTCCTTCCGATATGTCATATCCTACCTCCGATATGCCACATCCACATCCTACTTCCGATATGCCACATCTTACTTCCGATGTGCGGATCTTACTCAAGATGCAGACCCGATTTCAGAAGAACCTGATTTTAGAAGAATCAGAGATATGGAGGATGATAGCACTTCTTCTGATGAAGTTGCACACCGCAGATCCACGAGGGAAAGATGTCCTTCTACTAGGTATCCTGCTCATGAATATGTCTTATTGACAGGTGATGGTGAGCCTGAATACTATGAAGAGGCTATGCAGGATATACATAAAGAAAGGTGGATCGAGGCGATGAAAGATGAGATGCAGTCCCTCTATGACAACCAAACCTTTGAGCTTGTGAAGTTGCCTCAAGGGAAGAAGGCTCTGCAGAACAAATGGGTTTTTAGAGTGAAGCATGATGAGAACTCTTCAAACCCGAGATACAAAGCTAGGTTGGTTATGAAGGGATTTAACCAGAGGAAAGGAATTGACTTTGAGGAGATATTTTCTCCTGTTGTCAAGATGTCATCTATAAGATTTGTTCTTAGCTTGGCAGCTAGTCTTAACTTGGAGATTGAATAGATGGATGTGAAGACTGCTTTCCTCCATGGAGATCTTGAAGAGGAAATCTACATGAAGCAACCTGAGGGCTTCATTGTCAGAAGAAAGGAAGACTATGTTTGCAAGTTAAAGAAGAGTTTGTATGGATTGAAGCAAGCTCCTAGACAGTGGTATAAGAAGTTTGAGTCTTTTATGGGGGAGCATGGGTACTCCAAGACAACTTCAGATCACTGTGTTTTTATGAAGAAGTTTTCAACTAATGATTTTGTCATTCTGTTGATTTATGTTGATGACATGCTCATTGTTGGTAGCAACACATCAAGAATCTCAAGCTTGAAAAGAGAGTTGAGTAAGTCTTTTGCTATGAAGGACTTGGGAGCTGCAAGTCAGATTTTAGGCATGAAGATTACTCGTGACAGGAAGTCTAAGAGACTGTGGTTGTCACAAGAGAAGTATATTGAGAAGATACTTCAGAGATTCAATATAGACAAAGCCAAGCCAGTGAGTACTCCCCTTGGAGCACACTTCAAGTTAAGCACCAAGCAAAGTCCAAAGACAGAGGCAGAAAGAAAAGCTATGGAAAAGATCCCTTATGCTTCTGCCACAGGAAGTCTGATGTATGCTATGGTTTGTACTAGACCTGACATTGCTCATTCAGTTGGAGTTGTGAGCAGGTTTGTCTCTAATCCAGGGAAGGAACATTGGGATGCAGTTAAGTGTATTCTGAGATACCTTCGTGGCACTAGCAATCTGTGCTTGTGTTTTGGAACAGAGGAGCCAGTACTTGTAGCTTATACAGATTCAGACATGGCCGGAGATATTGATAAAAGAAGGTCATTGTCTGGTTACTTGATGACTTATGCAGGTCGTGCTGTTACCTGGCAATCATAGCTTCAGAAATGTGTGGCCTGTCTACGGAAAATTTGAATTCATTGATAAAGAATCAAGCTAGCAAAGAGCTGTTGTGGATGAAGAAGTTCATGCAAGAACTTGATTTTAAGCAAGAAAAGTATGTTCTGTATTGTGATAGTCAGAGTGCGATTCACCTTGGAAAGAATTCTACGTTTCATGCAAGGTCGAAGCACATAGACGTGAGGTATCACTGGATACGGGATGCATTAGAAGATAAACAACTTGCTCTTGAAAAGATTCACACAGATGATAATGGTGCTGATATGTTGACAAAGAGTTTGTCACTTGGGAAATTTGAAGTGTGCCGCTCCATCGCAGGTATGGAGCAAATTCGACTTCATCGGTGAGAAGTCATAATTGCAGATCTCTCTCATTTGTCTTGGAGGGGGAGATTCTGTTGGGTTGATGTCCAAGACAAGATGTGCAGATCATGAGAAGATGTAGATGTGCAGATGTGCAGATCCGATATGGATGGGCTGATGTGCAGATCATGATCCAATGTGATGTCTGATATGCTGATCCGATATGGAGTGCAGATATGCAGATCCGATGTGGATAGCAAGATATGCAGATCAAGATGTAGATGTGCTCAAGCAAGATGTGTTGAGCTGTCATGGTGTTGATCCCAAGGTGAAGTACCTTGGGATGATAAAAGTAAGGCAAGCAAGGGAATGACTGTTGAGTGTTACTCAAGTCAAAGAAAAAGGTGTCTTGAAAAACACGCCAGGATGGTAGAACTGAAAAGGTAAAAAGCATCCAGCGTTTTGAGACTTTTAGAGAGAGAGAAGAAGCTCAAGAGAGATAGCTGTGAACTTGAAGAAGAAGAAGAAGAGAAGAGAGATTGTCTCTGTTGAAGAAGAAGATAGGTGAAGCTCTGTAGTTCTACAGGGAGGTTTGTCTGAGTATATGTTCTCAGATTTGTGTCTTCTTTATTAGATCTTCTTCTTGTAAAAGGTTTATCTCAAGTTAGGGCATCAACTTGAGATTTTGTATTGTTCTCTCTCTGTCTTTAGTGAAATTTCTTGCTTGCCGGTGCCCCGTGGTTTTTCCCTCGATTTGTAGGGTTTTCCACGTAAAATCTTTTGTGTGCTTTTTCTACTGTATTACTCTTTCACTCCCATGCACCTACTCCATCACACGCTTCCACAACGAGCCCCAACAGAGATGGTGGTGGAGCAAGGGATGAAGGATCTTGAAAAGCTCTTAGTTTGGTATCTTAGAATGAATGGGAGTGATATATACTCATGGATTCATACTTGGAGCTTTTGTGGATTTGCTTGTTGGCCTTGCTTCTTGTTCTTACTTCTTATGTTTCATATTCATCTCTTCTTTGAGATTTGAGATAATGTGATTTATAATATTATATGATCATGGAAACCTCCTGTGTGTTTAAAATCAAAGTAGTGATCATTGGTTTCCATCTGAACTTTGGATTTATCATTGAAATTCTTCAAAACAGTAAGCAATGTGCAATCACATCTTTTCATAGTTAGATTACACCGCTCAAGACCAAAAAGTTCTCAACAGAAAATATTTGGAAAACAAGAATGAACAAGCTGAATTCATAAAATAACTATAGAAATTAGAAGCATAAGAACAATAAACAAAATGTTTGAACATTTTTTCATGTGTGTGTTTTATCTGTTTGAACTTGAGACTAAGCATACAGTCTTGAAAGATGATTATAACAAGTTGATATATATGTATAAATTCTACAACTCACAAATGTGAAATTTTTAGGTGAAAAAAATACAACGTATAATAACTTTTATTAAAAAAAATTGAGTCTTACGTCAAAAGTTAAAAAAACTGATAAAATAAAAAATAATTTATTCATATATCTATATATAAACAAAAGAAAGAAAGGAATAAGAACAACTTGCATCGTGGGGTCACCCCACTAAACATTGCCTTGGAATAGAGCAAAGGACTAAAGGCTCAAGAAGCACTTTTTTGAAGGAATATTAGCTCCTTCTCGATCAAAGCACATAACCAGATATAAGAGGCTTGCAGTTTCAGGCTCCGAGGAGAAGCAATGGCAGTGGAAGCAGCTCTCGTGTCCTCCTTGTCGCTGATTGCCAAGTTGTCGGCGCCTCACGTCCTTGAATATCTTGGTCCTCTGTGGGACGGCGTTGATGACGAGCTTCAGAAGCTCCAAGGAGCCATGCTCGGAATCCAGTCTATTATCCGAGATGCAGAGGAGAGGCAGGTCAACGATGAGGTCAGTCAAGAAGCTGGTTGACCAAGCTCAAGCATGCCGCTTATGGCCGAGGGACGTTTTGGACCAGGCCAACACTCATATCCTCGGTGCTCCGAAGCTCCGAAGCTTTACGGCCATCGACCAAAGAAGGTGCGCAACTTCTTCTCTCTTGATAACCCACTCCTTTTTCTCCTGAAGCTTGGGAGAAAGCTTAAAAGTATCATCAGGAGAATAGATGGTATCACGGAGGAGATCGCAAGTTCAATTTCAAGGAGTATAATCAGCGCCTCGAGAGAACCAGGGCCACAGACCTACTCGTTTGTAGTTGAATCGAAATGGTTGGCGAGTTGCGACGCAGAGATGAAATTGTGCAAAGCCTTATTGATGATCGCCATTTTGATGAGAATGTGCCTGTGTTTTCAATTGTGGGCATGGGGGGTCTAGGCAAGACCACTCTTGCTCAGCTGGTCTACAATGATTCAAGGGTGGAGAGATGTTTCGAGCCACGTATGTGGGTGTGCGTTTCTGATGATTTTGACTGTGTGAAGCTTGCTAGAGCAATCATTGAGTCAGCCACAGGGGAACAGTGTGATCTGCGAAACTTGGAATTGCTGCAGCGAAAGCTAAGACAAGTGTTGGAGAGGAAGAGATATTTGATGGTTTTGGATGATGTCTGGAATGAAGATAAGGAGAAGTGGGATATGTTAAGAGCACTGTTGACTTGTGGACAAGAAGGCAGCAGAGTTGTTGTAACCACACGTAATGAGAATTGTTCCAGTGTAATGAATGCCCAGGTTACTCATCGTCTGCGATGTTTATCTCCAGAGAACTCTTGGGTTTTGTTTGAACAACTTGCATTTGAAAGAGGTGTGCCGCAACATCAAAATATGGTGATGATTGGGAAGAAGATTGTGAGCAAGTGTGGAGGATTACCGCTTGCGATAAAAGCATTAGGAGGATTAATGCGTTCTAAGAATGGAGAAAGCGAATGGCAATCTGTGTTGGATAGTGAAATATGGAGTTTACGGCCTATTCAAGAAGGGATACTACCAGCATTATGGTTAAGCTATGTTGACATGCCTTATCATTTAAAGAAATGTTTTTCCTTCTGTGCATTATTCCCCAAAGACTATGAGATCGGAAAAGAGTTGCTTATTGAACTTTGGATGGCTCATGGGTTTATTCCATCAAAAGAAGGAATGGATTTAGAAGTCAAAGGCAATGAGATTTTCAATGAGTTGGTGTGGAGATCCTTTTTACAAGATGTTAAACCGGCAACCAAAAATTCATTGGCTTTTCATCTCCAACCTGTAAGAAGATATACCGGTTATGTTGGTGCAACAACATGTAAGATTCATGATCTGATGCATGACCTTGCACTATGTATTGTTGGGGATGAAATTATTACTAGAGATGAAAGACTTGGACTTGGTGAATCTGTTAAATCCATGAATATACCAAAAGGAACTCGTCATTTGCTACGGCCGAGTGATTCGCCATGGCTGAGTCTTTCATGTGTTAAATTGAGTAATTGGCAGAGTATCCGCACCTTTACTATGCAAACTAAAGTCTCTGATTTGATTAAATTGAGAACCCTTAGAGCTCTTTCCTGCATGCAAATTTGGTCTACACAGCTTGGTTCAATAGGAAGTTTGCAACTTTTAAGATACCTTGATCTTTCTGGATGTACAGCACTTAGGAAATTGCCTGAGACAATATGTATGCTTGTTAATCTACAGACATTGAAACTATATGATTGTAATGAACTTATTGAGCTTCCCAAGAGGACGAGGTACATGAGCAGCCTTCGCCACCTTGATATTGAAGGATGTTCTAGTTTGAGGAGCATGCCACCTGGTTTGGGTCAATTAAAATGCTTAAAAACATTATCAATCTATATTGTTGGCAGCTATGCAGAGAACAACAGTCTACAAGAGTTAAAGCATTTGAATCTCGGTGGTCAGCTTGAGTTGCGTGACCTCCATATGGTGAAGAATGCCTCAGATGCTAAAGAAGCAAATATGCGGTCTAAGCAAAACATTAATTCATTGATATTAAGGTGGGGAGAGCCTGGGTTGGAACATCAAGCTGTGTTGGAAGCCTTGGAACCTCACATTGGCATTAAATTGCTGACAGTGGAGTATTATGCAGGCATCCAATTTCCACTGTGGATGGGAGATCTCCAAAATCTGGTTAAGATTACTCTACTTAACTGCCGAGAATGCGAACAGCTCCCACCACTCGAACAATTGCCGTTTCTTGAGGTTCTGAGTATTTATGAAATGAATGGCATCAAACACATCATCAACAGCACCAGCAACAATACAAGGAAAGTATTCCCTGCGTTGAAGGAACTGGTGTTATACGAAATGAGGAACTTGGAGGGATGGTGTGTGGAGGAGGGAAGAGAAGCATTTTCATCCTTCTTTCCTTGCCTCATTAGTATGAGAATCACTGATTGTCCGAAGCTTACAACCAAGCCATCATACTGTGAGGCTCGGGACTCTCCACCCATCTCTAAGAAAAAAGGGTTCTTCAAGAATTTGAAATCTCTTGAAACATTGAAGATAAATGGTATCTGTGGTGATCTTCTTTTGTTTCTTGAAGATGAGGAAGAAACAATGGGCATCAGCTCTTCACTTCTGGAAATAACAATTGATAACTGGAATAGTTTCTCACCATCTTTGGGGTCATGGAAGCTCCCCTCTCTCAAAAAGCTAAGCATTTCGCTCTGTGACATGTCCTGGTCGCCAGAGGAGATGTTTAGAGGTTTGAAGTCCCTTGAGTATCTTTCTATATATGGATGTCACAATCTAATTTGGAATGGGGCCTCCTCACAAGGCTTTAGTGCTCTGACATCACTTCAAAAACTGCTTGTTCACAGTTGCAATAACTTGATAAACCTACCCAAGTGTCCGACATCACTTCAGCAACTTTGGCTTAAAAATTGCCGAAGTATTGAACATCTGCCGCAAAGCCTCACTTCACTCAAGTCTCTAACTATTGACGCCTGCCTCTTATTGAAGTCGTTCCCAGATGACCTCCAACAAAGACTCCCTGCTCTCGAAAGTCTAAAGATTATAGGATGCCCAGAGCTGATAAGGCCATACCTACAAAGAGGAGAGCTTCGGCACCTTGTGTCACACATGCAAGGCGAACAAATAATATTGAGTTGAAGTAATAAGAATGAATCTGAGATTATTTTTCGTGATGATATATCTACATGAAATGAAATGAAACAATCTTTTTTTTGTTGTTTTTATTATTCTCTGATATGTATGTATGCCTTTTATCCATTTTGTTTTGCTCTTTATTGACATTATATCCTCTTTTTATTTGTCAACTTATTTTATCTATGGCTAAAATGCCAATATTATGATATTGTGGTTGTTATATGGGCCGAAAAAAAAGGCATATATAGGTTAGATTCAAATTAAATCAAAAAAAAATTTATATATAATTTGTTTTTCCAGTAATAATTGTTTTAATTATGTTGTCAATTAGCGTTTGAAATTTTATTATTACGGAAAATAAAATTTAAAAGATAATGATTTTGTATTTTAAATGTGATAAGATTATGTATTTTGTGTTTCTTTCAAAATTGAAGTCAAATATTTAATTATTATGAATACAAATAAAATTGGGTACTTTTTATTCGTATTTGTTTCAAAATATTTTTAATTGTCTTTTTGATCTTAAAATTTTTATAATTGCCTCAAAACTACTAAAACCAAAATTTTAAATATATTAAATTTACTAAAAAAAACACCTTAATATATCTTAAAACTCGAATCAATATCACTCAAAAAATTTATGGGCAATTTATAAATTTAAAGTTATAAATTTTTAATAATCAAATATAATCATTTTATGAATTTTTATAATAGGTTTATGAGGATGAGTGGGCATAGAAAAAAAAAATTGAGTTTTCAAGGGTATATAACAATTATAATAATTTGGAGGTCAGGTAATTCAAAAAAATATATAAATACCATCAACAGTTCACTTAACCACAAAAATATACCAAAAAAAATGAGATTCATATGGCATACAAGCAGTTTTTACAAGGGCAAAAAAGCAATTTTCATGTTTTTCAAGGATTAAAAAACCTAAAATTATAAGTACATAAAAGAAAATTATGGAGATATACTTTACAAATCTTAAATTACTAGACAGTACTGATAAATGTAAAAAGAACATCAAGCTTGGTAAGTGTAGACACTAAACACCAAACAATTCTAAGAATCATATCAATGATAGAGTTGTAATTCAATGGAATGGTTGCAATATGTGCTCAGGTAGTTGCATACTTGGATGAAATGAGGATTCGATCATCTCTGGTTATTAGAAGACAGATGCAGCTTCAATTTGTCACTGATCAAGGTCACGACATGGCGTGCGACACCATATAAAGACCCTGCCTCTGTGCAACAGAAGGCATGTGTGTGACCCTCCCTCTCGATGGATAAAGCAAGACCTGGCAGCTACTTGGAAACCTGTTCAGTTTCGCTGCCGTATATTATCTGGAGTTTTCTCCAAATGAGTTTGGAAAAGCTATATTTCACTTAGAAAACGAAAAGAATTCAAACGGGACAATGGTATGTGATAAATCAATATGTTAAGTTTGTTGCTCTATTTCAGCTACTTGTCATGCCTTTCTGATTAGGTACTACTGTATTGAGCAATGGTGTTTGGAGCATGTCTTAATGAGAAGCAAAGTAAATAGTGATTTGACATCAAAGAAGCACCTATGTGAATCTTCAAAGGGTCATGTCTCGTACTCGCAGGTTTGTTTGAGATGCAAACAACCAATGCGCTATGCCTCTTTTAATTGAAGTATTCTAGAAATGACGAAAAGAATGTGTAAACTTTACCTCTTCGAAAAATGACAAAGGAGCCCAATGGTCATCAATGCCAAACAAAAGTGCAAGTTGGTTCTGCTTTTCTCTCATGAATGCCCAATCAGGCTCTTCCGAAAACTACAAAAAATGGGACATCTTTTGACATTACAAACCTATGTGTTAACTCTAGTCTCTTTTTCTTTCATTTCAAATGATCTCCCTTAAAAAAAAGTTCAACAATGCTCAAAATCATACATGTCAACAAACAGATCAAGAGACAGATCTTGCCATATTACTATTCTGATAGACAAACAAAATAATTTGAAATCAATAAAGTTGTAAAATAATCAGTACCTTCACAAATTCTGTCATGGCCATGAAAAGGACATTCCGCATTGTATGATACTACATAATTTTATTAAGATAAGTCAACCTAGAACTCATTCCGATTGCAGTAAGGTGATAGTATTTAACTGGAAAAATTAATCTTCCCAAAAAAATTGGCTACAAAGCATGATATATGTAAATCAAGTACTAGAACAAGAGTAATTTAGTTTCTAAACTATAAGAATAATAATACGCTTTTTGGGTGGGTACCGTACTTTGCCAATATTTCAAATCTTGAATTTGATTTGTATCAAGCAGGCACTAAAACTTTAATTTTATTTCATTTGGGTACATTGGGGATTAGGTTGATCGCTTCACGTGGTCGTAGGAGCTCCACGCCATAAATGCGATATCCGCGTCAATGACTTAAGCTACATGACAAATTAGTTTTTTGTGGTTTGTGGTTGACATCATTTAAAATAAATTATAAATAAGTTAGAAAAATTATTTATAATTTTTATAAATTTTATTATTTTTTATTAAGTTGCCACGTGGATTAAGTTGCTGACGTGGCATCATATGACGTGGAGCTCCGACGGCCATGTAGGCAGTTTTCAACCGGAATCCCCAATTTACCCAGTCGATGAAATGAAATTAAAGCTTAGTGCCCATTGTGATACAAATTAAAATTCAATACCCGATTTGAAATATGAGCGAAGTACGGTACCAACCCAAAAAATTAACCCTATATATATATATATATATATATATATATATAGGAGTGATAATATAAAATTTGGCGATTCACAGCTCTACCGTTTGGTAATACTGCTGATTATTTTAAAGATTTGTAGTATAGATGGAAAGAACATTAAAAAATATAAGCTAGCATGTTAATTTTTATATAATTTGAGAACTTGTAGGGTCTTCATTTTAACGGATGAAAATTTATATAAATCTTACCGGTTCAAAATTTCACTCCTTAAATAAAGACTCTACAAGTTCTCAAATTATATTAAAATAACATGCTGGCTTATTTTTTGATGTCTTTCCATCCATACGGTTGAATTTCCTCAAAATAATGTGCAAGTGGGCCAAAACGAGGCGATCACAGTTACACAGTAATAAAGCCTGGGAGAAAGTGCGGGTATATTTTTTACTTGTAAAGTTTTTTTAAGTTTTGAGAAACTCAAAATTTATAATAATTTATTATTTTTATTAAAGTGTAATAATAAAAAATAAAAAGAAAATTAAAATTTCCCGCACTTCGGGTAAACAAACAATTGATGGGAAGAAAATTAGTTTCATTTTCATAACAATCATATCCTTAATAAATGTCATTTATAAATTATTTACTATCATAATAATAATATATATCATGTTTTTATATATAAAAATCGACTTAAAGTTTCTTTTTTCATTTGATACACATGTTCTACAAATTTCATTTTCTCTTTCTTCTTCACGCAGGGCTATTTTATTGATTTTTGTAATTATTAAAAATTGCATTTAGTTAAATTTATGAATGAGAATATTGAGCTCATTTGTGAAACCAAGTAATTGAGATATGTATTATGTTTAATGATTCATAGTTATTTATATTTAATTGTTTGTTAAATGTTAATTAATGATAATATGTATGTTCTTATTTTATACCAGTACATTTCCATCATAAAAGGTGTTTTTATGAGGAAGAAAGATGGGATTAAGATTAAGGTTCAAATAGGTTTTTCCTTGGAATCAAATAATACCAATATTGAGTGATGAATAATCCTATATTATTTTGGAATAAAACTCTCTTTTTTGAATTTTGAAAACTCCTCCTATATATATATATATATATATATAGAGAGAGAGAGAGAGAGAGGAATGAATCTTTGGTAGATGAATCTAATTTTTATTTTCTGGCCGCCCATTTGGGCCCCTGAGTATTTTTTATATGGATGGGAAGATACATTAAAAATAAAATTTATCTTGTCAATTTTCATATAATTTGGTAACCGTTTGGTCCTCCCACTTAACGGTTGAAATTCTGGACCGTTCAGATTCCTATAAGTTTTTGATCCGTTAAGATGAAGACCCTACAAGTTCCAAAATTGTATGAAAATTGACAGGCTAACTTATTATTCGATGATCTTTCCATTCGTATGGTTGGAAATTGTTCAAATATGCTCCAGGGACCAGAATGAGCAGGCAACCGGAAATATATAATTTCCGGCCGGCCTGATAACATCACTACTATATATATATATATATATATATATATATATATATATATATAGTCGTGATATTGTCAGACCGGTCGGATCACTGTGTATATCTGGTCGTCTCCTATTTTAGTACTTGGAGCATGTTTTAAGAATTTCCAACCGTACGGATGGAAAGATCATCGAAAAATAAGTTAGCATGTCAATTTTCATACAATTTGATGACCATTTGGTCCTCTCACTTAACAATTCTTATTTTATAAAAAATTTTAACCGTTCAGAATTTCAACTATTAAGTGGGAGGATCAAATGGTCACCAAATTATATGAAAATTGACATACTAGATTATTTTTCGATGATCTTCCCATCCGTACGGTTGGAATTTTTCAAACATGCTCCAAGTGCCAAAATGAGAGGACCTGGACGCGATAAATGATCCAACCGGCCCCTGATAAGATCAATGCACTACATATATATATATATATATACACACACACATACACACACACAGAGAGAGAGAGAGAGAGAGAGAGAGAGAGAGAGAGTTGATGCAAGGATCCATTCTTCTTGGAGATGAAAGTAGATCTTGATCAATGAGAGACATTGATAAGGGAAAATGAGAATTCTTGAGGAGATTTCGATGGAAAGGTCGCGATCAATGATCTTTTTTTTTTCTTTCACTCCAAGAGATTAAAGCTTACTTTGGAGGTTGGACTTCGGAAATTGAACCTCACGAAGAAAAGAATTGTGGAAGAGAAGATATCTGAGTGCTCGTGCTCAGGGGAGCCTCCGACACTCAAGTCAGGACTTAAAAAGGGGAGAGAGAGAGAGAGAGAGAGAGAGAGAGAGAGAGAGAGAGAGAGAGCTCAGAAGAGATACCATAATTCAATCATAATCGAATGAATTGAATCAAATCAACCTGCCTTCTTTGTGGGTGGACAACCTCTTTTTATACTCCTTGTGAACCTCATCTTCCAGCTTTCAATACCCTTGGAAATTCATCCTCCGCAATCGGATGACCAGGCAATTGATTTGATAGTTAGGCTCTCATTTCGGCGATCTTGATCATGCAACGTGTCTACAGTTATTTTTACTCCATAAAACTTTCCTCCCAACTCTCCAAGTTGACCTGATTTTAGCTTGATACGGCCTAGGAAGTTTGGTTATCGGCTAGGGCATGATCAAATTAAGCAGAAGGATATCTTCGTTTACCTGACTACAGCTGAACCCGAGGTGTCAGATCCAACTGAGGCTGAGGTGCCTCCAGTAGTTCCTCAAGAATAAACTCTTCTCCTTTATGTATCTTTAGAGTGATACAAGACTATAAAGTTCAATGGGAGAATATGTAGGGCATCCTTTTTTGATGATATCTGGTCGGGTGAAGCTGAGCTTGAGACTGAGTCTGAGCTTTCAACTCCAACCGATGTCGAGGAGCCTCTAATAGTTTCTCTTGAAGAGTCTTTGTACATGTATTCTTTCAAAATATCTATTAATAAAAAAAATAACTTTTTGACTTACTTGTGTTTTTCTTTCTCATTCTCATCTAAATGGATGAATGAATGTCTAATTATTCTTTTCTCCGAACTGATTTTACTTAACTTATGGAATGACTAAGTGTTGAACTTCCTTAGTAGTCAGCTTTAGGACTTGATCCTTCTAATGCGACTAACTTTGAAGCATGGCAGTCTCCTCCTAGGCTTTTATGATTCATATCTGTGATCTCGACCAGGACTGATATAAACAAGGAGTATATTTCTCCAAGCTCGGATAAGATGACTTGCTTCATGTGAGAGAGGAGCAATCATCTTCTTTGGGCCTTTTCATTGAATCATGAAAAAGACAAAAAAAACAAACAGATCCAATGGGCTTTACAGATCATCCGGGCAACCCCTTGAAAGGGTGAAGACTATCCGGTCATAGAGGATTAATGTCGTGCCTTGAAAAAGGTCATATGGTTAAGCCCTGAAAATTAAAGGCGCTCTGTAAAAGGTCACCCGAGTCGAGGTCATCAGGATTTTAACAATCAACCTCTGCGTAACCTAAAAGGGAATAAGGGCGATATGATCCCAGAAGACTAAATCCATATCGAGGTTCTGAGGGTTTTAACAATCAATCTCTTTGTGTCTTGAAAGGAGATATGGGCAATCTGATCCCTATGAACTGAATTTATTCCCTAAAAAGGGTAAGGGGCTTATGAAACTGATGATTAGTTTGCTCAACTCTAGAATGAGTGGAGGCTCTCGAGTCGGGGATCCAATCAATTATTGACTAATCACACATGCAAAATAATAGTGGATTGATTTTTAGAAAATGTTCTAAAACAATTATTGATAATATCTGCTCAAGTGCTCAACATGAAATGAACTTTTAAGTAATCTACTTCCCAAGTCTTTTAGCCTGGATGCGCTAGGTCGGCCAATCCTCACCAAAGTAAATCTACAAGTCAACTAAGGGACACTGAAACGGGAATAAGGGCCGGTAACCCGAGAGATGGTCCCTAGGACCCGTTAGTGGGCCTAAGCCCAACAAGGACGTTAGGCATGCATGGACATTTAGAGAGATGGAATTATTGGAACAATAATTCTAATAAACCGTTAAATGTCAGATACTCTCGGGGAGTTGTTGGCATACTAAGGAAGACTAGAAGGACTTCTAGTTCCCTCGAACTGAGGTAAGTTCACTTGCCTAGTGTCCACCCGGTAACGGGATTTCTTGGACTTACTATGTATTCTTATTACATGCACTGCTGAAGCCATACATGCTATTCATATCTGTTTTTGAATCTGCTGAGCATGTGTGTTTTGTTTACGGACGTTGGTGTCCCTATTTGCTATGTTCTCACGCTCGACTCAGTGGAGCTAGGGAAGCTCCAATTTAGGAATGTTCAAGGACAGGATCCCCTGACCTTCCTGACAGCCTTACCAGAGAAGCAAATCTCTGGAGGTCTTACCTTTCAGTGGGCATGGTATTAAGCCAGGTGTTATAGCGTAGGAGAGGTAGTTCTACCGACCTATTATTTGGAGGGTCAAACAACCATCTAGGTCGTATTTATATCCAAAAACTGGACATCTTGGTAGGAGTAAACTTTGAGTTCTCTTAGAACTCACTCTGAGCCCGAGGGCTTACATGCTCGAGGGTCGTACCTTTGACTTGCTTGTGGTAGACTCCTAGGACTTTATTGTTGATATTATGATCTCGTTGACTGTCATATTTCCTATTTATGACATTGTGACCTGTAGGGGTACTTACTGGGCTTTCCTTTCGAAAGCTCATGTGTTTTCTCTTTTCCTCTTTTATAGATTCCGAGGTTTAGGAGGGAGAGGAGCCTGAGGAGAGGACTCCGGAAGACCAGAGGTTATAGGAGTCTCCTTTGTCTTTATCTTTGTGAGCATTGTTATTGTAGGACCCGTATAGGGACCAGACTGTTTTAGGGCCTATGGACCCTGTTGACTCTATGTTCCTTGGAACACGAGTTTATTTAATTTTATGAATGGTTATCTGCTTATCACATTATTAGGCCTTGTATTCGAGTTGAGTTTATCTCTTCTTTAATACGGCCGGTCTGTTGACGTGCTCGGGTCAGGGCGTTACAACATGTGAGAGAGCACAATTTTCCTCTCAAGTCCTTCTTCTTTTTACTTTTACGTCTAGGTCCTTTCTTTGAGAGAAACACATTTATTTTTCAATCCTCTTTTCTTTTTGTAATTACCACCAGACCCTTGGCAGTCCAAATAATTTAAATTCAATAATTTAAATTGATTTATCCTTTCCTTGTTGATTAAACCCAATCATACCAATCTTAGGACATTCCCTAATTCATTAAATCATAGATTTAATCAATCAATTTCCCTTCTTCCATCGAAGTCCCAATCATGATCATCATCAAGAGTTTTCCATATTTAATTAAATTGGTTATTTCCAAATTTAATTAAATCAATTACTAATTATCTCAAATAAATGATGAAATAATTTATTTATTCTTTTTAAACTCTCTCATGCCCATTTTACCAAAATGCCATTAGGACTTATACTAATCCCCAAAATGCCCTTTAGCAAATTAATTAGAAATTAAATAGAGGAAATTTAAATCCTTTTATTCAAGTAAAATCTTGGATTTTACAACTTTAGTCAAGGGGGTGCCAAGTAAAATAAAAAATAAAGAAGGGGATTATGGGATATTATTGAAAAGTGGGGAGGTGGCAATTGATTTGGCTATTTTTGAGGGGGTGGCAAGTGAAAATTTCATAGAATCCATGGAAATTAAGTGAAAGCAAAGTGAGTGATAAATTAACCAAGTAACCCAAAACCATCATAATTGAAAAGACATAAATCAGGGAACAAATCCAAAGAATATCAAGTAAAAAAGAATAAAGAAGAGATGATCTTCAAGTTTGCATTTCAAGGCCAAACAAAACACCAACATGCTTCTTCCCACCTTCTCCGGAGAAGAAGGTCTTCATCATCTTGAGAAAAGTCTGGCAAGTTAACAGGCTATCGAAGCCGGCCTGGTGGCACTTTTCAGCCAACCTCTGCACCTTCAACGCTGCCGCCACCAACTCCAACCCTCCATACAAAGTACCACAGTACGTACTTTATGATGTGTTTCACATCCCACCAATCATCTCTAAAGAAAGCCCTAACTAGCTCGAAGAACGTCTCCATGGATTCCGATAGAGAGCTTCCACGATAAAGATCTTAACCAATGACCAAGTACACAATGTCATAAGCTCCGTGAAAGTCACCCATTAGATTTATAACCAGCTCCGATGATGCCATAGTTGACAAGAAAATACGCGAACCGGTGTGAGTCAATGTCTTCCGATCGGTCTCTCGAAGTCAACGCTGGAGGAGCGGAGGAGGTTGATGGGGTCCGGCGAGTGAAGGTCAAAATTGAGGTTGAAGTCGTTGAAGTTGAATTCCCAAGCGAAGAGGAGGCCACCGGAGCAGAGGTCGGGGAGATTACTGAAGGGATCAAAGAGGGTGAAGCTGAGCTTGATGAGGTTGAGGGCATCGACGTTGCGGAGTAGTGCTGGAGTGGAAGATGACGCCGGGGAACTAGGTGTCAACGGAGGTTATGGGGTAGCGGTACATGGCGCCGACGATGAGGGTGAGCTCTTCTTTGCCGTTGTGGCCCAGAAACGACGGATGATGACTTGGCGGTGCTTTGGGAGCCGATGGGCAGTTATTGAAGGCATTATTGGAAGGTTAGTATTTGTGGGGTTTATGGAAGGTTAGGGTTTGAGGTTGTATTTATAGAGGGGGGAATTGGGTGTTATATTATGAAGGGTTGGAGACTTGGAGTAGGGGTAGGACCATGAGTTGGTATTGGAGGCAAATTTATATAATTTGGAGAGGATTTTTCAATTTTATCTAACTTCAATTTGAAAAGCTTTATGGGGATAACCCAAAGTTTTTCTCCAATAAAAAAGATTTTCCGTCAAAACATTTAATTAAGATTTAAAAATGTAATAATGGATTATCCACCAATGCATAGAAGACACATCACTATCTTATTATTAATACTTTTGGTTTAAAGTTTCTCTTAAAAAAAAATTCAAAATTTTTTAAAAGTTATTCATATCCCCCAACCAAACACAACCTAAGAGTTAGAATTGGAGCCAAATTTGGAAAGACTTAATAGATAAAATTGGTGTAATACCCAATTTAGTCCCTCTATTATACTGATTTGTGACTTTAGGTCCCTCTATTATAATTTGAGCTCTGGGGTCCCTCTACTTTCAAGATTGAGAAATGTCAATCGTAAAAATATAGGGACCAAAAAAACTCAAATTTTAATAGAGAGACCTAAAGTCACAAATCGATATAATAGAAGGACTAAATTAGGTATTACACCTATAAAATTTCAATAAGATTTCGAGTTTTTATCTAATGAGTTCAAGCTACTCATCAATCACTGATAGGTTCATTCTTGGGCAGCCTCATTTTAGTTTGTAGATAGGCAAAATTGATCAAACCAAACGACCTTTTTATTGAGAGTTAGCCTTCACTCATCTACAATTTTGATTGATTTTTGAATAATTTTTAAATTTTAAAATAATATATTGATCTTAACTTAATATAATCCAACTTCTATGCTTTTTTTAAAAAAAATATATTTTTTTAAAAATATACTTAATTAAAATTACTTACATGTTGCTTACAAATGTTCTTACAAAAATGATATTTACTTGTATACCTTGTAAAGCATATTTTATTGTTTATATATGATAGGGAGGAATTTGAATGGACACGTGGCCTCAATCCTGGCATACATGTGCACGAATCCGACTAGCAAATCCAAACGCTTCCAATCTCGAGTCGCCAACCCCGTTATGGTAAGACAGCAGGCCAGGTTTATAACGGGAAGAGGATCGTGGCGAAGTTCTGGGCGGAATGGTAGGGCGTGGATCGTGGGATTGAGGTCCATTGATTGCTTAACATACAGAGATAAAGGAGAGGGAGATGAGAGAACAAGGTACACTACCTCTTCTAAGGCCTTGTTTGTTTCATGGTTTGCCATGGTTTCGTAATGTATGATATGGTTTACTTTCTTGTTTGTTTTAATTTTCATTCAGATGGTATAGTTTTCGGTGGTTTTTTGATGGTTTCCCGTGGTTTAAAAACTGCCATTTTTTATGGGCTTTTCAAACAACCTATTTGGTGGTTTCTCATGTTTATTTTTTTTTCTACCAAAAATATCCCAACCAAATTATTTCAATCCTCTCTTCTACACTAGCAAAATCAAATAAAGTTATAATCTCCACAAAAAAAGTCTTAGCTTTTGTTAATTTTGTATATTAATTTTATTATAATTTTATAATTTTATTATTTTTAAATTAATGGTAAATAATTTGATGCATATTTTGTAAGATCTCAATAGGAATCATTTATACTTTAGTTGAATTTAATTTTTTATTGAATTTAATAGGGCTTTTTGCAAGTGTTCCTCTGAATAATTTTGAAATTACGTCTTTACCCCTGAATAAAACATAATTACATACATACCTCTAAATACTATGTATAATTACATGTATATCACTGGGACTAATCAAATGAAAAATTGTCAGTTAACAAACTGCAAACATGCAAAATGACCATTATACCCTTTATATATATACCCTGAAAAGTTTGTTTGATTGTAAATTTATAAATACCCCTTTAAAAATATAAAATTTAAAATAGCAAAAATTTTCTAACCCTCAACCGAAGTTGTTACCATGGTTAAGATCATTTAATTAACTTCTATCATAGAAACCTAACAATATGGGCATATCCATAATTCAACTTGTTTTTAGGGGTATTCAAGCAATTATGATTTTTTCGGTGTAAATATGCAATTATGAAAATTTTGAAAGGTATATAATCAATTTTTTCAATTTAATTACATGATTTCATATTAATTTGTATTTGTCTATTTGAGGATATTCTGGTCATTTTATTATTTCTGCAATCATATCATGCTATCAAAACAATACCATACCATTTCTTCAAACATGACAATACCATACCATATTATACCAAACCATACCATACATTATGAAACCATAACAACCAATTATTCAAACAGAGCCCAAGAAAACCCACTTCTCAACTTTCGCCTTCTCTGAGCACCATCACTCCCGCTAACTTGATCCTCGGAACACCCCCGGAAAAGGGGGTCACCCCAAACTCACTGCAACAAAAACTTTAAAATTAACAGAACTTACCCACACCCCTCGTTTCAACGGTTGATTCATATCTAATTCCACACAAAATCGGGCGAACCTTGATCGTAAGCATCGTTATGTCAATCCTTACCAGACATCCAATGAACGACGTAATAGCCAGGCTCTCTCGCTCTAGATCTAGTGGGGGTTGTCTACCAAAAACCTACCATAGATCACATACCTCATCTTTTTCAAAGCTTTGGCGTTCACATCTTCTTCCAGTGTTACCTCATCCACCACTGTTGCTTTTAGCCGCTCTAGACATGGTCATTTACTCGTTGCGATGGGTGGCAAGCACAACGACTCACACGAAGCCCTGGTCCCTCCCCCACCTCCATTACGAGCAGCGAGACCAGAGGAAGTGGAGGAGAGCAGCCGAGAGAGAGAGAGAGAGGTTGTATCACATCGAGAGAAAATGGCTCTATGGTGCTAAGTGCGAAGCGGAGGAGAGCACGCGCCTCTATGGTGCTAAAGTGGTTTTTGAAGTTACGGAATTATTGTAAGTTGTGATTCATCAAACAATTATTTCACATGGGATGTTAATGAATGGGCAGAACCACTAGATTTTCTCTTTATTGGATACTCCATCTCATAAATAAAAAACCAAGGGGATGTATATATACGGCCAAACTAAAATATATTGCATCTATTAATAGTACTGGATATATGAATTTCATTAAAGCATAGTGCTGCAACAATGGTGGCCTGGTGGGAAATTTTGGCCCACTTTTTCATTTTGATGCACTAATATTGTTCTATGTTGTACGGTTTCCTTATGATTTTTATCCTATATATATTGCCCTTTCAATACCTTCATTACATCAAGCATCCCATCCTCATCATATATAAGGACTTAAAAATAGGAAGGAAGATGGAAGGCAAATTAGGTGTAAGAGTCTACTTTGGTATTATTATGGTTGTATTCATATTGGGTTTGAATCTAGCACAGACCCACGTCGAGGCTAAGAGCTGCTGCAAAAACACTATTGCAAGAGAATGCTGTAAGCTTTGCTGTGAAGCGGGCGCTCATGAGAAAACTTGTGCAGAATTGTGTGGTTGTATTATTATTACAGGTACTACATGTCCATCAAATTATCCAAATCACTTCTGCAAGTTGGGGTGTGTCTTCTCCATGTGCTCCACCATTAAAACTCTTTAGAACTCTAGTAAATTTTACTATTATTGTTTTACTTCTTTTACTTAGTTGTTACAAGAGATTTCATTCTAATGCAAGTTGTTTTGGTTGTGCACTAGATGTTTCTGAAGAAGCAGTGATAGGTTGTAACAACAAATGCTCTGAGCTCTGCAACGAGGGTTCTAACAAGGGTTCCATTGCAGTTTTTACTGCTTAAGCAAGCACGTGGGAATCAATCTTTCATATTCAAGTCCAACCCATGCTCATCTTCAGTGTGTTGTTCTTTTTTATTTTCAATAATTGTCATGTCATGTGGCAAAGTTCGTTATGTTGCTTTCGTTTTGTGCACGTACACCATGCATATTGATGCATAGCATGGAGTGGTTGTCACTATATGGCGTCTAAATAAAGAGTGTTTTTTTACTATTAATTTTTCTTTTGTCCAAATTATACCTTTTATTTTAGTCAGTAGGAGTTTACAATTAAAAGTTTAACACCATCAGAGAAGGACATTGTAATGCCCCGGTTTTCCTTGTAAATCGGTTGTAAATATTAAATAAATATCGGAGTTTAATGAGAAAATAATAATTGATTTTAAAAGACTTCAATAATGAATAGTAGATTATTGAAAGCTAGTAGCCATTAATCAAATGTGTTAATGATTATTTAATTAGCTTAATAGATGTCAATACAAACTTAAGCTTTAATGGGATTAAAACTAGGTAAAGGAGGCTGCCAGGTATGGGCCTGGGCTGAAATAAGTTTTAAGGAGTTAAAAGGAAATTAGAAGAAGGGGAGGATAAGAGTTGGCAGTGGAGTATGGGAGAAGGAGGAGGTGGCGACGGGGAAACAGAGAAGCTGGAGGTGGCGGGCGTTGGCGCGATGCATGCGAGAGAGTGAGGGGGAGGTGACGCCGCGTGGCAGGTGTACTGGTCTCAAAGGCCAGTGAAGGGTTTTTTTAGAGGAAGAGGGTTGCAAGCTCGGGGCCGGAGGGTTGGAAGGTGATTCCGGCGAAACTCGGCCCGTCCCGGCGTGGATTGCGCGCTAGCACACTCCTGCCTCGTTGCTCTCTGGTCCAGCAAGCTCGGAGGAGTGTTTCCGGCCATCTCCTTGCCTGCGCCCCAGCAGCACCGGCAGCCCTGTCGTCGCTGTTCACAGACCTTGGTCCGACGAATTCGAGTCCTGCGAGGTATAGGAGTGTGCAGGGAATTACAGGCTCCATCTTGTTTTTCAGTTGGAGTTAATTGATTGAATGAATTGAAGCTTGTGTGGTGGTTATTAGTGGGTGTTCATGTTGCTAGTAGCTCTTTTGTATTGGTGTTAGTTAACTTTGTAGGGCTGCTGTTGATGTTGTTGTTGTTGTGGTTGTTGTTGTTGTTAAGATGCAAATTGATGGTGGGTGAATTGTTGTATAGAAGGCTTGGATTGTAGCTTTAAAAAGAGAGGGTTTGGTTGCTATTATATGCATATAAAGTGTTTGAAAGAATGCTTGCATAAAGTTGTATAGTTGATGTGAACATTTGTATCTAATTTATCTTGAAGAACAGAGGAGATTCTGTTAAATTTTAGTAAGCAAGTCTGCCTTTCAATTGTTTGCTTAAATGCTTAGTTGAATCCATGATTAAATAGTTAGTATGTTAAAAATGTTGGAATGGGCATTTAAGAAGAGCATAGGCCAAGGCTATTTAGGAATTGTGTTCTAAAGGGATAATGACGATTTCATGGTATTGGATTAGTGTGTTATGAGTTATTAAAATATGGTGGCAATTAACTGGTCTGTAGAGTTGCCTAAGAACAAGCTTCATACTTTGACCTTATGTGATGTTTAATACTCTTTGTAATTTAGAACTATGCTAGAATAATGGGCCTCGCGTGCACAGTTTGGAGCTCATGTGTGATAAGTAGAAGAAGTGTAGATATAAATTGAGGTCTCTTGAACTAGTATTCATTATAGATGTGTTTATGATTACTAGGGAAAGGGAAGGGCGAATCGGGGACTCCAGGAGGTTCTAGTCAGGCTTGACTTACTTAGGACTACAGGTGAGTGGACCTACTGTACATTCTCGAGTTTGATCGGGATTTACCGTGTTTTCAGTATTAGATTCTTTGGATATGGTTTTATTCCGGGTTTGAGTATGATTCTGATCGGCTATGATTTGTTCTCGGTTTTGAGAATACTTTCGATATTTACAGCTATTGTAGATTGATGTTTTCTGCATATGACTAGCTGTAGATCATTGAGATAGACATGAGATAGATAAAAGACGTGAGCATCGATCTTTGCTTCCTGTATAGACGATCCTTGCTATGCAGATGCGGCTCCTTTGAGCTAAGACTAACGTGATACCGAGTAGGGGAAAGGTTTTCTTGTTTTCAAAATGAATTTCTCGCATCAAAACCTTGTTTTAAAAATGAATTTATCTTAAAACCCTTTCCCGACTCTTTGGAGTGCTCGGTACCACGAGTGAAGACCCAGATCGGGGGAAACCTCGCGACTTCACATACAGCCCAGATCGGGGGATACCTTGCCGGCTATTTATCTGAGATCTTAGCAAGTTGATCCTACAGAGTTGCATTCTTATCGATAGACGCTCACATATCTAGACATCTCATGAGACATAGATAGGCATGTTAGTGATTGATGACTTTTCGGATTTTCTCGGACATTGCAGAGATAATCATCCTGATTAGGAGGATAATGCATAGACGTCCATGCTTTACTGTATTTCTGCATGTATATGAGTAGAGATCACTTTCCATATACAAGATTATATTTTCAGATGCACGGGTCTTAGTTGACCTGACAGTAGGGGTCACATATCACTGAGCTTTGTAGCTCAGTCCCTCTTTCTTACTCACCTTGTGCAGGTAGCGACCAGGAGTTCGGTAGAGGCTATACCCGATGAGATGTGAGGACTCTTAGTTGGCTCTGGCGTCCCATAGCCATTTTCCTTTCCGTTGTGTACTCTGTAGATTATATGTTTATTTTATATTTGACTTTTGGAGACTAGACCCAGACATGTAGTCTGTGGAGATCTGTATCAGATTGACTCTTTTGTTTGGAGAAGTTCCAGATTTATTATGTTTTACTATTCTTTGTCTCAGTTATTCCGAGGTTTTTAGATCGATTGGATGACCTTGGGCTCAGGGTTCCCACCTGGTTGGGTTGGGGGTAGGGGTATATGAATTTCAGAAAGAAGAAATGAAACAAAACTTGTCTCAGAGCAACTTACTCTTTATTAAGAAGGACCCTAGCTTCCTTACTAAATATTTTCCATCACATAACCAATTTATCCGAATTTAAGAAATTAATTAATTAATTTCTATTTACCCCATTTCAATATTTCATAATAATTATTAATTAATTATTATGTCACATATTCTGATTCCATATAGTTGTCTAACTTACAACTATTTGATTAATAGTTTCAATACTATTAATAGAGACAATACTAATTTATTTAAACCAAGGTTTTAATCTCCTATCAAAACCTTATGTTTCCTAATTATTAAATTATGAATAAAAATTTCATAACCTAATCATCACAAATCCTGGATTCCACTTTCAAAGATTTATAACCTTTGATTGATTAATTGAACATGTGTCACACTCTAAAGTATTTCACTTTAATCAATTTCATTAATCGATTAACTTTTCAACTATGTCTCACTATAGTTTTCAAATAAATATTTCATTTATCTAATTATCACTTGTCACTCTAAGTTAATTTTTCATTAACTTTAATCTATGGTCACAAGTCCATAGTTTCTCATTTTAATACCATGTCTAGCTAATTATTACTTATAATAATTAACTAATGTTTTAATTAAAATGAGAGGAAAATAATTATTAACAATATTGCTGTCACACCCCTAAGTTACTAACTAAAATAACTAAATTAATACTTTTATTTATTTTGTTTTTATTTCCTCTCCTTCAACCTTCGTTTCTCTCTCTCTCTCTATCGCGCCCGTGAGCCCGGCGGTGGCGGTCTTCTTCTCCGGCAGCTCCGAGCACCTGCCCGTGCTCGGACCCCGTTGCAGAAGGTCTCACGACCACGGCCGGCTCCTCCGTTGCGACGTCGGCCCTCACCATCCCGCAGGAGTTCTCGAGATTCTCGGCCAAATGAATAGTTCCCTCCGACGAGCTCACCGTCGTCTAAAACTCCACATGCAGATACTCTAAATAGTTCTAACAGAGGTTTAGAGTGCTTACCGGTGTTTTCCCGTCATTGCCGAGCCATTTGCCAAGGTCGTAATGAGCTTGGTTCCCACTTTCCGGCGAGCTCCTTCTCTACTGTGCCAGCCGCGGTTCCGGTTCTCTGCTTTGCCGGAAGCTTGGAGGCGAAAAATTCCCGCACTCCATTGGAATCGCGAGGAACAACTTCCACCGAGAGCTCCTTCACTCCCACTGTTCGGCACCTCACCGGAGGAAAGCTCAACTGTTGTGTGTCGAGACAAAGGGGTGGAGTGCTCCTTTTATAGGGCCTGGGGTAGCTAGACGAAGGGACGCCCATGCGAACAGTCTCGTCTTCAAGAGGCCGGCGTTCATGCGTAACCGGCGAGGTAGACGGCGAGGCTCGCGCAGGCGTTGGCGGCTGGGGGAGAGGGGTGGCGTTGCCTCGGGATCAACTTCCAGCGATCTACGGTGAAGATCGCACGATGGCCACCGACGGCCTCTGGCTTGCCTCGAATCCGTCAACCCTGCGATCAAAGGCCAGGATTTTGTAGGTTTTTAACGGCCAAGGTTTTATCTCATGCATCGTATCTAGCAACACCCAAGATGAACGTTTAGAGATCGCCCGCACGGTGAGTCCTTCCCCTCCTTGTCCTTCTTTACATGCCTCGTATCAGGTAATGATGAGATGGATTCCATCTCTGATCGCCACGTGGCTCAATGAGAGCCTTGCACATTACCTTAAGATCAGCACACTCAGAGATGGCTTGATCTCAGCCGTATAACCAAAACTTTGAAGGAAAATTCTCCAGAGGTCCCCCCATTTATTAAATTTACAAAACAGTCCATCTTCTGTGAGACGGGCATTCTCTCTCTAAGTCCCTCAAATTATTTTATTTACCATGAAGTCCTCGCAGCTGTGAGAGAAGCAACTTCTCTAAGGTCCTCAACCTTCTGACAATTATTATTCAGTCCCTACAGACCCCATAATAATTAAATTTCCATTTAATTTAAATAAATCATTTAATCCCACATTATCACTAATCGCGGGAAATAATAAAATATTTATTTCCAAAAATTCGTGGATTTCACACATGTGGAGGACCAGCATGTAAAAGTGAAGAAACTTCGTGGATTAAATGACAATTATCCAGTGAAGCCATGCACGGTTGAGTTTGGACGGACATGATTAGATCATCAAGAGATAGAGAGTAAGTTCGAGGCGGTAAGGGGGAAATCTGGCCACTCATCAAGGTTATATAGAAGTGGCTGGACCGTTGATCTCATCTGTGGTTTGAATTCTAGGCACGAGAGAGGATCTTGGCCGTTCATGCCGCGAGATCTCAACTCTCCATCCGATCAGTTGATGGATCCGAGGAATTATAAACTAATCCTCACAGTTGAATCATCCCAGCCGTCAATGGAGCGAACTGATCCCGAGACAGGCCACTGTCTCCTTCTTCCCTGCTCTAGCCACCGCGCGTGACACCTTGTTTCCAAGAATGGTTGCATGCGATCCCGGCCGGAAAAAAGAAGGTGGAGAAGATGATTGGCGCGCAATCTCATTCGCCAGCAAGATTCGATCTTCCCCGAGCTCTATAAAACGAAGTTCGTGGCCTAGCATTAGAAGCACAGTGAGCGGTGAGAAATAGAGAGAGAGGGACCAGGAGGCGGAAGGAGGGCACAGAGGATCTCAAGGAGGTTCTCGTCGGCATTGCTACTCTCCGGGGACGCGTCTGCACGGTCGAAACCACCGGTGAGTCCTCCTCTCCACTCTCTGATTTCCGTTTCCCGGCGACTGCATGCATGTAGATAGGGTGGACGTCGGAGTTCAAGACCCTCTTCAATCTTCAGCCACGGAGCTAGACACAGGAGGAGGGAGTGGGCCGGCCCGGAGATATGCAAGCAAACTGGCGCGGTTTCCCTCTCGGCGGAGTGCTGTGGGGAGAGGAGAGAAAGAAGAATAAAATAAAATAAAATAAAGTTAGATTAGATTAAAAGATAAAATTGATGGATAAGTTTTTGATTTAAAATTTTGGATTAAATAAATTAATTGATAGTTGGTATTATCTGAACCGGTTTGATTAAAATTTTAAATTGAATTAATTAAGTTAGTTAATTAATTAACTGAGATTAATTGATTAAAGTTTAATTAAAACCATGGTGTAATTCATTAGTTGGGGATTAATTGGAACCGGTTTTAATTAAATGGATAAGATTAGTTAGTTGATTCGGGTTAATCAACCTAACTAATCTGATGGACTATTCATCTAATTAATGGTTAATAAGTTAGGTCTAGTTAACCTATAATTCGATTGACCAAGTAAAAAATGGTTTAGACTAATGAATGATCTAAATTAATTATTGATTAATTTAGAAGATAAACAAGTGATTAATTAATTAATTAATTAATCGAGTAGATGGTTAATGGATCGGTTGGGTTGGCTTAACCGGTTGTCAAGATTTGGGCTTGATCGAATTAAATTAAATTTAGAATTGGGCCAAGTGGAAATAATTGAGTCAATTGACTTGTAGCATAAAATCTAGTCAAAGAAATGGGCTAGTTTAACCAGGTTGGAAAAAAGGAATAACAAGACACAAAAGGGGTACATAGAAAGGCAGGAAGGGGGATTCGAACTCAACACCCCCCACTTAGCATAGATGGGCCTTAACCACCAAGCCACTATAACTTATTTATGGAAATAAATAAAGATAGTCATTTGGGGTAAAATGACACGGGAACACAAAGGGAGACTCGCAAGTAGGACTTGGGCCGTTAGAGCATGCATTGTAGATATAATGTTCATAGACATGCACTTTTATTGAGAGTAGATATGTTTTTATCAGATATCGACGTGGATGCGTAGGGAAGTCCCGTGGAATACGAGACTCTGCGATTTTAGGTAAGTACACTTGCCTTATTCCACTCTTCGGAGTTTCTTGATATGTCTTGTTCTTGACATACTGCTTGTATTCATTCATGCTTCTTGATTTATTGAAACCCTTGTTTTAGCATGATTGATTGTTTTGGGATATTGGGATCCCTACTTGTTTGTTCTTCGGCCCTGATTCAGTGGAGCGTGGGTGCTCCTTTGCGGACATTCAAATGATGGGACACGCACCTGCATGTCCCCGCATCGCCATTCCGCAGGGACCGATACTCGCTGTCCCGCCTGCCAGCTGGGAGTGATTTCTTTGGCGTGTCGACGCGTAGAGAGTGGCGCTACCGGCTCTGACCACGAGGGCCGTGGCGACCTGGATGGTGCGTGTTTTCGGCCAGTGTGGCCGATGATCTTGGCCAATCGGGAGACATTTGTGGAGCTTCCATTGTAACTCATATCAGAGCCCCAAGGTTTTCTGTAGCTAGGAGTCATTACCTTGCTGGTTTTTTTTTTTGTGATAGACTCCTAGGGATTGTTTTGAGGGGCGTGCCCCGAGTTTGATTTTGATATTCTTACTTGTTGATATCATGTTTTCTTGAACCCCGCAGGGGTACTTACTGGGCTTTCCATTCGAAAGCTCATGCACTTGTTTCTTCCTGTTTACAGATCCTGAGGAGTAGGATTCTAGCACGCAGGAGCCGATCGTGGGTCGAGAGGATTTGCAGAGGTCCGAGGACCTTGATTATCTTTATTTTGTGTGAGACATTTTATTTTGTAGGACCCTTATAGGGCCTAGTATTTGTAGAGTATATGAACTTTTTTATGATTTTCCGCTGAACTCTGTTATTTTTGAATAATTAAGTTGTTTTATTGCATTATTTGTTTTACTCACTTAGTCCTCAGATCCGAGTGGGGCCCGCCTCTACTCTACATAAATACTCAAGACATCGCAGTCCGAGGTCCCGGATCGGTCGACGCTACAAAAGTTTTATTCTTTAACTTGGGTTAAATATAAAATCTAAGGTTATAATATCAACAATTTTACCCTCTCTATATAAATATCTTCTTCAATAATTTTTCTCACCTTTTCTATTTTCAATAATCCTAAAAGATGTATTTTATTGGTGATAAAAATGTATTTATATCTTTTCTTCATTCTAGAAATATATTTTTTTATAAAAATCTAATTATTCTATTTTACGTTGAATGTCTTACAAATAAGTTTTTTAATGTATGTTATTAAAATTTAATAAAAATATATATTAATCATTTTTTTTATAAATTTAATATAAATTTATTTGTAGCTCTCTTAATAAACTCATAATATATTTATTACTTTTTTCAAATATTTTAATTATTTATTAGTCATGGGTAAATAACAATTATGGAAAAAATGGTGTTTTTGTCTTTTACATTGTTTTTTAAATAATTTATAAAAACTATTCAAAATCTTTGGTTGGGATAACTAACTCAAAGGGTGGTAAGTAAAATAAAAATAAAGGAGGGTGTTATGGGGTATTATTGAAAAGTGAGGGGGTGGTAAATGATATGGTTATTTTTTAGGGGAGGCAATTAAAAAACTCTATATTTTTTCTAATTAAATCTAATTGTCATATTATCTATTTTAAATAAGTCTAATTATTATTTTATATATTTATCTAAAGATATTTTGTGAATAATAGCATATATGGTAACATGTTAGGAGAATAGTCTTAATTAAGAATAACCAAAAAGGAAATTGTAAAAATAATATGAGACATATATCAATTTCTCCTATCTTTTATATATATTGATAGTGATAAAATCGGAAAGACATGTGGACCTATCTATGTGAGCAAGTGGAAGAACCTCAAGCCTCCATCCACCCAATACCGATCGCTAGGTAGAGGTTCCCCCTATGGCAATATGGCTGGCTAAGTCAATCGCGCGGAAGGATTGGAGAGGAATTCTGGGCGAGTATCATTGCATGACGGGTGAATATCGTGGCCTGTTAGGCGAGAATCTCAGATGGATAACAGTCGACCTAATAGGGATAAAAGGAGGAGAGGGAGAACAAGTAAATGTAAGCCCTCTGGAACCTAGCGAGAACTCCTTCACTTCGATATCCATCCTCACCGGCCACTAACTTGAGCTGCCGGAACTCTTTCGGGCGACAAACTCACCCCCGGGCCATCATTCATGTTCAGTGCAAGTGGCGGCCTAATTTCTATGGTGGTTATATCACGGTCCGACAAAAAATAAACAAATTCAACCCGTTGATCAAAAACTAGGGCCTCATCCCAAGGAGGAACCGGTTTTGACGCCAACATATATTTTCAAAGGAGGTAGGATGGTTGGATATGTTCAAAACCTCTGCCCACTTAATCATGTTCTTAGTTTTGTTCTTTATAGGCTTAATAAGTATATGTCCAAAAAGCATGCCTTCGTTAATTAAATTTACATCACCATGAAAATCTAGTTAAAAAACTAATGGAGGGATTGAAAGTTGCCTTCACATAATAAATTTCTAAACTCTTTTTTAACGATTGATAGATTGAATCCCATTATTCCCTCCCATGTTCCCTCTAGCTCTCCTTTAAAAACTCTCTCCTCCATCTAAACAAGCAAAGCCTCAAATGGGAAGGATCTCTAGGGTTAACCTCTTCTTTGGGGTTAGAAACATATATCACACACTCTTCTTCTCATCCTTCTTCATAGCCATCTTGCAAGAGCCCTATGACAGAGTCATTCCATGTAGGTGACGAAGAATAGGATGTTCAAAAATTAAAGTAATGCGAGAACTCCATCTACTATGACTCTAACTGAACTGAGTCTTGCTTCACCAACGCATCAGAGGATAACTCAGAGAGCTTCTCAACAATGCCAGAGAACTCCGGAAAGGAGTCATCAGAGACAGTCATGCATGCCCTTCGGTACAGGGGACTGGAACAAGCTTGATATTAGAGAAAACCACCGGTGATGATCAAGTGAGACCTCCATTTGAGGTGAGTGTGGCAATGGTGATGGACTCTGAGGACCCTGGCCGAGACTTTAGGGCATCCATGGAGGAGATGGTGGTGGAGCAAGGGATGAAGGATCTTGAAAAGCTCTTAGTTTGGTATCTTAGAATGAATGGGAGTGATATATACTCATGGATTCATACTTGGAGCTTTTGTGGATTTGCTTGTTGGCCTTGCTTCTTGTTCTTAATTACTTCTTATGTTTCATATTCATCTCTTCTTTGAGATTTGAGATAATGTGATTTATAATATTATATGATCATGGAAACCTCCTGTGTGTTTAAAATCAAAGTAGTGATCATTGGTTTCCATCTGAACTTTGGATTTATCATTGAAATTCTTCAAAACAGTAAGCAATGTGCAATCACATCTTTTCATAGTTAGATTACACTGCTCAAGACCAAAAAGTTCTCAACAGAAAATATTTGGAAAACAAGAATGAACAAGCTGAATTCATAAAATAACTATAGAAATTAGAAGCATAAGAACAATAAACAAAATGTTTGAACATTTTTTCATGTGTGTGTTTTATCTGTTTGAACTTGAGACTAAGCATACAGTCTTGAAAGATGATTATAACAAGTTGATATATATGTATAAATTCTACAACTCACAAATGTGAAATTTTTAGGTGAAAAAAATACAACGTATAATAACTTTTATTAAAAAAAATTGAGTCTTACGTCAAAAGTTAAAAAAACTGATTAAATAAAAAATAATTTATTCATATATCTATATATAAACAAAAGAAAGAAAGGAATAAGAACAACTTGCATGGTGGGGTCACCCCACTAAACATTGCCTTGGAATAGAGCAAAGGACTCAAGGCTCAAGAAGCACTTTTTTGAAGGAATATTAGCTCCTTCTCGATCAAAGCACATAACCAGATATAAGAGGCTTGCAGTTTCAGGCTCCGAGGAGAAGCAATGGCAGTGGAAGCAGCTCTCGTGTCCTCCTTGTCGCTGATTGCCAAGTTGTCGGCGCCTCACGTCCTTGAATATCTTGGTCCTCTGTGGGACGGCGTTGATGACGAGCTTCAGAAGCTCCAAGGAGCCATGCTCGGAATCCAGTCTATTATCCGAGATGCAGAGGAGAGGCAGGTCAACGATGAGGCTGTCAAGAACTGGTTGACCAAGCTCAAGCATGCCGCGTATGACGCCGAGGACGTTTTGGACCAGGCCAACACTCATATCCTGGTGCTCCGCCGGAAGTCGGAGCTTTACGGTCATCTGACCAGCAAGGTGCGCAACTTCTTCTCTCTTGATAACCCACTCCTTTTTCTCCTGAAGCTTGGGAGAAAGCTTAAAAGTATCATCCGGAGAATAGATGGTATCACGGAGGAGATGCGCAAGTTCAATTTCAAGGAGTATAATCAGGCGCCTCAGAGAACCAGGCCACAGACCTACTCGTTTGTAGTTGAATCAGAAATGGTTGGCAGAGTTGCAGACAGAGATGAAATTGTGCAAAGCCTTATTGATGATCGCCATTTTGATGAGAATGTGCCTGTGTTTTCAATTGTGGGCATGGGGGGTCTAGGCAAGACCACTCTTGCTCAGCTGGTCTACAATGATTCAAGGGTGGAGAGATGTTTCGAGCCACGTATGTGGGTATGCGTTTCTGATGATTTTGACTGTGTGAAGCTTGCTAGAGCAATCATTGAGTCAGCCACAGGGGAACAGTGTGATCTGCGAAACTTGGAATTGCTGCAGCGAAAGCTGAGACAAGTGTTGGAGAGGAAGAGATATTTGCTGGTTTTGGATGATGTCTGGAATGAAGATAAGGAGAAGTGGGACATGTTAAGAGCACTGTTGACTTGTGGACAGGAAGGCAACAGAGTTGTTGTAACCACACGTAATGAGAATTGTTCCAGTGTAATGAATGCCTGTGTTACTTCATCGTCATGATGTTTATCTCCGTGAGAACTCTTGGGTTTTGTTTGAACAACTTGCATTTGAAAGAGGTGTGCCGCAACATCAAAATATGGTGATGATTGGGAAGAAGATTGTGAGCAAGTGTGGAGGATTACCGGCCATGTATAAAAGCATTAGGAGGATTAATGCGTTCTAAGAATGGAGAAAGCGAATGGCAATCTGTGTTGGATAGTGAAATATGGAGTTTACGGCCTATTCAAGAAGGGATACTACCAGCATTATGGTTAAGCTATGTTGACATGCCTTATCATTTAAAGAAATGTTTTTCCTTCTGTGCATTATTCCCCAAAGACTATGAGATCGGAAAAGAGTTGCTTATTGAACTTTGGATGGCTCATGGGTTTATTCCATCAAAAGAAGGAATGGATTTAGAAGTCAAAGGCAATGAGATTTTCAATGAGTTGGTGTGGAGATCCTTTTTACAAGATGTTAAACCGGCAACCAAAAATTCATTGGCTTTTCATCTCCAACCTGTAAGAAGATATACCGGTTATGTTGGTGCAACAACATGTAAGATTCATGATCTGATGCATGACCTTGCACTATGTATTGTTGGGGATGAAATTATTACTAGAGATGAAAGGCTTGAACTTGGTGAATCTGTTAAATCCATGAATATACCAAAAGGAACTCGTCATTTGCTACGGCCGAGTCATTCGCCATGGCTGAGTCTTTCATGTGTTAAATTGAGTAATTGGCAGAGTATCCGCACCTTTACTATGCAAACTAAAGTCTCTGATTTGATTAAATTGAGAACCCTTAGAGCTCTTTCCTGCATGCAAATTTGGTCTACACAGCTTGGTTCAATAGGAAGTTTGCAACTTTTAAGATACCTTGATCTTTCTGGATGTACAGCACTTAGGAAATTGCCTGAGACAATATGTATGCTTGTTAATCTACAGACATTGAAACTATATGATTGTAATGAACTTATTGAGCTTCCCAAGAGGACGAGGTACATGAGCAGCCTTCGCCACCTTGATATTGAAGGATGTTCTAGTTTGAGGAGCATGCCACCTGGTTTGGGTCAATTAGAATGCTTAAAAACATTATCAATCTATATTGTTGGCAGCTATGCAGAGAACAACAGTCTACAAGAGTTAAAGCATTTGAATCTCGGTGGTCAGCTTGAGTTGTGTGACCTCCATATGGTGAAGAATGCCTCAGATGCTAAAGAAGCAAATATGCGGTCTAAGCAAAACATTAATTCATTGATATTAAGGTGGGGAGAGCCTGGGTTGGAACATCAAGCTGTGTTGGAAGCCTTGGAACCTCACATTGGCATTAAATTGCTGACAGTGGAGTATTATGCAGGCATCCAATTTCCACTGTGGATGGGAGATCTCCAAAATCTGGTTAAGATTACTCTACTTAACTGCCGAGAATGCGAACAGCTCCCACCACTCGAACAATTGCCGTTTCTTGAGGTTCTGAGTATTTATGAAATGAATGGCATCAAACACATCATCAACAGCACCAGCAACAATACAAGGAAAGTATTCCCTGCGTTGAAGGAACTGGTGTTATACGAAATGAGGAACTTGGAGGGATGGTGTGTGGAGGAGGGAAGAGAAGCATTTTCATCCTTCTTTCCTTGCCTCATTAGTATGAGAATCACTGATTGTCCGAAGCTTACAACCAAGCCATCATACTGTGAGGCTCGGGACTCTCCACCCATCTCTAAGAAAAAAGGGTTCTTCAAGAATTTGAAATCTCTTGAAACATTGAAGATAAATGGTATCTGTGGTGATCTTCTTTTGTTTCTTGAAGATGAGGAAGAAACAATGGGCATCAGCTCTTCACTTCTGGAAATAACAATTGATAACTGGAATAGTTTCTCACCATCTTTGGGGTCATGGAAGCTCCCTCTCTCAAAAAAGCTAAGCATTTCGCTCTGTGACATGTCCTGGTCGCCAGAGGAGATGTTTAGAGGTTTGAAGTCCCTTGAGTATCTTTCTATATATGGATGTCACAATCTAATTTGGAATGGGGCCTCCTCACAAGGCTTTCTTTAGTGCTCTGACATCACTTCAAAAACTGCTTGTTCACAGTTGCAATAACTTGATAAACCTACCCAAGTGTCCGACATCACTTCAGCAACTTTGGCTTAAAAATTGCCGAAGTATTGAACATCTGCCGCAAAGCCTCACTTCACTCAAGTCTCTAACTATTGACGCCTGCCTCTTATTGAAGTCGTTCCCAGATGACCTCCAACAAAGACTCCCTGCTCTCGAAAGTCTAAAGATTATAGGATGCCCAAAGCTGATAAGACCATACCTACAAGGAGGAGAGCTTCGGCACCTTGTGTCACACATGCAAGGCGAACAAATAATATTGCGTTGAAGTAATAAGAATGAATCTGAGATTATTTTTCGTGATGATATATCTACATGAAATGAAATGAAACAATTTTTTTTTTTGTTGTTTTTATTATTCTCTGATATGTATGTATGCCTTTTATCCATTTTGTTTTGCTCTTTATTGACATTATATCCTCTTTTTATTTGTCAACTTATTTTATCTATGGCTAAAATGCCAATATTATGATATTGTGGTTGTTATATGGGCCGAAAAAAAAGGCATATATAGGTTAGATTCAAATTAAATCAAAAAAAATTTTATATATAATTTGTTTTTCCAGTAATAATTGTTTTAATTATGTTGTTAATTAGCGTTTGAAATTTTATTATTACGGAAAATAAAATTTAAAAGATAGTGATTTTGTATTTTAAATGTGATAAGATTATGTATTTTGTGTTTCTTTCAAAATTGAAGTCAAATATTTAATTATTATGAATACAAATAAAATTGGGTACTTTTTATTCGTATTTGTTTCAAAATATTTTTAATTGTCTTTTTTATCTTAAAATTTTTATAATTGCCTCAAAACTACTAAAACCAAAATTTTAAATATATTAAATTTACTAAAAAAAACACCTTAATATATCTTAAAACTCGAATCAATATCACTCAAAAAATTTATGGGCAATTTATAAATTTAAAGTTATAAATTTTTAATAATCAAATATAATCATTTTATGAATTTTTATAATAGGTTTATGAGGATGAGTGGGCATAGAAAAAAAAAATTGAGTTTTCAAGGGTATATAACAATTATAATAATTTGGAGGTCAGGTAATTCAAAAAAACATATAAATACCATCAACAGTTCACTTAACCACAAAAATATACCAAAAAAATGAGATTCATATGGCATACAAGCAGTTTTTACAAGGGTAAAAAAGCAATTTTCATATTTTTCAAGGATTAAAAAACCTAAAATTATAAGTACATAACAGAAAATTATGGAGATATACTTTACAAATCTTAAATTACTAGACAGTACTGATAAATGTAAAAAGAACATCAAGCTTGGTAAGTGTAGACACTAAACACCAAACAATTCTAAGAATCATATCAATGATAAGAGTTGTAATTCAATGGAATGGCTGCAATATGTGCTCAGGTTGTTGCATATTTGTATGAAAGGAGGATCCGATCATCGCCGGTTATTAGAAGACAGATGCAGCTTCAATTTGTCACTGATCAAGGTCGCGACATGGCGTGCGACACCATATAAAGATCCTGCCTCTGTGCAACAGAAGGCATGTGTGTGACCCTCCCTCTCGATGGATAAAGCAAGACCTGGCAGCTACTTGGAAACCTGTTCAGTTTCGCTGCCGTATATTATCTGGAGTTTTCTCCAAATGACTTTGGAAAAGCTATATTTCACTTAGAAAATGAAAATAATTCAAATGGGACAATGGTATGTGATAAATCAGTATGTTAAGTTTGTTGCTCTACTTCAGCTACTTGTCATGCCTTTCTGACTAGGTACTACTGTATTGAGCAATGGTGTTTGGAGGATGTCTTAATGAGAAGCAAACAGTGATTTGGCATCAAAGAAGCACCTATGTGAATCTTCAAGGGTCATGTCTCGTACTCGCAGGTTTGTTTGACATGCAAACAATCAATGAGCTATGTCTCTTTTAATTGAAGTATTCTAGAAATGCCGAAAAGAATGTCAACTTTACCTCGTCAAAGAATGACAAAGGAGCCCAATGGTCATCAATGCCAAACAAAAGTGCAAGTTGGTTCGGCTTTTCTCTCATGAATGTCCAATCAGGCTCTTCTGAAAACTACCAAAAAAAAAGGACATCTTTTGACATTACAAACCTATGTGTTAACTCTAGTCTCTTTTTCTTTCATTCCAAATGATCTCCCTTAAGAAAAAGTTCAACAATGCTCAAAATCATACATGTCAACAAACAGATCAAGAGAGAGATCTTGCCATATTACTATTCTGATAGACAAACAAAATAATTTGAAATCAATAAAGTTACAAAATAATCAGTACCTTCACAAATTCTGTCATGGCCATGAAAATGACATTCCGCATTGTATGATACTGCATAATTTTATTAAGATACGCGCGTCAACCTAGAACTCATTCAGATTGCAGTAAGGTGATAGTATTTAACTGGAAAAATTAATCTTCCCAAGAAATATGGCTACAAAGCATGATATATGTAAATCAAGTACCAGAACACGAGTAATTTAGTTTCTAAACTATCAGAATAATAATATGCAGCACATTCTTCATGACTGAAGTTAGGAATATTTGGACCACATCCAATCAGGGATGAGCATAAGTGCCCACACTACCGCTCATGCTTCGCATACATATTTCAATATAATCTGTTTAATTGCATACTTTGTGCTCCTATATCATTCCTAAACTCTCTCCACAAGTTAGGAGCACACGAGAAAAAAATTCTAGTCGGATCCTTTACACCTATTTTTCTATTGACTAGTCAGATGTTCTCAGTCAGTCAGACTATCAAAGGGAACTTCTCTTATGCTATGCTTGAACATTAGTATGTTAGTTTTTTTTTTGACAGGATACTAGCTGCTTGGAGCTAGAAAGAAAAACAGAAAAAACAAGTTCTAGTCACTACATGATTTTCAACAAGAAACCTAATAAAAAATGAAGTCCTACTAATTTAACAGCTTCTTCCAACCATCTGGGCAGGTCACTCCCCCTATGGAACAAGGAAATTTCAGGATTCTTCAAGGCATGCTTAGCTAGTGCATCAGCCACTATGTTGAGCTCTCTTGGACAGTAATGCATTTCCAATTCTGGGTGCTCCAATAAGTTGTTGTGGATCCTCTGCAGAGATGTTTTGACATTATCAGAGTTTGCTGCATTTCCACTCCTGATTTGTTGCAAAGCTTGAAGACAATCTGTGTACACATTGTCAATCCTCCATACTCCAGTCCTGCTGTACTCCAAAGCCTGCAATACTGCTTGTACTTCAGCATGCATACTAGATTCAGCCACTGCAGTTGAAGACCCTGCCAAAATTATGTTGTCTCTACCCTTGATGAAGATAAAACCTACACCACAGTGTGAAATATTATCAATCCAGGCTGCATCACACAAAATGGATATTGATTGTTTAAAATGTGATGAGTGTAGATACTCCCTGAATTGTTCTTGGATCTTCCAAAAATGATCATGTGTACTAGTTAATGCATTCTTGTAAATTTGTAGAGGTTGCCACCTTCTGTTGTTAAAGATGTTGTCACACCTTGCTTTCCAAATTGACCATGCGCAGGTTGCAACCAGAGCCTTAGTGAACCTTTGATTTATATTTTCCTTCCTAGTATTCATTACTAGCCAATCTCCAGCCATGATGTTGTATCCATTGGTAGCATCCCACCCAACATGATTTGCTATAGCATTCCAGCATATTTGAGCTGTACTGCAGTCCTCCATGAGGTGCGTGATAGTCTCTCTTGCCAGTCCACAGAAAGAACAGCTTGTTTGTGGGCCTATTCCAAGTGAATATAAATATTCATAAGTTGGAATTTTTCCATGCATGAGCCTCCAAGTGAAGGTTTTCACCCTAGGGGCTACATTGAGGCTCCATATCTTTGCCCATCCTTGCCATATGCTGTCTAAGGGTGAATCCTGATTTAACATAAGGTAAACCTCCCTGGTGATATTATCTTTGAATCCAGCTGGACCCCAAACCCATTGATTAGTCATCTCTGTTTCATAAACATTTTTGCATAACCTGTTCCAATCCCCAGTGTTCCCAAAGCAGTTTACCAATTCAGAACAGTTAATTCTATTGTCACTTAATAAGTCAGAAATATTCAGATTTTCTACAGGTAAATTCATGTTAAGTGGCATGGGTTTATATGCAATAGGAATGTCAAACAACCATGGGTCTTCCATAAAGCTTACCATGTTTGGATTACAGCTATTGATGCACAAATTTTGTTTCACTAATTAAGAAGTATGCCATAACTTCTTAAAAAACCAGGAAGTTGAAACACTACACATTTTGTCCCAAGGATTCAAGGGGCCATACTTCAACTGGGCTATTTGGACCCAAAACTTCCCTTCATTGTTTAGTAAAGCCATTATGTTTTTGGTCATAAGGGCAGTTCTGGCCTTTTTTAAATTCCTAATCCCTAACCCTCCCTCAGATTTATGGAGAGTGGTAATAGACCAACTCATGGTTTGGATGGAACCTCTTGTATTGCCACTAGTCCATAGAAATTTCCTGGATAACTTGGAAAGCTGTTCAATGACTGTATCAGGAACTGGATAACAAGATAGAGGATAGATTGGGATGGACATTAAGGAAGAGTTTACCAATATGGCCCTACCAGCTAATGATATTGAGGAGGCATTCCAGGCCCTGAGGCTATTGATTGTCCTGTTAATCAAGGGACTCCACTGATTAATAGGAATTTTTTTTGGTGAGATGAGCACTCCTAAATATTTAAAAGGAAAAGACCCAAGCCTCATTCCCATAATATCTACTATGGATCTTTTAACTCTGTTATTAAACCATGAAGGGAAATGGAGGGAAGACTTACCCATATTTACCTTCTGTCCTGTTAACTGACTATACACTTCCAAGCATAACTTGCAACTCCTTGCCACAGCCCTAGATGCTTTTGTGACAATGAGGGCATCATCTGCAAATAATAAGTGATTGAAGTTGCAAGCTAGCCTGTTGTCATACCCTGGAATAAGATTCAAATGCATAGCACAATTTAACATAGTAGTAAGATTCTGAGATACGAGGAGGAATAGGAAAGGAGAAAGGGGATCACCCTGCCTAACACCTCTAGAACTATGAATCCATACAGTTGGTTTCCCATTTATTAAAAAAGAGAAAGAGGGGGCTGTGATACAGGCATGAATCCAGGAAATCCAAGCTTCAGGAAATTTCATTATGTGCATAGTGGCAAGAATTGCGTTCCATTCAAGAGCATCATAGGCTTTCTCAATGTCTAGCTTAAGTATCATCCTTGGGGGGACTTTGTACTCAACTTCTAATGAATGAACAACTTCTTGTATGGCAATGATGTTGTCGAATGTGGATCTACCAGCAATGAAACCAGATTGCTCTGGCCCTATGAGTTTGGTTATAACTCCTTTCAATCTATTGGACAATATCTTTGCCAAGATTTTGTAAGCCACATTGCACAATGAAATAGGCCTAAAATCTTGGACTTTGTTAGATATGTCCTGCTTTGGTATTAAAGCTATGTATGTCTTTCCCCAATCTGGAGGCAAATGTGAGGTATGAAAAAAATGTTTAATGGCATTGAAAAGATTATCTTTGATAATATCCCAATAGAAAAGATAAAACTCCACATTGAAACCATCAGGTCCAGGGCTCTTGCCCTTAGGCATATTCTTCAATGTCTTGTAAACCTCTGGTAATGTAACAGGTCTAGTTAAGTTTGTTCTATCCTCCTCATTTAGTGAAGGCAAATCATGGGGTAGCTTGTGTATCAAGTCAGCTATGAAATTCTCACTTCTGGTTGACCACAATTTAGAGTAAAAATCAGTGAAGGCTGTTCCAATAGCCTCTTGATCATCTAAAATTAGGCCTTGTTCATTGGTTATTACCGAAATTTTATTTCTATGACCTCTTATCTTTGCTTGTCTATGAAAAAAGCTTGTATTGTAGTCACCATATTGCAGCCACATAAGCTTTGATCTCTGGGCCCACCTCAATGAGTTTTGTCTAATTAGAGCTTGATGTTTATTGTATAGACCTCTCAAAGCTAAGCTCATGATATCATCAAAACCAGCATTAGATTCCATACTTTCTAGATACCTTATTTCTTCTTCTGTTTCAACTATATTTCTATCTAGGGGAGTGAGTTTTTTAGCTTTCCATCTACAGAGATTGTTTCTAGTTTGTGAAATAGAATGATTAAAGGCCTGCATTGGATTTGCCCTAGGTCTCTCCCCCCATGCTTTGCTTACATTCAAGTGGCATTCATCATATTCCAACCAAAAGTTGTCAAATCTAAATACCCTCTGTTTGGTATGAGAAAAAAATTTTGCAGTTAAAAGGAGAGGCGAATGATCAGAGGCAGTTCTAGATAGATGGTTATTGATGTATGAGTCAAAACATGTTACCCACTCACTATTTGCCATAACCCTGTCTAACCTTGCCCATCTCCTTGCCATTCCTAATTGATTGTTACACCAAGTGTACGGAGATCCAACAAATCCCAAATCCAGTAGTTGATTTCCAGCTACAAATTCATTAAATAATTTAGATTTGGGTGCATAGTTATCAAATCTGCCCCCTCTGTGTTCTTCAGTGGACATGATTGCATTAAAATCTCCCATTAATACCCAAGGTAGATTAAAAGAGGAAAATATTTCTAATTCTATCCAATGGCATTTCTGCTCTTGAATGTTTTGTGAATTGTATATCACCGATAATACCCATTCTTTGGGTTTTTCTGATGAGATGATCAAATGCAGGGAAAAGCGAGAAAGGGCTAAGGGAGTGACCATACCTACCCTCTGTTTCCAGAGGGCGACGATTCCTCCTGACATTCCTTGTGCAGGTATTGCTGCCCATTGCCACTCCCGAGAAATTTTTTTGCACAACTTGGCTACTCTAGTTGATTATGCTCTTGTTTCAATCAAACACAAGAACTCCGGTTGATGATCCTTCATGAGTGATTTAATTCTGCTCAATGTAATGTTGTTCGATGCGCCCCTGCAATTCCAGCATATCATTTTAATTGCATTCATTAGTGTAATGAAAGTATATGAGAGTAGTAAAATAATGGAGATGAAAAACTCCTCAATTTATATTAGCCTGTGCTGCTATTTCTGGTCCTTCCAACCGCCCCTTTTTGGAGCATGAACCTTCTTTGGATTTGTCCCTTCTGGCCAAGGCTTCCATCTTGGCTTCCTTTTGCACTTGAGCCAGAGGCATGTCATCGTCGTAAATGTCCTGTGGATTCTCCAGCTCATCAGGAGCTTCCTCCATCAATTGATCACTGCCAGCTTCTTGCTTCTTGTCCTCAATAGCCAACATAATCCTGTCTACTAGCTGATCATGTTTCTTCGGATATGACTCGATCCCCTTTCCCTTGTTCCTCAGCCTTTGATCTGTATCAAAGGATGTGAGCAGTTCGATACTTGGTCGAACCATACCTCCAGAAAATCTCTCTTGATTCTTGGGTTGTTGCTTCCCCAGGTCTGTCCCCTTCTTCTGCACTAGCGCCAGCTGTTGAGATCCGGCAGCCATGTTGCTGATCGGGTCCTCTGATCTCTCGATGGTATTTGCGGTGTGATTCACAAGGGGCGGCCACTCCTTCTCCATCGATTCTCCCTGGAAGACTTGATGAAAAGAGTCACGGGATTGTATCTTCAGCCCCTTATGAAATCCTCCACGACCTCCACGTGTCGGTCGTCCAGTCACCAAGCTTTCCACGTGCCTGTCTCCAGAATTGGCTACCGGTTGACCACTGATCCTCCCTGGTTCCACTATCTTGCGACCATGGTTTGGAGGTCCTCTGCCTCTCCCACGACCTCTCCGAGCTCCTGCAATTTTCCATGTGGATATGTCATCTTTTTCAGGGAGCTGGTCATTCTTTTGGCCTGGACCTTCCGGATTGTTGGCTTCGAAAGTTCCTTGACCTTCAACAGTGATGTTCATGGGCTGTGTTTCAGACAGCACTCCATCCCCTTGCCCATTCTCTACTCCTCCTTCCTTCAAATTACAGGGAATCATTTTGCACATTCCTATTGAATGGCCTATACAACCACATCTGAAGCATAAGGTGGGGATTCGTTCATAGATCACAGCCACCAGTGACTCCCTTTCATCTTTTCCAACCCATAAGGCCCTTTGGAGTGGCTGAGACAGATTGAGCTGCACACATATGCGAGCAAATTTTGATCTTCCCATTTCAAGCTCCTCATCTTCAACCTCCATGGTATGTTGATCAATCTTTAAAACCGGGCCAAGAAGAGAGCCCAATCCCTCCAAGGTTTCAAACTCCCAATACTCCATGGGCAAGTGGTGTAGTTGGACCCACACCGCCGCCGTTTCAAGCTTCTCGAACGCCGGTTGGAAGTTCTCCTTCCAAGGCATCAGCTGAAGCACCATTCCTCCTATGGTCCAGGGTCCATCCCAGAGAGCTCTGTTCATCAGTTCAGTGGAGTGGCAACGAATGAAATAAAATCCATTGGGCAGGTCTGATATGGAGAACGTGCCCAGATCGCTCCACAAGTTTGAAAGAGTTGATCTCACCTGATCTAGAGGTAAAGCTCTCCCCAGAAATTTTCCATACAATACATTGTGCATACGAGCTTGAGCTCTCTGTTGAAAATCCTCATCGGGGATGTACCTTGGATGGTTAAGTTTCTTCAGCTTTTCAAAATTTTCTCTAGAATTCACAGTTTCATCAGCAAAGAATTTTGGTTTCTGTTCACCCGCTACAGCACGGACCCATGATTTGCCAGGTTGGGTTCTGTTATCCCCGCCTCCGTCCCCACTCGCCATCGCAAGTGGGCCAGAGCTCGTCGGATGGTCGGAGAAGGTTTCTCAGTAAGAGGTCCACAATCGCCTCAGAGCTCCACTGGAAACTAGCCGTTAGAAGTCTCTGCTTAAACTTCTGTTAGTATGTTAGTTTTATCAAGATTCTAACACAAACACACTCTTCTATCCAAAATTCAATTATAAAATAAGAAGAATGTCCACCTGCATAAGGTTACTGCAGACAGCATCAACAGCAGTTGTAGACCATGATTGCCCAAGCAATTTTCTAACAAGAGCTCTTGAAAATTGAGTTGGAAATGACCCCAAAAAGGACACAAGATACCTAGCAGTAACATTTAGAAAAGAAGACCTGAAGAACAAAAGGAAGTGATTAAGCAAGTGGCAGTTAATCTCCCTTCACGAAGTCTGATGTGAATATATGATACTTCAAAAAATTGAAATTAGGTGGCCAAAAGTATTATTTCTTAAATCAAATGTGTGGCAGCACCATTTTTTTTTAATCAGAAGTTCATAGTTTGCACCAAGCACTTGATATTCTGATTCATCACAGCCTTTCACTAAATTTGAGGTTAAATCCTAGTTTTCCTCCAAGCGAGAGTATATTGCCAACTTCATTGTCTGATAAAAGCCAGTAGTCAGTATCCAACTACAAAACAGAGTAAAATAACATTGCAGTTATCAATCCTTACAAGTCACAACCATAACAAAGCCTCTACCTACGTCTGATGAACAGGTTGGAGTTAGAAGTTCTGAAAGATGTTATTTTAACTTATTTAACATTTATGAGTGACCAATCAGTCCTGCCAGTCACAAAATAAAAGGGCATGGGGCAAAGTATTTGTGACTTTCAGAAAAGGCTTCCCTACTCTCTATATCAGTTAATTATTGAATGCATGTGGAACTTGCCAAGTTAATAATAGACAACCGTCTGGATATCCCAAAAGATGAAAAACATTATAAAAAAAAAAAGAAAAAAAAAACTATTTGGCATGAATGATTCTATAAAATAGAAAATCTCCATGTAGATTAAATATGGTAAATAAAAAAATTGACTTGTGGGTATAAATTTGTAGAATTGGTTTATTAGAGATTTATCATGTCCTAATATTTAGAACTACTTTCAAACAACCAGGAGTAACACAGATTAAATTCATCAGTTAAATTAGCAGACTTACATCGACCTCTGAAGGAAGAATTCTCTTGATACCGCCAAAAAAGTCCTCTGAGGCACTTGCATTAGGGCATGCCGGGTGAGTGTCACAAATATTTTGCTCAATTGCATTCCCTCCAATAGTTTCTGTCATCAAAGATACTGCAGGCTGCCTAACAGACCCCAAATCTGATGTAGGTGGGTGCATCGCTTCAAATTGACTAGAAATGGATGGAAAGTTATTAAGAGTTATCAGGTCCATTTTAATTACATGTTACTATATAAAAATATAGTAAACATCTATTAGACCCAAGTTGCTTCTGAGGACAATTCTATATCTTCTATGGGATAGTCATCAGCCTGCTGTGTAATGGTTTTGGGGTTTAGAAAAAAAAAATAACTTGACAAATGACTCCTTCCAATCTACAGGCTTTCTCAGTTTGATAATGAGTATAAAGTAACCGCATCCTATTTCCAATATGTCCAACTTGTCTATTTAAGAATTCGCCATTAGAAGATGTATAAACAAAAGAATATAGAAATAACACAACTTGCATCGTGGGGTGTCTAAATCTTTGGACAGAGCTGTCAAGGATAAAGAAATAAATAAATAAGACAAGTTGTTCATGTATATATATGTATAAACAAAAGAATAAAGAAATAACACATGCATCTTGCATTGAACACTGTGTTGAATACTGCAAATGCCGTGCATGGAAAGAGATAAACCAGATCTGCTTTCAATCAAAGCACATAACCAGATCCAGATCTAAGAGACTTGCAGTTTCAGGTTTGGAGGAGAAGCAATGGCAGTGGAAGCAGCTCTCGTGTCCTCCTTGTCGCTGGTTGTCAAGTTGTCGGCGCCTCACGTCCTTGAATATCTTGGTCCTCTGTGGGACGGCATTGATGACGAGCTTCAGAAGCTCCAAGGAGCCATGCTCGGAATCCAGTCTATTATCCGAGATGCAGAGGAGAGGCAGGTCAACGATGAGGCTGTCAAGAACTGGTTGACCAAGCTCAAGCATGCCGCTTATGACGCGGAGGACGTTTTGGACCAGGCCAACACTCATATCCTGGTGCTCCGCCGGAAGTCGGAGCTTTACGGTCGTCTGACCAGCAAGGTGCGCAACTTCTTCTCTCTTGATAACCCACTCATTTTTCTCCTGAAGCTTGGGAGAAAGCTTAAAAGTATCATCCGTAGAATAGATGGTATCACGGAGGAGATGCACAAGTTCAATTTCAAGGAGTATAATCATATGCCTCAGAGAACCAGGCCACAGACCTACTCGTTTGTGGTTGAATCAGAAATGGTTGGCAGAGATGCAGATAAAGATGAAATTGTGCAGAGCCTCATTGATGATCGCCATTTTGATGAGAATGTCACTGTGTTTTCAATTGTGGGCATGGGGGGTCTAGGCAAGACCACTCTTGCTCAGCTGGTCTACAATGATTCAAGGGTGGAGAGATGTTTCGAACCGCGAATGTGGGTATGCGTTTCTAATGATTTTGATTGTGTGAAGCTTGCTAGAGCAATCATTGAGTCAGCTACAAAGAAACAGTGTGATCTGCGAAACTTGGAATTGCTGCAGCGAGAGCTGAGACAAGTGTTGGAGAGGAAGAGATATTTGCTAGTTTTGGATGATGTCTGGAATGAAGATATGCATAAGTGGGACGAGTTAAGAGCACTGTTGACTTGTGGACAGGAAGGCAGCAGAGTTGTTGTAACCACACGTAATGAGAATTGTTCCAGTGTGATGAATGCCCAGGTTACTCATCGTCCGCGATGTTTATCTGAAGAGAACTCTTTGGTTTTGTTTGAACAACTTGCATTTGAAAGAGGTGTGCCGCAACATCAAAATATGGTGATGATTGGGAAGAAGATTGTGAGCAAGTGTGGAGGATTACCGCTTGAGATAAAAGCATTAGGAGGATTAATGCGTTCTAAGCATGGAGAAAGCGAATGGCAGTCTGTGTTGGATAGTGAAATATGGAATTTACGGCCTATTCAAGATGGGATCCTACCAGCATTGTGGTTGAGCTATGTTGACATGCCTTATCATTTAAAGAAATGTTTTTCCTTCTGTGCATTATTCCCCAAAGACTATGAGATCGGAAAAGAGTTGCTTATTGAACTTTGGATGGCTCATGGGTTTATTCCATCAAAAGAAGGAATGGATTTGGAAGTCAAAGGCAATGAGATTTTCAATGAGTTGGTGCGGAGATCCTTTGTACAACAAGATGTTAAACAGGCAGCCGAATATTCATCTGCTTTTCATCTCCAACAAGCATGGAGATATACCGGTTACGTTGGTGCAACAACATGTAAGATTCATGATCTGATGCATGACCTTGCACTATGTATTGTTGGGGATGAAATTATTACTAGAAATGAAATGTTTGGACTTGGTGAATCTGTTGAATCCATGAATATCCCAAAAGGAACTCGTCATTTGCTATGGCTGAGTTATTCATGTGTTAAATTGAGTAATTGTCAGAGTATCCGCACCTTTACTATGCAAACTGAAGTCTCTGATTTGATTAAATTGAGAACCCTTAGAGCTCTTTCCATGGAAAGTTGGTCCGCACAACTTGGTTCAATAGGAAGTTTGCAACTTTTAAGATACCTTGACCTTTGTGGATGTCAAGCACTTAGGAAATTGCCTGAGACAATTTGTATGCTTGTTAAACTACAGACTTTGAAACTATATAATTGTAATAAACTTATTGAGCTTCCCAAGAGGACGAGGTACATGAGCAGCCTTCGCCACCTTGATATTGAAGCCTGTTCTAGTTTGAGGAGCATGCCACCTGGTTTGGGTCAATTAAAATGCTTAAAAACATTACCAATGTATATCGTTGGCAGCTATAAAGACAACAACAGTCTACAAGAGCTAAAGGATTTGAATCTCGGTGGTCGGCTTGAGTTGTGTGACCTCCATATGGTGAAGAATGCCTCAGATGCTAAAGAAGCAAATATGCGGTCTAAGCAAAACATTAAATCATTGACATTAAGGTGGGGAAAGCCTGGGTTGGAACATCAAGCTGTGTTGGAAGCCTTGGAACCTCACTTTGGCATTAATTAATTGGCTGACAGTGGAGTGTTATGTAGGCACCTAATTTCCACTGTAGATGGGAGATCTCCAAAATCTGGTTGACATTACTCTACATAACTGCCGAGAATGCACTCCCACCACTCAAGCAATTGTCGTTTCTTAAGGCTCTGATTATTGATGAAATGCATGGCATCAAACACATCATCAACAGCACCAGCAACAATACAATGCAAGTATTCCTTGGGTTGAAGGAACTGGTGCTATATGGAATGCGGAACTTGGATGGATGGTGTGTGTGGAGGAGGGAAGATAAGCATTTTCATCTTCTTTCCTTAACTGATTAGTATGAGAATCAATGATTGTCTGAAGATTACAACCAAGCCATCATACTGTGAGGCTCGGGACTCTCCACCCATCTCTAAGAAAAAAGGGTTCTTCAAGAATTTGAAATCTCTTGAAACATTGGTGATATATGGTAACTGTGGTGATCTTCTTTTGTTTCTTGAAGATGAGGAAGAAACAATGGGCATCAGCTCTTCACTTCTGGAAATAACAATTAGAAACTGGAATAGTTTCTCACCATCTTTGGGGTCATGGAAGGTCCCCTCTCTCAAAAAGCTAAGCATTTCGTTCTGTGACATGTCCTGGTCGCCAGAGGAGATGTTTAGAGGTTTGAAGTCCCTTGAGTATCTTTCTATATATGGATGTCACAATCTAATTTGGAACGGGGCCTCCTCACAAGGCTTTAGTGCTCTGACATCACTTCAACGACTGTGTGTTGAAAATTGCAATAACTTGAAAAGCCTACCCAAGTGTCCGACATCACTTCAGGAACTCAGGGTTGAATATTGCCAAAGTATTGAATATCTGCCACAAGGACTCACTTCACTCAAGTCTCTAACTATTGACGCCTGCCCCATATTGAAGTCGTTCCCAGATGACGTCCAACAAAGACTCCCTGCTATCGAAAGTCGAAGAATCGAAGGATGCCCTGAGCTGAAAAGGCCATAGCTACGAGGAGGAGAGCTTCGGCACCTTGTCTCGCACATGCAAGAGGAACAAATAATATTGGCTTGAAGTAACAAGAATGGATCCGAGATTATTTTTTGTGATGATATATCTACATGAAATGAAACAATCTTTTTTATTATTATTATTATTCTCTGATATGTATGTATGCCTTTTATCCATTTTGTTTTGCTCTGTTTTGACATTATATCCTCTTCTTATTTGTCAACTTATTTTATCTATGGCTAAATTGCCAATATTATGATATTGTGGTTGTTCTGTTTTACTAGAGGTTGATTTGTTATATGGGCCGAAAAAAAAGGCATATATGTAATTATATTATTATTATTATTTATTAATGATTTAGGGCGTTGGGAGAGAGAGAGAGGCTAGCGTGTGAAATTTATAGGAAGTTGTTGCCCTGCGTTGGGTTAGATTCAAATTAAATCAAAATTATTTTATATAATTTGTTTTTCCAGTACTAATTGTTTTAATTATGTTGTTAATTAGCGTTCCAAATTTTATTATTATGGAAAATAAAATGTAAAGGATTATGATTTTGTATTTTAAATGTGATAAAATTATGTATTTTGTGTTGCTTTCAAAATTGAAGTCAAATATTAAAATTATTATGAATACAAATAAAATGTTTCAAAATATTTTTAATTGTCTTTTTTATCTTTAAAATTGTATAATTGCCTCGAAACTACTAAAACCCAAAATTTTTAAAATATATTAAATTTACTAAAAACACATCATCATGCATTCATCATTCTAATCAAACACTAAATTTTGTAAGAAAAATATAAGTGGAACCCACGGTTGTGCACTCCAACCCAATTAAACTATTTGGAGTGATTCCAATAACATGCATAGCATCATAATCTACATATAAGAAAAATTACCCTGCAATCATCCCAATGATGGACTGTTTCAAGGAATCCCTGTTTAAAGCCAGAAATGGATAGAGACCCACAGAAAACTTAACCTGCAAAAGCTCTCCACAAAATCATTGACCTCCTGGGCTCCCAAAAGAAAGAAGAAATTACCAAAACAATGTCTGACTAGATTAAGGAAACACTGATCACCTGATTTGGATGTCTCTTGAAAATTTCAAAACATATATATGCTCCAATTGAGTGCCCAACCTTCAAGAACAGAAGATAAATATTATCAGAAAGAACCTTTTTCATAATTTTGAAGTATTGATAAGTTTCACACTCTGAACTTCATTTGACATACTTTTGAAAGAAAAAAGTCCATTTATGAAAGTTTGAGAGTAGGGAACACAAACAAGATCCAGAAAAATGCCACAAGTTGGTTTCCGGTCAAGTATACTGCCATTCTGTTATTTTAATATTAAGAGACAAACAGTAGATATAAGAACTTCCTCTAGCATTCAAAAACATCATGCCAGTGATTTAAACAAAAGATGAGAAACTATAGCATAAATAACAAGGCCAATTGTTGATTTCATGCTGCAAGTAAAAATATGACTCCATTGCAATGTTCTGTTTAAGGTCTTTTCATCATAATAAAAGCCAGAGCAGAAGTTGCTACCAGTACTAAGGGAGTTTCACTGCTCTGGAGCTCTTGTTTAATAAAACCCTCCTGCAGAAAATCATTTATCGAGAAATATCGATCATGCAGATCTGCTATACATCAAACAAATCACTAAAATGGAGACATAGCAAGCCAATAAAGAAGAAGAGTTATTTTTCATGAAAACCTTGTGATCAATTTGCTCTTGTAGTGAGAATTTTCTTCCACATTCCCAATCCTGGTAAGAAACAATAGATCAGATACAACTCTGAATCATCAGTCAAAATAATAAAGTAGCAACAACTTCCACATTTCTTGAATGCAAAATATGCCCGATAGCTGGAAATACACACCACTGATCAGCAAAAGCCTCATAATGGCAACACACAAATTCAAGATTCAAAATGGCCAACAAATCACCTACCTGTTACAGTTGGTAGAGTGCTTCAATGAACTCCTTGTAAAACAAAGCAATGCCTGAGCTTTTCAGCACCCACATCCCAACAATCAATTCCAAAAGCCAACAAAATCTCAACTTGAAACATGATACACAAAGCACATACTGAAAAACACTAGTGGCTTGCATCAAACCTCGAGCAACTCAATCGAGAAACTACAATGCATCAACAAAAATTAGCTTTCCAGAAAAGAAAAATGGAATCGTTTGGTGCAGACAGAGGTCCAACCTGTAAACAAGGCAAATTCGAGAAGTTGCTTGTTTTCTCCCCAGTGGCAGCAATGCTTCTCCATCCATTGATGCCTTGGGAATAAGCTGCAACATTCTCAAGGAAACAAAAAGCTCAACTTTGAATTATATCATTTCACAATAATACATGATTATCATCAAGGAGACTTAAGATTCACGAAACCAAAACACGGATTTCATTTATTTGTATGGAATCCCTTGTGAACAAACAATTGAAGAGGGACCTGGTAGAAGACACCATACCTTGCTTCTCAATTGGAGAAGGGAAGAACAAGGGAGCAGAGCTGCAGAGAAGCCACACGAGAGACGGAGGAAATGTCAGCAGATCAGCACACGGGCCCGTTTGATACTTAAAAGGCCTGCCGAGCCCCGGGCCCACCAACGGCTTACAGGCCGGCGCCCTGGCATTGTGCTTACCGGGCCGTGTAGCTCGGAAATACTGCTTTACTTGGGCTTGGGCCACTGGATTTGTGTGGGTTAAAGTGATTGAAATATATAGGACGCTGGAGGTGAAGCTTTACATGTAATGTTTTTTTTTTTTTTTTTTTTAATGAGGATTGAGGAACTCAAAAGTTATTAAAAATAATTATTATTTTTATACAAATGTAATAATGCAAAATGAAAAGAAAAACAAAAATTTAAATTTTTCCTCACTTCTGGTAAACAAACAGATGAGGGGGAGAAATTAGTTTCATTTTCGTTACAAACATATCCTTAATAATCATCATTTAAAAAAGTGATTTAAAGTTTTTTTTTCATTTGAAACTCCTTTGCTTCTTGGTGCCAGGAGATATTTTACTGATTTTTATTATTATTAAAAATTGGCTCTACTTTGGGCTGCAGTGGATAATTCTAACATTATACACTTGGTTAAACTCATCTATCAAACCAAGTAATTGATATATAAAAGTTAACATTGGTTGGTAATCCCTGTCCCGGTCCTTTTCCTTGTGGTTATATTACCCACGGACTTGCAACAGTACCTTTGCACCATGACCAAGTGATTTGTTAGTATCTCTGTCCCTGCAAAAGTTTTTTGCCAATGGTCCGGGTTTGATTCACAGGTGAGGACATATTTCTGATAATAAACAGTGATTGTGCATGGATGATCACAGTGTCCATATGTGTGCGGACCTCACCCCATCACTAAAGATTGTGCACATCCTTGACTTCTGAGTGGTTTGCCATTCATTGCCAAAAAAAAATAATAATAATAAGATAAATATTATAGGTAAATAACTATTCATCCCTCAATAGTAAACTTATTCCTTATACGTCTTTCAATAGTAACTATTCATCCCCCTAGGGTCCTTGGGTAGGAACTTAGTGTAAATAGGGTTTTGGGTGAGTGTTTTCAAAAGGTAAATAGTGTATGCATAGTATAGGGACCTATAGGAAATTATCTCTAAATATTACCTTTGCTCCCAATTGAATTGATTCAGTAAATAAGGATTCTCAAATTAGAAATGATCAGACTGGGGATGTGGCCCAGTGTAAGCCAGTAGATCCCTTCTATATATATTATCCCTATCCCCCTGGTCTCTAGTGAGAAGCTCTTTTGAAAAGAAAAAAAGGGAAGCCATGGCCATGGCTGCCTCTCTGGTTCTACGCCCTCTTACTCCACCGGCCAAACCCAGGAAACCAAGAGATTTCTCCACCCAGCTCACCAATTTCAAAGAGCCAGACAAGTAAGAGCTCTAGCTCTTCAAGAGACCAAAGAAGGGCCAGACACAGCTGAAGAGGTCACTAAGAAATATGGACTAGAGGTTGGATTATGGAAGGTAAAAAGCTTCACCAGAAATATAACTTAATTAGTTTCATGTTATAAATTGTTGCTTGATTGTCTAATAACTCTTGGTTTTATGTAGATATTTAGCTCAAAGAAGGTGATGATGATGATGATAAGGAAAAGGGGAAATCAAAGACAGATGAAGCTAAGGAACTGCTGGCAAAGTATGGAGGAGCCTACCTGGCAACATCAATCACTCTCTCTTTGATCTCCTTCTCTCTCTGCTATCTCCTTGTCAGTGCTGGGATTGATGTCCAGGCCCTGCTCAGCAAGGTTTCATAAAATCCTATGACTTAGTAGGCTAAGAGAATGAGAAAGGAAAAGGATTGATACTGAAGGTTTGATTTTGGCTGCAGGTAGGCATTGCAACAAATGAAACTGGGGAGAAGATGGGGACATTTGCACTGGCTTATGCTGCTCATAAGGCTGCATCACCCATCAGGTTCCCTCCCACTGTAGCACTCACCCCCATTGTTGCTAGTTGGATAGGTAAGAAGCAAGTCAAGGAAGATAAAAACTAAGTGCTTTATTACCTTACTCAGCTCTTTGATTTTGAAGGTGACATCCAGCTTTCCACTCTGGATGCATGTACTGTAGAAAACAACTATATCTTGAAATCTAGTATACAATAGAACCTGTGACTGATGATGTAATTGAGCTTTCTAGAAAGGGTTAAAAGACACTTTTGGTCCCTGAAAATGGTACAATTGTTCACTTACATCCCTGTATTTTCATTTTGTTTAATATTGTCCCTGTATTTTGCGTATTTGATCAAATACAGTCCCTGATGCTGACGTGGCACTTATGTGCCATCCAAGAGACATACGAATGAAATACGTGAGTATTTATTTATTTTATTTTTTTTTAAATTGATATCTTTTGCTGATGTGGAGCGCCACATATACCACTGACGTGGCATAATAATTTAAAAAATTAATAAAAAAATTTGAATGATGCTGCTGACATGGCATTTAAAAAAAATAAAATATAATTAATTATTTTACAAACAACTTAATTAACTTTATTACAAATCAATCAACTACTTAATTAGCCTAATTAAAAAACACAATTAAACTTAATTAACCTTATTTCAAACAACTTAATTAATTTAATTAAAAAACATAATTAAACTTTCCAAACTAAACCCTAAACCTAACCTAACCCTCTCCCTCTGGCCACCATAGTCGCCGCCTCTGGTCGACTGCGACACCATGTCTCCTCCACTTACCGGCTGGCGCCGCCGCGCCGTGCAACTCCGCCCTCTGCTCCCTCGCCGACGCCGACCCCTTCATCTCCACCTCCGTCTCCGGCGAGCTTGCGACAGACGTCCTCTCCCTTTCCTTCACCGACGGCACCAACCCCTCATCTCCATTTCAACCAAACAACAGCAATCCCAACCCTCTAATAGACTCCGCCCCTACCCCATCGTTGGCAACCTCCCCCAGTTCCTCCGTCACCGCCACCGCCACCGCTTCCTCGACTGGATGACCGAACTCCTCACCGCCAGCTCCACCAACACCATCTCCTTCCATTGTCTCGACAACGTCCGCGACATCATCACCGCCAATCCCTCGAATGTCGAACACCTCCTCAAGTCGCGACAACTACCCCAAGGGCCCCCACTTCATCCACCATCTCCAAAACCTCTTTGGCCGCGGGATCTTCAACGTTGACAGCCATCTCTGGCGCGTCCAGCGCAAGACTGCCAACTTCGAGGTCAACACTCGCTCCCCCCGCAGCTTCATCGTCATCAACGTCCAGCACGAGATCTTCTCCCGCCTCCTCCCCTTGCTCCGCAAATCCTCCAGAACCGGCGCCGCCATTGACCTTTTGTTGGAAAACTTTATTTCGATTTCTCCAATGTTTGGATCTGATGAGTAGATATGTCTGAATGGTTGGGCATTTGTGTTCATTCTGATTTTTGAGAAACAACAGAGCTTTTCTGAGAACATCATGGGTTCTTCAGGATCAAAGGGGGTTTCGAGATCTAGATCTCCTCGACGGAGTTCTTCATCTCCATGATTGATGGATCTGAGATCCATAACACCGCAAGATCTCTCTCCCCCTGCTCCGTCACCTGTGTTGGTCTCGCCGCCTCACCGCCGCTGCCGGGAAGATATTTCCGCCACCAGCGCTAGGGTTTAGTTCATTAAGGATTTAATTATGTTTATTGTTTGGATAATGAGGTTAATTAAGTCATTTGTAAAATAATTAATTATATTTCATTTAAAAAAATGCCATGTCAGTAGCATCCTTCAAATTTTTTATTAATTTTTTAAATTTTATGCCACGTCAGCGATACATGTGGCACTTTACATCAACAAATACAACTAGTTGTTATGCCACATAAGCAAAATACATCTATTTTCTAATTAAAAAAATAAATAAATACCCACATATTTCATTCGTATGCCACTTGGATGCCACATAATCGCCACGTCAGCATCAGGGACTGTATTTGATCAAATACGCAAAATACAGGGATTGTATTGAACAAAATGAAAATAATGAAAGTGAACAATTACACTGTTTTCAGGGACGAAAAGTGTCTTTGACCCTCCTAGAAAATAGCAACTAAGACAAGATCATGGTTTTTTTTTTCATTCTTTTTCCTGCTTATCAAGGGCTTCAGAAGGGGTTGAAGAGGGCTGGCCTCTGCATGGCTTGATGTATGGGGCTGAGACACTGTTTGCAATTCTCAAGCCTTTGAGTCTGATTTGGGTTTTGGTGGAACTTCCACAACAGATGATGCAGGGGTTTGCGGCGACGACGTAGTGGTAACACCCTCGTTAAATTGATCAAGTCCATCCATCCAATTCCAGGAAGAATCTGTATGCGCTTTAATCAAGTCATGGATTTCATTTGCAAAATTTTTAAGAAAAATATGCAAGGAACATGATACTAAATGAAGAACATATTTAGAAGGATACCAGGGGTCTTCCAAATGTCTGTAATGCTGACATCCAAGTCTGATAGAAGCCAGTAGTCAGTATCCAACTACAAAACAGAGTAAAATGACATGCAGATATCAATCCTCACAAGTCACAACCATAATAAAGCTTCCACCTACATCTGATGAACAGGGTGGAGTTAGAAGTTCTGAAAGATGTTATTTTATCTTATTTAACATTTATAAGTGACAAATCAGTCCTGCTAATTACAAAATAAAAGGGCCTGGGGCAAAGTATTTGTGGTTTTCAGAAAAGGTTTCCCTATTCTCTGTATCAGTTAATAAATGAATGTATGGAGTGTGTCAATCAAACTAATGTGGAATTGCCAAGTTAATTATAGACAACAGTATGCATATCCCAAAAGATGAAAAAACATTAATAAAAACTATTTTGCTTGAATGATTCTATAAAATAGAAAAACTCCAGGTAGATTAAATATGTTAAATAAAAGAATGATTTGTGTCGGTATAAATATGTAGAATTGGGTTATTAGAGATTTATCATGTCCTAATATTCAGAACTACTTTCAAACAACCAGGAACACCACAGATTAAATTTGTCCGCAGACTTACATCAACATAGTAAATGAAGAACATATTTAGAAGGATACCAGGGGTTTTCCACATGTCTGTAATGCTGACATCCGCGTCTGATAAAAGGCACTAGTCAGTATCCAACTACAAAACAGAGTAAAATAACATTGCAGATATCAATCCTCACAAGTCACAACCATAACGAAGCCTCTACCTACATCTGATGAACAGGTTGGAGTTAGAAGTTCTGAAAGATGTTATTTTAACTTATTTAACATTTTATGGGTGACCAATCAGTCCTGCTAGTCACAAAATAGAAGGGCCTGGGCAAAGTATTTGTGACTTTCAGAAAAGGCTTCCCTACTCTCTATATCAGTTAATTATTGAATGCATGTGGAACTTGCCAAGTTAATTATAGACAACGGTATGGATATCCCAAAAGATGAAAAAACATTATAAAAAAAAAACTATTTGGCATGAATGATTCTATAAAATAGAAAAACTCCAGGTAGATTAAATATGTTAAATAAAAGAATGACTTGTGTCGGTATAAATTTGTAGAATTGGTTTATTAGAGAGATTTATCTTGCCCTAATTAATATTCAGAACTACTTTCAAACAACCAGGAGTAACACAGATTAAATTTATCAATTAAATTAGAAGACTTACATCGACCTCTGATGGAAGAATTCTCTTGATACAGCCAGAAAAGTCCTCTGAGGCACTTGCATTAGGGCATGCCGGGTGAGTGTCACAAATATTTTGCTCAATTGCATTCCCTCCAATAGTTTCTATCATCAAAGATACTGCAGGCTGCCCAACAGACCCCAAATCTGATGTAGGTGGGTGCATCGCTTCAAATTGACTAGAAATGGATGGAAAGTTATTAAGAGTTATCAGGTCCATTTTAATTACATGTTACTATATAAAAATATAGTAAACATCTATTTGACCCAAATTGCTTCTAAGGACAATTCTATATCTTCTATGGGATAGTTATCAGCCTGCTGTGTAATGGTTTTGGGGTTTAGAAAAAAAAAATTAACTTGACAAATGACCTTGTCAACACCTATCGCGTTGAACACTGCAAACGACTCCTTCCAATCAAAAGGCTTTCTCAGTTTCATCACGAGTATAATGTAACCGCATCCTATTTCCAATATGTCCAACTTGTCTATTTAAGAATTCGCCATTAGAAGATGTATAAACAAAAGAATATAGAAATAACACAACTTGCATCGTGGGGTGTCTAAGTCTTGGACAGGGCTGTAAAGGATAAAGAAATAAAGAAATAAAACAAGTTGTTCATGTATATGTATAAACAAAAGAATAAAGAAATAACACATGCATCTTGCATTGAAAAGTGTTGAATACTGCAAATGCCGTGTATGGAAACAGATAAACCAGATCTGCTTTCAATCAAAGCACATAACCAGATCCAGATCTAAGAGACTTGCAGTTTCAGGCTCGGAGGAGAAGCAATGGCCGTGGAAGCAGCTCTCGTGTCCTCCTTGTCGCTGATTGTCAAGTTGTCGGCGCCTCACGTCCTTGAATATCTTGGTCCTCTGTGGGACGGCGTTGATGACGAGCTTCAGAAGCTCCAAGGAGCCATGCTCGGAATCCAGTCTATTATCCAAGATGCAGAGGAGAGGCAGGTCAACGATGAGGCTGTCAAGAACTGGTTGACCAAGCTCAAGCAAGCCGCATATGACGCCGAGGACGTTTTGGACCAGGCCAACACTCATATCCTGGTGCTCCGCCGGAAGTCGGAGCTTCACGGTCGTCTGACCAGCAAGGTACGCAACTTCTTCTCTCTTGATAACCCATTCCTTTTTCTCCTGAAGCTTGGGAGAAAGCTTAAAAGTATCATCCGGAGAATAGATGGTATCACGGAGGAGATGCGCAAGTTCAATTTCAAGGAGTATAATCAGGGGCCTCAGAGAACCAGGCCACAGACCTACTCGTTTGTGGTTGAATCAGAAATGGTTGGCAGAGATGCAGATAAAGATGAAATTGTGCAGAGCCTCATTGATGATCGCCATTTTGATGAGAAGGTGCCTGTGTTTTCAATTGTGGGCATGGGGGGTCTAGGCAAGACCACTCTTGCTCAGCTGGTCTACAATGATGATTCAAAGGGTGGAGATGTTTTGAGCCACGTATGTGGAGTATCGTTTACGATGATTTTGGTATTTGTGTGAAGCTTGCTAGAGCAATCATTGAGTCAACCACAGGGGAACAGTGTGATCTGCGAAACTTGGAATTGCTGCAGCGAAAACTGAGACAAGTGTTGGAGAGGAAGAGATATTTGCTGGTTTTGGATGATGTCTGGAATGAAGATAAGGAGAAGTGGGACATGTTAAGAGCACCGTTGACTTGTGGGCCGGGAAGGCAGAGTTGTTATGTATACCGCGTAATGAGAATTGTTCCAGTATAATGAATGCCCAGGTTACTCATCGTCTGCGATGTTTATCTGAAGTGAACTCTTGGGTTTTGTTTGAACAACTTGCATTTGAAAGAGGTGTGCCGCAACATCAAAATATGGTGATGATTGGGAAGAAGATCGTGAGCAAGTGTGGAGGATTACCGCTTGCGATAAAAGCATTAGGAGGATTAATGCGTTCTAAGAATGGAGAAAGCGAATGGCAGTCTGTGTTGGATAGTGAAATATGGAATTTACGGCCTATTCAAGATAGGATACTACCAGCATTGTGGTTGAGCTATGTTGGCATGCCTTATCATTTAAAGAAATGTTTTTCCTTCTGTGCATTATTCCCCAAAGACTATGCGATCGGAAAAGAGTTGCTTATTGAACTTTGGATGGCTCATGGGTTTATTCCATCAAAAGAAGGAATGGATTTAGAAGTCAAAGGCAATGAGATTTTCAATGAGTTGGTGTGGAGATCTTTTTTACAAGATGTTAAACCGACAACCGAATATTCATTTGCTTTTCATCTCCATCATGTAAGAAGATGTACCGATTACGTTGGTGCAACAACATGTAAGATTCATGATCTGATGCATGACCTTGCACTATGTATTGTTGGGGATGAAATCATTACTAGAGATGAAAGGCTTGGACTTGGTGAATCTGTTGAATCCATGAATATCCCGAAAGGAACTCGTCATTTGCTACAGCTGAATCATTCGCCATGGCCGAGTCATTCATGTGTTAAATTGAGTAATTGTCAGAGTATCCGCACCTTTACTATGAAAACTGAAGTCTCTGGTTTGATTAAATTGAGAACCCTTAGAGCTCTTTCCTACATGCAAAGTCGGTCTGCACAGCTTGGTTCAATAGTAAATTTACAACTTTTAAGATACCTTGATCTTTCTGGATGTACAGCACTTAGGAAATTGCCTGAGACAGTATGTATGCTTGTTAATCTACAGACATTGAAACTATATGATTGTAATAAACTTATTGAGCTTCCCAAGAGGACGAGGTACATGAGCAGCCTTCGCCACCTTGATATTGAAAGATGTTCTAGTTTGAGGAGCATGCCACCTGGTTTGGGTCAATTAAAATGCTTAAAAACATTAACAATGTATATTGTTGGCAGCTATGCAGAGATCAAGAGTCTACAAGAGTTGAAGCATTTGAATCTCGGTGGTCATCTTGAGTTGCGTGACCTCCATATGGTGAAGAATGCCTCAGATGCTAAAGAAGCAAATATGCGGTCTAAGCAAAACATTAATTCATTGACATTAAGGTGGGGAAAGCCTGGGTTGGAACATCAAGCTGTGTTGGAAGCCTTGGAACCTCACTTTGGCATTAAATGGCTGGCAGTGGAGTGTTATGCAGGCATCCAATTTCCACTGTGGATGGGAGATCTCCAAAATCTGGTTGAGATTACTCTACATAACTGTCAAGAATGCGAACAGCTCCCACCACTCGAGCAATTGCCGTTTCTTGAGGTTCTGAGTATGAATGGAATGCATGGCATCAAACACATCATCAACAGCACCAGCAACAATACAAGGAAAGAATTCCCTGCGTTGGAGGAACTGGTGTTATGCAAAATGAGGAACTTGGAGGGATGGTGTGTGGAGGAGGGAAGAGAAGCATTTTCATCCTTCTTTCCTTGCCTCATTACTATGAGAATCAATGATTGTCCGAAGCTTACAACCAAGCCGTCATACTGTGAGGCTCGGGACTCTCCACCCATCTCCAAGAAAAAAGGGTTCTTCAAGAATTTGAAATCTCTTGAAACATTGGAGATATATGGTAACTGTGGTGATCTTCTTTTGTTTCTTGAAGATGAGGAAGAAACAATGGGCATCAGCTCCTCACTTCTGGAAATAAAAATTGAAAACTGGAATAGTTTCTCACCATCTTTGGGGTCATGGAAGCTCCCCTCTCTCAAAAAGCTAAGCATTTCGTTCAGTAACATGTCCTGGTCGCCAGAGGAGATGTTTAGAGGTTTGAAGTCCCTTGAGTATCTTAAAATATTTGGATGTCACAATCTAATTTGGAATGGGGCCTCCTCACAAGGCTTTAGTGCTCTGCCATCACTTCAGCAACTGCGTGTTTACGGTTGCAATAACTTGATAAGCCTACCCAAGTGTCCGACATCACTTCAGCAACTCTGGGTTATAAATTGCGTAAGTATTGAATATCTGCCACAAGGCCTCACTTCACTCAACTCTCTAACTATTAGAGACTGCTACTTATTGAAGTCGTTCCCAGATGACCTCCAACAAAGACTCCCTGCTCTCGAAAGTCTAAAGATTGTAGGATGCCCAGAGCTGATAAGGCCATACCTACAAGGAGGAGAGCTTCGGCACCTTGTCTCGCACATGCAAGAGGAACAAATAATATTGGCTTGAAGTAACAAGAATGGATCTGAGATTATTTTGTTTTTATTAATCTCTGGTATGTATGTATCCCTTTTATCCTGTTAGTTTTGCTCTGTTTTGACATTATATCCTCTTTTTATTTGTCAACTTATTTTATCTATGGCTAAAATGCCAATATTATGATATTGTGGTTGTTCTGTTTTACTAGAGGTTGATTTGTTATATGGGCCGAAAAAACAAGGCATATATAAAATTATATTATTATTAATGATTTAGGGCGCTGGGAGACAGAGAGAGAGAGAGGGGCTACTAGGGTGTGAAATTTATAGGAAGTTGTTGCCCCGCGTTGGGTTAGATTCAAATTAAATCAAAATTATTTTATATAATTTGTTTTTCCAGCACTAATTGTTTTAATTATGTTGTTAATTAGCGTTTGAAATTTTATTATTACCGAAAATAAAATTTAAAGGATTATGATTTTGTATTTTAAATGTGATAAAATTATGTATTCTGTGTTGCTTTCAAAATTGAAGTCAAATATTAAAATTATTATGAATACAGATAAAATGTTTCAAAATATTTTTAACTGTCTTTTTTATCTTTAAAATTGTTTAATTGCCTCGAAACTACTAAAACCCAAAATTTTTTAAATATATTAAATTTACTAAAAACACCGTAATTGAATCAATATTACTCAAAAAGTTTATGGGCAATTTATAAATTTAAAGTTATAAATTTTAAAAAAAATTAAATAATCAAATATAATAATTTTAGCAATTTTTATAATAGGTTTATCAGGATGAGGGAGCATAGAAAAAAAAAATTTGAGTTTTCAAGGGTATATATTACAATTATAATATTTTGGAGGTCAGGTAATTAAAGAAATATATAAAAATACCATCAACAGTTTACTTAATCACAAAAATACATTTAAGAAAATGAGATTCATATGGCATACAAGCGAATACATTTTTACAGGGTAAACAAGCAAATTTCACATTTTTCAATGTATAAAAAAAACTAAAATTATAAGTACATAAAAGAAAATTATGGAGATATACTCAACAAATCTTAAATTACTAGACACCGAACAATTATAAGAATCCTATCAATTGTAGAGTTGTAATTCAATGGAATGACTGCAATATGTGCTCAAGTAGTTGCAAACTTTGATGAAATGAGGATCCGATCATCTCCGGTTATTAGAAGACAGATGCAGCTTCAATTTGTCACTGATCAAGGTTGTGACATGGCGCGCGACACCATATAAAGATCCTGCCACTGTGCAACAGAAGGCATGTGTGTGACCCTCCCGCTCGATAGATAAAGCAACACCTGGCACCTAAAAATAAAAATGAGTTTTCTCCAAATGAGTTTGGAAGAGCTACATTTCACTTAAAAAATGAAAAGAATTCAAATGGGACAATGGTATGTGATAAATCAATATGTTAAGTTTGTTGCTCTACTTCAGCTACTTGTCATGCATTTCTGATTAGGTACTACTGTATTCAGCAATGGTGTTTCGTGGATGTCTTGATGAGGAGCAAAGTAAACAGTGGTTAGACATCAAAAAAGCACCTATGTGAATCTTCAAAGGGGCATGTCTTGCAGGTTTGTTTGACATGCAAACAATCAAAGAGCTATGCCTCTTTTAATTGAAGTATTCTTGAAATGGCAAAAAGAATATGAACTTCACCTCTTCGAAGAATGACAAAGGAACCCAATGGTCATCAATGCCAAACAAAAGTGCAAGTTGGTTCTGCTTTTCTCTGATGAATGTCCAATCAGGCTCTTCTGAAAACTACAAAAAATGAACATCTTTTGACATTACAAACAATGTATTAACTTTAATCACTTTCTCTTTCATTTCAAATGATTTCCCTAAAGAAAAAGTTCAACCATGCTCAAAATCATGCATGTCAACAAACAGATCAAGAGAGAGATCTTGACATATTACTACTCTGATAGACAAACAAAATAATTTGAAACCAATAAAGTTACAAAATAATCAGTACCTTCGCAAATTCTGTCATGGCCATGAAAAGGACATTCTGCACTGTATGATACTGCATAAATTTATTAAGAAATGTCAACATAGAACTCATTCAGATTGCAGTAAGACGATAGTATCTAACTGGAAAAAATTAATCTCCCCAAGAAAATTGGCTACAAGGCATGATATATGATAAATCAAGTACAGAACAAGAGTAAATTAGTTTCTAAACTATCAGAATAATAAAATGCAGCACATTCTTCATGGCTGCAGTTCGGAATATTTGGACCCCATCCAATCAGGGATGAGTATAAGTGCCCACACTACCACCTATGCTTCTCATACATAGTTCAATTTATTCTGTTTATTTGCATACTTTGTGCTCCTATATCACTCTTAAAACTCTCTCCACAAGTTAGGATCTACTAAACATCTTGCAGATCATTTAAACCTATTTTTCTATTGACTAGTCAGATGTACTCACTCAGACTATCAAAGGGAACTTCTCTTATGCTATGCTTGAACATTGGTATGTTAGCTTTATCAAGATTATAACACAAGTACATTCTTCTGCCAAAAGTTCAATTATATTTAGAAAAGAGGACCTGAAGAACAAAAGGAAGTAACGAAGCAAGTGGCAGATAATTTCACTTTAAGAAGTCTGATGTGAGTATATGATACTTCAACAAGTTAAAATTAGTTGGCCATAAGAATTATTTCTTAAATCAAATGTGTGGCAGCACCATTCTTTTTTTTTATAAACAGAAGTTTATAGTTTGGACCAAGCATTTGATGTTCTGATTCTTAAAATGATTATCAGTCTTTCACTGGATTTGAGGTTTAAATCCTAGTTTTCCTCTGAACGAGAGTATATTGCCAACTTCACTAACAAAGGTTTTGATGATGAACACATCATCATGCATTCATCATTCTAATTAAACACTAAATTTTGTAAGAAAAAAATAAGTGGAACCCACGGCTGTGCACTCCAACCCAATTAAACTATTTGGATTGATTCTAATAACATGCATAGCATCATAATCTACATATAAGAAAAATTACCCTGTAATCATCCCAATGATGGACTGTTTCAAGGAATCCCTGTTTAAAGCCAGAAGTGGATAGAGACCCACAGAAAACTTAACCTACAAAAGCTCTCCACAAAATCATTGACCTCCTGGGCTCCCAAAAGAAATACAAAATTACCAATACAATGTCTGACTAGATTAAGGAAACACTGATCACCTGATTTGGATGTCTCCTGAAAATTTCAAAACATTATATATATGCTCCAATTGAGTGCCCAACCTTCAAGAACAGAAGATAAATATTATCAGAAAGAAACTGCAACCTTTTTCATAATTTTGAAGTATTGATAAGTTTCACACTCTGAACTTCATTTGACATATTTTTGAAAGAAAAAAGTCCATTTATGAAAGTTTGAGAGTAGGGAACACAAACAAGATCCAGAAAAATGCCATAAGTTGGTTTCCAGTCAAGTATACTGCCATTCTGTTATTTTAATATTAAGAGACAAACAGTAGATATAAGAACTTCCTCTAGCATTCAAAAACATCATGCCAGTGATTTAAACAAAAGATGAGAAACTATAGCATAAATAACAAGGCCAATTGTTGATTTCATGCTGCAAGTAAAAATATGACTCCATTGCAATCTTCTGTTTAAGGTCTTTTCATCATAATAAAAGCCAGAGCAGAAGTTGCTACCAGTACTAAGGGAGTTTCACTGCTCTGGAGCTCTTGTTTAATAAAATCCTCATGCAGAAAATCATTTATCTAGAAATATTGATCATGCAGCTCTGCTATACATCAAACAAAGCACAGTTGCTCACTAAAATGGAGACATAGCAAGCCAATAAAGAAGAAGAGTTATTTTTCATGAAAACCTTAGTGATCAATTTGCTCTTGTAGTGAGAATTTTCTTCCACATTCCCAATCCTGGTAAGAAACAATAGATCAGATACAACTCTGAATCATCAGTCAAAATAATAAAGTAGCAACAACTTCCACATTTCTTGAATGCGAAATATGCCCCATAGCTGGAAAATGGAAATACACACACCACTGATCAGCAAAAGCCTCATAATGGCAACACACAAATTCAAGATTCAAAATGGCCAACAAATCACCTACCTGTTACAGTTGGTAGAGTGCTTCAACGAACTCCTTGTAAAACAAAGCAATCCCTGAGCTTTTCAGCACCCACATCCCAACAATCAATTCCAAAACCCAACAAAATCTCAACTTGAAACATGATACACAAAGCACATACTGAAAAACACTAGTGGCTTGCATCAAACCTCGAGCAACTCAATGGATCAACAACAATTAGCTTTCCAGAAAAGAAAAATGGAATCTTTTAGTGCAGACAGAGGCCCAACCTGTAAACAAGGCAAATTCGAGAAGTTGCTTGTTTTCTCCCAAGTGACAGCAATGCTTCTCCATCCATTGATGCCTTGGGAATAAGCTGCAACATTCTCAAGGAAACAAAAAGCTCAACTTCGAATTATATCATTTCACAATAATACATGATTATCATCAAGGAGACTTAAGATTCACGAAACCAAAACACGGATTTCATTTATTTGTATGGAATCCCTTGTGAACAAACAATTGAAGAGGGACCTGGTAGAAGACACCGTACCTTGCTTCTCAATTGGAGAAGGGAAGAGCAAGGGAGCAGAGCTGCAGAGAAGCCACACGAGAGACGGAGGAAATGTCAGCAGATCAACACACGGGCCCGTTTGATACTTAAAAGGCCTGCCGAGCCCCGGGCCCACCAATGGCTTACAGGCCGGCACCCCGGCATTGAGCTTACCGGGCCGTGTAGCTCGGAAATACTGCTTTACTTGGGCTTGGGCCACTGGATTTGTGTGGGTTAAAGTGATTGAAATATATAGGACGCTGGAGGTGAAGCTTTACATGTAATGTTTTTTTTTTTTTTTTTTAATGAGGATTGAGGAACTCAAAAGTTATTAAAAATAATTATAATTTTTATACAAATGTAATAATGCAAAATGAAAAGAAAAGCAAAAATTTAAATTTTTCCTCACTTCTGGTAAACAAACAGATGAGGGGGAGAAATTAGTTTCATTTTCGTTACAAACATATCCTTAATAATCATCATTTAAAAAATTGATTTAAAGTTTTTTTTTTTCATTTGAAACTCCTTTGTTTCTTGGTGCCAGGAGATATTTTACTGATTTTTATTATTATTATTAAAAATTGGCTCTACGTTAGGCTGCAGTGGATAATTTTAACATTATACACTTGGTTAAACTCATCTATCAAACCAAGTAATTGATATATAGAAGTTAATATTGGTTGGTAATCCCTGTCCCGGTCCTTTTCCTTGTGGTTATATTACCCACGGACTTGCAACAGTATTTTTGCACCATGACCAAGTGATTTGTTAGTAGATCTGTCCCTGCAAAAGTTCCTCTTAATACCAGATTTGATTGAGATGACAGCATTTACGATAATAAGCGATGGTAATGGCGGGTGATCACAGTGCCTATATGTGTGCGGACCTCAACCCCACTAGTGAAAGATTGTGCACATCATGACTTCTGAGTGGTTTTGCCATTCATTACCCAAAAATAAAATAAAATAAGATAAATATTACCTTTGCTCCCAATTGAATTGTTTCGGTAAATAAGGATTCTCATATTAGAAATGATCAGAATGGGGATGTGGCCCAGTGTAAGCCAGTAGATCCCTTCTATATATATTATCCCTATCCCCCTGGTCTCTAGTGAGAAGCTCTTTTGAAAAGGCAAAAAAAGGAAGCCATGGCCATGGCTGCCTCTCTGGTTCTACGCCCTCTTACTCCACCGGCCAAACCCGAAACCAAGAGATTTCTCCACCCAGCTCACCAATTTCAAAGAGCCAGACAAGTAACAGCTCTAGCTCTTCAAGAGACCAAAGAAGGGCCAGACACAGCTGAAGAGGTCACTAAGAAATATGGACTAGAGGTTGGATTATGGAAGGTAAAAGCTTCACCAGAAATATAACTTAATTAGTTTCATGTTACAAATTGTTGCTTGATTGTCTAATAACTCTTGGTTTTATGTAGATATTTAGCTCAAAGAAGGTGATGATGATGATGATAAGGAAAAGGGGAAATCAAAGACAGATGAAGCTAAGGAACTGCTGGCAAAGTATGGAGGAGCCTACCTGGCAACATCAATCACTCTCTCTTTGATCTCCTTCTCTCTCTGCTATCTCCTTGTCAGTGCTGGGATTGATGTCCAGGCCCTGCTCAGCAAGGTTTCATCAAATCCTATGACTTAGTAGGCTAAGAGAATGAGAAAGGAAAAGGATTGATACTGAAGGTTTGATTTTGGCTGCAGGTAGGCATTGCAACAAATGAAACTGGGGAGAAGGTGGGGACATTTGCACTGGCATATGCTGCTCATAAGGCTGCATCACCCATCAGGTTTCCTCCCACTGTAGCACTCACCCCCATTGTTGCTAGTTGGATAGGAAAGAAGCAAGTCAAGGAAGAAGATAAAAACTAAGTGCTTTATTACCTTAGCCCTTTGATTTTGAAGATGACATCCAGCTTTCCACTCTGGATGCATGTTCTGTAGAAAACAGCTATATCTTGAAATCTAGTATACAAAAGAACCTGTGACTGATGATGTAATGGAGCTTTCTAGAAAATAGCAACTAAGACAAGATCATGGGTTTTTTTTTTTCATTCTTTTTCCTGCTTATCAAGGGCTTCAGAAGGGGTTGAAGAGCCCAAGTCTTGGTCTGGCCTCTGCATGCATGAAAGCTTGATGTATGGGGCTGAGACACTTCGCAATTCTCAAGCCTTGGAGTCTGATTTGGGTTTTGGTGGAACTTCCACAACAGATGATGCAGGGGTTTGCGGCGACAATGTAGTGGTAACACCCTCGTTAAATTGATCAAGTCCATCCATCCAATTCCATGAAGAATCTGTATGCGCTTTAATCAAGTCATGGATTTCATTTGCAAAATTTTTAAGAAAAATATGCAAGGAACAAGATACTAAATGAAGAACATATTTAGAAGGATACCAGGGGTTTTCCACATGTCTGTAATGCTGACATCCGCGTCTGATAAAAGCCAGAAGTCAGTATCCAACTACAAAACAGAATAAAATAACATTGCAGTTATCAATCCTCACAAGTCACAACCATAACAAAGCCTCTACCTACATCTGATGAACAGGTTGGAGTTAGAAGTTCTGAAAGATGTTATTTTAACTTATTTAACATTTTATGGGTGACCAATCAGTCCTGCTAGTCACAAAATAAAAGGGCCTAGGGCAAAGTATTTGTGACTTTCAGAAAAGGCTTCCCTACTCTCTATATCAGTTAATTATTGAATGCATGTGGAACTTGCCAAGTTAATTATAGACAACGGTATGGATATCCCAAAAGATTAAAAAACATTAAAAAAAAAAACTATTTGCCATGAATGATTCTATAAAATAGAAAAACGCCAGGTAGATTAAATATGTTAAATAAAAGAATGACTTGTGTAGGTATAAATTTGTAGAATTGGTTTATTAGAGAGATTTATCATGCCCTAATATTCAGAACTACTTTCAAACAACCAGGAGTAACACAGATTAAATTTATCAGTTAAATTAGCAGACTTACATCGACCTCTGAAGGAAGAATTCTCTTGATACCGCCAAAAAAAGTCCTCCGAGGCACTTGCATTAGGGCATGCCGGGTGAGTGTCACAAATATTTTGTTCAATTGCATTCCCTCCAATAGTTTCTGTCATCAAAGATACTGCAGGCTGCCCAACAGACCCCAAATCTGATGTAGGTGGGTGCATCGCTTCAAATTGACTAGAAATGGATGGAAAGTTATTAAGAGTTATCAGGTCCTTTTTAATTACATGTTACTATATAAAAATATAGGAAACATCTATTAGACCCAAGTTGCTTCTAAGGACAATTCTATATCTTCTATGGGATAGTCATCAACCTGCTGTGTAATGGTTTTGGGGTTTAGAAAAAAAAAATTACCTTGACAAATGAACTTTCAACACCTATCGCGTTGAACACTGCAAACGACTCCTTCCAATCAAAAGGCTTTCTCAGTTTCATCACGAATGTAACCGCATCCTATTTCCAATATGTCCAACTTGTCTATTTAAGAATTCGCAATTAGAAGATGTATAAACAAAAGAATAAAGAAATAACACAACTTGCATCGTGGGGTGTCTAAGTCTTGGACATGGCTGTCAAAGATAAAGAAATAAAGAAATAAGACAAGTTGTTCATGTATATGTATAAACAAAAGAATATAGAAATAACACAACTTGCATCGTGGGGTGTCCAAGTCTTGGACAGGGCTGTCAAGGATAAAGAAATAAAGAAATAAGACAAGTTGTTCATGTATATGTATAAACAAAAGAATAAAGAAATAACACATGCATCTTGCATTGAACACTGTGTTGAATACTGCAAATGCCGTGCATGGAAACAGATAAACCAGATCTGCTTTCAATCAAAGCACATAACCAGATCCAGATCTAAGAGACTTGCAGTTTCAGGCTCGGAGGAGAAGCAATGGCAGTGGAAGCAGCTCTCGTGTCCTCCTTGTCGCTGATTGTCAAGTTGTCGGCCCCTCACGTCCTTGAATATCTTGGTCCTCTGTGGGACGGCGTTGATGACGAGCTTCAGAAGCTCCAAGGAGCCATGCTCGGAATCCAGTCTATTATCCGAGATGCAGAGGAGAGGCAGTTCAACGATGAGGCTGTCAAGAATTGGTTGACCAAGCTCAAGCATGCCTCGTATGACGCGGAGGACCTTTTGGACCAGGCCAACACTCATATCCTGGTGCTCCGCCGGAAGTCGGAGCTTCACGGTCGTACTACCAGCAAGGTGCGCAACTTCTTCTCTCATGATAACCTACTCCTTTTTCTCCTGAAGCTTGGGAGAAAGCTTAAAAGTATCATCCGGAGAATAGATGGCATCACGGAGGAGATGCGCAAGTTCAATTTCAAGGAGTATAATCAGACGCCTCAGAGAACCAGGCCACAGACCTACTCGTTTGTGGTTGAATCCAGAAATGGTTGGCCGAGATGCAGATAAAGATGAAATTGTGCAGAGCCTCATTGATGATCGCCATTTTGATGAAAATGTCACTGTGTTTTCAATTGTGGGCATGGGGGTCTAGGAAGCAGAGACCACTCTTGCTCAGCTGGTCTACAATGATTCAAGGGTGGAGAGATGTTTCGAGCCATGTATGTGGGTGTGTGTTTCTGATGATTTTGACTGTGTAAAGCTTGTTAGAGCAATTATTGAGTCAGCTACAAAGAAACAGTGTGATCTGCAAAACTTGGAATTACTACAGGTAAAGCTGAGACAAGAGTTGGCGAGGAAGAGATATTTGTTAGTTTTGGATGATGTGTGGAATGAAGATATGCAGAAGTGGGGCATGTTAAGAGCACTGTTGACTTGTGGACAGGAAGGCAGCAGAGTTGTTGTAACCACACGTGATGAGAATTGTTCCAGTGTGATGAATGCCCAGGTTACTCATCGTCTGCTATGTTTATCTGAAGAGAACTCTTGGGTTTTGTTTGAACAACTTGCATTTGAAGGAGGTGTGCCGCAACATGAAAATTTGGTGATTATTGGGAAGAAGATTGTGAGCAAGTGTGGAGGATTACCACTTGCGATAAAAGCATTAGGAGGATTAATGCGTTCTAAGAATGGGGAAGCGAATGGCGATGCTGTGTTGGATAGTGAAATATGGAATTTACTGACTTATTCGAGATGGGATCCTACCAGCATTGTGGTTGAGCTATGTTGACATGCCTTATCATTTAAAGAAATGTTTTTCCTTCTGTGCATTATTCCCCAAAGACTATGAGATCGGAAAAGAGTTGCTTATTCAACTTTGGATGGCTCATGGGTTTATTCCATCAAAAGAAGGAATGGATTTAGAAGTCAAAGGCAATGAGATTTTCAATGAGTTGGTGTGGAGATCTTTTTTACAAGATGTTAAACCGGCAGCCGAATATTCATTTGCTTTTCATCTCCATCATGTAGGAAGATATACCGATTACGTTGGTGCAACAACATGTAAGATTCATGATCTGATGCATGACCTTGCACTATGTATTGTTGGGGATGAAATTATTACTAGAGATGAAAGGCTTGGACTTGGTGAATCTGTTGAATCCATGAATATCCCAAAAGGAACTCGTCATTTGCTACAGCTGAATCATTCGCCATGGCCGAGTCATTCATGTGTTAAATTGAGTAATTGTCAGAGTATCCGCACCTTTACTATGAAAACTGAAGTCTCTGGTTTGATTAAATTGAGCCCTTAGAGCTCTTTCCTACATGCAAAGTCGGTCTGCACAGCTTGGTTCAATAGTAAATTTACAACTTTTAAGATACCTTGATCTTTCTGGATGTACAGCACTTAGGAAATTGCCTGAGACAGTATGTATGCTTGTTAATCTACAGACATTGAAACTATATGATTGTAATAAACTTATTGAGCTTCCCAAGAGGACGAGGTACATGAGCAGCCTTCGCCACCTTGATATTGAAAGATGTTCTAGTTTGAGGAGCATGCCACCTGGTTTGGGTCAATTAAAATGCTTAAAAACATTAACAATGTATATTGTTGGCAGCTATGCAGAGAACAAAAAGAGTCTACAAGAGTTGAAGCATTTGAATCTCCGTGGTCGGCTTGAGTTGCGTGACCTCCATATGGTGAAGAATGCCTCAGATGCTAAAGAAGCAAATATGCGGTCTAAGCAAAACATTAATTCATTGACATTAAGGTGGGGAAAGCCTGGGTTGGAACATAAAGCTGTGTTGGAAGCCTTGGAACCTCACTTTGGCATTAAATCGCTGACAGTGGAGTGTTATGCAGGCATCCAATTTCCATTGTGGATGGGAGATCTCCAAAATCTGGTTCAGATTACTCTACGTAACTGCCAAGAATGCGAACAGCTCTCACCACTCGAGCAATTGCCGTTTCTTGAGGTTCTGAGTATGAATGGAATGCATGGCATCAAACACATCATCAACAGCACCAGCAACAATACAAGGAAAGAATTCCCTGCGTTGAAAAGAACTGGTGTTATGCAAAATGAGGAACTTGGAGGGATGGTGTGTGGAGGAGGGAAAAGAAGCATTTTCATCCTTCTTTCCTTGCCTCATTGCTATGGGTATCACTGATTGTCCGAAGCTTACAACCAAGCCGTCATACTGTGAGGCTCGGGACTCTCCACCCATCTCTAAGAAAAAAGGGTTCTTCAAGAATTTGAAATCTCTTGAAACATTGGAGATATCTTGTAACTGTGGTGATCTTCTTTTGTTGCTTGAAGATGAGGAAGAAACAATGGGCATCAGCTCCTCACTTCTGGAAATAACAATTGATAACTGGAATAGTTTCTCACCATCTTTGGGGTCATGGAAGCTCCCTCTCTCAAAAAGCTAAGCCTTAAGTTCTGTAACATGTCCTGGTCGCGAGAGGAGACGTTTAGAGGTTTGAAGTCCCTTGAGTATCTTAAAATATTTGGATGTCACAATCTAATTTGGAATGGGGCCTCCTCACAAGGCTTTAGTGCTCTGCCATCACTTCAACGACTGTGGGTTGAGTATTGCAATAATTTGATAAGCCTACCCAAGTGTCCGCCATCACTTCGGGAACTCTGGGTTGAAAGTTGCCTAAGTATTGAATATCTGCCACAAGGCCTCACTTCACTCAACTCTCTAACTATTAGAGACAGCCCCTTATTGAAGTCCTTCCCAGATGACCTCCAACAAAGACTCCCTGCTCTCGAAAGTCTAACGATCGAAGGATGCCCAGAGCTGATAAGGCCATACCTACAAGGAGGAGAGCTTCGGCACCTTGTCTCGCACATGCAAGAGGAACAAATAATATTGGCTTGAAGTAACAAGAATGGATCTGAGATTTTTTGTGATGACATATCTACATGAAATGAAACAAACTTTTTTGTTTTGTTTTATTATTCTCTGATATGTATGTATGCCTTTTTATCCATTTTGTTTTGCTCTGTTTTGACATTATATCCTCTTTTTATTTGTCAACTTATTTTATCTATGGCTAAAATGTCAATATTATGATATTGTGGTTGTTCTGTTTTACTAGAGGTTGATTTGTTATTTGGGCCGAAAAAAAAGGCATATATAAAATTATATTATTATTAATGATTTAGGGCGTTGGGAGAGAGAGAGAGGGGCTAGGTAAAGGGGGGCACAGTCCGGGTTTTAACCCGGCCCGAAACCGGCCGGGTAAAATCCACCGGGTCAACTTAGCAAGATGGAGTATTTAGCGAAACGAAACTTTACTTTCAACCTAAAGATCGATGTGTAAAAAAAAAAAAAGGGCTAGATAATGGGAATATATATACCATAGCAATTAAACTAGATTAATCATGTTAAAGGCTCCATCCTAGGAAAGTAAATCAAATGGTAGTAGATTCCGAGGTTGACCTATATATATAAATAAAATCTCTCATTGATAGTATTGAGATCTCAGTATATGCAGCATGTAACACTGTGAAAGGAAAAACAATCAGTATATATAGCACTGCTTACTGGCTCATCATACATACTGATAATAAATAATATAAGATGCATATTAATTAATAGAGTAGAGGAGTAGAAGAGAAGCATGTGGTGTGCATAGGGAGAGAGAGAGAGAGAGAGAGAGAGAGAGAGAGAGAGAGGGGTATAGAGGGCGCACCACCACCGGAGCCACCACCACCTCCACCACCACCTCCTTCCTTACCACCCCCTCCACCTGATCCATACCCTGCGCCAGAACAGACCCAGACCCACATCAAGATCCACCTCCACCTTCACCACCTCCTCCACCACCTCCTCCACCACCACCACCCCGCTTCCCACACCATCACCATTCCCAGATCCTCCCCCAGACCCAGATCCGGCCCCAGAGCCAAAACCACCACCTTCTCAACTTGCCCACCACCTCCACCGCCACCTTCACCACCTCAACCGCCTTCTCCACCTTGGAAATCTAGAGAGAGAGAGAGAGAGAGAGAGAGAGAGAGAGAGAGAGAGAGAGAGAGAAGATGGTCTGGCCTCAGTCGTTCCGACCAAGGGCTGGACCTCCATCGATAAAATGGAGCAAGGAGAAGACGGTCGTGCGTCCGAAGGCCAAGGGAAGAAGGAGATTAAGCTTGATAGATATGTGTTTCAGGAGTGGTGACCGAGGGCATAGAGCGAGGGACTGTAGGACTGTAGTAAAATGTTTCCGGTGCGGTGGCGAAGGACATAGATCATCAGGATGTACTCAGAAGGAGGAAGCAAAGAGGAGCATGGAGAAGGCAGGCAGTGGAGATAAAGCAGGAAGGGAAAAATTAGTAGAGGAAAGGGCGCCAGTGGAGGAAAGATATGGAGCTCGACAAGAGAGGACACAGGAAATTTGGAAGTCGAGGTTACTGTCCTGGAGCTAGACTGGAGGGAAAAGGAACTTCTAAATACCATGGTGATGCCAGAGGTAGTGAAAGGGGGCCGAGACGTAACGACGGAGGAGGAAAAAACATATCTGATAAGAGCTTGGGGGGAGTGGCCGGGAAGAGTAGTCTGGTCGGTGAGGGGGCAGTTCATGGTGGAGTGTCCATCAATGGCATGGCGAGAAGCGGTGATGGGCTGAGGAATAGTAGACATGGCCTGGTCGAGCGTAAAGTTTGGAGCATGGGAAAAGGATGATAGAGAGGAACATCCGTTCGAGGGAAGAAGGAAGACTCTCCGACTCATTGATATCCCGTTCTGCTGTCGAAGATGGGAAGGCTTGAAAAAAGGAGTGTCGATGGTCGGAACATTACCAGCATGGGTAGAGGAGGAAGGGTTGGAGAGGTTTACGAGGACGGTGGTAATCGAGGTATGGCTGCGAATGGGAGTAACGGTACCAAGTGGATGGTGGTGGGTGGTCAGAGGAAGAAAGGTTTGGGTGGCGTGCGAGGAGGTGGAAGAGCAAGAGAACAGCAGAGCAAACAAGAACAACCAGGACGGCGAGGAGCACAATACTACTTCGGTGATCCCCTCGTCGGAGAGAAGGACGGGACCAACTGTGAAGGGACCTATGAGGGCGGGGGGCTCGAAGCACATCAGAACCTGGCAGAAGCGATAGGAGAGTAGGGCGGCCACGTACAGGGAGACGTCAAATGAAGTTAAAGGGAAATGTGGCAAGGAGGTTTTGTATGATCAAACAAAGGGAACGGGACATCTGATAGATAGGGTGAGGTGAATACAGGGAAACGTGCTTTAAAAGACGGGGAAACGAACTACAATAAGAGGGATTCGAATTTGCATGGAATGGGGGGCTGTGACAACACTGAGAGAGAGAGACTGTACTATCACAAAATATTACAAACCCTAGTACTGGGAAGAGTGTAGAAGAAGTTGATGGACGACGTTTGAAGGAAGGCCTTGGTAGCGGCTTGGAGGGCAGACACACGGCCTACGAAGGTCGACTATTGAATCGGCTAGTCACGGTGAATGTGGAACAAGGAGACCCAGTGGTGGAAAATCAAGGGACTTCCTCACTAGCAAATGGAAACCTGGAAGAAGTGGGAGAGATTGCAGAACATGCATAGATGATAGAATTAATGACATGGCCTTTGTCGGGATGTAAGCGACCTTTGTGCTCTTTGGAATACAGCTCAAGAAGGAGAAAGGAGGCCTAGTTTAGCTGGTCGAGCTCTGCAAAGGATGGAGAAAGCTCGGGCTGGAGGGGGAGATGGTGAAAATAAGGATTGATGATAATTACATCACAACGGAATATAAGAGGGTTGTGGGGGAGGAGAAGAAGGTACATGCAAGGTTTGATCCAGATGTACAAAATCGACTTGCTTATCATACAGGAAACGAAGATGGAGACATACCTAGGGAGGATTATGAGATCCTTGGGGCGGTCGCGACTAAGGGGATGGAGGGGTTTGCCATCCAGGGGTCTAGTAGGGGGCTTACTTACGAGGGTGGAACACAAGTGTACTAAAGCTAGTGGATGTGAAGGAGAGCAGATTACGTCTAGCAGCGGTGTTTGAATACTTAATAACAAAGCAAAGGTGGTTGTTATTGAATGTATATGCCCCTATTCAAGGGGTGAGGTGAGAGAACTCTGGGGAGAAGTAGTAGAGATGGCAAGGTCCTGTTCAGTCCCCTGGGTCCTAGAGGGCAACCTGAACGCAACCATGTCTCAAGAGGAGCGAGAGGGATGCGTGGGAAGTCGATGGGCGATGACCGCTTTGAGGAATGCGATTGACACTCTGCAGCTACGAGAGATACCAATGGTTGGAAGAAGATTTACCTGGTCGAGCGGGAAGAGAAGACCGGTGTTTGCGAAGCTCGACAGATTCCTCGTATCTGGATCGTGGAAGGACATTTTTCCCAAAGCATGGGTGGAGGCCTAGCCCAAGGTAGAGTCCGATCACGTGCCAATTGCATTACTTACCGAGGAACGTGAGAAGAAAAGAAGAAGGCTATTTAGGATAGAGCACTGTTGGTTTGAAGATGAAGGATTTACACCAGTTGTAGCAGAATGATGGACTACCCCAGCAAATGGAAGTGCATGGGACGCCAGGATGAGAGTATTGGGGCAGAAAATGAGAAAGTGGAGCGTTTAAAAGGTGGGGAATGTATTCCAACGGAAGTGAATATGGCTTGAAGCTGTGCAAACGATGGATGGAAAAAGGGAGATACGAGACCTAGACATGGAGGAAATGAACAGCTAGCAAAAGGCTCGGGAGGAGCCGAGGAAAGTGCACACACAAGAAGAGATTATATGGGCTCAACGGGCGAGGGATAGATGGGTCACAGAGGGTGATGCAAATACTGCATACTTTCACAAGCTAGCAAATGGACGACGGCGGACAAATCTCATAAGCTCGATAGAATGTGGGGAGAGAGTCATCACTGATCAACGGCAGTCTGAGGAGCATGCAAGTGAATATTTCCATAAAATTTGTATGATCGAGGGCGAGTGTATGATGTGGAACTGGAATGGGAGAGGCTACTCCAGGGAAGCACAGGGGTGATGAATCCGAAGGAACTAGAGAGACCATTCTCGATCGAGGAGATTAGATTGGCGTTCTGGCAACAGAGGGCTCAGAAGTCTCCAAGGCCGGACGGCCTATCGGCGGGGTTCTTCAAAAGGTTTTGGACACTGGTGCAACTAGACATATGTGCGTTGTTCTGGAATCTCCAGCATGGGGTGATACCGTTCTCCCAAATCAACGAGGATGTAATCACATTAGTTCCAAAGGTGGAAGGTGCTACAAAGATGAAAGAGTTCCGACCAATCAGCTTGTTGAACGTCACTACGGGGGCCTTTGCTCATTTGCCTTCCTAGTTATGGATATGTGGATGAGGATACTGCAAGGTGCTCAAGCTGGCGGTTGGGTGGCGGGGATAAAGTGTAGGGCGGGGAGGGGAGCCGAGTTATTAGCCACTCAATTTGCTGATGATAACCTGATAATATGCCATTTCGAGGAGAGGGCGGCGAGGACGATAAAATGGTTGTTGCTCGCATTTGAGCTACTGTCTGGATTGAAGCTTAACATGAAGAAAACTGTGCTATTTACTATTGGCATGGAACCAGACCTAGCAAGAAGAATGGCAGAGGATATGGGGTGTAGTGTTGGAACATTCCCGATGAAGTACCTCGGCTTGCCGGTGGGATTAGGAAGGATCACAAGGAGAAGCTGGGAAGAGATGGTAGAGAAGGTGCAAATCCGGTTGGCGCAGTGGAAAGGAGTGCACTTATCGCTAGGGGGAAGATGGGTGTTGACGGACTCGGTGTTGACTGCATGCATAAACCACTATCTCTTATACTGTTTGGTACCAAAATGGGTGACCCAGGGGGTGGATAAACTAAGAGCCAAGTTCCTTTGGCGTGGAGAGAAAGACAGGGGCCTGAATTTGATGAAATGGGAAAATGTTTGCCGGCCAAAGGAGTACGGGGGACTGGGATTACTGGAGCTGCAGTCTTTTAACAGGAGTCTGTTGGCGAAATGGTGGGCAAGATTGACCGCTAACCATCGATCTCCATGGGTGGAGTACGTGTCTGGCAAGTATTATCATCGGTGGCCCTTTTGGGACCGATCAAGAGGGAACGCAAGAAGCTGCTCACCGTTCTGGAAAGACATTCTTTCAGTTAGAGATATGTATCTCCGTTGTACAAGGATCGAGCTCAGGGATGGCAAAGGGTGTTCTTACTGGTTTGATGCATGGGTGGGAGAGACTAAGTTGAGGCTCGCGTTCCCGGAGGCTTTCAATTCATGCGTCAACCAACACAGGAGGGTGTCGGACTATGTGTACCCGGAGCGCGACGGAGCACGGTGGGTGTCACAAGTCAAGCTGGGAGCGGTTGGTCAAGCAAGGGAGGAAGCGGCGACCATCATGACAGCCCTCGAGGGACAGCGGTGGGCGCGCCACGCTGACCGCAGGTTATGGAGATTCTCGGAGGAGGGCAGGCTCTCGGTCAAAAGCATGTACAAATTTCTTATGGATGGAGGAGTAGGATCATGGATACATGAAGTCTTTTGGGAAGTAAAGGCCCCCTGAAGTTGAAATTATTTGCATGGCTGGTGGTGCATAATAGAATACTTACAAAAGGAAACCTCCGCAAACGTGGATGGTCGGATTTAGAAGTGCTATGCCCTATGTGTGGGATGGAGGAAGAAGACGTGAATCATTTACTTCTGAATTGCAGGTCTGTGCATTTAGCTTGGAGCCACCTGGAAGGAATGTGGGGAGCACCACTCAGACCACCCTCGGTGGAGGAAGCATGGGACCAATGATGTCGAATGCAAGTGAGAGATAGAGATCGAGGCAAGTGGACCATAGTGGTGATGGTGGTGTGATGGGCGATCTAGGAAGAAAGAAACAAGGTAGTGTTTAAGAACAAGAGGAAGGATGAGCGGGGTCTGGTGGAATGTATCTCAAGGCTCCTATTCTCATGGAGGCTAGAGGAAAACACTAGATTAAGGCTGATGGGAAGCCTAGATGAAGGGCAAAGAGGAACTGGAGAAAGGAGGGTGCATAGGGGAGGGAATGGAGGAGTAGGCGGTTAACAAGGAACTACTAAGATCCCTGAGGTAGGGAGGTGGAGGGGTTTGAGAGCAAATATCAGGTTTGTGGTATATAGGCTTGTGCGGAGAGGTCTAAATCGTAAAGTATGTAATGTAATGTAAGGTTATGGGGCTATGTTGGTGGACCAAGGGTGGTCTACCAAAGGGATTATATGCTTCACTGATGAGCCACACCGTCTTGGTGCTGGGCCCTCAGTAGAGTCACCAATGTAACATGTTGCATTTGGCTATTCCAATACAAGGAACTTTGAAATTAAAAAAAAAAAAAAAACACAGAGAGAGAATGGGGAAGGAAGAGAAGATGAGTACTGTAGGATGGAATTGAATGCATGTGGCAGTGATGACAGGCATAATTTAACTGCGGCACTTGATGAACACACATGTCCTCCTTTTGACATCAAAATTATTAATTGTCTTTTTGATCTTTAAAATTGTATAATTGCCTCGAAACTACTAAAACCCAAATTTTTTTAAATATATTAAATTTACTAAAAACACCGTAATAGATCTTAAAACTCGAATCAATATTACTCAAAAAGTATATGGGCAATTTATAAATTTAAAGTTATAATTTTTTTTTTTTGATGAAGTGGATAAACCACAGTTTTATTTAATTAAGATAAAGTTTCAGTACATTGCTTGATTAAGGTAGGAGCGAAAGATTACAAATCTAAGCCCTCTCCTCCTTCATCAAGCGGTTTGGTCTATTGTCTGCCTTCTTCAAGCTTGGTTTGGCTCCTCCCCAGGGGTGTTCCCGTCCTCGCTGTGCCCGTCTGGTGTGGTTGATGTGAATTTCAGGTTACGTTTGACCAGGTTCGCGGCTGCCTCCAGTTTTGGTCGTTTCGCCAGTGGTGCTGCATCAAACCAAGATATGAGGAAAGAGATATCGCGAATGATTCTTACAAATATAATAATTTTATCAATGTTTATAATAGGTTTATCAGGATGAGGGAGCATAGCAAAAAAAAATTGAGTTTTCAAGGGTATATATTACAATTATTATATTTTGGAGGTCAGGTAATTAAAGAAATATATATAAATACCATCAACAGTTTACTTAACCACAAAAATACATTTAAGAAAATGAGATTCATATGGCATACAAGCGAATACATTTTTACAGGGTAAACAAGCAAATTTCACATTTTTCAATGTATAGAAAAAACTAAAGTTATAAGTACATAAAAGAAAATTATGGAGATATACTCAACAAATCTTAAATTACTAGACACCGAACAATTATAAGAATACTATCAATTGTAGAGTTGTAATTCAATGGAATGGCTGCAATATGTGCTCAAATAGTTGCATACTTTGATGAAATGAGGATCCGATCATCTCCAGTTATTAGAAGACATATGCAGCTTCAATTTGTCACTGATCAAGGTTGTGACATGGCGCGCGACACCATATAAAGATCCTGCCACTGTGCAACAGAAGGCATGTGTGTGACCTTCCCGCTCGATAGATAAAGCAAGACCTGGCACCTACAAATAAAAATGAGTTTTCTCCAAATGAGTTTGGAAGAGCTATATTTCACTTAAAAAATGAAAAGAAATCAAATGGAACAATGGTATGTGATAAATCAAAATGTTAAGTTTGTTGCTCTACTTCAGCTACTTGTCATGCCTTTCTGATTAGGTACTACTGTATTCAGCAATGGTGTTTCGTGGATGTCTTGATGAGGAGCAAAGTAAACAGTGGTTAGACATCAAAGAAGCACCTATGTGAATCTTCAAAGGGGCATGTCTTGCAGGTTTGTTTGACATGCAAACAATCAATGAGCTATGCCTCTTTTAATTGAAGTATTCTTGAAATGGCAAAAATAATATAAACTTTACCTCTTCGAAGAATGACAAAGGAGCCCAATGGTCATCAATGCCAAACAAAAGTGCAAGTTGGTTCTGCTTTTCTCTCATGAATGTCCAATCAGGCTCTTCTGAAAACTACAAAAAATGAATATCTTTTGACATTACAAACAATGTATTAATTTTAATCACTTTCTCCTTCATTTCAAATGATTTCCCTAAAGAAAAAGTTCAACCATGCTCAAAATCATGCATGTCAACAAATAGATCAAGAGAGAGATCTTGACATATTACTACTCTGATAGACAAACAAAATAATTTGAAACCAATAAAGTTACAAAATAATAAGTACCTTCGCAAATTCTGTCATGGCCATGAAAAGGACATTCTGCACTGTATAATACTGCATAAATTTATTAAGAAACGTCAACATAGAACTCATTCAGATTGCAGTAAGACGATAGTATCTAACTGGAAAAAATTAATCTCCCCAAGAAAATTGGCTACAAGGCATGATATATGGTAAATCAAGTACAGAACAAGAGTAAATTAGTTTCTAAACTATCAGAATAATAAAATGCAGCACATTCTTCATGGCTGCAGTTAGGAATATTTGGACCCCATCCAATCAGGGATGAGTATAAGTGCCCACACTACCACCTATGCTTCTCATACATATTTCAATTTATTCTGTTTATTTGCATACTTTGTGCTCCTATATCACTCTTAAACTCTCTCCACAAGTTAGGATCTACTAAACATCTTGCAGATCATTTAAACCTATTTTTCTATTGACTAGTCAGATGTACTCAGTCAGACTATCAAAGGGAACTTCTCTTATGCTATGCTTGAACATTGGTATGTTAGTTTTATCAAGATTATAACACAAGTACATTCTTCTGCCAAAAGTTCAATTATAAAATAAGAAGAATATCTACCTGCATAAGGTTACTACATACAGCATCAACAACAGTTGTAGACCATGAATGCCCAAGCAATTTTCTAGCAAGAACTCTTGAAAACTGAGCTGGAAATGATCCCAAAAAGGACACAAGATAACTAGCAGTAACATTTAGAAAAGCGGACCTGAAGAACAAAAGGAAGTAACGAAGCAAGTGGCAGATAATTTCACTTCAAGAAGTCTGATGTGAGTATATGATACTTCAACAAGTTAAAATTAGTTGGCCATAAGAATTATGTCTTAAATCAAATGTGTGGCAGCACCATTCTTTTTTTTATAAACAGAAGTTTATAGTTTGGACCAAGCATTTGATGTTCTGATTCTTAAAATGATTATCACAGTCTTTCACTGGATTTGAGGTTTAAATCCTAGTTTTCCTCTGAACGAGAGTATATTGCCAACTTCACTAACAAAAGGTTTGTTGATGATGAACACATCATCATGCATTCATCATTCTAATTAAACACTAAATTTTGTAAGAAAAATATAAGTGGAACCCACGGCTGTGCACTCCAACCCAATTAAACTATTTGGAGTGATTCCAATAACATGCATAGCATCATAATCTACATATAAGAAAAATTACCCTGCAATCATCCCAATGATGGACTGTTTCAAGGAATCCCTGTTTAAAGCCAGAAGTGGATAGAGACCCCAGAAAACTTAACCTGCAAAAGCTCTCCACAAAATCATTGACCTCCTTGGCTCCCAAAAAGAAATACGAAATTACTAATACAATGTCTGACTAGATTAAGGAAACACTGATCACCTGATTTGGATGTCTCTTGAAAATTTCAAAACATATATATGCTCCAATTGAGTGCCCAACCTTCAAGAACAGAAGATAAATATTATCAGAAAGAACCTTTTTCATAATTTTGAAGTATTGATAAGTTTCACCCTCTGAACTTCATTTTGACATACTTTGGAAAGAAAAAAGTCCATTTATGAAAGTTTGAGAGTAGGGAACACAAACAAGATCCAGAAAAATGCCACAAGTTGGTTTCCGGTCAAGTATACTGCCATTCTGTTATTTTAATATTAAGAGACAAACAGTAGATATAAGAACTTCCTCTAGCATTCAAAAACATCATGCCAGTGATTTAAACAAAAGCTGAGAAACTATAGCATAAATAACAAGGCCAATTGTTGATTTCATGCTGCAAGTAAAAATATGACTCCATTGCAATGTTCTGTTTAAGGTCTTTTCATCATAATAAAAGCCAGAGCAGAAGTTGCTACCAGTACTAAGGGAGTTTCACTGCTCTGGAGCTCTTGTTTAATAAAATCCTCCTGCAGAAAATCATTTTATCGAGAAATATCGATCATGCAGATCTGCTATACATCAAACAAATCACTAAAATGGAGACATAGAAAGCCAATAAAGAAGAAGAGTTATTTTTCATGAAAACCTTGTGATCAATTTGCTCTTGTAGTGAGAATTTTCTTCCACATTCCCAATCCTGGTAAGAAACAATAGATCAGATACAACTCTGAATCATCAGTCAAAATAATAAAGTAGCAACAACTTCCACATTTCTTGAATGCGAAATATGCCCGATAGCTGGAAATACACACACCACTGATCAGCAAAAGCCTCATAATGGCAACACACAAATTCAAGATTCAAAATGGCCAACAAATCACCTACCTGTTACAGTTGGTAGAGTGCTTCAATGAACTCCTTGTAAAACAAAGCAATGCCTGAGCTTTTCAGCACCCACATCCCAACAATCAATTCCAAAAGCCAACAAAATCTCAACTTGAAACATGATACACAAAGCACATACTGAAAAACACTAGTGGCTTGCATCAAACCTCGAGCAACTCAATCGAGAAACTACAATGCATCAACAACAATTAGCTTTCCAGAAAAGAAAAATGGAATCTTTTAGTGCAGACAGAGGCCCAACCTGTAAACAAGGCAAATTCGAGAAGTTGCTTGTTTTCTCCCCAGTGGCAGCAATGCTTCTCCATCCATTAATGCCTTGGGAATAAGCTGCAACATTCTCAAGGAAACCAAAAGCTCGACTTTGAATTATATCATTTCACAATAATACATGATTATCATCAAGGAGACTTAAGATTCAAGAAACCAAAACACGGATTTCATTTATTTGTATGGAATCCCTTGTGAACAAACAATTGAAGAGGGACCTGGTAGAAGACACCATACCTTGCTTCTCAATTGGAGAAGGGAGGAGCAAGGGAGCAGAGCTGCAGAGAAGCCACACGAGAGACGGAGGAAATGTCAGCAGATCAGCACACGGCCCGTTTGGCATTGTGCTTACCGGGCCGTGTAGCTCGGAAATACTGCTTTACTTGGGCTTGGGCCACTGGATTTGCGTGGGTTAAAGTGATTGAAATATATAGGACGCTGGAGATGAAGCTTTATATGTAATTTTTTTTTTTTTTAATGAGGATTGAGAAACTCAAAAGTTATAAAAAATAATTATTATTTTTATACAAATTTAATAATACAAAATGAAAAGAATAAACAAAAAATTAAAATTTTCCTCACTTCTGGTAAACAAACAGATGGGGGGGAGAAATTAGTTTCATTTTCATAACAAACATATCCTCAATAATCATCATTTAAAAAATTGATTTAGTTTTTTTTTTCATTTGAAACTCCTTTGTTTCTTGGTACCAGGAGATATTTTACTGATTATTATTATTATTATTAAAAATTGGCTCTACTTTAGGCTGCAGTGGATAATTCTAACATTATACACTTGGAACTCATCTATCAAACCAAGTAATTGATATATAGAAGTTAATATTGGTTGGTAATCCCTGTCCCGGTCCTTTTCCTTGTGGTTATATTACCCACGGACTTGCAACAGTACCTTTGCACCATGACCAAGTGATTTGTTAGTATCTGTCCTGCAAAAAATTCCTTTCCAATGGCCCGGGTTTGATTCGCAGATGAGGACACATTTTTTCAGTATTAAAAATTGGTTGTGCACGGATGATTACAGTGCCCATGTATGTGCAGATCTCACCTCCACCACTGAAGATCGTGCACATCCTTGACTTCTGAGTGGTTTGCCATTCATTACCAAAAAAAAAAATAATAAAGTTGACGATGAAGATCGCCGGAGATGAGAACAAGGAGTGTGTGCAGGCCCAAAGGGCGGCTGAATCCTTTTGTTAATTCAATCTCAAAGAAAACCCTAACATTATACAAGTGTATATATACAAATCATATTGGATCCGGGTAAAATACAAACCCGACCCGTTAAGGAACTAGTCAACACTCCCCCTCAAGTTGGTGCATATATATCACACATGCCCAACTTGGATACAAATTTTGAGAACACATGTCCCGCCACTGCTTTGGTGAGTATGTCCGCCAACTGGTCCTCAGTTCTAATTGGTAGCACTGCAATGATTCTCTCATCAATCTTTTCTTTGATGAAGAATCGGTCAACTTCAACATGTTTTGTCCGGTCATGTTGAACAGGATTATGTGCAATGTTGCGAGCAGCTTGATTATCACGGAACACCTTCATCGATTCAGTGTTCTCGTAACCTAGATCCTTCAACAGATTCTTGATCCACAGCACTTCACATATCCCTAGCGCCATACCACGATATTCGACCTCTGCACTAGAGCGAGCAACCACATTTTGCTTCTTGCTCCTCCATGTGACTAAATTACCTCCCACGAAGGTAAAGTAGCCTGACGTAGAACGCCGATCATCAATAGCTCCCGCCTAATCCGCATCCGTATATCCCCGACTCGAGGTGGTTATTCTTCTTGAATAGTATCCCTTTTCCCCGGACTCCCTTTGAGATATCGCAAGATCCTCATTATCGCATTCATGTGTTGTTCTCTCCGTGATTATGCATGAACCAAGCTAACCACTCCCAAGGCATGTGCTAGGTCAGGTCTAGTATGCGCCAAGTACATTAGCCTGCCAACCAACCTCTGATATCTCCCTTTGTCCACTGGTACCTGGTTTGGATCCACTCCAAGCTTCAGGCCTTCCTCCAAAGGCGTATCAACTGGTTGACAACCCGACATGCCTGTCTCCCATAACAAATCTAATGTGTATTTTCTTTGAGACAAGAAAATTTCAGATTTACGCCCCGAGACTTCAATCCCCAAAAAATACTCTCGTGAGAGCCTAGGTTTTTCATTTCAAACTCGTTGATAAGTACTTTTGAAGTGCCAATTGTTCTTCCTCGCATCATTCCCCAGAACCACCATATATCACAACATATAATGCATTTAGAGTCGTGATTTTGCTCTCTTTTCGCTTTTATAAAAAGAGTATGGTCTGAGTTACTCTGCCCATATCCAAACCTTCTCATAGCATCTGTGAACCTACTAAACCAGGCTCTCGGAGACTGTTTGAGTCCATACAGGGACTTGTATAACCTACAAACCTTCTTGCTCTGAGAGGTCTGAACATCATATCCTGGTGGCAAGTCCATATACACTTCTTCAGTTAATTCTCCATGTAGGAAGGCATTCTTCACATCTAGTTGATGTAAGGGCCAGTCCAGGTAGGCTGCTAGAGACAGTAGTACACGTATTGTATTGATCTTGGCTACAGGCGCAAACGTCTCTGTGTAGTCGATCTCATATGTTTGTGAGTACCCCTTGGCCACCAGTCTCGCTTTATAGCGATCAATAGTACCATCTGCTTTATACTTCACAGAGTAAACCCATCTACACCCCACGGGTTTCTTACCAGCCGGCAAGTCAACGATCTTCCAGGTGGCATTCTTCTTTAGTGAACTCAGCTCCTCATTCATTGCTTCCTGCCATTTGGGGTCAGCCAAAGCTTCCTGCAAAACCGTAGGAATAGATCTGATGGATAATTGATTGGTAAATGACTTGTTTGATTCGGATAGGTGAGCAGTAGACACATAATTACTCATAGGATATTTCACTTTATTTTTGGGATCAGGCTCATAGTTGGCTTTGGGTATACCTCGATTACGGCGTGGAGGAAGACGCTGAGGTGGTGGGATGTCCAGGCTTGAAGACGATTGGTTATCATTAGCACAAATTTTGTTGGCAGCCTCGACGCATTCTTCAATTTGTAGGTTCAGATCCGCCGCCGCTCCTGTGTCACTGGCTCCTCTGGTTCGATGTCATTCTGTGTGGCATCACCATTAGTCTCATTCAATATATCAACAAGATCTACAGTGACTGTGTCGGGGACTTCACTGTAGTCCAGAGCCTGAACTTCTTGTCTCCTCTCCCCCTGAAGTGAAGGCTCAGGTGGTGAATAATACATATCACACTCATGGAAGGTCACATCCATAGTAACAATCGTCCTCCTAGAAGGCGGGTGATAACAACGGTACCCTTTCTGGTGTAACGCATACCCAACAAACATGCACTTCAGAGCACGAGGGTCTAACTTGCTCCGCTGGTGGGGATGAAGATGAACAAAGGCAGCGCATCCGAAAACACGAGGAGGCAAATTGGAACTAGGTGGTGAAGCAATAAGAACAGATAGTGCATCTTGTGGCGTCTGAAAGTTCACCGTACGGGAGGGTACACGGTTGATCAAGTAAGCTGCAGTGACAAGAGCCTCACCCCAAAAAGATAGTGGTGCATGCGCCTCAATTAAGGAGGCACGAACCACATTTAGAAGGTGGCGATTCTTCCGCTCAGCAACACCATTTTGTTGGGGGGTATATGGACAAGTTGTTTGATGAGTAATCCCATGATGATCGAGAAACTGACGGAGATCAGAATTTACATACTCACGCCCGTTATCACTACGGAGAACTTGGATCGGCGTTTTATATTGAACAGCAACCATTTTGTGAAATTTCTGAAAGGCAGAATTCACTTCATTCTTCGATTTCAGAAGAGACACCCAAGTCATACCAGTACAATCATCAATAAAAGTCACAAACCAATGTGCACCACCGAGGGTAGCAAGTTTAGATGGACCCCACACATCGGAATGCACCACCATAAAAGGAACAGAACTTTTACTGGAACTTGGAGAAAAAGTACTACGATGGCTGTGAGCCAGTTCACAAACATCACACTTAAATTGAGAAACATTACACTTTGAAAATAAACTAGGAAAGAGTTTCTGCAAGTATCCAAAAGAGGCATGTCCTAGTCGACGATGCCATAACCAAATATCTGAAACGGAACCAGTCTTGGGCTTCTTCCCAGGCGGACTTCCAACTGAAAGGGCTTGCATCAACCGTTGATTACTGTCTGGTTGCAAGTCCAAGTAATAAAGCTGATCTCGCTTAGTGCCATAACCAATCGTCTTCTGAGTCTGGATATCTTTAAACACACATGAAGAAGGCCATAAAATGACAACACAATTGAGAGCAGCAGTTATTTTGGAAATAGATAACAGGTTATAGTCAAGGGAAGGAACAACAAGGACAGTATCAAGATGGAGGTTGTTAGTAAGCGAAATGGTGCCTTCCCCAATAACGGGAACGGAGCTGCCATCTGCAGTAGTCACAATAGTTTGAGTAGAAGGATTTAAGGAGTGAACCGGGTTAGAATCAAACGTCATATGTGTTGTAGCACCCGAATCAATTAACCATGTACTATTCATAGCAGAAGCAGAAAGCTTTAAAGCCTTACCCGTTTTACTTCCAGTGGAAACGAGGGCGTTCGCTCTCTCAGCTCCAAGTGTTGGATCATCTTGGGCGCCAAAGAATCTAAGCTGCCGCTATTGTTGGAACGCGATTTACGACCCTTGTCCCAGCCTTCAGGGTACCCAATAAGTTCAAAGCACCTCTGTTTGGGATGCCCAGTCTTTCCACAATGCTCACACTTGCCCAGATAACGTGAGGAGCGATCGCCACCAGATGAACCAGGACGAGTAGATGAGCCAGTGCGACCCTGTGGAGTGCGGTTGCGAGCCACCATTGCTTCAGTCTTGTCTCCCTCAATCTTCATAGCTTCCTTCCTATCAGACTCCCGACGAACATAAGCATAAGAGGCCTGTAGACCAAGTGGAGGATCCTTGCGGAGAATCTCACCCCGGACTTGTTCATACTCATCGTCTAGACCCCCCAAAAACAGATAGACCCTCTGTCGTTCCTTGGACTCCAAGTGAAGCTTGAGATCTTTTTCACACACCATGGTCACCTTATTATAGTAATCTAACTCTTGGAAAATTTCAGACAACTCTCCAAAGTAGATAGATACCGGCTTGCCATTCTGTCGAAGACGAGAGGCCTTCTGATTTAGGGTATATACCCTTACTTCATCATTCTCATCAGAGAATGTTGTCTTCAAAGCATCCCAGATCTCCTTTGCGGTCGGCAAACGGAGGTAGCGCTTCATGATTTCAGACTTCATAGATGAGAGAAGCCAGCTCTTGACCTTCTGATCCTCAGAATACCAATCATCATAGCTGGGATCATCTTCCGACGGGGCTTTAACCGTACCCCGGAGATATCCCCTTCTTCCAGCAATGTGCATCCCCATAAGCGGAGCCCACAAATCATAGTTTCTTTCATCCAATACTACCCTAATATTAAAATCGGAACTCTCTGAATGAAGAACAACTCGAGGAGCATCGCCGGAGTCCATTGTCCTTTGATCACAACAAAGTCAGCCTTCTGGTTTTTTGTGTTTTTTTTTCAGCAGTGTGTTTTTTTTTTCTCTTTCACACAACCAATTGAATGTGAAGGTGATGGAGTGATGGAGTGATGTGACAACCCTTTTTTGAAAAAATTGGCAGCACAACAGTACTATGGGGGATTTCACTGTATTACAGTCACCTTGTGTGACTGAAATACCCCAAGTGAGCTGTAGTAGCTCAATGTATCACCACCACCAACGCTGGGCTTCAACAGCACCTTCACCGGACTTCCTCGCCGAGCACTGAGCACCAAGCAACAGCCCCTCGCCGGACCTCTGCCACCAGAGGCAGCAGATCCACACCGGAAGCACGCCAACAGCTCCTCGCCGGACAGTCACCAAGAAGCTTCACCGGACAAATACCAGAAGCGCAGCCTGCTACTCAGCAGAAATCAGCACTTCAAAGACTTCAAAGACTTCAAAGACACAAGCCCCAACACCACAAGCTCCAACACTTCAAAGATCTGCAAAGACTTCACAAGGCTTCGTTCTCCAAAGAGTCTTCAATGGAGCAGCTTCAGCACCTTTCCAAGGCAGCAGTCAGCTTCACCGAAGATGCAGTTCAACGCCTTCACAGCTTCAACAACAAAAGGACCAAAGGCTTCGCCGGAGGTCGCCGGACCTTCCCAAGCTCTGATACCAAGTTGACGATGAAGATCGCCGGAGATGAGAACAAGGAGTGTGTGCAGGCCCAAAGGGCGGCTGAATCCTTTTGTTAATTCAATCTCAAAGAAAACCCTAACACTATACAAGTGTATATATACAAATCATATTGGATCCGGGTAAAATACAAACCCGACCCGTTAAGGAACTAGTCAACAAATAATAATAACAATAATAATAAGATAAATATTACCTTTGCTCCCAATTGAATTGATTCAGTAAATAAGGATTCTCATATTAGAAAGGGAAAATTATCAGTATTAGAAATGATCAGAATGGGGATGTGGCCCAGTGTAAGCCAGTAGATCCCCTTCTATATATATCTTATTCCAATCCCCCTAGTCTCTGGTTGGAAGCTCTTTTGAAAAGGAAAAAGGAAGCCATGGCCATGGCTGCCTCTCTGGTTCTACGCCCTCTTACTCCATCGGCCAAACCCGAAACCAAGAGATTTCTCCACCCAGCTCACCAATTTCAAAGAGCCAGACAAGTAACAGCTCTGGCTCTTCAAGAGACCAAAGAAGGGCCAGACACAGCTGAAGAGGTCACTAAGAAATATGGACTAGAGGTTGGATTATGGAAGGTAAAAGCTTCACCAGAAATATAACTTAATTAGTTTCATGTTATAAATTGTTGCTTGATTGTCTAATAACTCTTGGTTTTATGTAGATATTTAGCTCAAAAAGAAGGTGATGATGATGATAAGGAAAAGGGAAATCAAAGACAGATGAAGCTAAGGAACTGCTGGCAAAGTATGGAGGAGCCTACCTGGCAACATCAATCACTCTCTCTTTGATCTCCTTCTCTCTCTGCTATCTCCTTGTCAGTGCTGGGATTGATGTCCAGGCCCTGCTCAGCAGGGTTTCATCAAATCCTATGACTTAGTAGGCTAAGAGAATGAGAAAGGAAAAAGAATTGATACTGAAGGTTTGATTTTGGCTGCAGGTAAGCATTGCAACAAATGAAACTGGGGCACTTGCATTAGGGCATGCTGGGTGAATGTCACAAATATTTTGCTCAATTGCATTCCCTCCAATAGTTTCTGTCATCAAAGATACTGCAGGCTGCCCAACAGACCCCAAATCTGATGTAGGTGGGTGCATCGCTTCAAATTGACTAGAAATGGATGGAAAGTTATTAAGAGTTATCAGGTCCATTTTAATTACATGTTACTATATAAAAATATAGGAAACATCTATTAGACCCAAGTTGCTTCTAAGGACTACAATTCTATATCTTCCATGGGATAGTCATCAACCTGCTGTGTAATGGTTTTGGGGTTTAGAAAAAAAAATAACTTGACAAATGACCTTGTCAACACCTATCGCGTTGAATACTACAAACGACTCCTTCCAATCTAAAGGATTTCTCAGTTTCATCGTGAGTATAAGTAACCAAAAGAATATAGAAATAACACAACTTGCATCGTGGGGTGTCTAAGTCTTGGACAGGGCTGTCAAGGATAAAGAAATAAAGAAATAAGACAAGTTGTTCATGTATATGTATAAACAAATGAATAAAGAAATAACACACGCATCTTGCATTGAACACTGTGTTGAATACTGCAAATGCCGTGCATGGAAACAGATAAACCAGATCTGCTTTCAATCAAAGCACATAACCAGATCCAGATCCAAGAGACTTGCAGTTTCAGGTTAATTTGGAGGAGAAGCAATGGCAGTGGAAGCAGCTCTCGTGTCCTCCTTGTCGCTGATTGTCAAGTTGTCGGCGCCTCACGTCCTTGAATATCTTGGTCCCTCTGTGGGACGGCGTTGATGACGATCTTCAGAAGCTCCAAGGAGCCATGCTCGGAATCCGGTCTATCATCCGAGATGCAGAGGAGAGGCAGGTCAACGATGAGGCTGTCAAGAACTGGTTGACCAAGCTCAAGCATGCCGCTTATGATGCCGAGGACGTTTTGGACCAGGCCAACACTCATATCCTGGTGCTCCGCCGGAAGTCGGAGCTTCACGGTCGTCTGACCAGCAAGGTGCGCAACTTCTTCTCTCTTGATAACCCACTCCTTTTTCTCCTGAAGCTTGGGAGAGAGCTTAAAAGTATCATCCGGAGAATAGATGGTATCACGGAGGAGATGCGCAAGTTCAATTTCAAGGAGTATAATCAGGCGCCTCAGAGAACCAGGCCACAGACCTACTCGTTTGTGGTTGAATCAGAAATGGTTGGCAGAGATGCAGATAAAGATGAAATTGTGCAGAGCCTCATTGATGATCGCTCTTTTGATGAGAATGTCACAGTGTTTTCTATTGTGGGCATGGGGGGTCTAGGCAAGACCACTCTTGCTCAACTGGTCTACAATGATTCAAGGGTGGAGAGATGTTTCGAGCCACGTATGTGGGTATGCGTTTCTAATGATTTTGACTGTGTGAAGCTTGCTAGAGCAATCATTGAGTCAGCCACAGGGGAACAGTGTGATCTGCGAAACTTGGAATTCTTTGCTGAAAATTTGAGACAAGTGTTGGAGAGGAAGAGATATTTGCTGGTTTTGGATGATGTCTGGAATGAAGATAAGGAGAAGTGGGACATGTTAAGAGCACTGTTGACTTGTGGACAGGAAGGCAACAGAGTTGTTGTAACCACACGTAATGAGAATTGTTCCAGTGTAATGAATGCCCAGGTTACTCATCGTCCGCGATGTTTATCTGAAGAGAACTCTTGGGTTTTGTTTGAACACCTTGCATTTGAAAGAGGTGTGCCGCAACATCAAAATATGGTGATGATTGGGAAGAAGATTGTGAGCAAGTGTGGAGGATTACCGCTTGCAATAAAAGCATTAGGAGGATTAATGCGTTCTAAGCATGGAGAAAGCGAATGGCAGTCTGTGTTGGATAGTGAAATATGGAATTTACGGCCTATTCAAGATGGGATACTACCAGCATTGTGGTTGAGCTATGTTGACATGCCTTATCATTTAAAGAAATATTTTTCCTTCTGTGCATTATTCCCCAAAGACTATGAGATCGGAAAGGAGTTGCTTATTGAACTTTGGATGGCTCATGGGTTTATTCCATCAAAAGAAGGAATGGATTTAGAAGTCAAAGGCAATGAGATTTTCAATGAGTTGGTGTGGAGATCCTTTTTACAACAAGATGTTAAACAAGCAGCCGAATATTCATATGCTTTTCATCTCCAACAAGTATGGAGATATACCGGTTACGTTGGTGCAACAACATGTAAGATTCATGATCTGATGCATGACCTTGCACTATGTATTGTTGGGGATGAAATTATTACTAGAAATGAAAGGTTTGGACTTGGTGAATCTGTTGAATCCATGAATATCCCAAAAGGAACTCGTCATTTGCTATGGTTGAGTTATTCATGTGTTAAATTGAGTAATTGTCAGAGTATCCGCACCTTTACTATGCAAACTGAAGTCTCTGATTTGATTAAATTGAGAACCCTTAGAGCTCTTTCCATGGAAAGTTGGTCCGCACAACTTGGTTCAATAGGAAGTTTGCAACTTTTAAGATACCTTGACCTTTCTGGATGTCAAGCACTTAGGAAATTGCCTGAGACAATTTGTATGCTTGTTAAACTACAGACTTTGAAACTATATAATTGTAATAACCTTATTGAGCTTCCCAAGAGGACGAGGTACATGAGCAGCCTTCGCCACCTTGATATTGAAGCCTGTTCTAGTTTGAGGAGCATGCCACCTGGTTTGGGTCAATTAAAATGCTTAAAAACATTAACAAAGTATATCGTTGGCAGCTATGCAGAGAACAACAGTCTACAAGAATTAAAGCATTTGAATCTCGGGGGTCGGCTTGAGTTGTATGACCTCCATATGGTGAAGAATGCCTCAGAAGCTAAAGAAGCAAATATGCGGTCCAAGCAAAACATTAATTCATTGACATTAAGGTGGGGAAAGCCTGGGTTGGAACATAAAGCTGTGTTGGAAGCCTTGGAACCTCACTTTGGCATTAAATCGCTGACAGTGGAGTGTTATGCAGGCATCCAATTTCCACTGTGGATGGGAGATCTCCAAAATCTGGTTGAGATTACTCTACGTAACTGCCAAGAATGCGAACAGCTCTCACCACTCGAGCAATTGCCGTTTCTTGAGGTTCTGCGTATGTATGGAATGCATGGCATCAAACACATCATCAACAGCACCAGCAACAATACAAGGAAAGTATTCCCTGCGTAGAAGGAACTGGAGATATACCAAAAGAGGAAATAGTAGGGATGGTGTGTGGAGGGAGGGAAGAGAAGCATTTTCATCCTTCTTTACTTGCCTCATTAGTATGAGAATCACTGATTGTCCGAAACTTACAACCAAGCCATCATACTGTGAGGCTCGGGAGTCTCCACCCATCTCTAAGAAAAAAGGGTTCTTCAAGAATTTGAAATCTCTTGAAACATTGAAGATATATGGTAACTGTGGTGATCTTCTTTTGTTTCTTGAAGATGAGGAAGAAACAATGGGTATCAGCTCCTCACTTCTGGAAATAACAATTGATAACTGGAATAGTTTCTCACCATCTTTGGGGTCATGGAAGCTCCCCTCTCTCAAAAAGCTAAGCATTTCGTTCTGTGACATGTCCTGGTCGCCAGAGGAGACGTTTAGAGGTTTGAAGTCCCTTGAGTATCTTTTTATATATGGATGTCACAATCTAATTTGGAATGGGGCCTCCTCACAAGGCTTTAGTACTCTGTCATCACTTCAACGACTGTGTGTTGACTGTTGCAATAGCTTGATAAGCCTACCCAAGTGTCCGACATCACTTCCGCAACTGCAGGTTAGCAATTGCAATAACTTGAGAAACCTACCCAATTGTCCGACATCACTTCAGCAACTCTTGGTTCAAAATTGCAATAACTTGAGAAGCCTACCCAAGTGTCCGACATCACTTCAGCAACTGGAGGTTTACAAGTGCAATAACTTGATAAGCCTACCCAAGTGTCTGACATCACTTCAGCTATTGCAGGTTTTAAATTGCAATAACTTGATGAGCCTACCCAAGTGTCTGACATCACTTCAGCGACTCTGGGTTGTAAATTGCGGAAGTATTGAATATCTGCCACAAGGCCTCACTTCACTCAAGTTTCTAACTATTTACGCCTGCCCCTTATTGAAGTCGTTCCCAGATGACCTCCAACAAAGACTCCCTGCTCTTGAAAGTCTAAGAATCGAAGGATGCCCAGAGCTGATAAGGCCATACCTACAAGGAGGAGAGCTTCGGCACCTTGTGTCACACATGCAAGGCGAACAGATAATATTGCGTTGAAGTAGTAAGAATGAATCTGAGATTATTTTTTTGTGATGATATATCTACATGAAATGAAACAATCTTTTCTTTTTTTTATTATTCTCTGATATGTATGTATGCCTTTTATCCATTTTGTTTTGCTCTTCATTGACATTATATCCTCTTTTTATTTGTCAACTTATTTTATCTATGGCTAAAATGCCAATATTATGATATTGTGGTTGTTATATGGGCCGGAAAAAAAGGCATATATAGGTTAGATTCAAATTAAATATATAAATACCATCAACAGTTTACTTAACCACAAAAATATATTAAAAAAAATGAGATTCATTTGGCATACAAGCAGTTTTTACAAGGGTAATAAAGCAATTCTCATATTTTTCAAGGTTTAAAAAACCTAAAATTATAAGTACATAAAAGAAAATTATGGAGATATACTTTACAAATCTTAAATTACTAGACAGTACTGATAAATGTAAAAAGAACATCAAGTTTGGTAAGAGTAGACACTAAACACTGGACAATTCTAAGAATCATATCAATGCATGACAAGAGTTGTAATTCAATGGAATGGCTGCAATATGTGCTCAGGTAGTTGCATACTTGGATGAAAGGAGGATCCGATCATCTCTGGTTATTAGACGACAGATGCAGCTTCAATTTGTCACTGATCAAGGTCGCGACATGGCGTGCAACAGAAGGCATGTGTGTGACCCTCCCTCTCGATAGATAAAGCAAGACCTGGCAGCTACTTGGAAACCTGTTCAGTTTCGCTGCCGTATATTATCTGGAGTTTTCTCCATATGATTTTGGAAAAGCTATATTTCACTCAAAAATGAAAAGAATTCAAATGGGACAATGGCATGTGATAAATCAATATGTTAAGTTTGTTGCTCTACTTCAGCTACTTGTCATGCCTTTCTGATTAGGTACTACTGTATTGAGCAATGGTGTTTGGAGGATGTCTTAATGAGAATCAAAGTAAACAGTGATTTGACATCAAAGAAGCACCTATGTGAATCTTCAAAGGGTCATGTCTCGTACTCACAGGTTTGTTTGAGATGCAAACAACCAATGAGCTATGCCTCTTTTAAGTGAAGTATTCTAGAAATGCCGAAAAGAATGTGCTTTACCTCGTCAAAGAATGACAAAGGAGCCCAATGGTCATCAATGCCAAACAAAAGTGCAAGTTGGTTCGGCTTTTCTCTCATGAATGTCCAATCAGGCTCTTCCGAAAACTACAAAAAAAAGGACATCTTTTGACATTACAAAACTATGTGTTAACTCTAGTCTCTTTTTCTTTCATTTCAAATGATCTCCCTTAAAAAAAAGTTCAACAATGCTCAAAATCATACATGTCAACAAACAGATCAAGAGACAGATCTTGCCATATTACTATTCTGATAGACAAACAAAATAATTTGAAATCAATAAAGCTGTAAAATAATCAGTACCTTCACAAATTCTGTCATGGCCATGAAAAGGACATTCCGCATTGTATGATACTGCATAATTTTATTAAGATACGTCAACCTAGAACTCATTCCGATTGCAGTAAGGTGATAGTATTTAACTGGAAAAATTAATCTTCCCAAGAAAATTGGCTACAAAGCATGATATATGTAAATCAAGTACAAGAACAAGAGTAATTTAGTTTCTAAACTATAAGAATAATAATATGCAGCACATTCTTCATGACTGAAGTTAGGAATATTTGGACCACACTACCGCTCATGCCTCGCATACATATTTTAATTTAATCTGTTTACTTGCATACTTTGTGCTCCTATATCATTCCTAAACTCTCTCCACAAGTTAGGAGCACACAAGAGAAAAAAATTCTAGTCGGATCCTTTACACCTATTTTTCTATTGATTAGTCAGATGTTCTCAGTCAGTCAGACTATCAAAGGGAACTTCTCTTATGCTATGCTTGAACATTAGTATGTTAGTTTTATCATGATTCTAACACAAACACACTCTTCTACCCAAAATTCAATTATAAAATAAGAAGAATGTCCACCTCCATAAGGTTACTGCAGACAGCATCAACAACAGTTGTAGACCATGATTGCCCAAGCAATTTTCTAACAAGAGCTCTTGAAAATTGAGCTGGAAATGACTCCAAAAAGGACACAAGATAATTAGCAGTAACATTTAGAAAAGAGGACCTGAAGAACAAAAGGAAGTGATGAATCAAGTGGCGGTTAATCTTCCTTACGAAGTCTGATGTGAATATATGATACTTCAAAAAATTCAAATTAGGTGGCCAAAAGTACTATTTCTTAAATCAAATATGTGGCAGCACCTTAAAAAAAAAAAATTCAGAAGTTCATAGTTTGCACCAAGCACTTATATTCTGATTCATCACAACCTTTCACTGGATTTGAGGTCAAATCCTAGTTTCTCTCTGAACGAGAGTATATTGCCAACTTCATTGTTTTTGTTGATGATGAACACATCATCATGAATTAATCATCCTGATTAAACACTAAAGTTTGTAAGGAAAAAAAAAGTGGAGCCCACTGCTATGCAGTCCAACTAAATTAAACTATTTGGAGTGATTCCAGTAACATGCATAGCATCATAATCTATATAAAAGAAATGTTACCGTGCAATCATCCCAATAATGGACTGTTGCAAGGAATCCCTGTTTAGAGCCAGAAATGGATAGAGGCCTACAGAAAACTTAACCTGCAAAAGCTCTCCACAAAAATCATTGATCTCTTGGGTTCCCAAAGGAAATGCCAAATTACCAATACAATGTCTGACTAGATTTAGGGTAGATGTCTATTGAAAATTTCAAAACATATATATGCTCCAATCGAGTGCCCAACCTTCAAGAACAGAAGTTTAAATATTATCAGAAAGAAACTGCAGCCTTTTTCATAATTTTAAAGTTTCACATTCTGAACCTCATTTGACATACTTTAGAAAGAACAAAAGTCCATTTATGAATGTTCGAGAGTAGGGAACACAAACAAGATCCAGAAAAATGCCATAAGTTGGTTTCTGGTCAAATAAATGGCCATTCAGATAGTTTAATATTAAGAGAAAAACAGTACATATAAGCACTTCCTCTAGCATTCAAAAACATCAATACCAGTGATTTAAACAAAAGATGAGGTACTATAGCATAAATAACAAGGCCAATTGTTGATTTCATGCTGCGAGTACAAATATGATTCCAATGCAATGTTCTGTTTAAGGCCTTTTCATCATTAATACCATAATGCAGTCTAAGGACAAAAGGTGATCATAATTGAAGTCAGAGTAGAAGCTGCTACCAGTACTAGGGGACTTTCACTGCTCTGGAGCTCATGTTTTATAAAATCCTCCTGCAGAAAATCAAGTCTAGAAGTCATTTATCTAGAAATATCAAATCATGCAGCTTTGTTATACATCAAACAAAGCACAGTTGCCCGCAAAAATGGAGATATAGCAAGCCAATAAAGGAAAAAAGTTATTTTGTCTTGAGAATAGGAAGACAAATATTGCAGACACCCAAAACCTTGTGATCAATTTGCTCTTGTAGTGAGAATTTTCTTCCACATTCCCAATCCTGGTAACAAACAATAGATCAGATACAACTCTGAATCTTCAGTCTAAAAAATACAGTAGCAACAGCTTCCACCTTTCTTGAATGTGAAATATGCCTGATAGCTGGAAATACATACACCACTGATCAGCAAAAGAGCCTCATAATGACAACACACAAATTCAAGATTCAAAATGGCCAACAAATCGCTAGCCTGTTACGGATGCATTCCCATTAAACAGTTGGTAGAGGGCTTCAATGAACTCCTTATAAAACAAAGCAATGCCTGAGCTTTCAGCACCCACATCCCAACAATCAATTCCAAAAGCCAGCAAAATCTCAACTTGAAACATGATGCACAAAGCACATACCCAAAAACACAAGTGGCTTGCGTCTGGATTTGTAGGGATGACAAGAACATGCATGGAGGGAGCCCCCGAGCGCACCTTGAGCAACTCAGTCGAGAAACTACAATGGATCAACAACGATCAGCTTTTCAGAAAAAGAAAGATGGAATCTTTTCACTGTGCCTTCCAACGATAAACATATCGCCCATCTTTTTAATTCAATGAAAAGCTGTTCATCCACCTTTATAATTGTTGGTGATAAAATCAGTTCAAATATTTAAATTGAAGCTTTCCCTGTTTTCTAGAAGATTGACAATTAAATTAGTAGTGCTGAGTGAGCTGCCAACTCAGCACACTATTTTATCATTGGTCCACATCAGCTAAGTTAGTTATACTTTTGGTTATAAATAGTCATGTAACTGTGAGAATGAACACTCTTTCAATTCGATGTTTTTGTTCATCTCTATCTCTCTGTTATGATCTGGAGCGACTCTTCTTCATTTCAACAATGAATTTCTCATTATTTCTCTCAAGAATCAACATGGTATCAGAGCTCTTGGGGTGAATTCGCAGGTTCTTTCACTGATTTTCTTCAATTTTTGCATTCTTGAAGCTTTTCTAGTGTTCTTTTCTTGTTCTTTCTTTCCCTGCTGCAATGAATTCAACCATAAATGATCCTTCTAGCCCTTTGTTTTTGAATCCTTCTGATAATCCTGGAACCACCCTTGTTTCCCAAACCTTTGATGGGACTGGTTTTGGTCCATGGAAGAGAGCTATGATTATAGCCTTGTCTGCAAAGAATAAACTAGGGTTTGTTGATGGATCTTGTATGAAGCCTGATGGTAATTCACTAGATTTACAGCAATGGATTCGCTGTAACAACATGGTGATTTCTTGGCTTTTGAATTCTCTAACCAAAGAGATATCAGAGAGTGTTCTATATTCAAGCACAGCTTCTGAAATTTGGGCAGAACTTGAAGAAAGATATGGACAATCCAATGGAGCTGAACTCTATGAAATTCTAAAGGAATTGTCCCAGATTTCCCAAGCTGCAAACAGTATTGCAGGATATTATACTAGGATTAAAAAATTATGGGACAGAGTACAATCTCTACGAGTTTTACCATCTTGTTCTTGTGGTTTTGTCACTGTTCTGCTGAAATTTGAAGAAGATCAGAAATTAATCCAGTTCTTGATGGGTTTAAATGAACAATATACTACCATACGAGGTAATATACTGATGATGAAGCCACTTCCATCTGTTGCACAGGCCTATTCTCTCTTAATCCAAGAAGAAAACAAAGAGAGATATATTCCAATTCTCAGATTGTAATAGAATCAGCTTCTATGAATGTTGGGAATAACTATAATTTTCAAAGAGGAGGTCACTCCTTTCAAAGAGGCAAAGGCGATGGCAAGAAGAATAACTTGATGTGTGATTTCTGTAAGAAACCAGGTCACACAAAGGAAAGATGCTTCAAACTACATGGATATCCAGTTGGTTATAAAGGTTTCAAGGAAAAGAAGTTTGCTGCTCCGGTTCAGGCTGAGATTACAGAAATGAGGACTTCTAATGACACTACAGGTGCTACACACATACCTGAACTCACAAAGGATCAGTATACTAAACTGTTGTTTTTGCTGAACCAATCAACAGAAGGAGAATCATCAACACAGTTCACTGGTTCTGCAAATTTTGCTGGTATAATTACTGATACTCTTCATAATTCCTTTGCTTTCAGTAATAATTGTAAGCAATTACCCCCTTCACATAGCCTTTGGATTCTAGATACTGGTGCTAGTGATCATATATGCCATGATTCCAACCTTTTCATGAACCTATCTCCAATGACAAAAACCTTGAAAGTAACCTTGCCAACTGGATACAAAGTGATAGTCTCTCATTTCGGAACTGTTCAAGTAGCATCCAACCTCATACTAGAAAATGTTCTCTTGATACCTGAATTTTGCTATAACCTCATTTCAGTTAGCAAACTCATTCAACGAGAGTAATGCAGAATTATTTTTACATCCAATTTCTGCTTATTGCAGGGCCCTTCAGTGAAGATGCCTCTGGCAATTGGTAGACTTCATAAGGGATTGTACTTACTTCATACTCATAAGCAAGAGAAAGCTTCTTGCTCACTTTTTGCAACTGAAAATTGTCTTTCTTCTTTACTTTCCAATGTTATTTCCAGTCATAAAGCTTGCAACTCTACTTCTTATTCTACAATTTCTGCAATAACTTGGCACAATAGACTTGGTCACTTGCCATTGTACAAACTCCAACTTTTATCCTTCATTGATTGCAATAATAAAATGAGTTCTTTGATTCCTTGCAGTGCATGTCCCAAAGCTAGACAACATAAGAAATCCTTTTCTCATAGTCATATTCATACTACTTCAATTTTTGAATTGATTCACATAGATATATGGGGTCCATATCACACTCCTACTCATCAAGGACATAAATATTTCTTGACAATAGTGGATGACTATAGTAGAACAACCTGGACACATTTGTTAAACTCTAAGAGTAATGTCCTCCCCATGCTAAAAACCTTTGTTCAGATGATAGAAACTTAGTTTGAGACCAAAATCAAAACCATTAGATCAGACAATGCATTAGAACTAGGTTCTAGTTTAGAAGGCAAACAATTCTTTAATGAAAAAGGTATAATTCACCAAACTACTTGTCCCTATACTCCACAACAAAATGGTGTTGTAGAAAGGAAGCACAAACATTTGTTAGAAACATCTAGAGCCCTTTTATTTCAGTCCAATTTACCTTTGAAGTATTGGGGAGAATGTGTGTTAACACCCACATATTTAATAAACAGGTTTCCCTCCAAACTTTTGAATAATAAAACACCATATGAAATTTTATTTGGTCATAAACCAAACTATTCTCATTTAAGGAGTTTTGGTTGTTTGTGTTATGTTTCATCTTCAAATAAGAATTTAGACAAATTTCAGCCTAAAGCTGTACCTTGTGTGTTCTTAGGTTATCCCTTTGGCAAGAAAGCCTATTTAGTCCTTGATCTTCAAACATATCAATTTCACACTTCCAGAAATGTAGTATTTCATGAATCTATATTTCCTTTCCATCAATCTACCTGTTCTGAAAATTTCATGCTACCTATACCTGCATCAGATACATCTACAGATTTTACTTCTTATTCTATACCAAATTTATCCTCAGAACCTAATATTACTTCTAGTCCTTCAGCTCCACAAAGAAATAACATAACTACCTCTACCAAATTAATTCCCGTTCCCAGAAAAACAACCAGAGTACATTCTAAGCCAACTTACTTACAAGACTATGTCTGTAATAGTATCATATCAGATGGATCAGATCCTTCATTTCTACATTGCTCTCACACTCTCACCAATTTTCTTACTAAACCCAAACATGTTTGCTTCAACACCTTATCCACAAATAGCAAGAAAATGCTTACTACTATTACTGAAATGCATGAACCTTTATCTTATGAAGAGGCAGTAGTTCAACCATCATGGCAAGAAGCTATGAAAAAGGAGTTTGAAGCCTTGGAAGCAAATCAAACATGGGAACTTGTTCAATTACCTGCAGGAAAGAAACCCATAAAAGTAAATGGGTATATAAAATCAAATACAAAGGCGATGGAATTAGGTTGAGAGATGCAAGGCAAGGTTAGTTGTAAGAGGGTTCACACAAAGAAGGTATAGATTATCACGAAACCTTCTACTGATGGTGAAAATTACAAGCTGTAAGATGTTTGATAAATTTGTGGCGATTAAGAAAAATGGCCATTGTTCCAACTTGATGTGAATAATGCCTTCTTGCATGGAGATCTACATGAAGAGATTTACATGAAGGTTCCACGAGGATTATATCTGAGAAGATTCAAACCATGTTTGCAAACTAAAGAAATCATTATATGGCCTTAAGCAAGCCTCAAGACAATGGTATTCAAAATTGTACGATGCTCCTAAAGTCTAGAGGATATCAAAGTTCAAAAGAATGATTATTCGTTGTTCTCTAAAAGGCGAGGAGATTGATTGTCTTTTTGGCAATATATGTAGATGATATACTTGTTGCGAGGGGACAAATAAAGAAGAAATTGATTATTGAAACATTTCCTTGATACTCAGTTCAAGATTAAGGACCTTGGTGACTTGCATTACTTCTTGGGTATAGAAGTTATTAGAAGAGAAGATGGTGTTCTTTTAACACAGCAGAAATTTGCCCAAGATTTGATTAAAGAGTTTAATTGTGATGCTCTTAAAGGTTTTCAAAGTCCACTTCCAGCTGGAATTAAACTAAATTTCAATGATGGTTCACCTATTGATGATCCTGCATCTTATAGGCGTTTAGTTGGGAAATTAAATTACTTGACCCATACAAGATTAGATATTGCATTCGCAGTACAATATTTGAGTCAATTCATGGCTTCACCAAGAGATACTCACATGGAAGCAGCAAAACATACACTCAGATATATCAAATTCAATCCAACACAAGGGATTTTAATGAATGGAGAACAAGACTATAGACTCATTGCTTACTGTGACTCTGATTGGGCATCTTGCCACAACACAAGGCTATCTGTCAGTGGATTTTTTAACTTGGGAACAACCTTCTCTCTTGGAAATCTAAGAAACAACATGCCATTGCACTTTCCTCAGCTGAAGCAGAGTACAGATCAATGAGAAGGACATGTGCTGAATTAGCTTGGTTAACAAGGCTAATTAATAAATTAACTGTATCCAATGTTACTCCAATTCCACTCAAATGTGACAAGCAAGCTGCAGTTTATATAGCAACAAGAAACCCAGTTTTTCATGAAAGGACAAAGCATATAGAGATTGATTGTCATTATGTAAGGGAACTATTACAAAATGGTTTGATCAATGTACAACATGTACCTTCAAAAGAACAACTAGCTGATGTTTTTACAAAAAGCTAATCTGGACCACAACATCAACTTCAAATCTCCAAGTTGGGAGTGTCTCAGGTATCTTCACACCCTCCAACTTGAGGGGGGGTGTTGGTGATAAAATCAGTTCAAATATTTCAATTGAAGCTTTCCCTGTTTTCTAGAAGATTGACAATTAAATTAGTAGTGCTGAGTGAGCTGCCAACTCAGCACACTATTATATCATTGGTCCACATCAGCTAAGTTAGTTATACTTTTCGTTATAAATAGTCATGTAACTGTGAGAATGAACACTCTTTCAATTCGATGTTTTTGTTCATCTCTATCTCTCTGTTATGATCTGGAGCGACTCTTCTTCATTTCAACAATGAATTTCTCATTATTTCTCTCAAGAATCAACAATAATACAAAAGAATCTTTTAGAGCAGACAGAGGCCAAACCTGAAAATGAGGCAAATTGGAAAAGTTGACTGTTTTCTCCCCAGTGGCAACAATGCTTCTCCATCCATTGATGCCTTGGGAATAAGCTGCAGCATTATGAAGGAACCAGAAAAACTCTACTTTGAGTTATATCATTTCCCAATAATACATGAATATATCATCAAGGATACTTGAGATTCAAGAAAAAAAAACATGGATTTCATTTATTTGAAGGAAATCCCTTATGAACAAACAATTGAAGAGGGACCCTGTAGAATACACCGTACCTGTTTTAAAGATTTCCAACTATATGGATGGAAAGAACATCGAAAAATAATCTAGCATATTAATTTTCATACAATTTGAGAATTTGTAGGGACTTCATTTTAATGAATGAAAATTTATATAAATCTAGGTTCAAAATTTCACTTACTTGCAAAGTTTTTTTTTTAAGTTTTGAGAAACTTAAAATTTATAATAATTTATTATTTTTATAAAAGTGTAATAATAAAAAATAAAAAGAAAATTAAAATTTCCCGCACTTTGGGTAAACAAACAGTTGATGGGAAGAAAATTAGTTCCATTTTCATAACAATCATATCCTTAATAAATGTCATTTATAAATTATTTACTGTCATAATAACAATATATATCATGTTTTTATACATAAAAAATTGACTTAAAGTTTCTTTTTTCATTTGATACACATGTTCTACAAATTTCATTTTCTCTTTCTTCTTCACGCGGGGCTATTTTATTGATTTTTTTTAATTATTGAAAATTGCATTTAGTTAAATTTATGAATGAGAATATTGAACTCATTTGTGAAACCAAGTAATTGAGATATGTATTACGTTTAATGATTCATAGTTATTTATATTTAATTGTTTGTTAAATGTTAATTAATGATAATATGTATGTTCTTATTTTATACCAGTACATTTCCATCATAAAAGGTGTTTTTATGAGGAAAAAAGATGGGATTAAGATTAAGGTTCAAATAGGTTTTTTCCTTGGAATCAAATAATACCAATATTGAGTGATGAAAAATCCTATTTTATTTTGGAATAAAACTCTCTTTTTTGAATTTTGAAAACTCCTCGTGTGTGTGTATATATATATATATATAGTCATAATATTGTCAGATCGGTCGGATCACTGCATATGACCATCTCCTATTTTAGCACTTGGAGCATGTTTTAAGAATTCTCAACCGTACGGATGGAAAGATCATCGAAAAATAAGCTAGCATGTCAACTTTCATACAGTTTGATGACCTTTTGGTTCTCTCACTTAACAATTCTTATTTTATAAAAATTTTAACAGTTCAGAATTTCAACTGTTAAGTGGGAGGATCAAATGGTCACCAAATTATATGAAAATTGACATACTAGCTTATTTTTCGATGATCTTCCCATCCGTACGGTTGGAAATTTTCAAACATGCTTTGAAGTGCCAAAACGATAAGTGACTGTGATTTGCATAAATGATCCTAGGCCACTGGATAATATCATGACTATATATATATATATATATATATATATATATATATATATATAGTTGATGCAAGGATCTATTCTTCTTGGAGATGAAAGTAAATCTTGATCCATGAGAGACATTGATCAGGGAAGATGAGAATTCTTGAGGAGATTTCGATGGAGAGGTCGAGATCAATGATTTTTTTTTTCTTTCACTCCACGAGATTAAAGCTTACTTCGGAGGTTGGCCTTCGGGAATTGAACCTCACGAAGAAAAGAATTGTGGAAGAGAAGATATCTGAGTGCTCGTTCTCAGGGGAGCCTCCGACACTCAAGTCAGGACTTAAAAAAGAGAGAGAGAGAGAGAGAGAGAGAGAGAGAGAGAGAGAGAGAGAGAGAGCTCAGAAGAGATACCATAATCGAATAAATTATTTCAATATCAATTTTTGATTTTTCTAATCCCCCTCGGATGTCCTTCTCTGATGGTGTTAAACTTTTAATTGTAAACTCCTACTGACTAAAATAAAAGATATAATTTGGACAAAAGAAAAATTAATAGTAAAAAAAACACGCTTTATTTAGACACCATATAGTGACAACCACTCCATGCTATGCATCAATATGCATGGTGTACGTGCACAAAACGAAAGTAACATAACGAACTTTGCCACATGACATGACAATTATTGAAAATAGAAAGAACAACACACTGAAGATGAGCATGGGTTGGACGTGAATACGAAAGATTGATTCCCATGTGCTTGCTTAAGTAGTAAAAACTGCAATGGAACCCTTGTTAGAACCCTCGTTGCAGAGCTCAGAGCATTTGTTGTTACAACCTATCACTGCTTCTTTAGAAACATCTAGTGCACAACCAAAACAATTTGCATTAGAATGAAATCTCTTGTAACAACTAAGTAAAAGAAGTAAAACAAAAATAATAAAATTTACCAGAGTCCTGAAGAGTTTTAATGGTGGAGCACATGGAGAAGACAGACCCCAACTTGCAGAAGTGATTTGGATAATTTGATGGACATGTAGTACCTGTAATAATAATACAACCACACAATTCTGCACAAGTTTTCTCATGAGCGCCCGCTTCACAGCAAAGCTTATAGCATTCTCTTGCAATAGTGTTCTTGCAGCAGCTCTTAGCCTCGACGTGGGTCTGTGCTAGATTCAGACCCAGTATGAATACAACCATAATAATACCAAAGTAGACTCTTACACCTTTGCCTTCCATCTTCCTTCCTATTTTTAAGTACTTATATATGATGAGGATGGGATGCTTGATGTAATGAAGGTATCGAAAGGGCAATATATATAGGATAAAAATCATAAGGAAACCGTACAACATAGAACAATAGTGCATCAAAATGAAAAAGTGGTCCAAAATTTTCCACCATTGTTGCAGCACTATGCTTTAATGAAATTCATATATCCAGTACTATTAATAGATGCAATATATTTTAGTTTGGCCGTATACAGCCCCTTGGTTTTTTTATTTATGAGATGGAGTATCCAGTAAAGAGAAAATCTAGTGGTCCTGCCCATTCATTAACATCCCATGTGAAATAATTGTTTGATGAATCACAACTTACAATAATTCCGTAACTTCAAAAACCACTTTAGCACCATAGAGGCGCGTGCTCTCCTCCACTTCGCACTTAGCACCATAGAGCCATTTTCTCTCGATGTGATACAACCTCTCTCTCTCTCTCTCTCTCTCGGCTGCTCTCCTCCACTTCCTCTGGTCTCGCTGCTCGTAATGGAGGTGGGGGAGGGACCAGGGCTTCGTGTGAGTCGATGCGCTTGCCACCCATCGGAACGAGTAAATGACCATGTCTAGAGAGGCTAAAAGCAACATTGGTGGATGAGGTAACACTGGAAGAAGATGTGAACGCCAAAGCTTTGAAAAAGATGAGGTATGTGTGATCTATGGTAGGTTTTTGGTAGACAACCCCCACTAGATCTAGCGCGAGAGAGCCTGGCTATGGCAGTAATTACATCGTTCATTGGATGTCTGGTAAGGATTGACATAACAATGCTTACGATCAAGGTTCACCCAATTTTGTGTGGAATTAGATATGAATCAACCGTTGAAACGAGGGGTGTGGGTAAGTTTTGTTAAATTTAAAGTTTTTGTCGCAGTGAGCTTGGGGCGACCCCGTTTTCCTGGGGTGTTCCTAGGCTCAAGTTAGCGGGAGTGATGGTGCTCAAAGAGGGTGAGAGTTGAGAAGTGGGTTCTCTTAGGCTCTGTTTGGCTGATTGGTTGTTATGGTTTCGTAATGTATGGTATAATATAGTATGGTATGGTATTGTCATGTTTGGAGAAATGATATGATATGGTATGGTTAATTAACTGTTTGTGTTTGTTTTGATGGTATGATATGATTGCAGAAATAATAAAATGATCAGAATATCCTCAAATAGACAAATACATATTAATATGAAATCATGTTAAATTGAAAACATTGATTATATACCTTTCAAAATTTTCTTAATTGCATATTTACACACGAAAAAAAATCATAATTGATTGAATACCCCTGAAAAACAAGTTGAATTATGATATACCCATATTGTTATGTTTCGATGATAGAAGTTAATTAAATGATCTTAACCATGGTTACAACTTCCTTTAAGGGTTAGAAAATTTTCAAAATACTCTTTTTTATATATTTTAGCTATTTTAAATTTCATATTTTTAAAGGGGGTATTTATAAATTTACAATCAAACAAACTTTTCAGGGTATATATATAAAGGGTATAATGGTCATTTCGCATGTTTGCAGTTTGTTAACTAACAATTTTTCATTTGATTAGTCCCACGGATATATATGTAATTATACATATTAATTAGAGGTATGTATGCAATTATGTTTTATTCAGGGGTAAATACGTAATTTCAAAATTATTCAGAGGTATACATGCAAAAGGCCCTATTAAATTCAATGAAAAATTAAATTCAACTAAAGTATAAGTAATTCTTATTGAGATCTTACAATATATACATCAAATTATTAACCATTAATTTAAAATTAATAAATTAATAAAATTAATATACAAAATTAACAAAAGCAAGACTTTTTTTGTGGAGATTATAACTGTATTTGATTTTGCTAGTGTAGAAGAGGGGATTGAAATAATTTGCTAGGGATATTTTTGGTAGAAAAAAAAAAATTAAAACCATGAGAAACCACCAAATCGGTGGTTTGAAAAACCCAACAAAAATGACAATTTTTAAACCACGGGAAACCATAAAAAAACCATGGAAAACTATACCATCTGAATGAAAATGAAAACAAACAAGAAAATAAACCATACCATACATTACGAAACATGGCAAACCATGAAACAAACAAGGCCTTAGAAGAGGTGGCGTATCTTGTTCTCTCATCTCCCTCTCCTTTATCTCTACATGTTGAGCAATCAACAGACCTCAATCCCACGATCCACGCCCTACCATTCCGCCCAGAACTTCGCCACGATCCTCTTCCTGTTATAGACCTGGCCGGCTGTCTTGCCATAACGGGGTTGGCGACTCGGGATTGGAAGCGTTTGGATTTGCTCATCTGATTCGTGCACGTGTATGCCCGGATTGAGGCCACTTGTCCATCCAAATTCCTTCCTATCATATATAAACAATAAAATATGCTTTACAGGGTATCATTTTTGTAAGAACATTTGTAAGCAACATTAATTATGTATATTTTAAGAAAAAATATATTTTTTTTTTTAAAAAAAAGCATAGAAGTTGGATTATATTAAGTTAAGATCAATATATTATTTTAAAATTTAAAAATTGTTCAAAAATCAATCAAAATTGTAGATGAGTGAAGGCCAACTCTCAATAAAAGGGTAGTTTGGTTTGATCAATTTTGCCTATCTACAAACTAAAATGAGGCTGCCCAAGAATGAACCTATCAGTGATTGATGAGTAGCTTGAACTCATTAGACAAAAAAACTCGAAATCTTATTATAGGTGTAATACCCAATTTAGTCCCTCTATTATATCGATTTGTGACTTTAGGTCTCTCTATTAAAATTTGAGCCTTTTTGGTCCCTATATTTTTACTATTAACATTTCTCAATCTTGAAAGTAGAGGGACCCCAAAGCTCAAATTATAACAGAGGAACCTAAAGTCACAAATCAGTATAACAGAGGGACTAAATTGGGTATTACACCAATTTTATATATTAAGTGTTTCCAAATTGGGCACCAATTCTAACTCTTAGGTTGTGTTTGGTTGGGGTATATGAATAACTTTTAAAAAAATTTGAATTTTTTTCAAGAGAAATTTTAAACCAAAAGTATTAATAATAAGATAGTGATGTGTCTTCTATGCATTGGTGGATAACCCATTATTACATTTTTAAATCTTAATTAAATGTTTTGACGGAAAAATCTTTTTTATTGGAGAAAAACTTTGGGTTATCCCCATAAAGCTTTTCAAATTGAAGTTAGATAAAATTGAAAAATCCTCTCCAAATTATATAAATTTGCCTCCAATTCCAACTCATGGTCCTACCCCTACTCCAAGTCTCCAACCCTTCGTAATATAACACCCAATTCCCCCTCTATAAATACAACCTCAAACCCTAACCTTCCATAAACCCCACAAAAACTAACCTTCCAATAATGCCTTCAATAACTACCCATCGGCTCCCAAAGCACCGCCAAGTCATCATTCGTCGTTTCTGAACCACAACATCGAAGAAGAGCTCGCCCTCATCACCGGCACCATGTACCGCTACCCCATAACCTCCGTTGACACCTAGTTCCCCGGCATCATCTTCCACTCCAGCACTACTCTGCAACGTCGATGCCCTCAATATCATCAAGCTCAGCTTCACCCTCTCTGATCCCTTCGGGAATCTCCCCGACCTCTGCTCCGGTGGCCTCCTCTTCGCTTGGGAATTCAACTTCAACGACTTCAACCTCAATTTTGACCTTCACTCGCCGGACCCCATCAACCTCCTCCGTTCCTCCAGCGTTGACTTCGAGAGACCGATCGGAAGACATTGACTCACACCGGTTCGTGTATTTGTTTGTCAACTATGGCATTGTCGAAGCTGGTTATAATGTCAAATGGGTGACTTTCACGGAGCTTATGACATTGTGTACTTGGTCATTGGTCAAGATCTTGACCGTGGGAGCTCTCTGTCGAAATCCATGGAGACGTTCTTTGAGCTGGTTAGGGCTTTCTTTGGAGATGATTGGTGGGATGTGAAACACATCATAAAGTATGTACTATGGTACTTTGTATGGAGGGTTGGAGTTGCTGGCGGCAGCGTTGAAGGTGCAGAGGTTGGCCGAAAAGTGCAACCAGGCCGGCTTCGATAGCCTGTTAACTTGCCATACTTTTCTCAAGATGATGAAGACCTTCTTCTCTGGAGAAAGTGGGAAGAAGCATGTTGGTGTTTTGTTTGGCCTTGAAATGTAAGCTTGAAGAATGAAGATCATCATCATGCATGCATGCATGCATGTGGAACTCTTCTTTATTCTTTTTTACTTGATATTCTTTGGATTTGTTCTGTGATTTATGTCTTTCAATTATGATGGTTTTGGGTTACTTGGTTAATTTATCACTCACTTTGCTTCCACTTAGGGTGCGTTTGGATGAGGGTATTGATTACTTTACAAAGGGTAATCATTCCCTCCTCCAATTGATACCCACGTTTGGATGGATATTGGTGGGATTGATTCCCTTGTGTAAAGGCATCTGAATACCCTCTTGATGGGTTTCCTCAGTCCGCCCAAATCGGGGGGAATGGCCATTCCCCCCGATTGAGATTACAAAAATACCCCCATGTATAAAATTACTTACCCTTTTGAGCCGTGCATCTGAAACCCCTCTTCTCCACGATCTCCTTCCGGTCGCCTCCTTCTCCGCCGATGGAAACTGGCTTTTAGTCGCCTGCACACCGCTGTTCACCTCCTTCGGTCAGCCTCCAAGGTGTCATTCCCACTCTCCATCTTGGTGGTTCTCATTACAATCCCAAGCCAAACCCTAATTTCTGAGAAGGGGAATATCAAGTCATCCATCTTCAATTGGGTATGGTTTTGATTCCTTGATTCTAAATATTTTTTATTTAGTTTTGGTTGATGGATTTCTTGATATATTTTTGTTGGATTTGATGGATTTCTTGATAGATTTTTTTATATATTTCTTATCTCTACAGGGATGTTTATCAGAAATTGTGTTTATTTTTTGAATTATGATCCCACGGTCTCGGTACCATGGAGTCATCCATGGTACCGAGACTTGACATCTTCTCGGCCGCAAAGCGTGGCTCCGGATATGTGCACATCACACATCCTGAGGCTTGCTTTATGGCGTGCCTCGGGATGTGTAGCCCGAGCAGCTTTTGCGGCCGAGATGATGCCACGTCTCGGTACCATGGATGACTCCATGGTACCGAGACCATGGGATCAGCACTCTTATTTTTTTGCCTTTTGCTTGTTGGTTGTTTGCTTGTTGATTGTTGCTTTAAATCTGATGGTTTAGATTTGATGGTTTAGATTGTTTGCTTTAATTTTATTTTTTAGCTTCAAATGTTGCTTTTTTGGGGTTTTTTTTTGTGTGGTGATTTTTTTTTTTTTTTTTTTTTGGAGAGAAAAGAGCTTCATTGAAACTAGTGTATCAGACAGAGACTTAGTTCATGTGCAAGATTAGTACAAAATCCTCTAATAACCTCAGGTAATTCATCCTCATGTGAAAAGACATCCCAATTGCCAGTCTCTCTAGCTAGTTTTGCAAGCCCATCTGCAGTGGTGTTGCCTTCTCTTGGCATGTGTTGAATGTCCCAATTGCGGATGATGGATAAGAGATATCTGCATCGCATCCAAGAGTCCTCAGTCCTGGCACATGGAGATGATCCTCCCTCCTTGATCTTCCGTGCTAGTTGTAAGTTATCAGTATAGATGAAGACTTCACTGATTTTGTCATGGGCAACCTTCTCTAGACCTTCCTTAAGAGCTTTGAGTTCCCCATCAAATGCTGAAATAGCCTCACAGGTCTTCATAGCTGCAAAACAGAAATTGCCTGTATTAGTAAGGATCAAATATGCAAGACCAGCTACCGCATTATGCTCCACCCAGGAAGTATCAGTCATAAGGATGTATTTATATTGTCTTCTGTTCCAATGTCTTGCTGCTATGTCACCAACTGCTTCAATGGTGGGAGCTCTTTGTTTGTATTCCAATGACAAAGTAATGCTAGCATTTGTTATCATCAGTGGATTGAACTTTTGATTTCTGAAGATCAGATTACACCTGGACTTCCATACCTGCCAAAGAGTATATGCAAGGAGTCGAGCATCATCAGTTGAATAATTAAATAACCAGTTTCCTTGTATGACATCCTCTAACAGGTCAGTCTTGTATTGAAAATGTCCCTTGTATTGCATCTCATCCCAAACCAGTCTGGCCCACCTGCAATGGAAAAAAATGTGAGAGATATTTTCAGGTTGTAATTTGCACATGGGGCAAGGATCATCAGGTCCAAATCCCATGTGAAACAAATAGTCCTTAGTAGGAAGTCGTTGATTGAAAAACTTCCAAAGGAAGTGGAGAATCTTTGGGGCAGCATCCAATTTCCAAAGGAGCTTCCATCCATGCCATGGGTTTGTATGAACAGAATTACCAGGATTCAGCAGATCCTGGTAGATCACAGAAGTAAGTGATCTACCAGCATTAGTAGATTTCCAACCCCATTGTTTGATGCCACAGTAGATGCAGGACCTGCAACTCAGAAATAACAGTTGAAACAGTAGAGCCAAATATATCAGTAATTAACTCATAGTCCCATTCAGCACCCAATTTGAGTTGAGATATTTTGGTATTGAGCAAATCATAGTCCATATTTATAGGAATGGGTTTAAATTCCAGTGGGGTTGCAAACAGCCAGGGTTCATGCAGAATTGTACATTCTGGTGTAAGTGCAATGGGCAATATGGAATTCTTAAGAGAAGATGCCAGAGACATTAACCCTTTAAAGAAATGTGATGCATGTCTAAAGCTAGTTGGATGCCAAAGGTCAGGGTAACCATACTTATAAAGCATGAAAGCAACCCAGGGTTTGCTAACCTTATTGAGTAAATCTAGAATATGCCTAGTTAACAGAGCAGATCTCATAGTTTTAAGGTCTTTAATGCCAAGTCCACCCTCAGTTTTTTCCATGGAGATAACACTCCAACTGATCATGTGGAGCCCTTTACCCTTACAATGATCTCCCCAAATAAAGCTTCTCACCAATGTGGTTAAATGGGTCAAAATAGTATCAGCTACAGGGTAGATGCTTAGAGTAAATATTGGGAGTGATAATAGTGTGGCCTTTGCTAGTGTAACTCTCCCTGCCATAGAGAGGTTTAATGCCTTCCAATGAGCCAATTTGGTTTGAACTTTGGCAATAAGATAATGAAACTGGGTCATAGGTAGCTTGATTGGAGAGATCCATGCTCCTAAATACTTAAATGGGAAAAACCACGGTCAATTCTAAGGATGCCAAGGATGGACCTCCTAAGATGTAAGTTGACCAAGAGGAAAATATGTGGCTGACTTACACATTTTACTTTTTGGCGATAAGTGCATTTATAGATTTCTAAGCAAAATATGATAGATCTGGCATTAGATCTAGAGGCTTCACAGCAGAGGAGGAGATCATCAGCAAATAAAGAGTGAGTGATAATTTTGGAGGGGCTAATTCGTACTCCTTTTAGCAATTGCATTTCTCCAGCCTTATTCAGGAGGTTTGTGAGAACTTGGGAGATCAAGATGAACAGATAGGGAGATAAAGGATCCCCTTGTCTTAAACCAGCATGAGGTGTAACCCATTGTCCTATGGTCCCATTGATTATGAAAGCCATCGTGGGAGTCTCAATACAAGTTTTGACCCAACTAACCCATATAGGTGGAAAGTTCATTTTTTGAAGGACTGCAAGAACAATATCCCATTTGACCAAGTCATAAGCCTTTTCCATATCAACCTTTATTAACATCATAGGGTGGGCATTGTGGTGATTTTAGCTTACCAGGTTTACTGAATATAAAAGGAAATACTTGAAGATGGTGGTAGATAAATACTGTTGATGAGATTTCTTGTCAATGAAGTTGCTTTATTTTTTTTTTTTATTATCCCGGAAATGATTGGAAATTTTGTTTAAAATTTACAGAGTGGTGATCGACTGTGTTCAGCATGGTTGTTTGCTCCTTTAATAGTTCTCTTTGTTTGTTGTATGAGGCAATGCATAATGAGGTGCAAACAGATTCAGTTTTCAATTATTCCACTCATTCATTATTCAAAGAGTTGAGATTCAAACAATTTCCAACTTTGTCAATTCTTCTTGTGGATTTCAGAAATATCATATGATTTTTGATAGTTAAGATATGAGTTGATTGGTTTTCTAATCAAATGTGTGACTTGAAATTTGGCATAAGAGTAATTGATTATAATCAAAGCAATATGATAAGTGTAAAAAGTAATCATTTTTTTATGTAGGGGTATAAGAGTAATTGATTCACAATCCTCCTTTTTACTTTTCCCATTCCCAATATATTACCTTCCAATTACCTCCCATCCAAATAAGGTAATCATTACCCTTCCTATTCCTTTCCTTTCCATTCCATTCTTCTTTCCATTCCTTTGCTCACTCATTTCCTTTCCATTCCTTTTGTCCAAACGCACCCTTGATTTCCATGGATTCTATGAAATTTTTACTTGTCATCCCCTAAAAAATAGCAAAATCACTTCCCACCCCCTTACTTTTGCAATAATACCCTATAATCCCCTTCTTTATTTTTATTTTACTTGGCACCCCCTTGACTAAAGCTTTATTCTTTAACTTGGGTTAAATATAAAATCTAAGGTTATAATATCGACAATTTTATCCTTTCTATATATAATATCATCTTCAATAATTTTTCTTACCTTTTCTATTTTCAATAATCCTAAAAGATGTATTTTATTGGTGATGAAAATGTATTTATTTTTTTCTTCATTCTAAAAATGTATTTTTTTTTTATAAAAATCTAATTATTCTATTTTACGTTGAATGTCTCACAAATAAGTTTTTTAATGTATGTTATTAAAATTTAATAAAAATATATATTAATCATTTTTTTATAAATTTAATATAGATTTATTTGTAGCTCTCTTAATAAACTCATAATATATTTATTACTTTTTTCAAAAATTTTAATTATTTATTAGTCATGGGTAAATAACAATTATGAAAAGAAATGGTGTTTTTGTCTTTTACTTTGTTTTTTAAATGATTTATAAAAACTATTCAAAATCTTTGGTTGGGATAACTAACTCAAAGGGTGGTAAGTAAAATAAAAATAAAGGAGGGTGTTATGGGGTATTATTGAAAAGTGAGGGGGTGGTAAATGATATGGTTATTTTTGAGGGGGTCAATTAAAAAACTCTATAGTTTTTCTAATTAAATCTAATTGTCATATTATCTATTTTAAATAAGTCTAATTATTATTCTATATATTTATCTAAAGATATTTTTTGAATAATAGCATATATGGTAAAATGTTAGGAGAATAGTCTTAATTAAGAATAACCAAAAAGGAAATTGTAATAATAATATGAGACATATTTCAATTTCTCCTATCTTTTATATATATATATATATATATATATATATATATATATATATATATATATATTGATAGGGATAAAATCGGAAAGACATGTGGCCCCATCTATGTGAGCAAGTGGAAGAACCTCAAGCCTCCATCCACCCAATACCGATCTCTAGGCAGAGGTTCCCCTTATGGCAATATGGCTGGCTAAGTCAATCGCGCGGAAGGATTGGAGAGGAATTCCGGGTGAGTATCATTACATGACGGGTGAATATCGTGGCCTGTTAGGCGAGAATCTCGGATGGATAACTGATCGTAGAGAGCGAGGGGATAAAAGGAAGAGAGGGAGAACAAGCAAATGTAAGCCCTCTGAAACCTAGCGAGAACTCCTTCACTTCGATATCCATCCTCACCCTCACTTACTTGAGCGTCGGAACTCTTTCGGGCGACGAGCTCACCCAGCTCATCATTCCTGTTCCGATGCAAGTGGCGGTCGACTTCTATGGTGGTTATAACGGTCCCGACAAAAAACAAACAAATTTAACCATTGATCAAAAAACTTGTCTCAATCCCAAGGAGGAACCGGTTTTGACGTCAACATATATTTTCAAAGGAGGTAGGATGGTTGGATATGTTCAAAACCTCTGCCCACTTAATCATGTTCTTAGTTTTGTTCTTTATAGGCTTAATAAGTATATGTCCAAAAAGCATGACTTCATTAATTAAAATTACATCACCATGAAAATCTAGTTTAAAAAACTAATGGAGGGATTGAAAGTTGCCTTCAAATATCTAAACTCTTTTTTTTACCGATTGATACATTGAATCCCATTATTCCCTCCCACATCCCTCTAGCTCTCCTTTAAAAACTCTCTCCTCCATCTAAACAAGCAAAGCCTCAAATGGGAAGGGTCTCTAGGGTTAACCTCTCTCTTCTTTGGGGTTAGAAACATCACACACTCTTCTTCTCATCCTTCTTCATAGCCATCTTGCAAGAGCCCTATGACAGAGTCATTCCATGTAGGTGACGAAGAATAGGATGTTCAACAATTAAAGTAATGTGAGAACTCCATCTACTATGACTCTAACTGAACTGAGTCTTGCTTCACCAACGCATCAGAGGATAACTCAGAGAGCTTCTCAACAATGCCAGAGAACTCCGGAAAGGAGTCATCAGAGACAGTCATGCATGCCCTTTGGTACGGGGGACCGGAACAAGCTTGATATTAGAGAAAACCACTGGTGATGATCAAGTGAGACCTCCATTTGAGGTGAGTGTGGCAATGGTGATGGACTCTGAGGACCCTGGCAGAGACTTAAGGGCATCCATGGAGGAGATGGTGGTGGAGCATGGGATGAAGGATCTTGAAAAGCTCTTAGCTTGGTATCTTAGAATGAATGAGAGTGATATATACTCATGGATTCATTCTTGGAGCTTTTGTGGATTTGCTTGTTGGCCTTGCTTCTTGTTCTTACTTCTTATGTTTCATATTCATCTCTTCTTATGATCATGGAAACCTCCTGTGTGTATAAAATCAAAGTAGTGATCATTGGTTTCCATCTGAACTTTGGATTTATCATTGAAATTCTTCAAAACAGTAAGCAATGTGCAATCACATCTTTTCATAGTTAGATTACACTGCTCAAGACCAAAAAGTTCTCAACAGAAAATATTTGGAAAACAAGAATGAACAAGCTGAATTCATAAAATAACTATAGAAATTAGAAGCATAAGAACAATAAACAAAATGTTTGAACATTTTTTCATGTGTGTGTTTTATCTGTTTGAACTTGAGACTAAGCATACAGTCTTGAAAGATGATTATAACAAGTTGATATATATGTATAAATTCTACAACTCACAAATGTGAAATTTTTAGGTGAAAAAAATACAACGTATAATAACTTTTATTAAAAAAAATTGAGTCTTACGTCAAAAGTTAAAAAAACTGATTAAATAAAAAATAATTTATTCATATATCTATATATAAACAAAAGAAAGAAAGGAATAAGAACAACTTGCATGGTGGGGTCTCCCCACTAAACATTGCCTTCGAATAGAGCAAAGGACTCAAGAATCAAGAAGCACTTTTTTGAAGGAATGTTAGCTCCTTCTCGATCAAAGCACATAGACAGATCTAAGAGGCTTGCAGTTTCGGGCTCCGAGGAGAAGCAATGGCAGTGGAAGCAGCTCTCGTGTCCTCCTTGTCGCTGATTGCCAAGTTGTCGGCGCCTCACGTCCTTGAATATCTTGGTCCTCTGTGGGACGGCGTTGATGACGAGCTTCAGAAGCTCCAAGGAGCCATGCTCGGAATCCAGTCTATTATCCGAGATGCAGAGGAGAGGCAGGTCAACGATGAGGCTGTCAAGAACTGGTTGACCAAGCTCAAGCATGCCGCGTATGACGCCGAGGACGTTTTGGACCAGGCCAACACTCATATCCTGGTGCTCCGCCGGAAGTCGGAGCTTTACGGTCATCTGACCAGCAAGGTGCGCAACTCCTTCTCTCTTGATAACCCACTCCTTTTTCTCCTGAAGCTTGGGAGAAAGCTTAAAAGTATCATCCGGAGAATAGATGGTATCACGGAGGAGATGCGCAAGTTCAATTTCAAGGAGTATAATCAGGCGCCTCAGAGAACCAGGCCACAGACCTACTCGTTTGTAGTTGAATCAGAAATGGTTGGCAGAGTTGCAGACAGAGATGAAATTGTGCAAAGCCTTATTGATGATCGCCATTTTGATGAGAATGTGCCTGTGTTTTCAATTGTGGGCATGGGGGGTCTAGGCAAGACCACTCTTGCTCAGCTGGTCTACAATGATTCAAGGGTGGAGAGATGTTTCGAGCTTGCTAGAGTAATCATTGAGTCAGCCACAGGGGAACAGTGTGATCTGCGAAACTTGGAATTGCTGCAGCGAAAGCTAAGACAAGTGTTGGAGAGGAAGAGATATTTGATGGTTTTGGATGATGTCTGGAATGAAGATAAGGAGAAGTGGGATATGTTAAGAGCACTGTTGACTTGTGGACAAGAAGCGTGAGAGTTATTTATGTAACCACACGTAATGAGAATTGTTCAGTGTAATGAATGCAGGAGTTACTTTAAATGCGTCTGCGATGTTTATCTCCAGAGAACTCTTGGGTTTTGTTTGAACAACTTGCATTTGAAAGAGGTGTGCCGCAACATCAAAATATGGTGATGATTGGGAAGAAGATTGTGAGCAAGTGTGGAGGATTACCGCTTGCGATAAAAGCATTAGGAGGATTAATGCGTTCTAAGAATGGAGAAAGCGAATGGCAATCTGTGTTGGATAGTGAAATATGGAGTTTACGGCCTATTCAAGAAGGGATACTACCAGCATTATGGTTAAGCTATGTTGACATGCCTTATCATTTAAAGAAATGTTTTTCCTTCTGTGCATTATTCCCCAAAGACTATGAGATCGGAAAAGAGTTGCTTATTGAACTTTGGATGGCTCATGGGTTTATTCCATCAAAAGAAGGAATGGATTTAGAAGTCAAAGGCAATGAGATTTTCAATGAGTTGGTGTGGAGATCCTTTTTACAAGATGTTAAACCGGCAACCAAAAATTCATTGGCTTTTCATCTCCAACCTATAAGAAGATATACCGGTTACATTGGTGCAACAACATGTAAGATTCATGATCTGATGCATGACCTTGCACTATGTATTGTTGGGGATGAAATTATTACTAGAGATGAAAGGCTTGGACTTGGTGAATCTGTTAAATCCGTGAATATACCAAAAGGAACTCGTCATTTGCTACGGCCGAGTCATTCACCATGGCTGAGTCTTTCATGTGTTAAATTGAGTAATTGGCAGAGTATCCGCACCTTTACTATGCAAACTAAAGTCTCTGATTTGATTAAATTGAGAACCCTTAGAGCTCTTTCCTGCATGCAAATTTGGTCTACACAGCTTGGTTCAATAGGAAGTTTGCAACTTTTAAGATACCTTGATCTTTCTGGATGTACAGCACTTAGGAAATTGCCTGAGACAATATGTATGCTTGTTAATCTACAGACATTGAAACTATATGATTGTAATGAACTTATTGAGCTTCCCAAGAGGACGAGGTACATGAGCAGCCTTCGCCACCTTGATATTGAAGGATGTTCTAGTTTGAGGAGCATGCCACCTGGTTTGGGTCAATTAAAATGCTTAAAAACATTATCAATCTATATTGTTGGCAGCTATGCAGAGAACAACAGTCTACAAGAGTTAAAGCATTTGAATCTCGGTGGTCAGCTTGAGTTGCGTGACCTCCATATGGTGAAGAATGCCTCAGATGCTAAAGAAGCAAATATGCGGTCTAAGCAAAACATTAATTCATTGATATTAAGGTGGGAGAGCCTGGGTTGGAACATCAAGCTGTGTTGGAAGCCTTGGAGACCTCACATTGGCATTAAATTGCTGACAGTGGAGTATTATGCAGGCATCCAATTTCCACTGTGGATGGGAGATCTCCAAAATCTGGTTAAGATTACTCTACTTAACTGCCGAGAATGCGAACAGCTCCCACCACTCTCGAACAATTGCCGTTTCTTGAGGTTCTGAGTATTTATGAAATGAATGGCATCAAACACATCATCAACAGCACCAGCAACAATACAAGGAAAGTATTCCCTGCGTTGGAAGGAACTGATGTTATACGAAATGAGGAACTTGGAGGGATGGTGTGTGGAGGAGGGAAGAGAAGCATTTTCATCCTTCTTTCCTTGCCTCATTAGTATGAGAATCACTGATTGTCCGAAGCTTACAACCAAGCCATCATACTGTGAGGCTCGGGACTCTCCACCCATCTCTAAGAAAAAAGGGTTCTTCAAGAATTTGAAATCTCTTGAAACATTGAAGATAAATGGTATCTGTGGTGATCTTCTTTTGTTTCTTGAAGATGAGGAAGAAACAATGGGCATCAGCTCTTCACTTCTGGAAATAACAATTGATAACTGGAATAGTTTCTCACCATCTTTGGGGTCATGGAAGCTCCCCTCTCTCAAAAAGCTAAGCATTTCGCTCTGTGACATGTCCTGGTCGCCAGAGGAGATGTTTAGAGGTTTGAAGTCCCTTGAGTATCTTTCTATATATGGATGTCACAATCTAATTTGGAATGGGGCCTCCTCACAAGGCTTTAGTGCTCTGACATCACTTCAAAAACTGCTTGTTCACAGTTGCAATAACTTGATAAACCTACCCAAGTGTCCGACATCACTTCAGCAACTTTGGCTTAAAAATTGCCGAAGTATTGAACATCTGCCTCAAAGCCTCACTTCACTCAAGTCTCTAACTATTGAACACTGCCCCTTATTGAAGTCGTTCCCAGATGACCTCCAACAAAGACTCCCTGCTCTCGAAAGTCTAAAGATTGTAGGATGCCCAGAGCTGATAAGGCCATACCTACAAGGAGGAGAGCTTCGGCACCTTGTATCACACATGCAAGGCGAACAAATAATATTGCGTTGAAGTAATAAGAATGAATCTGAGATTATTTTTCGTGATGATATATCTACATGAAATGAAATGAAACAATCTTTTTTTTTTTTGTTGTTTCTATTATTCTCTGATACGTATGTATGCCTTTTATCCATTTTGTTTTGCTCTTTATTGACATTATATCCTCTTTTTATTTGTCAACTTATTTTATCTATGGCTAAAATGCCAATATTATGATATTGTGTTTGTTCTGTTTTACTAGAGGTTGATTTGTTATATGAGCCGAAAAAACAAGGCATATATAAAATTATATTATTATTAATGATTTAGGGCGTTGGGAGACAGAGAGAGAGAGGGGCTACTAGGGTGTGAAATTTATAGGAAGTTGTTGCCCCGCGTTGGGTTAGATTCAAATTAAATCAAAATTATTTTATATAATTTGTTTTTTCCAGTACTAATTGTTTTAATTATGTTGTTAATTAGCGTTTGAAATTTTATTATTACGGAAAATAAAATTTAAAGGATTATGATTTTGTATTTTAAATGTGATAAAATTATGTATTTTGTGTTCCTTTCAAAATTGAAGTCAAATATTAAAATTATTATGAATACAAATAAAATGTTTCAAAATATTTTTAATTGTCTTTTTGATCTTTAAAATTGTATAATTGCCTCGAAACTACTAAAACCCAAAATTTTTTAAATATATTAAATTTACTAAAAACGCCGTAATAGATCTTAAAACTCGAATCAATATTACTCAAAAAGTATATGGGCAATTTATAAATTTAAAGTTATAAATTGTTAATAATTTAAGAAAATGAGATTCAATTTTTAACATTTAAGAAAATGAGATTCATATGGCATACAAGCGAATACATTTTTACAGGGTAAACAAGCAAATTTCACATTTTTCAATGTATAAAAAAAACTAAAGTTATAAGTACATAAAAGAAAATTATGGAGATATACTCAACAAATCTTAAATTACTAGACACCGAACAATTCTAAGAATCATATCAATGATAAGAGTTGTAATTCAATGGAATGGCTGCAATATGTGCTCAGGTAGTTCCATACTTTGATGAAATGAGGATCCGATCATCTCCGGTTATTAGAAGACAGATGCAGCTTCAATTTGTCACTGATCAAGGTTGTGACATGGCATGCGACACCATATAAAGATCCTGCCATTGTGCAACAGAAGGCATGTGTGTGACCCTCCCGCTCGATAGATAAAGCAAGACCTGGCACCTAAAAATAAAAATGAGTTTTCTCCAAATGAGTTTGGAAGAGCTACATTTCACTTAAAAAATGAAAAGAATTCAAATGGGACAATGGTATGTGATAAATCAATACTTCAAAATTATGAAAAAGGTTGCAGTTTCTTTCTGATAATATTTATCTTCTGTTCTTGAAGGTTGGGCACTCAATTGGAGCATATATAAGTTTTGAAATTTTCAAGAGACATCCAAATCAGGTGATCAGTGTTTCCTTAATCTAGTGGACATTGTATTAGTAATTTCATTATTTCTTTTTGGGAGCCCGGAGGTCAATGATTTTGTGGAGAGCTTTTTGCAGGTTAAGTTTTAGGGTCTCTATCCACTTCGGCTTTAAACAGGGATTCCTTGAAACAGTCCATCATTGGGATGATTGCAGGGTAATTTTTCTTATATGTAGATTATGATGCTATGCATGTTATTGGAATCACTCCAAATAGTTTAATTGGGTTTGGAGTGCACAGCCGTGGGTTCCACTTATATTTTTCTTACAAAATTTAGTGTTTAATTAGAATGATGAATGCATGATGATGTGTTCATCATCAACAAACCTTTTGTTAGTGAAGTTGGCAATATACTCTCGTTGAGGAGGAAAACTAGGATTTAAACCTCAAATCCGGTGAAATGAAATTTGTGATAATCATTTTAAGAATCGTAACATCAAATGCTTGGTCCAAACTATAAACTTACATTTATAAAAAAAGAATGGTGCTGCCACACATTTGATTTAAGACATAATTCTTATGGCCAACTAATTTTAACTTGTTGAAGTATCATATACTCACATCGAGACTTCTTAAAGTGAAATTATCTACCACTTGCCGTCACTTCCTTTTTGTTCTTTAGGTCCTCTTTTCTAAATGTTCTTGCTAGTTATCTTGTGTGTCCCTTTTTGGGATCATCTCATTTCAGTTTTCAAGAGCTCTTGCTAGAAAATTGCTTGGGCATTCATGGTCTACAAGCTATTTGTTGATCTTGTATGTAGTAACCTTATGCAGGTAGATATTCTTCTTATTTTATAATTGAACTTTTGGCGGAAGAATGTACTTGTGTTTATAATCTTGATAAAACTAACATACCAATGTTCAAGCATAGCATAAGAGAAGTTCCTTTGATAGTCATTTGAGGTACATCCGACTAGTCAATAGAAAAATAGGTTTAAAATGATCTACAAGATGTTTAGTAGATCCTAACTTGTGGAGAGAGTTTAAGAGTGATATAGGAGCACAAAGTATGCAAATAAGCAGAATAAATTGAAATATGTATGAGAAGCATAGGTGGTAGTGTGGGCACTTATACTCATCCACTGATTGGATGGGGTCCAAATATTCCTAGCTACTGACCATGAAGAATGTGCTGCATTTTATTATTCTGATAGTTTAGAAACTAATTTACTCTTGTTCTGTACTTGATTTACCATATATCATGCCTTGTAGCCAATTTTCTTGGGGAGATTAATTTTTTCCAGTTAGATACTATCGTCTTACTGCAATCTGAATGAGTTCTATGTTCTTCGAGGAATGACAAAGAAGCGCCCAATGGTCATCAATGCCAAACAAAAGCGCAAGTTGGTTCAGCTTTTCTCCCATGAAAGTCCAATCAGGCTCTTCTGAGAACTACAACAAAGAACATCTTTTGACATTACAAACCTATTTGTTAACTTTAATCACATTTTCTTTCATTGTAAATGTTTTCCCTTAAGAAAAAAAAGTTCAACCATACTTGAAATCATACATGTGAACAAACAGATAGAGAGAGATCTTGCCTTATTATTATTCTGACAGACAAACAAAATAGTTTGAAATCAATAAAGTTACAAAATAATCAGTACCTTTGCAAATTCTGTCATGACCATGAAAAGAACATTCCGCATTGTATGATACTGCATAAATTTATTAAGATACATCAACTTAGAACTCATTCAGATTGCAGTAAGATGATAGTATTTAACAGGAAAAATTAATCTTCTCAAGAAAATTGGCCACAAGGCATGATATATGTAAATCAAGTAGTAGAACAAGAGTGAATTAGTTTCTAAACTATTAGAATAATAATATGCAGCACATTCTTCATGGCTGCACTTAGGAATATTTGGACCCCATCCAATCAGGGATGAGTACAAGTGCCCACACTACCACCCTTGCTTCTCATACATAATTCAATTTATTCAGTTTATTTGCATACTTTGTGCTCGTATATCACTCTTAAACTCTCTCCACAAGTTAGGATCTGTCAAACATCTTGCAGGTCCTTCCTGGTGCACCCAAGAGAAAAAAGAAATTCTAGTTGGATCCTTTAAACCTATTTTTCTATTGACTAGTCAGATGTACTCAGACAGACCATCAAAGGGAACTTCTCTTATGCTATGCTGAACATTGGTACGTTAGTTTTATCAAGATTATAACACAAGTACACTCTTCTGACAAAAGTTCAATTATAATATAAGAAGAATATCCACCTGCATAAGGTTACTGCATACAGCATCAACAGCAGTTGTAGACCATGATTGCCCAAGCAATTTGCTAACAAGAGCTCTTGAAAACTGAGCTGGAAATGATCCCAAAAAGGACACAAGATAACTAGCAGTAACATTTAGAAAAGAGGACCTGAAGAACAAAAGGAAGTAACGAAGCAAGTGGCAGATAATTTCACTTTAAGAAGTCTGATGTGAGTATATGATACTTCAACAAGTTAAAATTAGTTGGCCATAAGAATTATTTCTTAAATCAAATGTGTGGCAGCACCATTCTTTTTTTAATAAACAGAAGTTTATAGTTTGGACCAAGCATTTGATGTTCTGATTCTTAAAATGATTATCACAGTCTTTCACTGGATTTGAGGTTTAAATCCTAGTTTTCCTCTGAACAAGAGTATATTGCCAACTTCACTAACAAAGGTTTGTTGATGATGAACACATCATCATGCATTCATCATTCTAATTAAACACTAAATTTTGTAAGAAAAATATAAGTGGAACCCACGGTTGTGCACTCCAACCCAATTAAACTATTTGGAGTGATTCCAATAACATGCATAGCATCATAATCTACATATAAGAAAAATTACCCTGCAATCATCCCAATGATGGACTGTTTCAAGGAATCCCTGTTTAAAGCCAGAAATGGATAGAGACCCACAGAAAACTTAACCTGCAAAAGCTCTCCACAAAATCATTGACCTCCTGGGCTCCCAAAAAGAAATAAGAAATTACCAATACAATGTCTGACTAGATTAAGGAAACACTGATCACCTGATTTGGATGTCTCTTGAAAATTTCAAAACATATATATGCTCCAATTGAGTGCCCAACCTTCAAGAACAGAAGATAAATATTATCAGAAAGAACCTTTTTCATAATTTTGAAGTATTGATAAGTTTCACACTCTGAACTTCATTTGACATACTTTTGAAAGAAAAAAGTCCATTTATGAAAGTTTGAGGGTAGGGAACACAAACAAGATCCAGAAAAATGCCATAAGTTGGTTTCCGGTCAAGTATACTGCCATTCTGTTATTTTAATATTAAGAGACAAACAGTAGATATAAGAACTTCCTCTAGCATTCAAAAACATCATGCCAGTGATTTAAACAAAAGATGAGGAACTATAGCATAAATAACAAGGCCAATTGTTGATTTCATGCTGCAAGTAAAAATATGACTGTTGCAATGTTCTGTTTAAGGTCTTTTCATCATAATAAAAGCCAGAGCAGAAGTTGCTACCAGTACTAAGGGAGTTCACTGCTCTGGAGCTCTTGTTTAATAAAATCCTCCTGCAGAAAATCATTTATCTAGAAATATCGATCATGCAGCTCTGCTATACATCAAACAAAGCAAAGTTGCTCACTAAAATGGAGACATAGCAAGCCAATAAAGAAGAAGAGTTATTTTTCATGAAAACCTTGTGATCAATTTGCTCTTGTAGTGAGAATTTTCTTCCACATTCCCAATCCTGGTAAGAAACAATAGATCAGATACAACTCTGAATCATCAGTCAAAATAATAAAGTAGCAACAACTTCCACATTTCTTGAATGCGAAATATGCCCCATAGCTGGAAAATGGAAATACACACACCACTGATCAGCAAAAGCCTCATAATGGCAACACACAAATTCAAGATTCAAAATGGCCAACAAATCACCTACCTGTTACAGTTGGTAGAGTGCTTCAATGAACTCCTTGTAAAACAAAGCAATGCCTGAGCTTTTCAGCACCCACATCCCAACAATCAATTCCAAAACCCAACAAAATCTCAACTTGAAACATGATACACAAAGCACATACTGAAAAACACTAGTGGCTTGCATCAAACCTCGAGCAACTCAATGGATCAACAACAATTAGCTTTCCAGAAAAGAAAAATGGAATCTTTTAGTGCAGACAGAGGCCCAACCTGTAAACAAGGCAAATTCGAGAAGTTGCTTGTTTTCTCCCAAGTGGCAGCAATGCTTCTCCATCCATTGATGCCTTGGGAATAAGCTGCAACATTCTCAAGGAAACAAAAAGCTCAACTTCGAATTATATCATTTCACAATAATACATGATTATCATCAAGGAGACTTAAGATTCACGAAACCAAAACACGGATTTCATTTATTTGTATGGAATCCCTTGTGAACAAACAATTGAAGAGGGACCTGGTAGAAGACACCGTACCTTGCTTCTCAATTGGAGAAGGGAGGAGGAGCAAGGGAGCAGAGCTGCAGAGAAGCCACACGAGAGACGGAGGAAATGTCAGCAGATTAGCACACGGCCCGTTTGATACTTAAAAGGCCTGCCGAGCCCGGGCCCACCAACGGCTTACAGGCCGGCGCCCTGGCATTGTGCTTACCGGGCCGTGTAGCTAGGAAATACTGCTTTACTTGGGCTTGGGCCACTGGATTTGTGTGGGTTAAAGTGATTGAAATATATAGGACGCTGGAGGTGAAGCTTTACATGTAATGTTTTTTTTTTTTTTTTTTTAATGAGGATTGAGGAACTCAAAAGTTATTAAAAATAATTATTATTTTTATACAAATGTAATAATGCAAAATGAAAAGAAAAACAAACAATTAAAATTTTCCTCACTTCTGGTAAACAAACAGATGAGGGGAAGAAATTAGTTTCATTTTCATAACAAACATATCCTTAATAATCATCATTTAAAAAATTGATTTAAAGTTTTTTTTTTTCATTTGAAACTCCTTTGTTTCTTGGTGCCAGGAGATATTTTACTGATTTTTATTATTATTAAAAATTGGCTCTACTTTGGGCTGCAGTGGATAATTCTAACATTATACACTTGGTTAAACTCATCTATCAAACCAAGTAATTGATATATAGAAGTTAATATTGGTTGGTAATCCCTGTACCGGTCCTTTTCCTTGTGGTTATATTACCCACGGACTTGCAACAGTACCTTTGCACCATGACCAAGTGGTTTGTTAGTATCTCTGTCCCTGCAAAAATTCCTTACCAATGGCCCGAGTTTGATTCGCAAGTGAGAACACATTTCTGATAATAAATAGTGGTTGTGCATGGGTGCTCACAGTGTCCATGTGTGTGCGGACCTCACCCCCACTACCGGAGATTGTGCAGTGTCCATGTGTGTGTGGACTTGCAAAAACACCTTTGCACCATGACCAAGTAGTTAGTATCTCTGTCCTTGTAAAAAATTTTTACCAATGGCCCAGATTTGATGCGCAAGTGAAGACACATTTCTGATAATAAACAGTGGTTGTGCATGGATGATCACAGTGTTTATGTGTGCGCGGACCTCACCCCACTACTGAAGATTGTGCACATCCTTGACTTCTGAGTGGTTTGCCATTCATTACCAAAATAATAATAATAATAATAATAAGATAAATATTACCTTTGCTCCCAATTGAATTGATTCAGTAAATAAGGATTCTCAAATTAGAAATGATCAGAATGGGGATGTGGCCCGGTGTAAGCCAGTAGATCCCCTTCTATATATATTATCCCTATCCCAGTGTTCGGTTGGAAGCTCTTTTGAAAAGAAAAAAAGGAAGCCATGGCCATGGCTGCCTCTCTGGTTCTACGCCCTCTTACTCCACCGGCCAAACCCGAAACCAAGAGATTTCTCCACCCAGCTTACCAATTTCAAAGAGCCAGACAAGTAACAGCTCTAGCTCTTCAAGAGACCAAAGAAGGGCCAGACACAGCTGAAGAGGTCACTAAGAAATATGGACTAGAGGTTGGATTATGGAAGGTAAAAGCTTCACCAGAAATATAACTTAATTAGTTTCATGTTATAAATTGTTGCTTGATTGTCTAATAACTCTTGGTTTTATGTAGATATTTAGCTCAAAAGAAGGTGATGATGATGATGATAAGGAAAAGGGGAAATCAAAGACAGATGAAGCTAAGGAACTGCTGGCAAAGTATGGAGGAGCCTACCTGGCAACATCAATCACTCTCTCTTTGATCTCTTTCTCTCTCTGCTATCTCCTTGTCAGTGCTGGGATTGATGTCCAGGCCCTGCTCAGCAAGGTTTGATCAAATCCTATGACTTAGTAGGCTAAGAGAATGAGAAAGGAAAAGGATTGATACTGAAGGTTTGATTTTGGCTGCAGGTAGGCATTGCAACAAATGAAACTGGGGAGAAGGTGGGGACATTTGCACTGGCATATGCTGCTCATAAGGCTGCATCACCCATCAGGTTTCCTCCCACTGTAGCACTCACCCCCATTGTTGCTAGTTGGATAGGAAAGAAGCAAGTCAAGGAAGAAGATAAAAACTAAGTGCTTTATTACCTTACTCAGCTCTTTGATTTTGAAGGTGACATCCAGCTTTCCACTCTGGATGCATGTACTGTAGAAAACAGCTATATCTTGAAATCTAGTATACAAAAGAACCTGTGACTGATGATGTAATGGAGCTTTCTAGAAAATAGCAACTAAGACAAGATCATGGTTTTTTTTTCATTCTTTTTCCTGCTTATCAAGGGCTTCAGAAGGGGTTGAAGAGCCCAAGTCTTGGGCTGGCCTCTGCATGGCTTGATGTATGGGGCTGAGACACTGTTTGCAATTCTCAAGCCTTGGAGTCTGATTTGGGTTTTGGTGGAACTTCCACAACAGATGATGCAGGGGTTTGCGGCGACGACGTAGTGGTAACACCCTCGTTAAATTGATCAAGTCCATCCATCCAATTCCATGAAGAATCTGTATGCGCTTTAATCAAGTCATGGATTTCATTTGCAAAATTTTTAAGAAAAATATGCAAGGAACAAGAGAGAGGCTTAAGCAAGATACTAAATGAAGAACATGTTTAGAAGGATACCAGGGGTCTTCCAAATGTCTGTAATGCTGACATCCAAGTCTGATAGAAGCCAGTAGTCAGTATCCAACTACAAAACAGAGTAAAATGACATGCAGATATCAATCCTCACAAGTCACAACCATAATAAAGCTTCTACCTACATCTGATGAACAGGGTGGAGTTAGAAGTTCTGAAAGATGTTATTTTATCTTATTTAACATTTATAAAATTATAAGTGACCAATCAGTCCTGCTAATTACAAAATAAAAGGGCCTGGGGCAAAGTATTTGTGGCTTTCAGAAAAGGTTTCCCTATATCAGTTAATAAATGAATGTATGGAGTGTATCAATCAAACTAATGTGGAACTTAGCCAAGTTAATTATAGACAACAGTATGGATATCCCAAAAGATGAAAAAACATTAATAAAAACTATTTGGCTTGAATGATTCTATAAAATAGAAAAACTCTAGGTAGATTAAATATGTTAAATAAAAGAATGATTTGTGTCGGTATAAATATGTAGAATTGGGTTATTAGAGATTTATCATGTCCTAATATTCAGAACTACTTTCAAACAACCAGGAACACCACAGATTAAATTTGTCCGCAGACTTACATCAACCTCTGAAGGAAGAATTCTCTTGATACCACCAGAAAAGTCCTCTGAGGCACTTGCGTTAGGGCATGCCTGGTGAGTGTCACAAAGGTTTTGCTCAATCGCATTCCCTCCAATATCTTCTGTCGTCATAGATACTGCAGGCTGCCCAACAGACCCCAAATCTGATGTAGGTGGGTGCATCGCCTCAAATTGACTAGAAATGGATGGAAAGTACGCAAGAGTTATCTGGTCCATTTTAATTACAAATCAAAGATAGCTTTAAAGAAAAGTCAGTGAGTGGGCATTACCTAATAAGGTAAACATCTATTGGACCCAAGTTGCTTCTAAGGACAATTCTATATCTTCTCTGGGGATAGTCATCAGCCTGCTGCTTATAGAAGTGAAATTTCTATAAAGGAAGTATAAAGGAAAAAAAATTCAAATTCTATATTGTCGCTTCGCACCTCATCAGGGTCTGGAACTTCCATGTTAGTGCCATAGGGTGCTTTAATTGCTATTAGGGTTTGATTCTGACAGAAAACAAGTAATGAGTTCATCTTGAAGGCAATTCAAACATCATGACAGGCCTGAATTCCACAGAAATAAATCAAAGAGCCCACTGAAAAGAAAAACCTGAAAGCATGGAACACCCTTGATGTCGTCTTCAGTTAGAAAAAGCCACCTAAAGGTTATAGGGGGGATTAGTGGAGAAACTATGAGGGACATAGTCAACTGGTTTAATAAGCAGGGAACTCTTACCTTTGATTGTTTTCATCTTGACTAAGACCCCTTACTTTTGCTTGCATTTCTCTGCACAGAATTTCAAGTCAGGCTACGATAACCACAGGTTAAAAAAATAAAATAAAATAGGATAAACTAGCATCATGGATAAGTCTAACTCTTAACTTGATACGATCATCTAGGTCATGCTCCTGGATAGAAAGATTTCCAACTTCTGCCTGGATAAAAAAAAAAGAAAAAAAAGAGAAAACAAAGCAAATTCAGAAAAGACCATGATACTTTCATCAATGTTTTAATGGATGATAATTATTTGCTTGGCAGGCACACAATGGACATATGAGGATTGAAACAGGTTTGGTTAAATGGGGTTGGCATGCAAGATGATGATAAGATAGGGCAGTCGAGGACAATCTCTCCATATACCTGCACTATTGAAACATCATCCACATTCCCTGGACTCAAGTCATCAAGACCCCTGTCAAAAGATCAACACTATTGAATTGTTATCCTAATTTTTTTTCAGGTGCAGTTCTCAAGAGAATTATAGAAAACAAAAAAACATAAAAGAATGTTAAAGTAGAAAGTTACTTCCAATGAATCCTATTCTTCACTGCCTTTTCAATCAGCCCAATTCCTTCCAAGACATTTGTGATGTCATATATTCGCCTCTTCTTCACCTGTAGCATCAAAATGAGCTTTTGTAGCTTTAGCTCACAAACGTATTAGGTATACAAATGAATGGTTATATGACAACCTCCAGAGTTTCTGCAGCACTATTCAAATCAATTATGTGATCCGGTGCTTGTTTGAGCAAATTGATGAACTTTTTTGTCAAGAGTCCTAAAAAGAGTTCCAGCACATAATCATCAGTTGTGGTTCTTGTCGGTCGAAGACTTCATAATGATTTTTATAAAACAAGAATAAGGTTTGCCATTTGGTACAATTATTCTAACCATTAAGTTAATTATTGTCAAAAATTTCATCTCAAACAAAGAACTTTAATCACCTAGAGAATTGTCATAACGGCAACCAACCGGTGTGAAAGGATCGTTACCAAGGAAACCTGTAAAATACAAGGGACTTGGTCAAATAGAGTCTTTATATAAGACACAGACTACCCAAGTAAAAGTATAACAAAAGGAATCCAATCAAATCACAATGGATAAGTTGGAATTTCAACACGGAAGAAGCCAACTATTGAAACAGAAGTAAAAAACCACACAAGGAAGAGTGGTTCTCACCTACATCTGAAATAGGAGTTTGAGGTTCAGAATTATTGTATTTTGGAACCTTGACCCTTCCACGGATCCAATCTCCCTTGCCTGACACTGGTGTAAGGACTGAACTGCTAACTGCTTCCATGCATCCTGAGCTAGGCGTCAATTCACTGGATCCAGCAACATTAATGTCTTCAAATTCAGATTTTCTCTTCAACTGCATGTGAAACATAACATTCATCAGACAAAGATAGCAACACCGATATCAAGTCACTCATTTTTAAAAGCCACAGAAAATGTCCAAGAAACCATCTGTACTTTCCAGAGAATACACCAAGAAATCATCTTCTCCAGCTAAAATTTCAGATCCAATAAGATGGCCCTATTTAGTCTTTTGCATCTAAACAACACCTGTGTAACTACGAAAATTCAATTCGCGATCCAAAAAACCCCAAATTTTATATCCCAACATTAGCAAGAACCCATCATAGAGAAAACCCCGATGATACCTGATTCCCAAGAGCTAATTTCCAGAATAAACAAGGTCTAATCAAAGGGTGAAAGCCCCAGGTCCCAATAATTCCGAATGAGGCAAAACACACAACAAACCTCAGAACAAGGATACTCACGGGTGTCTTAATGATGATGATTTCCTCCGCCACATCGCCGGCAGCCAACCTCCGATCATCAGGACCTGAAAACCGATGATAATCATCAAGGTTTCCAAAAATGGACCGCAACGGCGCGCGACGCCTCATTGGCTTCACGATCTGCAGCTTCGAAGCCCGATCTCGTCCACTAGACATCAAGGAACGCCCCAAAACAAAACCCCTGGCTTCCGATCGATTCAAACAGCAATATCTGGAGTCGATGTCGATCGAAAGTGGACGGGGAGAGGGAGATCGGGAAGAGAATCAGGGTTTGGGCTGCAGATCTGGGATTTGGGGGCGGGAGGAGCGAAAAGGCGGGAAGAAAACGAGGGAAACTTCGGAATTATATGGAGGGAAAGCACGAAAAAGAAAATAAATAAATAAATAAATAAATATATATATATATATATATATATATCTATAAGATGACGTAAGGAACATTCGAATCAGCGATTCGCGCGGTTTCGAGGGCGGGAAGCCACGTGTCATGACTCCACATAGTCACCACCACTTCACACAAACAACATACCAAATATACATACATGACTAATAACTTATAAATTTAACAACAATAAGTAGTAGTAGTAGTAGCATATCATCATACAATTCACTTTGAATCAAACTTGTAAATGAGAGGATGTTCTACTTTTTGAGCAATCCAGCAAGGTCTGGATCATTTAAGTCCAAATCCAGCAATCCATACAAGCGCATGTACTCGATGTAATGGTCTGGTGGCTTTATAGCACGCGGAGCCTTTGGAACGACACCATGGAGCCTCTCGAGGTCACGAGCAAGCCATCTGACATAAGCCTGGTCTAGTGGAGGCATAGCCTTCACCAAGATCTCGTTGCGCTCCTGAGTTTGCTTTTCAGGCTTGTTCCCCATCTCAAGCGGGAAAGAACCAAAGTGAACTGTAATAAAACAGGGTGAGGTCAAAGATGAAAAAGAATTATGTAGCGGCATGATAGTTTGAAATCGGAAGTTACATGAGAAACCTGAAAGTTGATGGATGATATGTAGGAGAAAAGGAAAGAAACTTGATAAAACTCTTACTTCTAATATCAGTAAACAACAAATAAAGCCATGGCATTTCAACACTTATACCTGGTTGAGAACAAGATGATTCACTTGATACAAGGAATAATATGTAGAAGTTAGTAATGACACAGAACACAGTTAAGATAGGATATACAATCAGATTAATGAAAGGAATTTGACCGCAACAATTGATGAAAAAATGTGGCAGGTTCATGGTGAAAAGATTCAGTAAATATGCAAACAAAGGCACCATGGGGTGTTCCTCCAATAGTATTGTTGGAAACAATCATTTACCAACTTGTGATGAACTTTCGTAAGTTACACCAAACATAGGCCTAAAAATGATGAACTTAGTGATGACAACCTCCTCCACAGCCTCAAGTAGTATCAACCAAATTTTTTTCTAACTAGCTAAGGTAACTTGCTGATTTGACAAAATAGATCTACAGTCACCTTAAAATCATTTTTTTGGCATTGCTGCTAATACCCTAGCTGAATTTTTTGGAAGTAGATAAGCAAGGAACTTAAAACAGGAAAGCATGGAACCAAGCAAATATTAAATATCTAGAATGCAGAGGAAGAGAAAAACCATAGAATTCCAACTGCAATTGGATTGGAGGTGGAGGATGCATTTAACTAACAAAAGAACATTAACATCAAATGAAAACAGAAGAAGATGACAATGCATGGAAAAATAAACCCATCCAAGCAACATATCTCATGTAAGAAAAGCACTGGTAATTGAATCCAGCTAGCATAGAAAGGCATACCAACCCTTCCTCCTCATATCTTCGTCCATGACCATCGTTCATTTAACATGTTTATGAATTGCTTCTTGCCCTCCCAATTATATAGCTGATCATAACCATTTCAGCTGCAAACCTACAAGAATCCAATATCACGGCCATCTTTCATCTAATCCTTGTGCCAACCAAACAGAAATCCTCAACAAAGCTTGACACAACCAGCAGAATGTCAAAATGGGCTATCCAGTAATTATCTGAACCATTAATACAAGTTGGATCTAGAATCCCAGCAGAAAATTCTCTTAGAATAAAGTAGCAATCCTCATATACAAGAAGGATGCCATCATCTAGGTTTAATCTCTAATAAAAGAAGCATATATGTTCAGGCACATTTCTATAAAATCTTAAACCATTATTCTAGTCCAAAGAACAGCTTCCATATAACATCATACAGCACTTAATTACACTACGTCAAAAACTATATAGAGTAAAAATGACTACTCATTGGAAACACTCCACTACCTCTTTGCACTTCAAATCTGAAACCATTTCTTTTTTTAAAAAAAAGAAAGGTGGATTTAATGATAATATTAGGAGAAAATCTGGAAACATTTCACTCTCTCTGTTTTTTGACATGATAGGAGGGTGAAAATGAAAGTGAAATGGTCCCTATCATGTCTCACTTCTTTCATTGAAGCTTGGACTGACCAGGGTAGGGTCTCCTAACTCTCACTTTCTTTTGGAACATCTAGCTTGAGTGTAATTGCCCATTTTATTCTCAAAAATCAGTTCATATCAACTCCATTAACATTGAAATTGACCCTGCGTTCTTGAATTGGTTCTCTGCAGCTTCGGACAAGAAAAAGCAAAAGCTTGAGGAGTCGGCTCGCTTAGTCAAACGTAACCTTGATTTCTCAACCTGTAGCATGAAACTCCTTGACACGAAAACGAACACAGCTTGATCTCTCCTTGGTCGCAGAGAGCGTCATACTTTGATGAATACTGTAATTCTACGATTGTCTCTCGGGGCCTACTTACTATCTTTATTTTTTTGTACTTCCCTTTTGTTATCATCAACTGTCACAATTTGTGGCACCTCCTATTAGCATTTACTTTCTCTAATTACTTTTCAATAAAAGTAGCATAGTTTGTCCATTTTTCTCAATAAATAAACAAATAAATAAATAACTAAACTATCACAGAAACCTCTTTGGGGTTTAAAATATCAAATTAAAGTCAGAATCAAAGAAAAAGAAAAATCTCATTGAAAAGAGAGCATCATTCCAAGGACCCATATAATCTTAATCTCTAGTGAAAGGAATAACAAGCTGAAGTTATATGTTCAAGCATATTCCTCTATAGCAACATGCTTGTCGCCTTATTAGCATAAATCCTACAAACAACACAGAAACTCCCACAACGCATAAACCCTATTTGTCGAAATTTTCCGGTCATCAGCCATGATTGACAAGTTCTTGGTGTTCAATTAGGATTATTAGGACTAGATTCACATCCCAGAGCAACATCGACCAGAATAACATGAAATTTAGCTCTGAATCGAAAGGGAATCGAATAAGAAGGACGATGGGAATTGGAGAAAGTACCTGCGACGAGGGTTCTCGAAGCTCTCAGCCAGGAGCTTCACTCTCGAGATCAATGGATAGCGTCTTTCAAGCGGATTCTTTGTTTAAGAGATAAAACTATATATATCGTTGTTTTTTAGAGAAATGGAGTTTTCTTCAATTTATACAATTTATACAATTTATACGGTAAACAAAGGTGTTAACAAATTTCTTTTTATATTGGGTTATTTTTTTAACACACATTAATAATGTTTCTTTTTCGATCCTGCAGCTCAACTTTTTTTAACTATATAAAACAGCTGCAACATTTTTTAAGTTTTAAAAAAGTACCTCTCTCATCACATGGGCGACGACCGTGAGGTTAACTCAGTAATTTGTTCATTAACTTCAAACTGATTGTAACTTTATCATTAACTTTAAACCTAATCGTTATTAAGATTAACAACTTTATACTAATTAAATTTTTTCTTTAGTATATCTTATAAGGCATCAACAGGAGCGCCACCAACTCGAGCAACGATGCACCACCACTTAGGCACCTCGCAGGAACTCTGGATGCATGAACACTACCGTCGACACTGCCTTCGGAGCTGGCCGGAGTTGTGGTTCGCTAACCCTCCTCTCAAGCGCCTCTCAAGCATGTGGTCTTCGACATGTACTTCCCCGAGAAACAGCAAACCCTAACATTGGGCCCCGACCTCACCGTTCCTCTCTCAGACGAGCTTCTCCTTTATGTCCCTCGCTACTTCCCTCCTCTGCAAGCGATGGCTCCATCTTCTCGACCGCCTCCATTGCCGTCTCACACTGCTCAATTGGGCCTCTCTCCGGTGCATCTCCTCTGGCTTCCCTGAACTCTCCAACCTCGACCTCCTCCAAGCCTCATTTTTCCCCTCATCACCTCCCCCTTATCCTCACCGCAACCCCGTCTCCGTTCCTCTGGATCCCTATCTTGATCCCCCATCGGTGGCTCCCGCTTCATGTCCTTCACCGCCCTCGACTCCAGTCTCAATACCCTTGCCTAAGGCTGCCCTAATCTCAGCTGTCTCTCTCGCGTTGCCCCACCCTTCTTTGAAGCGGGGCTCATGTCCCTCTCTGACCGCTGCACTATCCTGTAGGAGCTCGAGCTCCATCGTTGCACCGACATCGCTCTTCGCCCCATCTCCGCCTTCATGAATCATAAAACGAGTAGGTTTAAAATTAAAGAGTAAATTTAATTAGTTTTAAGTTGTTAGTCTTAATAATGATTAGGTTTAAGGTTAATGATAAAGTTACAATTAGTTTGAAGTTAATGAACAAATTACAGTGTTAACCGCAGGTTCGTCACTCGCGTGATAACAGAGGTGCCTTTTTGAAACTTAGAAAAAGTTGCAATTGTTTTATTAAGTTAAAAAAGTTGAGGTGTCAGATCGAAAAAACAACATTGTTCAAGTGGGTAAAAAAACTTAACCCTTTTATATTTAATAAATGATATATTTTCAGACGGATTAATAATTAATGAAAAAAATAGACAATGGATAATGAAACTTCATTAAGAAAGAGTTTGTTAGTTCCCTTGAAGGGGTTGTGTGACTTCAAAGATAATGATTTCTCTATGAAACAAACAAGCACGCAAAACCACAAAAGTCAAAACATTAAGAGAGGAGACACGCAAATTGGTAACTCAATCCAGCTACTTCCAAGCCTACATCTGGGAGATCAAGTCCTACCAAAAGAAAAATAAAAACATGAGTATAAACATGTGTCACTCACACTCACACAAATACAAGCACCCTCTAGCATCTCTATATTTTAGAATCTCTGTGGCAACTAATTTGGACACCTTTCAAAATTAGCCGTTACAACTCCTGTTTTAACCGAGCTTGCAACTTGACCCGACTGTTGATGTTGACTGAGCTGCAACATCCGTTGCAACACGACCTTAAGATGCCTCCAATGCTCCTAGTTGTGTCTGAGTCAAATATCACCGAATCCTCCATATCTCAACCACCTCCTCAAAGGGGCACCTCACCAAGGTACACAATCACAAAGATTGTCTTTAAAAATTTTCTTCCAAACTTGATCTTTATTCATCCAAATTTGGGTCTTCATAATCTTCCAAACTTGATCTCAATCATCTAAATTTGGGAGTTAATGATATTTATCAAATCAATCCTCACCATATTTAGCCTTCAATCTAAATATAGTTTTCAATCAAATCTTTGTTATTCACTAAATTTGGATTGCACTATATCTAGTCTCCAATCTTCACTAACTATACTCTCCATGATATCTTCTCTCCAATTTGATCTTGTTGTCATATTAAAAGTAAGTACTCGCCAAATTCAGCTTTCTCCAAGCTTCTCCCCAAGTAAATATCCTTCTATAGTTCTTGCCAAAGGTATCTCCAATCCCCTTTCTAAAGATAGCTCTAAAATATCTCCCACTAACAAGTTCTTATCTTAAAAAATCCTATAGATAAAGATATTTTAATTTATGAAATAATGTTATGAAATTGAAGCAAAAATCATTATATAGAATGGCATGCATTATCTTTTTAAATCTTTGTACAAAAATAAGTTGTGTATTTTATTTTTTCATGTATGGATTGTTGTTTTAGTTTTCTTTTCGGGTAAATTACTTCTCTGTCTCTATATTTTTTTAAAAGAAATAGTTGAACCACATTTATTTATTTAATATTAGGGGTTTATGGGGATATGTAAAATAAAACATACACTAGAACGTATGATAAATAGTTGATGTCGTGGCCTAGATGTGCAATGGGGGCTCTCCCGGTGTGTTTTGTTGGTTGTTGATCATCCTCTCTGGTGAATATGAGGCTTCCTCTTGACTAATGTCTCGGCCAATTCTAATTTTATTCGTTTTGTTGCATGAGCTATGTAAAACCAAATGACAGTGAAGACATTGATATCTTAAATTAGTTTTAATAAAACACAATGTTTATCTTGAAACATCTTTAGTGTAGAAATTGATGTATCATGTTCTTTTTTACTCTACAGTTGGACCTTGGTTTTTTTGCTTACACTTCAAATTTTCAGTTTTTTTCCATTAAAAACCATGTATTTCCTTTAATTTACTTGTAATGTGACCTATATGTCTAATTTTCATTAATTAGCCATCTAATTGTTAGTTCAACATTAGTTGTACTACGCATGGTAATCTATGGACCAAACAAAGAACAAGATTATACTTTTTGAAATATATAAAACAAATAGTTATATTTGTTAACAAATAATGTTTCAAATTTTTTATTCCACGCTAATTGCAATGTGATACCACATGCACAAATGCCTCCTAAGTTAGCAATTGGATTATGGGTTCTTTATATTACAATTAAATTCGAAATATTTTAGCTAATGTACATGATTCCTAATTTACCTTTCTTTTTCTTTTAAGTGATGACATGATTATTCATTGGGAAATAAACGGTATAAAAAAGAGAGAAAATTAAAATTTGTCTATTTTGTTTCAAAAGTTTTTTTTATAAAATATTTTATTTTAAGTTTATCTCTAATTAAATTCAACCTGTCATATTTAAGGTGTTGTTTGGCGATCGAAATGGAGCGGGACGGGGATTTCATCCACTCCATCCAATGTTTGTTCATTGGGATGGAGAGGGATTGAGACGCCCTCATCCCTTTGAGGGATGAGCGGTGTCCCTCCGATTTGAAGGGACGCGCTAGTACCTTCAAAGGGATAAAAGTTCAATTTATTTATTAATTTATTAAATAATAATTATAATATTTAAATTAATATACTTTTATATTATTTATTATTTATTATATTATTTTTAATATTTAATTTTATTAAAATTGTATAATAATTTTAAAATTTAAAATACTGATTATGTAAATTATTTTATAATTTAAAAGTATTATTTTTTATATATATAAGACTTATATTTTAATGTAAAGATAAGATATTATTGTTTTATAGTTAAACTTATTATTATCTATTATATTAATTATATAGATTTTTAACTATTCATCCCTTGCATAGTAAACTAATTGTCACATGGTCATTTGGTAGGGGTGTGTGGGGATCTAATGTAAATAGGGTGTTGGGTGGGGTAGAGAAAAAGGTAAATAGTGTTCTAATAGTGCCAGGGACTATTCAATAATTATCCCCTATTATATAACAATGATTATCATTAATTTTCTAATTATAAATAATTATTATTATTTTATTTTTTAGATATTATAATTTAAATTATAAAGTGTATATAAATTTATTTTATATGTTTTTATCCTTCCACATAAACAATAAAAAAATCTCATCTCCTTTTTTTCTATCTTAACAACCTAACATTTTGAAGGGTTTGGTTCAGTGAAATGGGGACCAACTCACTTTCATCACTTCGATGTTTTGGTACTGAAGTGGAAACCAAAAGTCAAAAGTAACACTAACACATCTATAGAGTTCCACTTCGGCATTTTGACTATTAAAATAAAAATGCAATGGGACTTTGTCATTTTTAACTAACAGCCAGGAGTCCCATTTCCGACACGTGGCTCCATGAGAGGGTGTGAAGCCACCCCCTTCCTATCCCCCACATTCATTCTTACTCTCTCCCGAAAACCTAAAACCTTATGCACCTCGGTCCCCAGTCGCCACCGTTCTTGCCTCATTGGCTACCTTGCCCCTCGAGCCCGTGTTTAGGTTATTTGATGGTGTCCAAGCATCTGGATCTATTGTAGATCCGATGATCTCCAAGATATAGGGAAAAGAAAAGTCATTGAAGAGCTCTCATCTTCTCCGAAGGTCCTCATTTTCATTTCTTTTTTTTTGTTGGGATTTCGTTTATTGTTGCATTTTTTGGATTTTGAATTAGTTTGTTTGATTTTCTTTCTATCCCCCTTTATTCCCTCTCCCTTTTAAATCCCTCCCAAAACACCTATTAAGCTTTCATCCATGGACATCCCCATCCAAAGAATATTAATGGATATCCCCATCATATGAGGGCCTACGACAAGGAGACCCACTATCCCCCTCCTCTTTACCCTCGCAATAAATATACTATCCACCATATCCAAGGAAGTCACAAGGGCTAGTTTATACAGTAGAATCAACATAGGATCCAACAGAAAAGATGACATCACATCACTACACTACGCGAATGATTCACTAGTTTTATGTATGGGAGACTTGGTCCATTTCTAAACATTGAAGTTACTATTCTATCTTTTTAAGGGGCTATTATTTTAACTTTTCCAAGAGTGTGATACTTCCCCTTAACACAAGGACAAACACCCCGAGGCATTGCTCAAATTATCAACTGTCATATTACAACACTGCTAATCAAATACTTTAGTGTGACAATTACAAGGGGTAGGCCAAGGAAAGATGATTGGAGATGACTCATCGCAAACCTTAAGAGAAAAAATGGCCTCTTGGAAGGGGAAATTTCTATCCATGGGAGAAAGAATTAGACTTATCAACTCGGTGCTATCCTCAATCCTACTTACTTGAGTCCATCTATCGACTACCAGAACGGGTAATCCCAAATTGATGTGATACACAAAAATTTCTTTGGAAAGGAACGGATACCGAATCACACTCAGACCGACTGGTCAATTGGTAGCATATGTGCCAACCAAAGAAACAGGGGGATGGTGAATCTTAAATATCCGAGAATTCAATGGAGTACTACTTGGGAAATGGTGGTGGAGATTTTTCACCAGTAAGATGGGGTCTGCCTCAAGATCATTAAAGAGGCCTACCCCAAAAGAACATTTTTATGATCCCTATAAAAATTGTACTCACACAAGCCTCCTATTTCTTGAAAGGAACATGCAAGGAAAGGGGACTCACCCTACATAACATCATAACTTATCTAGGGACGAGTCAAGCAATCAATATGTGGTGTGACAATTAGATACAAGGACAGTTATCATGGAACCTATTCTCCACGTTATGACCCTTGATCCAAAGGAAGTTAACCTTAATCCAGGAAACTCTAATTTCCTAACAAAGAGAAATCTTCATCCTAAAACATGGCCCACTATCACGAGAGGAAACTAGGGAATATGATCTACTGCAATAACACCTGGTTGAACTCCAGGGGACACGAGAAGATTGGAGGGAATGAAAATTAACTACCGCGACCACTTTCACGATGAAGTTGGTGTGCCGATTTATAATAGACGAAGGGCTCACGAGTGACCTGAAAACAAGTTTTTGGAAAACTCAGTACCCCTTAAAAATCAAGTTATTCACTTATTTAGCACGGGAGGATTGAATTCTCACACTACATAATGTACACAAACGAAACTTGAAGGGAACCCAAATTTATTGCTTCATGTGTGCAACCGTTGAAGAGATTGTATCACGCCTCTTTCTCAATTTCCCATTCATGCAGAGCATATGGGAACATTACCAAGGCATGTTTGCCCTAAACTCCCCCCTAACTCACTACTTGACATATGAGGCCCCAACTCTTCACAAACAAAATGCACAAAATTTCGAAGAAAGGATGAGAGTTTACTATAATGATGATTTTATGGAATAATTGGTTGGAGAGTAATATGCGATGTTTTCAAGAAAAATAACGCGTTTTCTTACGAATCATTTGCAACACTAACTTTCTCATATTATTCTAGTTTGATACAATACATCAGTCTAAGAAATCAAAGTTGGAGGTAGCTAATTTTCTTGTTAAACAAAGGCTCCAATTCACAGTGGGCCTCACATCTACAACAAGAGGGGGGGAGGGGAGGGGGGCGTAAACTGTGTAACACTATAGCTTCTATTTGATAGAGGAATATTCCACTTGGGATTATGAATAACTTTTAAAAAATTTTGATTTTTTTGGGGGAAATTTTAAAGTAAAGATATTAATGATAAGATAATGTGGCCTACGTTGGTGGGTATTATTATTATATTCTTAAACTTAATTAAAATTTTTGGCAGAATTTTTTTTTATTGGAGAATGTGTTGGGGATATCCCATTTGGGACCCTATCAACAGTCAAGGAAGAAGCATGACCATTTGTATTAATTTCCTTCTCAATAATCATATAACAAGGGATCCCATGTAACATTACATTAAAACTCTTATATAAAACGTGGTTTATCACTTATAAAAAATATAAAAAAAATCCAAATGCCTCCTAAATCTTTAACGGATCCGGGTACACAAGCGGATCCGCTCGACCCGCCGTGATTCCCTCCTATCCTGCAAACCCGCTCTTCCTCTTCTCCCAAACCCTAGCTTCCCAAAAGTTCCATCTCCTCCTATCCTCTCACATACCTTCGAGGAGGAGCTTCATCTTGCTGGAATGGATGAATGGATGATGTGTTTCCCCATTAGATCAGGAGTTCATCAAGGTAATGCGCATTCCTAAACACTCCTTTTATATATTCCCCACTGATTGCATCGATACGACACACTAGTACACTACCAATCTCCTTCAGTGGTAATTGTTTGTTTCCCATTGCGCAGTATGAATGTAACTTGTTTGAATTGTTGGTTGCTAACCAGGGAAATTGTATGTCTTTCATTAGGACATTCTTAATTGAAATTATTAGTTTCATGTTTTTGGTTTGCCTAATGGTAAAATTTGAAGGAAAAAAAGGTAACACTTTGAGCTGGGATTTCAGTCTATAATGTAAACAAAATCCTTTTTCTATTCATGTAATTTGGTTGGTGGGACATTTATCTTTTACTTAGACTATGGTTCTTGGCATCTAGCTAGATAATAGACATTAGATCACACATCACCACCAACTTTCAGCTGGATCAATCTAATGAACTATCCTGATGTTCGTAGTGTTTGTAGAGAGGTGCAACCTGTGTATTTTTTTGATTGATTGATTTATTTATTTATTTATTTTGCCATGTTTCAAGAAAACAAATATTTAGAAGACGGACTAATCTTTACAAAGAAAGTTGGTAACTCATTCCCTCTCACAAGGAGAGGTTGAGGGTTCAAACCTAGTGGCTTGTCCACATTTATCAAAAAAAAATGAAGAAAATTAGAAGACAACAAGTTAAACAATGATTAGAATGTGGAGATAAATATGCTGACAGATTAAAACTGATAAGGTTAATCACAAACTGGTATTTGGGTTATATATATATAGTTTGATGGCAATGCTTCTGAGTAGTCGGTTGGCCTTTTATGTTTCTTATTAGGACGTAGGTTATATTAACAATTGTGTCCTTAGTCAAAATGTGTGGATCTCAATTGTAATCTTTTTTCTCGTATTCTTCCTCTTCTCCATCCTCTCTATTTCTTCGTGACTGGTCCGTTCCCAGATGAACTATGATATTTTATTCCTACCAGTGGGAGGTTGATTGTAAATTCGACTCTATACCCAAAAGGGGGGTCTCTTGATTAGACGTTCTTTTGCTATGGTTTAGGTTGCAAACTTGCAAATAGAATCAATCTTTTCCTTTCTTTTTCTTTTGGTGAAACTTTGACTTAAACGTGTATCTCTCTGACTGTACTTCTAATGGAGTGTCATTTTGTGATGTTCCTTTCCCAGGTTTTTTTTCATCTTACAGTTTTTGTATAGTTTACAATTCGCATTAGATGTTTTGAGAAAAAATTTACAAGACTATTGTTATCTTATGATTGTCAATGCCAAAAAAAAAAAAAAAAGCAAACAAAAACCATTGGCTGTTTGCCTAGGTTTCTATTTTTTTAATATTTTAATTGATGGAAAAAAGGATTCTGATATGTCAATGTCTTTGTGTGAAGTTCACAATTCTTAATGTACCTCAATTATTTTACTGGATGTTATCTTTGATGGTATGTTCCCTGTATTTCCCTTCAGCTGTCAGGGTGTGTTTTAGCTTCTCGTTACCTTCTGTTTAATCACATGTAACTCCCACTCTTCGCAAACCACCGGTTTAGCCTCATTCTTTTATAAAACAAAGAGCCATCTCAATTGTTTCTTATCTCGTATTCCACTCTTCATTCTTAAGTTAATTCTTAAAATCAACTTGTATCATTGTATTACCCTCTAGCATTTATTATTGCACCACCGTATTAACTTACCCATTCTGTGATTCACTGTCCCCTCTAAAGTCCATTTCGCTGGAAATTCAAATTCCTTATCAAACAATGGTTTGCTTTCTTTTTGCAGATTGACGAAATGCATTGAAAACTAATTCCATTTATCAACATCGACGAGCAATCATCCAACACACAACCATTAATAACCTCATCATCGGCCGGAGTGCACAAGAAACATAGATCACCCTGCAGGTAAACATATAAAATTGAACCACTGCTACAAGCCTACACACCCATGCATCTTCTCGCGTCCTTATCCTCATGTTTCATCAATGGCAGGCATCGCAGCACACTTTGAAGAACCGAATAGAAGTCCATGAAGCTAGAAAAATCATCAACTCCTTGCTGCCATTGTTCAGCTGTTTCTTAGAAATGTATATCTTGATGTTGTTGTGATGGAGCTTAATGATAATTCCTTCTTTTCTCATATAAAAACAGGAAACTTTTTAATTGTCTACCCTCTCTGTTTCATCAGTGTGTATTAAAGTAGATTTCAAACAGCTATTAGACATAAATTACAATCCATGATGACATTTATAATTATTTAAGTAATTAGATTGAAATGAAAAAAGAATAAATAAATAAATAAAATAAAAAATAAGAAATTTTAGTAGTTGTGAGCTCAGATGATAAAGGGACCCCGTGGGGTGCGCTCATATAGTTGAGTTTCGGGGAGGTCCCAATGTTGGGTCGGTTTTTCCGGTGTTTTTGTGCCAGTTCTCGTGCGTGTTTATATAAGGAAAGACCGCGCTGGAAATTCCTATCTATATATCGCCGATATCACCGTATTGCATCCCAGCTTCCCTCCATAGTGATCTAATCGGCTGGTGTTTATCAAAACCCTAATCGCGTCTCCTCTTCTCATCGTCTCCATAATCCAGAGGTTTGGAGTTCCGGCTTGCAGGACGGTGTAATGCTGTTTCATGTAAGCCTAGTCTGTCTGTAGCCATTTCTGTTTCTTGGGTTTTGATTTCTTTTGATTTTTTTAATTTTTTAAAGATTTTTTTTGTTCATGATTCATGGTTGTTCTTGGAGTAGGTTTTGATAAGAAACCAATAGTCTATTAGGTTTGTTTTGATCGAATAGAAGTGAAAAAGTCTCATTTTGATTATAAAAAGAAAAAAAAACTTTTTTTTATGTTTCATTTTCCCAAAGTTATGATTTTTGATTGAATAGGAATGAAATTCTATTGGATTTTTGATGGCTTTGTAGAATTTGGTGATATGGAGCACCTGCGCATGCAACATGGATCAGAGTTTGGGAATAAATCTATGAACGGCCAGTTCTTGGTGCTCAATCTTGGAACAAACACTGTTGGAGTGGGAAACTCTTCCACATTTCATTCAAATTCCACAGAGAGGCTCAGCAATCCCAACAATTCTGGCAATGCACTCACTTCTTCTAATTCCACAGAGAAACAGTCTTCTGCCCGGCGCTATACTAAACGGAAGGGTGTCGCCAGGAACAAGGATGATCCTGATTGGATTCCTGAGAAGAAGGTGAGGAAGAGTAGCATCTCAACATCAAGAACCACCAAAACAGAGTTGCGCCCAGTGGTTGATGACAACCCTTCCAGTGGCTCATCTGGAGATGGGAATGCAATGCCTGTTTCAGGCTCTGGAACCCCGCCCTGGCACCTCGTGAGCCTCTTGCACTTGTTTGGTTGGAAGGTTATCTCCCGGCCTGGATTTGATGATCATGCCTATATTTCTCCCGTTGGTCTTACTTATTTCTCCTTTTCGAAAGCGTTTGAGATGTTTCTCCAAGGAACTTCCAAGTATAATAGAGATAAGACATTTGTTACAACTCCGAGCGGAAATAATGGTGGTGGTTTTGCGCCATGGGTCTCTATTTTCGACAGCCAATCAGTCTCACAATCTGGACCTGCTTCTGTCGCAGAGAATCATAATAAGGCCATTGAGCCAAGTGTGGTATCTCAAGAAGTAAACCGACAGGCTTCATTACAGAGGATTGATTTGAGGGATAAAAATGTTGTTGAGGATGGGTTGTTAAGTAACAGATCCTTAGATGCAGGGAATGGTAAAGATGGCAACCATGGCATGCATCAAGATGGAAGATTGCTAGTGGGGAAGAGTTCCACTCAAATTGGTAGTATGCATGGCCCCCTTGAAAGCAATTTGGATATGTCTCGAGCTTTTGACAAAAATTTATGTGTGCCTGCTTATGGAATCAATAGTGATGCGATGAAGCAGATGCCTGCCACTTCAGTAGTGGAAAGTATAATTTGCAAGACAACTGAGGCCCTGACCATTGAGAGAACTGGTAAAATGCCAGAATGTGAGTTTGTGGAGATTATGATAAACAACAAGAACAATGAACACAGCATGCTCAGGGACAGTGAATCAACAGCAGTTAGGAGGTTAAGTCATGATGCACAATTTGATATTGAAACAATGGCTGAGGATAGGTACTTAAATTCAAGCAACTCGTTGGTTAGAACCGTTACTAGAAAGATTGAAAAGAAGCCCACTGGGAGCAAGTTACATGAAAAGTTTTGTTATTCCACAAGCCAAGGATGCAGTACTGGAGAAACCAAACGGATGAGCCGCAGGAACATTGGCCTTAAGGAGAAAAGTCGGGCAAATGTTGCTGCCTTGCACTCTTGTGTTTCTCAACGTGGAATCAGGAGATCATCACGCATAAACGGGAAACATGTTAATGCAGATAATGAGCTGAATAAAAAGGTGGGAGCTGATGATAACTCTCGCATAGCAGCCAATAGAGCGGCAACTAAGGATCAGGCAGAAACAACTATTACTTCATCAGATGTAGAGGTAATGGAAACCGGACCTCCTGTGTCAGGTGATATGCTATTGAAGCAAACAAGTACTGACGGAATTGAAATTCAAAATTTGAAGATTCATGAAAGAAGGGAGAGTTGCAGGTCAAAGAGCAGTAAGAAGGCAAAAGCATCAAATTCCACTAGGTGCTCTGCTTCGACAAAAGACATGAAGTCACAACCTTCTCTTACTGATAAATGCCATCCATCATCTGCAACTAAAAGGAAAGCAGACAGAGGTAATGGACTAAAGAAGAAAACAAAGGGTCGTCGTTGTAGTCTTGTGGTTAGGAGAAATGGGAAAGGTAACCATCATGAGGTGAATCTTTCTGATACAAAATTCAGCATATTATCCTGGTTGATAGATTCAGGCACTCTGACTGAAAATGAGAAGGCTGTGTACATTAGAGAGCACAGAAGGGGTGACACCCCTATGGGTAACATAACTAGAGGTGGCATTTGGTGTCATTGCTGTGAGAAGGTGGTAACACCATTAGAATTTGAAGTTCATGCTGGCAGCAACCTTCACCAGCCCTGGGATCATATTTTCCTTGCGTCAGGGAAAACATTGATGCAATGCCTCAATGATGCCTGGGAGAAAGAAAAAAGGCAGAGAAAACCTGGTTATCGGACTTTGGGAACTAATGGTGAAGATCACAGTGATGACACATGCGGTATTTGTGCTGATGGTGGGCACTTGATATGCTGTGATGGTTGTCCTTCTACCTTTCATCAGGAATGTCTGATGCTCAAGGTAGTGATTGTCAAGTCTCTCATTTCAATCATGTCCATTTTTATTCCTTTTCTTATGTTCGATCGTTAATTAAGTCCCCAGATGGTTGGCAGTTGAATTTCTGATAATCCATTGAGCACTTGTTATGAGAAAGTTCCTGCTGATCGATAACAGTGGACAATCGAATGCATTTCATTTTGTCTAAATACCCAACTTTTTTACATCATTTTGACAACTATACCTTGTTTCTCTATCATTAGAATTTTCATTATTTCTTGGTGGAATATAATTCCCTCTTGATTGAACACCATTTCTTCTGTTTATCTCCTCATTTAATGAGAAGGTTATGTATAGTGATAAAATGAATCTACAAGGCCTATATGTTTCTGCTGACTGGAACCTTACTCTTTCTCATTTAGGAGAGGTTCAAGTACAATTTGATATACTGAATGAGTTCACATTTTCTTGCAGGCACTGCCAGAGGGCAGTTGGTACTGTCCTTACTGTAGGTGTTCATTTTGCATGGTGGCTGAGGATGGATCATACATATCAAATGAGGTTTTAACCTTACTCACATGCATGCAATGTGGCCGCAAATGTACGTCTTCATCAGTACCTTGGTCTTACTTGTGGACATAACTGATCTCTCTTTTGTCTTTATTTACTTGTTCATAGTCAAAGAGTAAAATACTTTACCATTTACTTTTCAGATCACCAAGAATGTGCTTGGGCAAATGATATACAAGAGATGGACTCTGTGCTGTCATGTTTCTGTGGAAAAAATTGTCAGAAGGTCTGTGTCTCATCATTGAATGTTGATTGGTAAATCATCTCCCTTGAAGAAATTTTATAGCAGAATTCTTCCATAGCTTCACTTGTTCCTGACCTATCAGGTTGCTGCTCAACTATCGGATATTCTTGGTATTACAAATCCTATTGAAGGGGGGTTTTCATGGACTCTATTGAGACGCCTTGATGAAGATGGAGGCATCTTTAGTCAGAGACCATCTCTTAATATGGAATGTAATGCAAAGCTTTCATTAGCACTCCTTGTGCTAAATGAGTGTTTTGTTCCTCTCATGGATCAAAGGACTGGTGTGGATAAGCTTTCCCAAGCTGTCTATAATTGTGGGTGAGTTCTTTTCTTCCTTGAGTTTACTTAATGGGAGGAATCCTATACCAAATCATGGTGAAACTCTACCACATTTTAATTTGTAACCATCGGCATACCTGCTGTAGTTGTCCTACTGATGTACATTCACCTTTGTGTTTTAGAAATAGTCATTTTTATATTAAGTAATCAAACCTAACACATAATTTCCTCACATTCATGGACCATTCAAATGTGTTTCTAATCTGCAAATGGTAAAATTGTTACTCATGAAATACTTTTTGCACATCATGAATAATCATGAAGATATTCTTTGAAACTGAAGTTGATTACCAATACAGTAAGGGTTTTTTTTTTGTCATATTTAGTGTCAAATGTGAGTGTATTCTTGTTGATTTTTCCTGCTTGTGTTATAACGTGAGGTTGAATACATAAAAATATCTGTTGAATAAACAAGTTATGGTAGAAATTATCATCCTTGAAATAGTGGTCTATTGGCATTTCAGAGTCTTCTGCTAGTCTCGGGTTGAACTTGCTGAACCTTCAAAAAACCCAACATCAGTTGTCATTGTAGTTGTGAATAGAAACTAGAGAAGACTTATTTGAGAAGGAAATACATGAGTAAGAATGATAGTGGTGGAAGATGAACAAAACAGAATAGACTTGGCTTCCTTATCCTGAACTTATTACCTTAATTAATGTGGCCCATCCATCAAAAAAAAATTTATGACTTCTTTTTTCAAATATTTATAGGCCAGCACTTTTACTGTTCTCTGTGCAGGTCAAACTTCAATCGTCTGAACTATGGAGGATTTTATACCATAGTGTTGGAGAAGGATGGAGAAGTCATTACAGCTGCTACATTAAGGTTTGTATACATCTTGATGCATGAATAGTCATTATATTAACCACCCTAGTAATCATAATTGACTAATCTGATAACTAATATGTCCTTTTTTGTTCAAGAAGAATCCTTTTTTTATTATTAAAAACCTTGACTCGTGGCATGAATTCCTTGGTGAAATGTGGAAGATTTGAATGTCTTAAAAACAGGAACCAAAATTTAAAAGAAAAAAAATGAAATGGAGAAGATTTGAAATAACAATTAAAGTGAATAAGAGATGAGGTTGGTAACTGAATTGCCCTGGAGTTTATCATTCAAATATAATTTTCTCTTGATCTCTTTCTGAGTTTCATTTATTCTGTAGGTTTCATGGGACACATTTGGCTGAAATGCCTTTCATTGGAACACAACCTTCACATCAAAGGAAAGGCATGTGCCGTCGCCTGCTCAAGGCAATCGAAGCTGTATGCAACATTTATACCCTGACCCGACACTTAATATTTAAATCCTGAGTAAATCAGATGACAGATAGATCCAAATTCTCTTTAGACTGGAATAATTTTCTGAAATTCAATTTTATTTCTCAACTTGTCTGCAGATGCTCTCTTCATTAAACATTCGGAAGCTGATTATTCCTGCAATACCTGATTTGCTAGAGACATGGACTAAATCTTTTGGTTTCAAACTTCTTGAGCAATCCGATAAAGATGAAATCATGAATCTAAGCATGATGATTTTTGCTGGGACAACTTTGCTTCAGAAGACTATTCATAACACTGATGCGAATTCGAGATGTAATGGCACTCTCCAAATATTTTTTTTCTTTTCCCTCGTATTATTGTCTTACATGATTAATTATGGGTATTGCTTCTCTTGCAGGCAATATTTGGACAAATGACATTGTTAATCTCGTTGAAGGCTTAAACAGAGGACAGGATAAGCAGTCAAACACTGATAATCAACCTTCTACCCTTTCTGCAGATTTATTTGCTATTCTTCATCCTGAAATTAGAGGATCATTCTAAATGCAACATTAACATTGAACTTCTTCCCACAGAATAATCGGATGACGCAAGAGACCAGATCATCCACGCACGCTTCCTGGAATGCCAACCACTGTATAAATTTATCCTTCTGATTTTTTTTTTTTCGCAATTGCATGTTTTCTATAGGGCCAATGACAACATAATTCATTGAAATGATTTTGCACAGAAATTAATATAAGTTCTCTTTGATATGATGAGTTTACAAGCCTGCAAGTTTTATTACAATGTACCTAATTCCATCACCTTTGCATTGACATGGCCATCATTTCCCATTCCTTTTTCCTTATTGAACCTTTTGTTTTTCTGTTTGTCATTTGGGATTTGAGCAACCTCTGCTCTCTTTTGTTCTGTTTGTTCTCTGCCTGTCCATTACCAAGGTTCTTGCTGCATTTCTTGACTGTTTTTTCCTCCTTCAAGCACTCCTTTTATGGCTTAGCACTGTACTTTTGTCCTCCTAATAATTAGCAGCCCTTTATGTGTCTTTTGGATCTTTTGACTGTGACCAAGACTAGTTTGACAAGAAAAGCACATCCATGTTATGCTTTGCTAGTTTGTTTCTAATCAAATGAAGAATACCTTCTCTGGAACAACTCATTCCCCTCACTGTTTGTATGCTAATCCATGAATTAGAGTAATTCAAGCTTTATTCCTTGTTCTTTGAGTCCAATGACCAAGAGGCCCGTACACAGTTCCCCATTCCTTTCTGTTTGTCCTGTGGGCCCTTTAAAAGCCCCAAAGAAAAAGAAGCCCATTTGCTTGTCATAGTACACCCATCCATCCCTTCCCCTTTAATCACATGCTCTATATTCTCTCTCCCTCTCTAATTATTTCCCAATTTTTCAAATTTCACATATTTCACTTTTCATTAAAAAAAACCTCAAATAATTAATATATAACTGGTTGGGCCTGGAGCGACTCCCAGTTCAAGTTAACTGTTGATGCCTCCTTCGGTTAAAGACGGTGTCGAAGGTGTCCTGTGGATGGTTCACCAAAAAATGAGGAAAAAACAAGTAAGAGAGGGGAGGGCTTGGATGCCCTAGCTCGCTCCGACAGTTAAGTTAACCGAGGGTTACCGGAAAAAGAGACAAGAGTGATTAGGGAAAAACATTTTTGTATGTTGTTCAGAATGAGCTTACCCTCCTGCCTTTGAAGTCTTCCTTTTTTATTCTCGAGAGTTCTTTGGAAACTGGGCTCCGTCCCATCACCTCTTCTGAGGTCTTGTCCATCATCATGAGAGATGGTCTGGGAGTCCCTTTTGTCACCAGGGGTGGTGGCTATATTCTAACATGGGAGGTATGGTAGCTCCATTCGGGATTCATGTAGCCTTTACGGGCCGCATAAGGACCTTGACGCGTGGAGACCAAGATATATTTATATTCTCGAAGGGCTTCGGTATAAACGTCAGGCTTCTCTTCGCTAATAAATTTATCGCTTATAAAGCAAAGCTAAATTGCCTTTGATATTGCCTGATTATCACATAACTTTTTACTAAAAAACCAACTTGGGACCCCAATTTAACCTCCTCTGCAAGAAAGGCATAGTCCACATATGACATTATCTCCAAAATTTTCACTATTCCTCACCTCTCCCCAAAAAGAATGCCAAGAAAAGCATGAAAAAGAAAAATAAAAAGATAGAAAAAGAAAAGAAAAATCTCCAAAAAGCAGATAACTACTTGCATATACATACTTGCCTCTTCATTCTAACACATCCACAACCATTGACAACAACAAACAAACAAACAAACAAAGACTAGCTACACATTGACTCCTCACCTACATCTCCCCCCCCTCTCCCCAAATCTCTCATGTCTCAAAGTTCCCTCCATGTCCCAAACCCTCTTCCTTAGATCCTACTACTCTTACCTACTATAACTTCCACCACTTCATCCACAACAATCATCATCAACAGCAAGATGAGAGCAGGAGGTTGCACTGTCCAACAAGCCTTAACACCTGAAGCTGCTTACATAGTAAAGCAAGCAGTGAGCTTGGCTCGCCGGCGAGGCCATGCTCAAGTAACTCCTCTCCATGTCGCCAACGCCATGCTCTCCTCCACCGCCGGCCTCCTCCGCGCCGCCTGCCTTCAGTCTCACTCTCATCCACTCCAGTGCAAGGCCCTTGAATTATGCTTTAATGTGGCTCTTAATCGCCTCCCGGCATCTTCGTCCTCTGGACCGATGCTCGGCCCTCACCATCACCACCACCACCAGCCTCCCTCCCTCTCCAACGCTCTCGTCGCCGCGTTCAAACGAGCTCAAGCTCATCAACGAAGGGGTTCCATAGAGAGCCAGCAGCAGCCGCTTCTCGCCGTGAAGATCGAGTTAGAGCAGTTGATCATCTCCATTTTAGATGATCCCAGTGTTAGTAGAGTCATGAGAGAGGCTGGCTTTTCTAGCACCCAAGTGAAGACCAATGTAGAGCAAGCTGTTTCTTTAGACATCTCTGCACCCACATCCTCAAACCCTAACCCTAACAAGCCAAAGGATAGCTCAAGAGAAGAACAAGTGAGGGCTGAGGATGTGGCCACTGTTATCCAGAGTCTAGTCAGCAAGAGAAGAACAAGTGTTGTGGTTGTCGGCGAGTGCTCAGCCACCACCGAAGGAGTTGTGAGAGGAGTCATGGATAGAGTTGAGAAAGGGGAGGTGCCTGAGACTTTGAGAAACTTGCAGTTCATAACCCTCCCTCTCTTCTCATTTGCCAACATGTCTAGAGATGAAGTCGAGAAGAAGATCGCCGATCTTCGATGTGTTGTCAGGGGTTGTTGTGCTGGTAGAGGTGTTGTGCTTTACTTGGGAGACCTCAAGTGGGCAGCTGAGAGTAGAGAGAAAGGTAGGGGATCATCATATTACTGTCCTGTGGAGCATGTTACTATGGAGATTGCAAGGCTGGTTTCCGGTGATGCCGCTGCTCAGAGCTTTTGGCTTATGGGGACTGCTACCTACCAGACTTACATGAAGTGCAGGACAGGGCAATTGCCCTTAGAGACTCTCTGGGCTCTTCATCCTCTCATTCTCCCTGCTGCCAGCTTGGCTTTGAGCCTCAACTATGATAATATCAGGTGATTAATTATCATGGTCTTCATATTTAATTCTTCATGTCGATATATATATTAACTTTCTGTTTTTCATTTAATGTTTCAGTAATTCACAAAACCAGCAGATAATGAAAAGTAAGAAGAATGAAGAGGTTTCTTCTTTATGGTCTTTGGTAGATGATGGAGCCTGCACTGATTATCGAAGTCGAAACCACCGAGCAAACGTTAGTAACAGTAGCCATGGCTCTATTGCCACAAGCTTGCCTTCATGGCTCCAACAATACAAAGAAGAAAACAAGAAATCAGAAACCATCAATGATCAGGTATAATAATTGATTATATTAATTATCTCATGATCTCTGCTCAATATTTGATACTTATAATAATCTCCTTTTAGGATTCTATCATACACTTGTCCAAGAAGTGGAACTCCATGTGTAGTTCATCCCACAAACACCAGCAACACCCTTCTGAGATGACCATACATTTCGCTTCGGCATCGCCGTCTTCATCTTCGATCTCTTCCTACGGGAGACATTACGGCTTGCAAAAGACACATCACCAACTCTGGCCATCAGAAACCATGGATGAATGCCATGAATTGAACTCCTCCTTCCCCTATGGCACAACCAAAGCTAACCCTACCTCAGCTTCTTCCAGTGATCACACCATGGAAATGGATCATCTCCCTGGCAAGTTCAAGGAACTCAATGCAGAGAACCTCAAGACACTGTGCAATGCATTGGAGAGGAGAGTCTCATGGCAGAAGGATATCATTCCTGATATTGCTAGCATCATCCTTCAATGCCGTTCGGGCATGATGAGGAGAGATAGAACCAGAATGGGACATGACACCAAGGAGGAGACATGGTTGTTCTTCCAGGGTGGTGATGAAGAGGGGAAAGACAAGATAGCTAGAGAGCTTGCTAGCTTAGTATTTGGTTCATGTACTAACTTAGTAACCATATCACTCAGTAGCTTCTCATTGATGAGGTCTGGCTCAAGTGATGATCTACGAAACAAGAGGTCGAGATCGGAAGCCAGTAATAGCTATCTAGAGAAGTTCATTGATGCGGTACGACACAACCCGCATCGAGTCTTCTTGTTGGAGGATATAGAGCAAGTGGATTATCACTCGCAGATGGGCATCAAGACTGCCATTGAGACTGGAAGAGTACGAAGCTCTTGCGGTGAAGATGTTTGCATTAGTGATGCCATTGTGATATTAAGTTGTCCGATCTTCGATTCAAGATCAAGAGCTTGTTCTCCTCCTGTGAAGCACAAGTCCGAGAGCGAAGAAGAAGAAGATGAGTGTGACAAGGAGATTGGTTCAGGTATTTGTTTGGATTTGAATCTTTGCGCCGGAGATGAAGATGGAGGAGATAGTTTTGTTGATGATGTTGGTCTTCTTGAATCAGTGGATAGGTCCTTCTTCTTTAAGTTGTCAGAGGACTTGTGATTTATGATCACTCTTTGTTTGTTGAGATTACTGTTCTTGATCTGTGGTGGTGAATCTTTGTGTTATTTTTTTTTCTTCTCTTTTTCTTTATATTGTGAAGTTTGAGATGAAAAAGAAGAAGAGTTTGGTGGGTGGAAGTAAAGTTAGATTTCAGAATGTAGAAGAGCAAGAAAACTTGTATATTAATTATCACCATCTTAATTAATTTGTGCAAGTGATTAATTAATGGTTCTTTATTTTATATTTTCTTCTATATATTTCTCTCTTTCTCTAAACTCTTTAAAATTGATTCATTATGAGAACCTAAACTCTATAATTAATAAAGCACATCTTCATATAATAACCAAGATATATCATGGCAACTAATGCTGTTTTCCTTTGGCCAACAATGAGCATCCATTTCCTATTGATTGGTGTTAAGGTGCTCAATAGGCCCTACATGATAATAATAATAAAGAGAAGAAGAGAAGAATGCATATGCATGCAAGTACTTCCCTTGCAACTATCTATGATCATATTTTCATCAAAGTTGTAAGAGTTATGGGATTGGCAAACTCCATGATAGCATAAAAACTATACATTATTCTCAATGTTGAATTATTTATATATGTTCTTGTATATATGAGCAATGATATCAATTGGAGACAAGTCTTTTAAGTGTTTGATTGGAGAATGAGAGAGTTGTTTCCAAAATGAAAGGCACCATGCAATTCAATCATCTCACTGTTTTTTAAACCAGAAAGAAATGAAAGGAGATGCATTACAAGGTGTATGTTTATGTATATATATATATATTATATATATATAAAGAAAGAAAGAAAGAAAGAGAGAGAGAGAGATTCATAACTTAAGGGTTGTGCAAAGGGGGATTCACTTTAGAAGGCAAAGGCACAATCTTCCCTAAGAAATATTAAAAGGGCATGCACTACTTTTCATGCTTGGTGATGAGATTTGAAAAAGAATCACTTTTGCCTGCTTTTGATTTCACAACCAAACATTCTCTCCTCTTGGGAAAGCAGTGGGAGTAAAAAGACTAATACAAAATAAAGATAGAGAGCATCCTGTCTTAAAGTTGCTGCTTTAGAATCCTAGAAAGATAATCTTCTATACTCTTTGATATATACTTTGAAATCAAAACCTATGTGTAAGTAGGGAATTTGTCTGTGTGTGATATATCAAGTCCTTCAAATTTATGTTGTTTGGATATATATACATATATATCTCAAGTGTTCAAGCACTAAGCATTATTGTGCAAATTGCTCATCAACTCTCTCTCACATGCTAACTTATCCTTTCTTTCTTTTGAACTCCCAACATTAATTTATTCTCCTCCACTTTTGGGCAACCTCTTTCCTCCCTTTTCTCACTTCTCAAAAGGAAGAAGCCTCTCACTGCTTTCCATATATTTCCTTGCTTTTTTCATTGTGAAGCTGCATCTCTCCTTCCCCTCTTCTTTATATTTTCCATCATGTGACCCATCACCACCACCCCAGGGCATGACTTGAGAGGCAAGGAGGATAGAGGGCATCTCAGGCAGTAGGGAATGCAATGAACGATGTATTCTTATTTCTCACTGCATGGGCTATGTAACGAACTCTTTTAAGCTAATCAATAAATAAATTGTGGTTTATCCACTTCATCAAAAAAAAAAAAAGGTGGATTATGTGATCAGTTTAATCCATTAATGCTTTCAACAATTATCAATCATGTAAAACATCAAAGATCGAAATTAAGGCATGAAGCAAAACACTTAAAAAGTGAGATAATTGTTTTCATCATGCATGCATAGTGACCTCATATTTGTTTTCATTTGATGTTACATATAAGAAAACTCCAAGCTAGAAGTTCTTCTAGTATTGTGTCCCTTGGGAAATGAAGAGGCGCGTGATCCTTTGCATGTGCATGCAACTGAACGTACTCGTACATCAGCTTAATATATATCATCAAAATGAGGATAAAAACAATTAAAACAGGAAACCCTAATTAACAGAAGACAAAGTATGAGAAAAGTAATGGTTGTTTAATGGTTGAAGGGTGAGAGAATTTTTGGGAATCTCACTTATATTCTCCAAACTCTGATAAAGACATGGTTAATGGTCTTGAAAGTAGATTAGAGAGATCTTGGGGATGGGTCTTAAGGTTAATGGTATTGTAAAACAAGAAGTTGTGAAAAGTGAGTGTTGGCTTTTCCAATCCCTTATTCTCTCCTTTTTCCTTTCTTTTTATACCATATTCTTTTGACTGATCCCTTGTCTAATTCCTTGCTTGCCAATGGCCCATACATACTTTGCTTTCTTAGATTTATATTGTCTTTGGTGATCAAAGTTATTTTCATCACACAAAACTTCATTATTAAACCGCTTATCGATATATTATTCTTTGATTATATTAAATTTAATTTTATAAGAAAACACCAACTTAAATGGCCCTGCCTTTGTCTGGTTGATAAAGGATAACAAGATCCTGACCCTCCACAACATAAAAAAAGGCAATGGGAAGGAATAAGGACCGTATGCTTTCTCTGCAGAAATGACAATGAAACCATTAATCATCTACTACTTCGGTGCCCTAGTTTTGAGAGGGTGTGGGACCACTTTTGAAACATCTTCCAAATACGGAATATGCCACAATCAATGCATGATCTCTGGGGCCCCTTTGATCTCCCCATCCAAGTAGACAAGAACTTAAGGATGAGTCGGGAGATGACCGCGATGACCATCCCGTGGATTCTTTGGCTTGAAAGAAACAAAAGATGTTTTCAAGATAAATAATGTGTTTACTAAAAAAAGATTGGAGACATTGATTTATTATTATTCTTTTGATTTGATGTAGTAAACGCGACTAAACGGGCCAAGCTAGTAAACATGGACTCCATTGTTAAAAGTAGTTTGGCATTGACTAGGGAGTACCAACTGCAACCCCCACATGAGGAAGCTTCTAACGCAATACGGAAACAAAGAAAAAAGAAAATCTTGTTCTTAAAACACATGAACGGGTGTTTGCTCAATACAATTCGAATGGACGAAAAAACAAAGGCTTGGAATCCTCCAGAAAAATTGAATCGGAAATTCAAAAGAGAATTTTGTTGATAAAAAGGATGTCTTTCATGACGATTACAATCAATTATTTATAGTGAAACAAGAAACCCTAATTGAAGTAAAACTCAAAATACGAGAATGCCCCTAATTCTAGTGAAAATAAAAGAAGACCTAACACCCAACCCGACGGTGCCAATATTTGTGAGAAATCGAAAAATATTTCCAAGAAGATCACACTAGCCCGAATCAGATAACAGAGCGAAAAGTTATGGGTGTTTGCGCACATCCTTCTTTTTACTTTCTGTCTAACTGTCCCATGAATATCTCCTTTAATTATTCCGCATCACTTCCTAGAACAGTGATGACACATAACATGTTTTTTCTCAGTCCTTACTCCTTAGAGCACTTACACCGGAGACCCTTTTGCCCGAGCAAAGTAAAGGTTGACAATGCGCATTGAATCACACCGGCAAAATGCGGGACCCACGCGCGGGCAAAGATTGCCTGGGTGCCTAGACGGCAACAATGGGGCCCACTAAATATTAAATTATATTTAAACATTTTTTATTGTTTGTTTTCTCATTAAACCCCTCATTCTATTCAAATATTATAAAACAATACTTCTATCGTTAAATCAAGTTCATTTAATATTAAATAAAATTAATTTATTTTATATGGATAATTATGTAGATAATTAAATATTTATAAATCGATTTCTAACTAATTGTTGATAATCCCGTTTGATAATTGGGTGGATAATTGAAAATCTAAATTTTGTTTTCTAACCACATAATTTAGTAACACATGAAAAATCTGTAAAATATTAGAAAAATATTAATTTTTTTTTTATAATTTTGTGGAATATTATACATCTATAAATTGATTTGATTAGATGTCTTCCTATTTGTTTAGATTATCATGTTTAATTAATGTACTTTTTATTTCAAATTTAATTAATGTAATTTTTTTATTTTTAATTAATGTACTTGCTTTGTTTTAATTAATGTCATTTGTTTTAATTAAGTTCATTATAAATAAAATCTAATATTTAACCAACTAAAAATATAAAAAATATTTATAAATAGTGATTGCCCGAGCAATTAAAGGTTTGGGGTGGAAGTTTTTTTGGATGAGTGAATTGCCAATTCTTGCCCGAACGATTGAAGGTTTGAGGTGTAAGTGCTCTTATCGGGCCAAACATATGATCCCTCTCTGTTGGTTTCTATCTTTAACCACTATTTTAACCACTATGTGCTATGCTATATTTCAATTTAACCACTGTGTATTATGTTATATTTTAATTCAATATAGTGTTCTTAATTTATCCACTTTTATCAATAAAAAACCCCAAGTTTAATTAAGATACACAAAAGAATTAAACATGTCACCTCTAGCTCTAGACATCTAGATAGAAGCCATATTGTGAACGGTTGTTAATTTGATCACTTTTGAGATAATAATAATGCACGTTGTCTCCTTTACAAATCATAAAGATTAAAGATATAAAATAAAATCTATGCCACTAATTCCCAAGCTTCTACTTTTTAAGTTGGTGGTGAGCCGAAAGGCAAACCCTAATATAAATGAAATGAATCCACTTCACAAGACTTGCTTTTGAGCTTGAAAAATTTTTGTACTTTAATTGGCTCAAGAAAAAGTTTCCCAACCTTAATGAAAATGCTCAAACAAATAAAGCCACCCTCTTTTCCACCTGCAACTGAAAGATAAGTTCCACTCAATCATGATTTCGACATACAATTAATTGTGTCCTATGTATCAATTAAAATTATTTACAAAAAAGAGTACTTGACGTAGCTAGGGAGCACTACAAGAAACATAAGCTATAGGAATTGAATACTATTAATTTTGTAGTGGTATGTTTAAAAGATTAAAAGAAGACTAATTAATTAGAGACAATTGTTGCTATTTATTTTTCGTTGAGGAAAAAATAATTGTCTATCGAGAGGATCATTTGATCGTCTTTTCAATATATTTCATGTTTTCTCATAGTTTTTCAATATTGTAGTTTTTCATATCTCATTTGTAGATTTTATTATTTATTTATTTATTTTACTAAAATGGATAAATCAAAATTAATGTTGGGCGGAATAGTGATTATCCCACTAGCTGAAACCAAGGATTGCAAGGAAAAACTGATGAAGAACGTACCAAGGAAAACCAAAGAAATATTACAAGCCGGACTAAATAGCCTCAAAACCCTAGAATCTCCCAAATTATGAATTTTTGTCAAAATTGGCAAAAATCCGAAATTATTCAAATTGAAAATTCAAATCAAACTAAACAAGCAGTCAAAATCCTAGACCAAATTGAAATCAAATTATGATTTAATTCGGCATTTGAAATATTACCAGAAATAGAAGAAAAGAAAGACCAAAAATGAAGATTCGGAGGGGAAAATGGTGGGATTTGGGGATGAAACGGGGTCCACGGAGCCTAGTTGATGGACTCCATGTGCGCATTAAGACAAGCTTTCATGGGGATTGAACGGGCGATTCCGACACTTGTAGCCAAAGTTATGGCGAAAACATCGAACCACATCCAAAACTACCCCAATCACGGGACTAGCTCGATCACTTCTCACCTTTACATCAATCCGCTAGTTCGTGATATGCCAAAGCCTGCATCATGCAGTCGGATAGCTCAGTATCATCTGAATCGGGCTCTCCTGCATCAAAAATCAAGTTCTCATTTGAAATTAATAATCTATAAAAGTGTTTTGTTGGCACCAACGACCTCTTGCCTATTGGTATCAGGTCCCTTATGTAGGGTGTAGATGGTTGGGATGAATCCAGGATCGAACCCCCACGGGCCACGACCATAAGGTGAGAGCGTGCGTGCAGGGAGCAATGCTGCCCGCCCCTAACTTACCTCATGGGGAGGGGCCGGGTGCTTGTCACCTTTATCAAAAAAGTGTTTTGTTGGCTAAGGATAGCAGTATCACTATGTTAGACTTCCAATTTATAAATGTTTGTTAATATATTAAGAAGCCTGAGAAAATACTGTCAAAATGGGTCCATATGACTAGACTAGTTGGAATTTCAAGTGAGATATGATTCTTGATATCATTTGGTCCAAGATCATCTCATTATATTCCTTTCATTAAAAAGCTGCAACCTTGCTGTTCTAGCCCATGGGTTTCATGCATATTGTTCTTGATTCTCATTCTCCAAGATTTATGTCAAGAGTGATTAGATTAATATGAGAAATAATCAAAAGACATAATCAACAATGTCTTTGATTCCTCCATTAATGTCATTACAAAAGATGCCTTAATCTTTGAAGCAGATCTTTTTCATTTTTATAACTCTTTATTATTATGGTTTTTTTTTAATGGATGATATAAATGATAATCTAGCTAGACTTCATGCCCACTTTCTTCTTCAATTATTTGGAGTAAGGACAGACAACAAACATGCCTCCCATATCAAGCAAAATTCTCTCATTCATGGTTTCTAGGTTTGGACATGCTTCTTTGCCACACATAAGGAAAGCTTTTCCAATGTTTATTGAGGACAAGAGGGACCCTTCTATGATAGAAAAGGAGATATTCATGTACCTTAGATCACATTATCTTTTTTTATTCTGATTTTTATAATCCATTTCAGACTGCATAAGAGAAAGGTTAGCTCCACTGTGTCCTTGAAAATTCAAGTGAACATTATTGATGTGGAGGTGGAGCCCTCTAGAGATAAGAAAGACAAGTCCTCGAGCTTTGCTCTGAGATAAAGAGATACGTCACTAAAGTTATATATGGTGGTCTTTAAAATAAGTAAAGAAAAGACTAGAATTAAGCTTGGTTTGTATTGTATTGCATGAGAGACATACTCATTAGACCATGCATGTCCTTCTTGAAGCTTCTTCTTCCACATTCTTTTATTTAAGATAAGTAGCAATTACATAAAAGAACTCTTATCAGTTTCGATATATTGGGGTGTATTACCCCTCAGAATAGCCACTCTGATCCCCTACTGGTGATGAAAGCACCCCTTGGAGCTCTCCTAAGTCCCTAAAAGCTGTTGGTCCTCCTCTCTGGTGAATGCAAGACTTCATTTCACGATAGACTCCATCACAACCAACTTTGACCCTTGAATGTGTGAACTGCATGTTCTTGAAGCTTCTTCTTACCCTACTCAGTTAAAACTATATATATATAGGTCAGTGATACTGTTTGGCCGGCCGCAAGTGCGGCCGACCCGCTTTATCACTACCCTATAGGACCGGGTCTCTACAGGCCCGAGGCCCGGCCCTATATGGGAGCTGATAAAGCAGGCCGGCCGCACTTAGATATGGGAGAGATCATAATGGTGCAAAGTGCCTTCTTCACATTAAACTTCAGTAGATAGACACTTGCCAAAATTGTTAATTGTATGAAGAGTTGGAGTTTAAAGACAAAGTTAAGATTTTACAGCTTTTCATTCAGGCTGTAACAAGACAAGGCTCCAGACCTCTCAACTTTGTTGGTTGATCAAAGCCATGAAACAAGAAAGAAAAGAGAGCTAATTGGCAACTGCAAAAGATACACAAGCATGGAGACAAAGTTTCCACACTTGATCTTTTGCAGACTTTAAGAAAGGAAGGGTCACAGTCCATTTCTTTTCCTTTTCCTCTTCCTGCATGGAAGTAAGGGAGTTATGGGGATAGATCCATAAGCACTACTATACAACCCAGAACCCACTCATTGCTAACTAGTCTATCCTCAAACTCCTCTCTCCCTCCTCTCCATCACCACAATTTCTATATATATATATATATATATATATATATATATATATATATATATATTATCCATTATAATACAATCCAGAAATACATGTTTGTGGGGATGCATGGCATCATTGGAAAGTGATGAATGAGGGATCCAAGGAGATGGCTAATCTTTATGTGATGTTCAGTTCAAGGGAGAAGGCCTGCTCCATTACTTCCTTTTCTCTTCTTTTTCTGTGAACCAAATTGAATGGTAGCTATAGCTCTAGCTATAGGAGGCTGGTCAAAAAGGAAGTGGGAGAAGGTGCTACCTAGCATTCCAAGGAGATTGTGAATAAGAGATAAGATGATGTTTCCTTTTGGTCTTTGTTTGGTTGTTGTCTCAATGAATTTCATGCATGGAACTCTTGTGGCTTTTTCTATCATGCAGACATGATTGAGTGGGTGCAATCTGCAGCCTGCATATACACACACACTCCTCATTGTGTCAGTATGGCAAACCATGCATAAGTGACCAGTGTAGCACTGTGTATGTATGAAGGCTTCTACTGTATAGTTTTAGGGTTAGGGTTTCTGCAACTTATAAAGTGAAGTGATGTCTTCTTTTTCATGGATTCAATCCCAAGAGATAAGCATTGATATGATGGACTCTTTAAGAAAACCAGAATGGTTTATTATTAGAAGTATAAAACTAATTAACTCTTCTATATATATATATAAAATGATGTAACATGTCCAATGATTAAAGAGAAACACAGTTACCACAATTGAGAAACACTCCATGTGCATTGTAAACATCAATCTTTCTCATGTTTAATCAAATGATTAAGAGACAACTCTTTCCAGTTAAGCCTTACATTCAAGTCTTGGTAACTATACACATTCATAATAACCATTAGTCATGTCCAATGTCTGATGATTCTTGAACTTAATTTTCAGCAGAGAATAAGATTCAGCAACTTTGGCCCCCCTTGAAAAAGTTATGTTCCGAGATCAAATCACCTTGGAAAAGTAATGTTCATGAGAATTTGAGAACAAGTTGCTTGATTGAAGTGCATGTACTACTTATTCTTTCAAAGTTCCGGTAATCAGATCGAATCTTTTAGTGTCTCGCCATCTTCTTCACTGTCATGATCAGGCAAAGGGACCTGCAAGATAATGAGTTCGTATTCAAAAACAAAGCTTGTCTTGTGATACTAGTAACCAAGAGTGTCACATAACATGTTATTTGTCTACACATATCATCCAATTCACTGATTGATTTATTTCTCCCAGCTTCTTCGAAACAAGTGAAGCCACTATTTAAATTCAGCTGTCAAACTTCACATTAGTTTTTTGTTTTTTTGGATGAAGGTGGATAAACCATGTTTATTTATATTAATTTGGGAAAAGCCAAAACATTTTTAGCCAACCGGGTTTACAAAGAAGTAAGCATGGAAATAGGTGAAGGTTGGTTGTAGTATGTGCTTGCTTATAAGTTGCGTCTCCCTCTTGGCATGTCCTCCTCAAAGGTATCATCATTCTCGGCGTGATCCCGCGGGGTTTCCCTGGTGAACTTCAGGTTTCTCTTGGCTATACTTTGTGCCGCCTCCAATTATAGACGCTTGGATGGGTGCACTACACTAAACCAAGATAATATAAGAAATTTAATATCGCGAATCATTTCTAATAAATACATCGTTTGTTTTGAAAACATTGCATATTCCTTTTGCCCCATATATACCATGTGATGGTCATGGTCGTGAAGTCCCATCCCTAGCGCATCATTTTGTCAACCCTGTAGGGGATATTTCCTTTTTCCTAGACTTCTTGAAGGTCCATTGGCTTGTTTTGCGTTCCAAAGAGGTCTTGGAAGTGGGTCCAAATGCTTGATGTATAAGGACAGGAGAGAAGTAGCTAGGTGTGATACCAACTCGTCCCCAGTATCGCACATGAAGCATTGTGTGTGTGTGCCTCTCCAGTTACGTTTGTGCAAGTTGTCCAAGATAAGTATTTTATTCTCCTTGGCTAGCCAAGAAAACAACTTGATTTTGAGGGAACATGGTCCTTTCCAGAAGTTGTTTTTCAGATTACTCCCGATTCCTCCATCAATCCCGAAAGTGTATAATACTTTGACAATGAAGGTTTTGGAAGGCGTGAGGTGTTATAATCTCACATCCCCACCTCTTCCTGGGATGTTTTGGAGGTATTGGCATAGTATTGGGAACTCTATTGTTTCCTTTTGTGATAGGGGACATTGTTTGAGGATCGGTTGTCCATTCCTGATCATTTTCTGTGCTTGGAGTATTGATGTAGATTTCTTAATGATTAGTGGCTTAATGGATTTGAACATATTCCGAGGAGAATGTCCTTCAATCCAATTGTCCATCCAGATATTTATGGAGGCTCCGTCCCCAGGTGTGACTATGATGTTGGATAGCGTAGGTGCACCTTCCTAGTAGATTCCTTTCCATAGGGTAGATGCTCGTCTAGAGAGTGTGCATCGATGAATCCTCTTTTGAAGTATGCCTCCTTGAATATTTTAAAGCATATCCCATCCCTTCCTATGAGAATTCTCTACTATTAGTTCCCTAGTAGTGCTCCATTAAACTCTCAAAGGTTTAGAATTCCTTATCCCCCTTAAGGCTTTGGTTGATACAGTCTTCCCCAGTTCGCTAAGTGCATGGTATGCACTAGCCTATGTATTGGCTCCCTTCTAAAGGAAGTTTCTCCTTATTTCGTCGTACTAGCTTTTTGGTTTCCCATTTTGGGAGGCGGTAAATTGACATCTAGTATATAGGCATTATGGAGAGGACTGAATTGAGTAGGGTTAGTATGCTCCCTAGGGATAAAAACTTTCCTTTCCATGAGGGCAGCTTTCCCCTAATTCTCTCAATTAGACCATGCCAATCCTCCTTTCTTGGGTGTCCTCCTGATATTGGGACACCAAGGTATTTGATCAAGGGGGAAGCTATATGGCAGTTTATTATTTGTGCTATGTCCCATGGTGTGTGTCCCTGTGATCAAATGGAGATTATTGTACTTTTGTTGAAATTAATCCTCAGGTTTAAGGGCCCCTAGAACAGGTAGAAGATTAGCTTTAGTGTTCCGAACTAGGTGATGTCCCCCGTGTAGAAGACTAATAGATCATCAGTTAATTGCAGGTATGTGATGACATCTACCTTGTTGGTTCCCAAGGTTACTCGTTGAAGATGTTAGCTCTGACAACCTACATAAGCATAGTGGAAAACACATTTGTTGTGATGATAAAGAGAAGGGGTCAGAGGGCTCCATTTTCATAGCCCCCTTTTGTGTCTTACATAACTAGAGGGAACTGTATTGATTAGGAAGCACACTTTTGATGAGTAAAGCAAGGATTTGATCCACACGCTCCATTTGGGTCCAAATCCTTGTTCCTGAAGTATTTCCAGGAGGAAGTATTAGTCAACTGTATCGAAGGTTTTTTCAAAATCCACTTTGATTAATGCACTGTTTGTCCCACTATATTTCAAACTGTGGATTAATTCCTCTGAGGTGACGATGTTTTTGTGAATCATTCCTTCTTTTATGAAGGTTGTTTGGGATTCGTCTACCAGTTCCCCAATAAGACCCCTCAGCCTATTTGCCATGCCTTTTGAGATGATTGTGACTAAGTAGTTTATCAGGCTAACTGGTTTGTAGTCCTTTATGGTCTTCTGGGTATGCTTTTGGGGATTAGCAGGATGTGCGCCTAGTTAAGTCTCTCCAAATTAACTGGACGTGCCCTGGAGGAAGTCCTTAAATAATCTTAGGACATCGTTCTTGATTATACTCCATCATTGTTGATAAAATGTCATAAGGAAGCCATCCGGTCCTGGGGCTTTGTCCGATTCCAACTCATCTACTGTTGTTTTGATTTCTTCCTTTGATTTCTTACTCCGTGAAGGGGCCTCCATGTGTTGTAGGTCAACTCTTCTTTTATTGACGAACAACCTTTCCCATGTTGTTTTGTACCGCATGTCCCTTTTTGTGCCCTGGAGATTATTGAAGTGGATGAATATTTCCGATGTAATATGCTCTGGTGTTGAGAGTTGACCATCCTGCCTAGATCTACTTTATCCAATTCTTGTTGTTCCTTTGGTTAATTGGATATTGCGTGGAAGAATTTGGTATTATGATTCCCTTTTGTAACCATGCCATTCTTGATCGTTGTCGCTAGTGTGATTCTTTCTCTAGGATCAACTTTTCGTACTCCTTCCTTTTGGATACTTCATCTTCTTGCACGTTCTTCCCTTGTGAGGGCCCTTGATTCTTTAATTGCATCTAACTTTTGGATCTCCATGATAATTTCTTTCTTCAGCTCCATTTGTTGGGAGAATGTTTCCTTCTGTCAGGCTCTCAACTTCTTTCTGAGGGCTCTAAGTTTCTTGGCTAGAGTGAAAGCTCTCTCTCCAACAAGTTATTGTTGTTCCCATGTTTCTCTAGTCATTTCCCCGAAGCCTTCTTCCTTTGCCCAATCTTTGTTGTAATGGAAGGCATATGGTCGTGGACTGTGGGTTCCATATTCAAGGCTTATGGCAGTGTGATATGATCTTGCTCTCGGGAGGGCAGTTTACTAGATTCTAAAGAATCCTCTTACCCATTCCGTGGATAGCATGAACTGGTTTAAGCATGTGAAGGCCAAAGATGCTCTCCCATTGGTCCATGTGAATCGCCATCCTAGTAGGACTAGCAGGTTAATTAATTGCAGATCTTGTATGAACTACTCAAACTCTTCCCTTTCCCTGGCTTTGTGGGACGTAGAGTTGGTATCTTCTAGGCGCCTTGTGGCATTAAAATCGCCACATAGTAGGCATGGCCCTTCTCATTGCTCCCTTAATTATAGCTTTGAGTTCAACCCAACAGTTTATCCTTTGCGCTGTGTTGCAGGGAGTGTATATTGTAGATACCATCTTGGGGTTATTGTTATTATTCTTTCTTCTAGCACCATCGATATTGAGTATTGATCTATGAATTCTTCATTGAGGTTATAGTTGTGTTATTCCATCCCACACAGCATCCGCCTCTAGTTTCTATGGCAGGTAATTTTGTTTTTTGTAAACAAAATATGTCAGCCTTATATTGTTTGAGGATATCTCTTACTAGATATATATTTTTTCTCTTGCCCAAATCTCTCACGTTCCAAGATATGACTTTCATGTTTAATTCGTGTTGGCCCTTTTGTTTCTTCCAACTAGGGAGCCAACTTGTTGTCTTCCCATTTTGCCACCGGTACATTCTACCTCACTTGCTCGCATATAACCAAGATATCTAAGAGGATTTGTGCTCCTTTGATGTGCATAGGTGTATGTCCACTAGGAGGGTAGTTGGCAGTAGTTCCTTATTGGATCATTCAGACAAAGTTAACGGAACATTAGATAGGTTTATATTAGTACCTTTTGTGGTTGTAGCCTCTTGTATTGTTGGTCTCTTTCTGAGTGAGGTTGGGGGTGTAATAAAGCTTTTTTTTCTCTCTATTTTGGCATTGTATGGCTTTTTTGTCCTCTCGCATCACTTTATCGATTCTTTAGGGGACTTTTGAGTGTCCTTGTACTACATTAGTTTTAAATTAACACAATAAAGAGAATCACTTATTATCTATAATAATTAAATTCTAACTTTTCATAGTAATAACATAATCCTAAGAGAAAAAAATTGAAGTAAAACATCATCAATGATAGCTAATCCAAGCTTTTCATAGTAATAACCAAATCTTATGACAGAACATGTGAGTGCTATGTGATAAAAAATAATTAAATCATAATTTGCCATGGAAATAACACAATTCTTATAGAGACCAACAATTAAATCAATAATTCTAATTAAATGACTTGGAAGTAATTAAATCAAAACTTATCACTATTAATAACATAAATGGATGAACTCAAAGACAAGAAATATAAGAATTAATAATAAATTACAAATGGAAATGGTTAATCAAATCATTGTTTTATTCATTAAACCAAATGGGCTTAGCCCATCACAAAGCTGTGAAAGGCTGGAAGGCTCAGGCCCAGGTCCATTATTATAAATGGAGATTTTCTATTTATCATAATAATCTCTATTAAATCTTTTTATAATTTAAAAAGTAGATATCTATATATCCATAAATTAAAAATAATAATAAAATAAAATAAAATAATTAAATATTTTATGTTATGATTTATGACGAAATTGCCCCTACTTCTAATTTCAAATTACACTCTCAACCCTTTTCCCCCAAATGTCCCAAATTTAAATCATTCTTTAACGAAATCGAGAGCTCTCTCTCTCGCTCGCTCTCGCGGACGCCAAGAGAGTCGTTCCCAAGCTCGGCATCTCGTTGCTCATACTTTCGTCGTTGTTCGTGATGCTCCTTTGCGTTCTCTTGTCTCGCCGGCGGGCGATCGTCGCGCATCTCGGATGCTGGAAAAGGAGCTCGAGAGTGGAGCCGGCGGCCAACATGGCCGATATCGCTTCGAATGTGAAGCCCGCGGAGGAGACCGCCGGCAATCTCGCGTTCTGGTTCGCGATGTCCGGCCCGTCGAGGGCCTTATACACCATCAAGGAGGACGAGAGTGAGGGCAAGGACACCGAGGTCGAGATCGCCATCGATGCCGACGACGACGACGATGACGATGAAGAGATGGGCTTCGCCACTCCCTGCGCCTCCCCGGAGTTCTTCACTCCGTCGGTATCCCCTTCTCACTGATCCCATTTTCTTTTTCTTTTTTTTTAAAAAAAAAAATTAATTAATTGCATATATATAGTTTTTATTTCTTTTTTTTTGTATTTTCTATGAGAATTTTCTCCATTTTCGCTTATTTAATCTATAATTATAATAGTGATAATAATTAGAATAATTTTATTTATTTATTTAATCTTATAAATTATGATTTGGACTTCGAATTGATTGAGAGGAATGGGAACCAAAATTCTCAAAAAGACAAGATGAACAACCCTGCCATTAAATGCTTTGAATTGATGTGTTAATTGGACGGTGGGTTTGTTATTAATTTGAAGTTATTAATTTCTAGGTATATTTATGGATAAATGACTATAATTCATGATTTCACTTTTTAGGATCATTTATGAAAAATTTGTGGAGTGAGGTGAAAAAGTAATGGGATAGCTTATTAGGGTTCAAGGGTGATAGTTGGGACATTAATGGAGGACTTTAATGGATTTAGACTCTATGAAAAGCCACTTTTTAGAGTTTTGAATTATGAATTTATTTTGGGGAAATTATTAAATAGTCATTGGCACTATTACAACCCTATTTATCTTTTTTTCCCATCCCACCCAAAACACTATTTCAATTAGGTCCCCAAACACCTCTACTCAAAAACATGTGACAATTAAATCACTATTCAAAAAATGAATAGTGATTTATCTAATTTATTTTTCTATTTTTATAATTTTGTAGTAAAATTTTCTAGGTTCAATTGTATATGATTCTTTGATAAATGTAAATATTATAAAGGAGTTTGTCTAAAGTTTGTAATTAGTTTTTTTAAATTATAGGATGGATATTTTGTTATAAAAAAAATAGAGTAAGATTGCAAACTCTTCCGCAGACCTCATATAGAGTGGGAGTTGTAAGGGTTAAAAAAACTAATAATAATTAATTATTCATTCTTTAAATAGTGCCCAAATTTCCTAGGTTCTGAGAATCTGAAGGGGGGTGGTAGGGATATAGTATAATAGTATTTTGGATGAATATGTTTTGGATGTGAAATAATATCAAATAGTACTAGAAATTAATAGGGAATTTACTCTTAAAACTATTAATTTTTTTGGATATAAAATATTTTTAAAATAAACAACTTTGAAGGGGCTGCCATGTGAATGCCGGAGATTTTACGCTGTATAGGATCACATTTGATGATGTTCTTGCATGTTGTCACTGGGTGACATTTGATGGATGCCTTAAGATGTGCATTGCCTTGGGATATGTGCATCTTATACCATGTCTGATTCTCTGAAGCTTCTAGTGGGAGTGACTTATATGGACGATTGTCAGTCAGGGTGTCGGACACTTTGTTTGATAAGCTAGTGTTTTTGTGTGTGTTTTTTGGATCTCACGGAGTCACGATTGGTATGCAACTTTAGAACAGGTTGGCAATCCTTGTGGTGGAGATGTGTCCATGTATCTCCTCTGATGTATGGTTGTATCTTTTAGACATTCTAGAAGGTATAGTCGGTTGTAGTTATGTGTATGTATATGGGTGGTGTTGGAAAGATATAGACAGTGAATGTTAGTGAGAGATTGGTGGTGAATAAAAAGAATTCATTTACTCAAACTGTCTCTTCCATCTTCTTGATCTTCTTGTTCATGTCTGGATCCATATTGGTTTGTATATATTTGGCTTGTTTGGGCATGCTGGTTGGCTGGAATCACTGTTCAAGCGCAATCACAGACATCACTGTTTGTTCACTCTCGGCGGACTTGGTTGCGTCTCTGCGCGCGGATTACTTGTGTCTGTGCTTTGGCGAAGTCTGTGTGCTGAGTTGTGTTGTGAGAGTGCAGTGTCTGTGACAACGTGCTTAAATTATTTGCACAAGATTGTTTATTCTTTTTTCTAAATGTCCAATTTTTTAAATTTTTCTTATGTAAAACAAGTGTATTGTTAATTTGAAAATTCATTTTCAATTTCAATGATAGAGTTCATTCTATGATATTCTTGCATATGTTTAGATTACCATGTAATTTTTTCTTCTGATTTGCCAATTTTTGATTTTTAATATAAACTAAATGTGTTGTTTTTTTTTTTAAAAAAAAGATAAACCATGTTTATTTATTAAAAATAGTAATAAGACAATTCCGGTCATAGGCCTTTAGGTTACAAATGATTCCTACGTGAACGAGACAGATAATAATGTTCCCCGTTATTTGAAAGGGCCGGGGTTTTGGGGCGGGGGTTCAACTAAAAACAAAAACTAACAATCTTTGTTTAAGAAAAAAAAAAGACAAAAACAATAATAAAAATGATCAAGAAAATTAACTATCCGTCATGGCAACATATCAACTAAAAATGTATTCAAATTAATATACACTGTGATCAGTATAGGTTTCGAATTACATACGAATCAATAAAATTATAAAAGGACTACTGTTTAGGTTTCGAATTACAAACTAAAAGATGGATGACATTCAACTAGTACTGTATATATATAGGTTTCGAATAACAAAACCCAAATCTAGTGATCCAGGTATGAAACTAATAGAATGCATATCAAGAAACCAATAATATTTCGTCAGAGAGATGAAGGATTTGGATCTAACTTTTCTTGAAGATCATCATTTCCGCCATTAGATCATGATGTCCGTCACCTCCCGGCCTGTTCTTCCTGTTGACAGTGACGGAACCAAGGGTACCTGCCGGTGCCTGGGAGCTGAAGCCCCCGCTAGCTACCCGCCCAGCTGGTTCCGTTGAAGCCGGCGATCCCACGTCGACATCTAACTTTTCTTGAAGATCATATGCATCATCATCTCCGACTCGGAGCGAGTCTTGTTGGAATTCTTTTCGAATTCCAGCAGCCTTGTTGACGTGCTTCGATTTCCTTCTTTGACGATCTTTCCTCACATTGCTTCCTTTAACGTATCTCTTGTTCTTTTAACCTCTCTGGCTCTCCAGGTATTCCTCCTCCATCGTGAAGAAGATAAGAGTACGTACGCAGCCTCGGTCGGAACGAAGGAAGGTGGATTCAGGCGGCGAAAGTGGAATGATCTCAGACGAAGGTGGTGGAATGATCGATCTCCTCTTGCATGCATGAGTTCTTTATTTATATGATTATTTATATGGATGTGGAGATGTAGTGATTATAAACCGTTTGATGTGGAGAGATGAGTGGATCAGGACCGTACGTTGAATCATGGTGGATAAAGAAACGATCCGTCCGTCTTTAACAAAGTTATAAGAACAGGATCGATGTTGTACAACTCGATCTCTCAGCCAAGTCTATAAAATTGTCTAAAGCAATGTTATCAGAACCGGACCGGACATTGAACCGGTCAAAATACCGGGTCACCGGTTCACCAGTTCAACCATCGGATCAATTGGGTCAATATCGGGTCAATATAAATATTAATAATAAAAAATTATATTAAATAATTTATAATAAAACTATTTTTAAAAATTATTATAAAAAAACTATTATAAAAACTATTTTAAATAAAAAAAATTCTGTTTTAAATAATTTAAATATTTGAAAAATAAAAAAATAAAAAATTGACAGGTTCAACCACCGGTTTAATGACCGGTTCATCCGGTTCAGTCCGGTTTATCCCGGTTAAATTGTTTGTCTGGGTTAATTACAGAATCGCATCGGTTTCTTCATGGCGGTTCCACTTGCTTCATCAGTCACCGCCCCATCCTGCTCGATAACTATGGTCTAAAGAGACTAGACACTCTTCTCCAAGGGCATTGCAGTCATTTCAAAACTTTCAAAAGGTCGCTGATCAATACTCGTGCGTCACAAACTCAAGAGTCCACTCATTAATGTTCCACCCTCGAAATCACCTAAATAACAGAAATGCCACCATCCCTCAAAAACTCTCTCTCTCTATATATATATATAATTAAACAACTGCAATTAAGGAGTAGTAATTATTAATCCTCTCCATTCAAACCCTACAAGCAACAACAACCAGAGAGCTGTCTCTTAACATGAATGAGCCCCTTTGAGATCACCAAGCCTTATTTCATTCCTCTTCATCATCTCCATTCTTCTTGTATTCATGCATGGAGTAGTGAGACCAACACCCGAGCTCGTTCTCCGGCGATGTTACCAGCTGGCTGTTTTGAAGGCACAGGCTTCCTCAATGAGAAGGCCGCAAGGTCTACAATTAATGGCTTCATGCATGGATGGCAATTAAGGTTGCCTGCAGGGCCAAGTCCTAAGGGCCCTGGTCATTAATTAATTAGTTTCTCATCAAACAATTGACGTCACACATGCATGCAATAGAGATATATATACATGATGATATATAGAAGAAGGATGTTAGAGATCTAGATGTTCGTTTGTTCTTTGTTAATTTCATTTTGTGCAGTGTTTTCTTTTATTTCTTTGATGTTCAAACTGTTCTTTCATTCTTATATACATAATATATATATCTATAATACTAAATGTGTTAAATGTTGATCTTGTTGTAGAATTATATCACTGGCCCAATGATTTTCCAATGATATTCGATTCGGTTAATTTTATTTCTTTTGTTTTTTTTTTTCTTGTGATGCAATATTAAGATTCACTTAAAAGGAAAACAGGCCTCTAGAATCTCCTCCCATGCATATCAAGATTCACTTAAAATTGATGAACAAAGGCGTAAATGAAGATAAAAGATTCTAGTTTTATTGGATATGATGATATAAAAAATAAAATAACAATAAGAATAAGAATATAAGTATAGTAAGAAAATATTGAGAAAATATAACTCAAAAGAGTTGCTACAGTTCGACGAGTTCGTTACATTTAACCTCTATCCACTCAAAGTCTGGATTCATCAAGCGATGTATGAATCGGAAAATTTGTTTTTTAATATAAATTATTTTTTTAATAATCCACTTGGATGGTGTTGGAGCCATCAACCCACATCTCCCATAAACTTTTTGTGCATACTCGATATCTTTCAATGTAAAGCCCTTTGTCATTCTCGGTTCATCTTCGAAGTCACAGCCATACATCAGTGCATCCTTATCTGGTAAATGTCTCAAAAACAAAGTATGTCCCAACTCATGTGCAAGTGCCCACTCTAAGTATATATCTGAACCTAGCATCCAATCTCCTTCAGAATTTTTCACCCAATGTTTTGACGCATTTATGTGCATATGCCTGGGTTCATAACCAGTACTGAACACCAGTTTACCAGGATCTTTGTCAAAAATGGCATTCCTGTAGAACCAGATCTTTAAGTCCACCGCCTTTGAATTCTTCATTTCGACGAAGTTAACTGGAATATGTTGTGACCAACGGCTAGCTGCTCTTTGGATTATTGCTAAGATCTCCTCTCGTGATATATAATCGACGGTATGCTCGACGAAGAGGGTGTATGTTATAGTCATGGGTAGTGGGCGCTCCCACAAGTATTCTCCAGGCATGTGGGGGTCAGAGAACAATGACTTGAGAGCATGCAAAATCTTCCACTTCGGTGGCTTCTTTGGTATTGGCCGGAAGAAGTATCCCCACATTTGTACCAAAAATTTAATTTTCAATTTCTTCATCAAACCAAGCTTGATAAATCTGCCCCCAAGGTGTCTTCTTTTTCTATTCACCATCTTTAATTTCCTTCGACGCCTTAAGCAACTCTGTATTGATGGAAAACAATTAGATTTACTCAATGTACATACATATGGCTATGACATTATTAATTTATAGAGTGTGCTACTAATTAATTTGATTAGAATTCAAAGTCCAACTAGTGTCGCGGTTCACTTTGGTTAAAATTGACTTTTTATGTCACCTCATAAGAATTTGAATTTTACAGAAACTCAAAGTAGTGTTCATGGGAATTCAATTCAATATTTGTGCAACTAAAATTTTACTTGGATTCAGCGTCTTATTAAAATTGACTTTATAGTTGTTGTTGGAATTGGAATTTACAAGTAAATTGGATTCAGCGTCTCATTAGAAATTGGAATTTACAAATATTCAAACATGAGATGTTTATGTATGTAAATTTGTAATTTCTTTATGTTTCCTTTTAATTTGCAATAGTTGAATTAACAAAAAATGTGTAGCCCAATGTGATTCTTGGCTCAATGGTGTTTTTAGTGGTTTAGTGGTCTAGTGGTTTGTACATGTTAGGAATAATCAATCTAAAAGAATTAATGCCACTCTCATGCACAAGAAAATCCTAACATCATATAATTATCAAATAACAAACCACAAGAAACTTGTAAATCATGTGGTTCGGGTTAAACTCAAGCCCTATATCTACCTGAGAACAATGTCAATTTTTATTACTATTGGATACTGTACTTATAAAAGAAAAGATCTTACCTTAAATGTGAGAATCCACAAGCAAGAAAACTTCACTGTTTGGAGTAGACAGAGGATAAGCAAAACCCTAAAGATATGCCACCTTCAAACACAAGAACAAAATTTTCTCTATCACTAAATGAAAGCCCTCTTCTTGACCTTACTTCCAACTCCTCTCTTTTTTTTTATCCCACTTGTTATTACAATTGAATTGACTAAGGCCTTATTTATAACCCACAACTCCTATTCTGATATGAATAGGACTTAGACATTTATTTTAAAATTAACTCTATTTTTATTTATAATTAAAATATGACTCAAAACCTAGTTTGAATATGAGTCATTTTAATTTTGGATCAAACTTAATCATATTTTGAAATTAAATAGAAGTTATTAACAGAACTAACTAGTTTGGGATTTGGCTTCACCTAAAATTAGCCCTCATACACCAAATGTCAACAGTACACTCTATGGTGATGCTTAGAGGATCCATTGTTCTTGGTTGCACCCCGTGATCAAGTGGAAATATTGTGGGTAAACTTCAAACTCATATATTTATTAGATTTATTCAAATTCATTTAATTTAAAGAAAAAGAAAAACGAATCCTAATTTAAGAAATTCATAAAATTATTCTCACACAGACCAATTTTCCATTTCTACAGGTTATGTTACCTTTTTCACTTTACCATAATATTGAACAACCATAATGGATGAACTCAAAGACAAGAAATATAAGAATTAATAATAAATTACAAGTGGAAATGGTTAATCAAATCATTGTTTTATTCATTAAACCAAATGGGCTTAGCCCATCACAAAGCTGTGAAAGGCTGGAAGGCCCAGGTCCATTATTATAAATGGAGATTTTCTATTTATCATAATAATCTCTATTAAATCTTTTTAATTTTTTTAAAATAATTTAAAAAGTAGATATCCATATATCCCCATAAATTAAAATAATAATAATAATCGTAAAATAAAATAATTAAATATTTTCTGTTATCATTTATGACGAAATTGCCCCTACTTCTAATTTCAAATTACACTCTCAAACCTTTTCCCCCAAATGCCCCAATTTAAATCACTCTTTAACTCTCTCTCTCTCTCTCTCTCTCGCGGACGCCATGAGAGTCGTTCCCAAGCTCGGCGTCTCTTTGCTCGTACTTTCATCCTTGTTCGTGATGCTCCTTTGCGTCCTCTTGTCTCGCCGGCGGGCGATCGTCGCGCATCTCGGATGCTGGAAAAGGAGCTCGAGAGTGGAGCCGGCGGCCAACATGGCCGAGATCGCTTCGAATGTGAAGCCCGCGGAGGAGACCGCCGGCAATCTCGCGTTCTGGTTCGCGATGTCCGGCCCGTCGAGGGCCTTGTACACCATCAATGAGGACGAGAGTGAGGGCAAGGACACCGAGGTCGAGATCGCCATCGATGCCGCCGCCGGCGACGATGACGATGAAGAGATGGGCTTCGCCACTCCCTGCGCCTCCCCGGAGTTCTTCACGCCGTCGGTATCCCCTGCTCACTGATCCCATTTTCTTTTTTCTTTTTTTAAAATTAATTGCATATATTTAGTTTTTATTTCTTTTTTTTTGTATTTTCTACTGAGAATTTTCTCCATTTTCGCTTATTTAATCTATAATTATAATAGTGATATTACCTATTATTATTATTATTAATTTATGAAATTAGTAATTAGTTTTCATTCTTACTATAATTAGAATAATATTTATTTATTTTTATTTTTCTAAATTATGATTTGGACTTTGAATTGATTGAGAGGAACGGGAACCAAAATTCTGAAAAGCAAAATCCATGAAAAACAAAACCCTGCCATTAAATGCTTTGAATTGATGTGCTAATTGGACGGTGGGTTTGTTATTTATTTGGAGTAATTAATTTCTAGGTATATTTATAGATAAATAATTTATAATTTATGATTTCACTTTTGAGGATCATTTATGAAAACTTTGTGGACTGAGGTGAAAAAGTAATGGTGTAGCTTATTAGGGTTCAAGGGTGATAGTTGGAACATTAATGGAGGACTTTAATTTGGACTCTATCAAAAGCCATTTTTTAGGGTTATGAATTATGAATTTCTTTTTTTTTAGGGTTCAAGGGTGATAGTTGGAACATTAATGGAGGACTTTAATTTGGACTCTATCAAAAGCCATTTTTTAGGGTTATGAATTATGAATTTCTTTTTTTTAAAAAAAAAAATTAGTAGTTAATTTTTCTAGGTTTAATTGTATGTAATTCTTTGAAAAATATAAATATTATAAAGGAGTTTATCTAAAGTTTATAAATAAATAAAAATATATATATTTAAATATTGGATGAATCTTTTATATAAAAAACATGGTGAAGTTGTGTATAATAAACTCATGTGGTTCAATCTTTATTTAAACTTTGTGCAAACTCCATATAGCAGGAGCTTTATAGCAAAGTGATCTACATGTTTTTTTCTTTCTTTTAATTTGTATATTTAATATGATGGAGGTGAAATTGTCATTAATATTTAATTAAATATATTTGAAAATAAAAATTTGAATTTGTGTTCAAAATAATAATTTTTAAAATATTATTTGTAAAGTCAAAGTATTTATGACATTATTTAGTTCAAATAAATACATCATTGTTCCTTTTAAATTTTAATAAGTGGATGAAAAATTGGGTACTTACTGAAGCAAGTAATTACACTGGATATTAAAATGAAATAAATTTTTTTAACTGAATTAGATATTTTAAAATTATTTTTGGTTAACATTTAATTTTGTATTTGAACTTATATGTAATTAATAAATTTTTATTGTCACATTTTGAATTTGTTTAAATTAACACTTATATTCTCTTTTTTTGTAAATTTAACTAGGCTAACAGGATCAAATTAAAGGATTATCTTTTGATTATGATAAATAAGTTTTTAAGAAATATTTTTAGTTGATAATACAATAGGTTGATGGGCTTAATTGTGGGCCCTTATTTTTTAATGGACAAATTACCCTCTAAATTTACTAATAGTCCCTGTATTTCCAATTTTTTGAATTGTGCCTATTCTGAAATCTTCTAAAAAAAATTAAATAATTGTAATTATTTAAATAATTTTATAGAAGTATAAATTAAATAATTAAATATATATATATAAATTTTATTTTTTACTCGAAATAACAATGAATAGAAAGTGTAAATTGTAACTATAGCTGACAAATAATCAAGTTGTTTACAAACAATTCGAGTTTAGATCGATATCGGCTTGAGTTCGGCTTGATCATTTTAATAACAAATTGAATTTGAGCCTAAAGGACCTTTGTCACGAGAGGCAACAATACTAATTGAAAGCATAAAGGAATACCTGAGTCAAGACTACTTAGATCAAACGGACCGACGGAAGTGGAGACTCACCCCAAGCCAAACCTTCACGGTTAACTCACTATACAAATTTCGTATCGATGGGGGAATAAGAAGTCCCTTACCCGTCAATTTCTGGAAACAACCAGCTCCCCTAAAAGTCAAACTTTTTGCCTAGCTTGCGTTCGAAGACAAGCTTCCCATGCTACAGAACCTGGCAAAAAGAAACTGGACAGGGGACAGGACAAGATGCTATCTTTGTAATTGCGACGAGGAAACCAACGAACACCTCCTCCTCCGATGCCAATACTCAATAGAAGTGTGGTCGCACTATAAACATCTATTTGGAAACGGGACCAACCCCTCAAAGATACAAGATCTTTGGGGCCCCTCGCAAATAGACAACCAACTCGAAAAGGACATCCGCAAATGCTGGAATTTACTGGTGTTGGCCATCACTTGGACCCTCTGGACTGAAAGGAACAGGAGAATCTTCACTGATAAACACCGTGTTTACCGGAAACTGATTCGCCAAATCGACTTCCTTTTCCTCTCATGGTTCGATAGCGCCCATGCCACCAGGCAGCTTCAGCTCCAACCAATGCGCGACCTCATCAGGCATAGTCTATCCCTTACAAGGCCAGAGACACCGAGGCGACCCCCCGGGGCGGATTTCGAGGACGAGGTTGAAGAGGAACACCACATCTCCAACCCTATTATTGGAACCCATGCCACAGTAGATGGCTTGCTTGTAACCACATGATCCATCCAGGGATCAATGTACCAACCTATTCTATTTTTTAAAATTAATAAACGAAAGTGGTTTATCCACTTATATCAAAAAAAAAAAAAATTGAGCCTAAATCTGTGTTCGAACAATAATTAAGTCGAACTCAAATTAGAGTCAAATCGTTTGTGTTCGGCTTGAAATTTGCAAATAATGATTTTATCCAAATTTTATAATTTTTTTGATAATTCATAATTTTATCATATTTTTATAATAAATATTTTAATTTTAATTTTTTTCTAATCAAACTTGAATCGAACTTAAGTTTTTATAAATAATATCGAACCGAACTCGATTTTAAAATTTTGAATTTATTCAAATTTGAGCCAAGTTCTTGAACATTTAGAATTTCTAACCAAACTCAAGTTGGGTTCAACTCTCTCAAATTCAACTCGGAGTAAAAACTTACATTATATTAGAGGGTTTAATGCGCAACTATTACTTAAAAAAACACGAAAATAAACAATTAATACCCATTTAGTTTCTCTTTACTTAGTCTCCAAGTCAAGGTCCACATATAAACAAGTACTCCTTTATATAAATCAACATCAAGGACCATCTGCCACAAGCTGACTTTTTCCAAACATAAACAAATATCATATCAAATTTTGAAGCCTTCGCTTTTCTTCAACCCTGTCTTTCTCAATCCCCCATTCATTCTCCTTAATTTCATTGCTTCATTTCACTATCACTCGCTCACCAAACGCTAACAAGTAACAACATTGCACACAAACAAAACCATCCCAATTCACATTTACAACACTAACAAATCCAAAATACAAACAATAAAATAAATAAATTGCAAAGTAATGTTATTTGAATAAAACATCATGTTTAGTAAATTTAAGCTCAGTTGGAAATAGCCCAAATATATGAATATCATATATTAATTTCAATTATATGTTATTTATATCCTCTTTTTAATAAAATAATATCAACTTGATTCTTGAATGCTTAATGCTTAACTAAGGTTTCTCTTGGGTTTGTTAGCAATTTATGTTCAACTATTTATAAAATAACCAACGACATGAGGGGTCGAGTGGTATGGGGTCCCTTACATAAGAGGTGTTCAATCAGGAGCATTTAGCTCAATCCTCCTCTACATCTGAGGTGAGAGGCAGATCGTCACGTGGCTGTGGTGTTTTGCATCTTTAGCGTGAGCTTTTGTGTGTTTTATGTAGCTGGGTTCGTCTTTTGAGAGGGATCGTTTGTCGACTTTAATAAAAAAAAATATTTATAAAAGAAAAAAAATTATACTTATGATTAGAATAGTCAAACCATTGACTAAAATTAAATTATACTTTAAAATTTTACCAAGCTCATACCAAAATTATTCCAACTCCAAATTCTCATGAATTTCAAGTGAATGGCACTTCCCTCATGATTAATTTTGGTATTTCCAACTCCAAACTTTTTATATATATAATTATACCTCAGTTAGTGTCTATCAAGGTAAATGATCTTCTTTAATATTATAGAAAAACTTAAGATATTGGAGAAAATTGAATATATATATATCAAAATTTCTTTCAAAGATGGATTTTGAAAATTATTTTAAATAAATTCACTTATTTAAATTTATAATGGGCTGTCTTTTTTTAAGGTATGAATCTCTTTTAAAAAGAAACCATGAAGATTAATTTATTAGTTTTTGGATATAAAATATTTTTAAAATAAACATCTTTGATATGGATTGGTTTTGTTTTGGGGTAACAAGTTGATGTGACCAATCATTTAAAGTGATCTACTTGTTTTTTATTTCTTTTAATTTTTATATTTAAGATGATGAAGGTGAAATTTTCATTAATATTTAATTAAATTTATTTGAAAATAAAATTTTGAATTTAATTTAAAAATAATAATATTTAAAATATTATTTGCAAAGTCAAAGTATTTAGGAAATTATTTAGTTCAAATAAATACATCATTGTTCCTTTTAAATTTTAATTGGTGGATGAAAAATTGGGTACTTACTAAAGCAGGTAATTACACTGGATAATTAATGTAGATGATATGTGAAAATAAGAAGAAACCAAAGTATATATTAAAAAAAAAAATTCATGATTTTAAGTCTTCAAAAATTTAAAAATAAAATAAAATAAAATTCCTTAATTGACCATTTGGTTAGATATTTTAAAATTATTTTTGGTTAACATTTAATTTTGTATTTAACCTTATATGTAATGAATAAATTTTTTTATATTCACATTTAATTTGTGTAAGAAATTAATACTTATATTCTCTTTTTTTGAAAATTTAACTAGACTAACAGGATCAAATTAAGGGATTATATTTTGATGATAATAAACAAGTTTTTAAGAAATAATTTTAGTTGATAATACAGTAGCTTGATGGGCTTAATCATGGGGCCTTATTTTTTAATGGACAAATTACCCTCTAAATTTACTAGTAGTCCCTGAATTTCAAATTTTTTGAATTGTGCCTATTCTGAAATCTTCTAAAAAAATTCAAATAATTGTAATTATTTAAATAATATTATAGAAGTATAAAATAAATAATTAAATTTGTATGTAAAATTTTTATTATCATTATTAAATTAGTTTTTTTTTGCATCACAATTAGTATTGAATGTTTATATACTCAAGGATTTTATCAATTAATTAAGATTTTATAAGATGTCTCAAGGTAAATAACTAAATAAGCTTCTAACTATTACATACCAAGATGAGATATCAAACAGAAAACATCATACTTATGCATAACGTGGTTAAACTATCTTTTAATTGTAGGCTTGTAGCTGGTTGCTTTTATAATAGATAGCATTAATTCAGCAAAGTTAGGAGACGATATTGATAAAGTTCATGATATATAACATGATTTATTTGATCCTTAGTTAATTTGTAAGTCTAAAATAGGATTTTAATTAGATTTACTTAACCTGTGTCTTTGAACGTTAGACCTAAAATAGATAATTCAAAGAAGAAAGAAATTGGGGTAGAACCAACATGAGGTGTATATATTTATATTTATAGCCAATGTTGAATCATCATGATTTGAACAACCACCAGTTCATTAGATCCATCGATCATATAGTTAGAATGAATGAAGAGGTTGCAAAGATCTAATGTTGCAAATCAAACAACTCCTAATTGAAAAGTTGATAATTAAGCACTTTCTCTCAGAATAAGAAACAAGGATTGAGAAGTTTTGTGACAGATAATTAAATAGTGGAATATTGTCTGCATGCATTAGATGAATATTCATGTTGTAATTAAAAACAAACACTTGAAACAATAACAAAATAACAAGTTAGTTAAACATTTGTAGCATGACACTATAGAGCTAGTATATATATATATATATATATATAATAAATTACATTCATTTATTAGAAATAGTAGTGAAATAATGCCGGGCAAGGTGCTCGTACAGTTACATATACATATGATTCCTGGATGAACCAAAAAAATGGGAGACGGAATCTGATGAGTGCGTAGAACTCATCACCACGATCATTTATATATAAATTGTGTACTTAAATTATTATATGTATTTTTTATATGCAGACAATGGCCCGCCGGGCTTTTCACTGCAGTGATTGAGCTCATCATAAAGATCATTGAAATAGTATTTCATGAGCCAACACCCTCTGAGCCGCTGTCCCCAAAGCCCCAGCCTCCGTCACCACCGGCGTGCCCCTTTGCCAACCCATGAGGTGGCAAATATTTTTTTGGGGGTTCACGTGGCCCAGTTAGCAAAACTTAGACCTATTGTTTTTTTTTTTTATTTGGTCTAAGTCAAGGTCCACACATATCAACAAGTACTTTTATAGATAAAGGAAAAATTACCGCAGTCCCCCGAGCATATTTACGAATTTCGGACGGTCCTCCGACTTTCCGGCTTCCCGAAAGTCCTCGCTTTTGCAAATCTTCCCAAGAAGTCCCTCCCTCTCCATCCCGCCTCTATTTTCTCGAAAAATGCCCGTAATGCCCCCTGTCCCTATTGGGTGATTTTATGGAGATCTCCCACGGCCACGTCGAACTTCGCCATACCTTGCGGTACCAAGATCTTCACCCACATTCGCTTCCTTGTTTAGTATACTATCTCCTCGTTTCCTTCCCTTCTAGCTGCCCTCAAGTAGCTTGAAGATCTTCACCTACCTTCGCTTAATGGAAACCATTTTGCCGCTTGAAGGTACAAAGAAGAAGGCCATGTTCTTGATTTCACCATGTTGTCCTCGTGGCAGTCTGTGTTGGAGGAAATCCTCAATCGTTGGAGCCTCGAAGCTTCACGAGTGAGAGTGAAGTATGTCGTCCCAGACGAGCACAAGGCTATATGTTTAGTTGACTCAGATGGGGATTTCTTGCGGATGTGCGGGGTGCATCGAATATTCAAGAAGATGGTGGTGGACATGATCGTTGATGACAAGGATGTGACAATAGGGAACTGGCGTAATCATCTGTTGTCTCCGTGAATGAAGAATTTCTTTTGATTTGTTTCGCTTTATGTTTTGTATTTTCGCTTATTATTATGTGTAAGCCTTTATTATTAATGGTTTTCGCTTATTGTACCAAGCGCTTAGTATTTAGGAGTTTGGTTGACTAAACGACGAACCGCTTATTATTTTGAGTTTTCGCATATTATGTGACCTAAGCGCTTTATTATTTGCGGTTTTCACTCATTTAACGGCCGATCGCTTATTTTATGGAGTTTCCGCTTACTATCACGATCGCATCGCTTATCCTTTTCTCAGAAAGCATGTATTCCCGTTAAACGACTAAGCGTGTATTTCATGACTTTGGTCTTCTATGTGGTTTCCGTCCCCAATCTTTGTCATCACAAATTGAAGAAGTGGACTTGCGATGCGCATGCCGAGCACCTGGAATTAGACTCCGGCGTGATCGGCACCGTCGGTCAGAGATTTCACAATGCTGAACACTTCAGGGATTCTTTACGGGACTTTGCCATCAGGCGTAATTTCGACTATCGGTTCATTAAGAATGATCAGCAAAGAGTGACCGTTGCATGTGCAGTGGATGATTGTCAGTGGCGTGTCCATGCATCGATGGTTGGTAATATTAAAGAATTCCGTGTCAAAACAATAACAGCCTCGCATACATGTGGAGGGGGGATTGGCACGACATCCCATCCAAAGGCTTCTAAGAAGTGGGTCAGCAAACATGTGATACAGAAACTCAAAGATCGACCACTCTATAGGGCCGTGGACATGCAACGGGACATATTACGTGACCATGGAGTTCACCTGCCGTACAAGCGGTGCCCGGATGGGTAAAGAGGTCGCGAGGGAGATGCTCCACGAAGTTTACCGCAAGCTACGATCCGCTGATGTGGTATGCGGAGAAGGTGGCGAGACCAACCTGTGTAGCATTGTGATTTTGGAAAAGGAAGGTGAAAGATTCAAGCGAGGTTTCTTTTGTTTTCGGGCCTCACTTGATAGTTTCGTGGAGGGTGTAGACCCTTGTTATTCCTTGATGGGACTCACTTAATGGGGAAATACGGTGGCACGTTGCTTGGCGCAACTGGTAAAGACGGTAATGAAGGATTTTTCCACCTAGCGTTCGCCGTTGTTGACAATGAGCCTGATGATAATTGGACATGGTTTGTGTCAACGCTGGGTGACGTATTGTACGACAACGGCGAACCGTACGAGAAGATCCTTACGTTCATATCGGACCGATCGAAGGGGCTTATCAATGCCATCGCTAGGGTTTTTCCTTCCTCCCCCCATGCGTATTGCTTACGACATCTTCATGCGAACTTCTTGAAGGCAAATGCTTCGATGGGTAGGGCGATGAAGGATGAGTGTTGGAGCCTGTTGCTTAAGGTTGCATATGCCTGCACATGGAAGGAGTACAATGATGCTGTCGATGAGGTCCTGGCCGCATCATCGCAGACACACAACTGGTTATTTCACAAGTCTGACATGGAGCATTGGTGTAATTATTTGTTCAGAGGGCCTCGATGGGGTGAGATGTACTCCAACGTGGCGGAGTCATTCAACGCATGGATACGGGACGCCCGTCACCTACCTGTGACAAACATGGTGGACTCCATAAGGTTTTGCCCGAAGCGTTTATTTTTCCTAGTTTTCGCTTTTTATAACGGACTAAGCCTTTATTTATGAGTCTTTCCGCTTATTAAACGTCTTACGCGCTTATGGTTTGTTGTTTCGCTTATCGAAATGACCTAATGTTTAGTTTTCGGCTTTCACTTATTATAGCTACCGCCGTTTATCGCTTTTGAGTTGTCGTTTATTATGTTGTAGGTATAAGATGATGAGTATGATGTATCGTGACGAGAGCAATGCAAGCTATGGGAAGGTCATCTTTGTCACGAGATACATAAGCGGATTGAAGAAACCGTGGAGCAAAAGGTGTACTTGAAAGTGGGTTGTTCGGATGGGGTTCAATTTGAAGTGATGGAGAATCATAGTAATTGTGTGAACTTAAGCAATAGGACCCGCTCATGCCGCCGTTGGGAAGTTGATGGACTACCATGCAAACACGCATGCTAGCCGATTATACAAATAGACACAAGTGTGCATTATTATGTTGATGACTTCTTCATCAGACGCAAGATACAAATAAAGATACCGTGAGCCTATATTTCCAATCCGGATATAGATAGGCCCACCTGGTGCCTCAATGGAACTTCATTATGAGGCCACCTTTGACCAAGAAAAGGGCTGGTCGACCCAGACGGAGAAGGATCGAGTCGCAAGCATTTGACATTAGACCACTTCATTGTAGTCGGTGTCATGAGGCCGGCATAATAGAATTACATGCAACGCTATCGTAGTGATCGATGAAACCGGAAAGTTCGGGTCCCAAGACATTGCGAAGTTATTTTTGTTATGCGTTATAGTGAGCGGGCGTAAAAAATATATTAAATAGGGTTTCCGCTTAATATAAATATGAAGCGTGTCTTTCCGCATATTATACGGGACGATGTGACGGCTCACGACACTCGACAGCACAATACACTTAATCGCTTAAATAATAAACGCTCAAACTCCCTTAGTAAGCGATAACTAAAAGAAAATAAACGCTTCCTCCGTATAATAAATGCCTCTGCCATATAATAAACGCTTCGGCCGTATAATAAGCGCTTCGGCCGTATAATAAGCGCTTCGGCAGTAGAATAAACGCTTCTGGCGTATAATAAGTGAAAAGAACAATATAATACACGCTTCTGGCGCTTGTTCTCGAACAGATGTAAAATTAACAAAACATGTTTCGCCATACATAAAATATTACTTCTGTGCAATCCCATCTAATATTAACTTCGCCACCCACTTTAGCCTCACCCTCGGTACATCTTCCAAGTCGAGTTCAAGCTCTTGCCCACGGAGAATCTGATCCATGAAATGGATGGTAAAAATTCCACAATAATTTGCCAGATTCTTACCGGGAGTTCGATGTGTGTCGGGGGCCATTTCTCATCACAAGAACTCTCACTGTGGAGGCAAGGTACTGGTCGCACAATTTACGCTGCAAACATGGGGTTTTATTGTTAGATCAATAGCATTACTGACTGGATAATAATACAAATAATAATAAGGGAAAGTCTTACCATGGCCATCGCGTCCATGTCGTAACTTATGCTCGTTAATGACGAGTAATGGAGATACTCGTCTTTCCCGTTCCAAAGCACTGTGAGGTGGAAGTGCTCATGGCGATTATCGGCATTAGGACAACGCCCGTGTCATGGAAGTTTTCTATTCCTCTCTTCATCAACGACTTCGGCCTACTTGGTGCGATGATTTCCTAAAATTGTGACAACAGATACGCTATATAGGCCCGATAATGGAAGCCCTCCGCTTGTATGGGTTGTCCAAATTTCTTAAGCTCATTTTGCAACATAACTACGAAGGCGTCGATCACGCGTCATGCCATTGAGCGAACTCTCCATTGATCATGCGATGCATAGCTTGCTTGCGTGTGGCTAACGTCAAGTCGTTCTTCCAGACCGGGGTGCTGTTAAGGAGAATACGCTTATTTAACTTATAAAGTTGTTTAATAAGTTAAAAGTCGAGCAAATACACACTGAATCAAAATAATGGCTTAAAAGCGAAAAATTTGCACGCTTAAGGAAAACTAATAAGCGAAAGCGGTGATAATAAACACTTAATGAAAATAATAAGCGGAAACCTCCAATAAAACGCGGCTTAAGGTAAATAATAAGCGTAAAACTATGATAATAAACGCTTAAGGTAAATAATACACTCAATAAAAATATGGGCAACAAAGCCTAAAACTAAAAAAATCATATTCTCTTAGCATGTGTCTTACTTGTCCATCCTGTGATTCAAAAACAGTGAAATTGTCGTACGCTCCATCTGGTTCAGATGTTTGAAACCAAGAGGCCTCTTATTCGCGGGTAAATTGAAGTTTGTATTATCCACATGCTTGGGAGCACTAGGGGCAAACGGGATAATGGCGAGGGCGTCTTTGGCTTTATCGGACAAGACACCTTCATCGTTGGTGACCTCCGGAATTGTTTCTTTAAGGGACTCAAGAACGCTCGAGATATCAGGGCGTCGCTTTGGTCCTCGGATGAAGCTGCCTCGCCGTCCCCTTCCATTTGGGAATAGCGTTAAGCCTCGGTGACTTTCCCTTTTCGCTGCCTCAACGGCGGAGAACGGGGACGCGTCACGCCGGCTGCATTTGTTTTGCGGGTTGCCCGTGCGCCCGCGTGTTCTTGCGGGCGTGGTCTTTTTGACGCCTGCGCCCGATGCGGTCGTGGTTGCTTTACGGTTCCCCTTAGCGGTATTTGCCGCCGTCGATGCGATTCGTGGTTTTGCCACTTTCCTTCGCGAAAGCAACGTATCCCAAGAGTTGGCGGTCGCGGGTGCCGCCGCTGAAACCGGTGGTGCTTGTGCTTACGCGGGTGCATCTTTTACGGTGGTGAAACCGGTGGTGCATCGCTGCAGTGCAGTGCTTCCTGTGGTTCTCGATGCGGAGGAGTGGCAAGCTTATCATTGCTTGCAGGAGCTTCTGGCGGGTTCGTTGTCTGCTGGGCATTCACCTTCTTAGCTACTGTTTCGACCACTGATCGAACCGCTCTCATCTCCTCCATTAGGAACTCCAGCTTGTCCTATGCCGCTTCTGGAAGCTGCACCCGAACATTCTTCAGTGGGACCTCCACCTCTTCAGTCTTCCTCCCTCTCTTCGAGGGGGGGTTTCTTTTTCTGTAGGAACGTCGCAGGGGCGCCGTTCTTTGTGGGTGGACTTCTTCGGACCCGATAAACTCAGACTCCGCCGAATTAGAGTGGGTGAGCGGGGACAACTGAAATACATGCAGAAGAACAGTAAAGAAAGACTTCATTCAGTGAACGGTGAACGGATAAGCGCTTAAGATAAATAATAAACGCTTTACCAACATAATAAGCGATTACACGGAATAATAAAGACTTCAACGGAAAAATAAGTGCTTAAGTTTAATAATAAAAACACTTCAACGGAAAAATAAGCGCTTTAGCATTAAAATAAACGCTTTACGAAAATAATAAGCGATTATAAGTAAAAAGATAAGCGCATTACAAAATTCATAAACACTTCTCGAAAACAACTAACATTGCCCGCCTTCTTTCCCTCCACTTTTTCAAAGAACTTCGGATCGATTTACGCCATCGAAAATTTGTTCTCGCCAGTAGCACAAAATGCGCGGGCGCCTTCTTTGAAGTGTATCCTCTTGCCGGTCCCTGTCAACTCGTAGAACCACAGATTAAGTGCGAGGACGCACCCTCGCAGGTAGCCTGACGTTTTCCGATTCCCTGCTGCACGGGCCCTCACACGACCTGCTGCATCGGGGACCTCCTCCATCACGCTTTGTGGGTGGCTTTGTGCTCCATGCGTAGTCTCCAAGCGTGTCCAGGTCGTTGGCGTATGAGGCAACCTGGGCAGGTTGGAGGTCGCGGGGGCGAGTCTTGATGAGCGAAAGCTCCCCGAGGATGTAGACTACCAAACATCTTGAAGAAATTCTCCTCCTCGCCCTTGCCCTTCGTAACGAGATCGCGTAGGGTCTTCTGGATGGAGTGGCGGTTTCGGTCAGCCGCGGTGCTCAGGAACCTGCGCTCGAGATCACTCTTTGCGGCCTTCGTCTTGATGGTTACCCAAAGACTGCGTGGCATCGGAGACCGAGGATCATAGCGACATCCTCCGCGGAACTCCAGCTGAGATGAACCAATGTTGAAGTTTCCGGTCTTCTCGTCGTACATCGAGAGGATGGAATCCAGGACCCCCCTCTCCTGGATGATAGGCTCCAGCTCTATGAAATGGGCAAAGGGAGTTCTCTCAAACAACTCCCAATGCCGGGCTGTCATCGACGCCTTCAGCTCTCTGAACAACACCACGATCGGAACCAGGTAGCACCTGGCGTTGATGAGCGGGCACACTTCCCTTTTGACCTTTTTGACCTCTTTGACCTTTTGGCGACCCTTTGACTTTTGACATTTTTTCCCATCCTTCAGAGAACTGCACAATATGTAATCGCAACACACGTTACAGACAACAATAAATGCTTTGGAAACAAAATAAACGAAACCCCCGAAAACTAAACGCTTTGGCCCCGCTACTAATAAACGCTTTTTCTCACAAAATAAGCGACAACCCGAAAACTAAACGCTTTGGCCAAATAATAGCGCCCTGTTACAAAGCAGGACTAATAAACGCGCTTATTTACTGTTGTTACAAATAGACTGATAAACGCTTTGCCTTGAAAGTAAATGAAAACCCCATAAAACTAAACGCTTTAGCTCAAGAAATAAACGCAACCCCTGAGAGAGACACACTGAACTCCAAAAAATACACGCTTTTAGCTCATGAAATAAACGCAACCCCTGAGAGATACACACTAAACTCCAAAAAATACACGCTTTAGCTCTCACAACCAGTCAGGTACCCTAAACACTAAACCCTAAACACGGATTCAGAATCACGCACAGGTTGTGCCCTAAACCGGAACCCTAAACCCTAAATACCCAAAACCGTTGAGCATAAATGTGGGAGATTGTCACTCGCCTTGGAGATAGTCGCTGGAAGCTTTGCAAAGATGCTCTTCGACGGTGGCCGGTGGAGAGATGGACGCTGCACGCTGCAAAGGTGGGGAGAAGAGAAATGAACCTTTGTGATGAAGAGCAAGCGACGAAACGGTTTTGGGATGCAAAGAGTCGGTTTTGGGATGCAAAGAGGGGCAGCTCCGTAATTTCACCGCTTTTTCAAACTGTGCTGCGGAGACGTGGCGCGACGTGGGGTTCGGTCAAAAAGGAGGGACTTTTTGAGGAGTTGGAAAATTTGAGGGGCTTTTTGAGGATTTGGAAAATATCAAGGGTTTTTTTGATACTTTCCTCATAGATAAATCAACATCTGACTTTTTCCAAACATGAAGAATATTATCATATCAAATTTTGAAGACTTTACTTTTCTTCAACCATGTCTTTCTCAATTCCCCATTCAATCTTCTTAATTATTTCATTGGTTTTGGCCCAGAAATGGATTACATCCCAAAGAAATGACCCAAATGAACAATGCTAGGAGATTATTAAACAGTAAAAGGAGACTATACAGTCCATGAACAAATGGTGTATTAAATGGATTCTAAGAGAGGAAAATCATGCTGCTGATAGAGGGGCTGCAATGGCAGGAAGAGAAGATAGCACAATCAAATTCTCCAATGAAGACTCAATGCCTGCATGGCTTGTCTAAACTTCAACTTTTTGTTATGGGTGCAAACCAATCTGTTTTTGTCTAGTTAGCTGCTAACTCTTATTTTACCAATATATATATATATATTTCATTGGTTCAATTCACTATCACTCACTCACCAAACACTAACAAATCATGCACATTGCACACAAACAAAACCATCCCAATTCACATATACAACACCACTGTAAACAAATCTAAACCATAATCAATGCAAAATACAAACAATTAAATAAATAAACTCCCAAAAAAAAATCAGAAGAGATCAACATCACACTTGGTGGTTTCAAACTTTATGGTTGTGGCATTCTTCCTCGCCGGCACCGGAATCTTAACTTTGCGGCCGGATGTGTAGCGCCTCACCCGATCCGGGACCTGGGGCGCAGTGTCGAACCGGCCGTAGAGGTAGAGACGGGCCCCACCCGGATACAAGGCCTAAGTGTGTAAGCAGATAATGCAAAATAACAACTTAATTTATTCAAAATAAACAGAGTTTAGCGGAATTAAATAGCAAGGGTTCAGGTACCCTACAAATATCAGGCCCTAAGGGGACCTATAAAACATAACATCTCACTCAAAACAAAAGATAGACAAGGTCCTCGGACCTCTGCAAATCACCCGACCCACGATCGGCTCAGCTCCTGCGTACTAGTGTCCTACGCCTCAGGATGCGTAGGGGAGAAAACAAGTGCATGAGCTTTCGAATGGAAAGCTCAGTAAGTACCCCTGCGGGGTTCAAGAAAACATGATATCAAAAGATATGAATATCAAAAGCAAACTCGGGGCACGCCCCTCAAAACAAGCCCTAGGAGTCTATCACAATAAAATAACAAGATCGTGACTCCTAGCTAAGAGTTCCAATGGAAGCTTCTCAATCGTCTCCCGACGGTACCATGAACCTGGCCGAGAAAGCGACCATCCGGCCGCTACGGCCCTCGTCGGTATGTCGGTAGCGCCACTGTCTCTCATGTCGACATGGTGGTGATCGACCCCAATCGACCGGCAAGGACATCCGTAACACTCTCCCTCACGGCTAGGAGTCTTAGGAACGTCAGGGTGTCCCGTCCCCAACGCTCTCGCAAAATCTGGAGCTCACCTGCTCCACTGAATCCGGGACGAAGAACAATACAAGTAGGGATCCCAACATCCCCAAAACAAATCAAACATGCTATATATGGATTTCAACAAAATTCATGGAAGCATGTAAGATAGCAATATGTCACAACAAAGACATAAAGAAAATAAAATCCCTGAAGGGAGGAACAAGGCATGCTCAACATGCAATAGTAAGGTCAAGAATACTCATCAAAGAGTAAAGGTACTAGGCCGAGGTACTTACCTAAAATCGCAAAGCCTCGTGCTCCACGGGACTTCTCGGCGCATCCAAGTCAAAATCTGATAAATAAAAATCTTATCTCAATAAGATACTCGTCTATGAATATTGCATCTACTATGCATGCTCTACCGGGTCTAAACCCGTCTTGTGGACCTTCCCTCACGTTTCCTTGTCATACCATCCAGGTTCCATATTTCGCTTAGTTTAATCCCAATCAAATTTGATTAAACCTAACATGCTTTTAGCTGATTTCACTAACTTAGTCAAATTAGCTTGGCTACTTGGTTGGACCCACCAAGGTAAATTAAATTTAATCCAATACTTGGTTGGGCCACCTCTTATTACTCAAACCTATTTAGCCAATTTATGCCCAAATCACTTGACTAATCATCCAATTAGTTCTAATTCGATTTATTTAACCAAATAATCAGTCCACTAATTGTTCCCCATTTGTTATACCTTCCAGTTAGTTAACTACTACTATAGTTAACTTTGACTAATTTTTAAATTAGTTGCCATACCATTAACTAGCTAATCCCTATCTAATTGCCCTTCTTAGCAATTATTTCATTTGATAAATCTTACATTAGCTAGCTTACTCATTGATTTAAATTTAAACCAAATAATTAGTGAAGTTTCCTAATTACCTCACTAAATAATCTTTAACATCTTAGTTAACTAACTTGGTCAACTAGTTTAATTAATCTCCAATAATTAATTAACTAATCACTTGGCTACTAATTGATCAACCCGCTTAATGGTGATTAACTAAATAATTAAGCATTTAACAGTTAACTAATTAACTAATTAAATTAACGGTCATTCTCTCTCTCTCTCTTATCTCCTTAATTTGTTAGATCCTATTTTTAGTTGATTAATCTCAATCAACTATCATTGCCAATTGATTAATTAAACTATATCTCATTCATTGATTAATTAATCAACTAGTTAGATCTTAACTAACTTACCCATCCATTGATTTGTCAGGAAATTAATTAATTAATTAAATTAAATTATTCCTGTTAATTAAACCAACTAACCTCTTTAATCTGTTAACTATATGATCATTAAGACTATACTTAATTCAAACGAAAAAAAAATAAATCATGAAATTTTCTTTAAAACTATAAAAATTTCATTTAACTATCGTCTTCTTCCTCCGGACCGGGACTCAGCCGACGGTTGGTGGCGTTCCGGCCGGCTACACCCATACGTCTGTGTGCATGCATGATCGGAAGTCACTGCGCGTAACGGAAAGAGGAAATAACTCACCGGAGGAGACGGCTGTTGAAGCCCTGGCTCGTCACCGAAGCTCCTTGGAGACAGTCACCGCGCTCCGGTCAGACAGGGATCACCGCAGGGTTTCTTTCTTTCAGTCTCCGTCGCAGCACGCCCGGGACTCCCTCCCTGCCTCTATCTCTCTTGCAGTGCGATGGAGGACGCGGTGGTGCTGTGAGCCTTCGGAGCTCAGCCCCCGTCCCTTTTTATAGGGTACGAGGAGGGCTTCTGCGAGATCTTGCATGCAGGTGAGGGAGATCGCACGCCAAAAATCCCCCCCCCCATGCTTTCCTTTTTCGTCTCCAATCAACGCATCCCGGTTTGGCAACTCTGGCGCGCGGTCGCTGGCGGGAGGAAGGAGACGATGGTTCGCCTCGAGATTGCAATTCATCATCAAATCGAACGGCTGCGAATCAGACCGCATGGTAAGTGCGAGAGTACCGTTATCCCTGACGAGGAATATGAGTGGTTGGATTTGCGCCTCGCGATCGGATCAACACGGATCGTCAGATCCTGACCGTTCGTTCCTTTTATAAATGCTTTTCTCTGATCTTTTGCACAGAAGACCCCCAACTCCCAAAAATTATAATTGGGTCCTTGGACTGTGAGAGGAAATATAATTTCCTTTTAATCCTTGTTACCTTTTATTTTACATCCAGGTCCCTTGCCAGAGACAACAACTTTTATCTCCTAGTCCTCGAAATTTATAAAATTTCTATTAGGTCCTTGGCAGCCAAATAAAACTCAAAATTATAGTTTAATAATTTCTATAATTCAAATTCATTTGAATTTAAATTAACCTGATCTCCTTTGATTAAATCCTATCCTTACTAAACTTAGGGCATTCCCTTTAATAGATTTAATCAATTTTCTCCCCCTTTCCTTCTAAGTTTTCTTGACATGATTTTTCATGAGCTTTCCAATTTAATTAAATCATGTATTTCCAAATTTAATTAAATCCTTCATCAATCAGAATAAATAAAATTATAAATAATTTTATCTATATTTTCGAATCTCCCTTGGGTCCATTTACCAAAATGCCCTCAGGTTTAAATTATAAATTCCCAAAATACCCTCTGGAAATTTTTATTATTAATTAATTTAGGGAAAATCTTAAACCTTTTATTTCATGATAAAATCACGGATTTTACAAGATGTCCGGCTTCAAGCCATGGATCTTGAAAATCCAAACCTTCAACCTTATCCTAGTGTAGAGGTTGACGTCAACGTAGAAGCTCCCCTCCCCCTTCTCTCTAGTGAAGGTAGCGTTGACCGAGGTCAACGTCGGCTGCTTTCCGTGAAACTCCCGCGAGATCTGGGAACTGGTCTTGTGGCCCTGGTAGAAAGGTGGCACTGTGGTGAGGCCGAACCTCTCGCCAGAGTATAAGGCCTGAGCCTCGAGGTTGTCGTAGTAGATGGCGATCCTACGGTTAGGGTTTCGGACGGTCATGGCGAGGGTGAGGTTGTAGAGGAGAGTGGAGTTGGTGGTGAGGGTGAAGTGGGAGAGAGTGGCGTTGTCTACGTAGACCTTGATCTCGTTTGGCCGGAAGACGAGCCAGATGGTGAAGATCACGGCGCCGACGGTGATGGCGACGGAGATGATGAGCTTGAGAATAGAAGCGTGAGCAGAGCCGAGAGACCGCGATCAGACTCGGCGACCCATGCTGTAGCTCCGGCGAAGGGGATGGCATATACGCTTCGGTATAGCGCCCGACCGAACCCGGGACCCTGCATCGCGTGTGACCGGCCGTAGCCGAGTAGAGGCAGGCCCCACCGGATACAAGGCCTAAGTGTGTAAGCAGATAATGCAAAATAACAACTTAATTTATTCAAAATAAACAGAGTTTAGCGGAAATAAATAACAAGGGTTCAGGTACCCTACAAATATCAGGCCCTAAGGGGACCTATAAAACATAACATCTCACTCAAAACAAAAGATAGACAAGGTCCTCGGACCTCTGCAAATCACCCGACCCACGATCGGCTCAGCTCCTGCGTACTAGTGTCCTACGCCTCAGGATCTGTAAACAGGAGAAAACAAGTGCATGAGCTTTCGAATGGAAAGCTCAGTAAGTACCCCTGCGGGGTTCAAGAAAATATGATATCAAAAGACATGAATATCAAAAGCAAACTCGGGGCACGCCCCTCAAAACAAGCCCTAGGAGTCTATCACAATAAAATAACAAGATCGTGACTCCTAGCTAAGAGTTCCAATGGAAGCTTCTCAATCGTCTCCCCCGGTCAGTACCATCAGCGAACCTGTTGAGAAAACGACCATCCGGTCGCTACGGCCCTCGGGTCGGTAATGCCGGTAGCGCCACTCTGTCTCATGTCGACATGGTGGGTGATCGACCCCACCGACCGGCAAGGACATCAGTAACACTCTCCCTCGGCTAGGAGTGCCGGAACGTCAGGGTGTCCCGTCCCCAACGCTCTCGCAAAATCTGGAGCTCACCTGCTCCACTGAATCCGGGACGAAGAACAGTACAAGTAGGGATCCCAACATCCCAAAACAATCAAACATGCTATATATGGATTTCAACAAAATTCATGGAAGCATGTATGAAAACAATATGTCACAACAAAGACATAAAAATAAAATCCCTGAAGGGAGGAACAAGGCATGTTCAACATGCAATAACAAAGTCAAGAATACTCGTCAAAGAGTAAAGGTACTAGGCCGAAGTACTTACCTAAAATCGCAAAGCCTCGTGCTCCACGGGACTTCTCGGCGCATCCAAGTCAAAATCTGATAAATACATGTCTACTCTCAATAAAAATAAACGTCTATAGCTACTAAATTAACAATGCATGCTCTACCGAGCCTAAACCCGACTAGTGGACCCTCCCACACGTTTCCTTGTCATTTCCTCTTGATTCCATCTCTTTTAGAATTTAGTCGAACCGTCCTTGTGTTCATCTTTTAGCCAACTCAATTTCATCACCTCAATTAATTCAACTAACCATTTAATTAATTAAAGATCTGGGCCCAACTGTAGGTTGGTTGGACTCAAACTTCTCTAGCTAGTTGGCTCAATCATCAATTAATATTTACCTAATTAATTGATTAGTTAGTACTCTAACTAAGTAGCTGGTAGTTAATTTAGTTTATTAACTAACCTGGTAGATCAAAGGAAATATAAGTCTATTTCATTTTGACTTTATCTCCACCATACATGACAACAATATTTAATCTCGATTAAATCAATGAACCAAGCCAAACAATCAAAACCTTACCAGATTATTAACTAATCCTTCTCATTATCCATTGTAATTATATTTAGATTAAAACTATTACCTAACTGACCAAGTTACAATAATCAGTTATGGGAATCAATTATTTAATTAGCAATATACCAAATAATTTAATTATCCTAATTCAAATAAATCCTCTGATTTACGAAACTACTAATCCAAAATTTCCTGATTTTCAATTAATCTACCATGATTAATTAAATTGATTAAAACCTAATTATCCTCTAACTAACTCCCCCTCTCTAAATCTCACTCTCGTGTTCTCCTCCTTCTTCACTGTAGGTTACCAGAGCGACCGGGAGCTCTTGCGTCTGCACGTCGGCCGCCGGTGATGCACAAGGACCGGAGTCCTCTTCGTCGTGTCCTCGTCTGACCAGGTAGGTGGCGTCCCGGCCGCAGACAGTAGCCTCTGTCAGGCCTGAAGGCGACCACGCCTCCCGGTTTCCAGGCCCTTCGACGATCGGAGTCCGGCGTCGCCTCCTCCCCTCTCACGGCTTAACATCACTCATGCATGCAATGCTCGTGCAAAACACAAGGAAAACAGAGGAGGAAGAGACCTTACCACGGCGGTGCTCCCACATTCCAGGCCAAATGCAGGGGTCGAGTGGCGCTCCTATCTTCACCCGTCCTCTCGACTCGGCGTCCCTTGAAGGTCCAGTGAAATCCTCTATTCCTCTTCCTTCTCCGTTCAAGACTGTCACTTGATGATTCAACTCCTCCAGGCCTCCTCCCTCTTATAAGACTCGCGGAGAAGCCAGACGAGAGCCTGCCTCGGTGATTGAGGAATCACCATCGAGTTCATTCCATTCTCGTCGCCTGTTGATTGAGAAAACAACCTGCCATATTTGCATTTTCCAATCTTGGCAGATTCTCTCGCCAGCTTTGGCGAGGTTATGGCGCGCGTTGATGGCTGGAGAAGAAGCACTGTTGCGCTTCGGGATCGGTTTCGTCCTTGGATCCAATGGTTCAGATCTCGTGCGCACGGTAGAGATGTGCGCATCTTTATTTCTGCTCAACAAATTGAGCGGTTGGATGGTGCCTTGTGATCAGACACCTGCGGATCGCGCCATCACAGCCGTCCATCCCTTGGCGTAGAAAGTTATTTGACCATTTGCGCAGAGACCCTTGGACTCTTCTAATTCCCTCCCAGGTCCTTGCTCTGAGAGATGTGATATTCCTCTCCAGTCCTCCTATTCTTTTTAAATCACTACAAGGTCCTTCTTCAGAGACAAAAACCTTTTCTTTGCAGTCCTTGCAACTCTATAAAATTTCTAATAGGTCCTTGGCAGCCAAATAAAACTCAAAATTATTAATTAATAATTTCTATAATTTAAATTCATTTGAATTTAAATTTGATCTAATTTCCTTTTGATTAAATCCTACCCTTACTAAACTTAGGGCTTTCCAAAATTAAATTAAATCATTCTTAATTTAATCTAATTCTCCCCATTACCATTTTTGACCAACCATGATCAATTTAAAATAGTTTCCTAATTTAATTAAATTGGTCACTTCCAATTTATTTGAACAAATACCTAATTCTCATAAATGATTTATTCCATGACCTCTTAATTCTTTTTTTAAACTCTCTCTCATGGCCATTTTACAAAATGCCCCTGGAGCTTGCAAATCCCCAAATTACCCTTTTTGGCAAAATTTTAAAAAAAATTTACTAATAAATTTAGAGAAAAATATTAAACCCTTTATTACAAGCTAAAATCACGGATTTTACATCAGCCATAGAGAGAGAGATAAAAGGTGGTGAGATGGATGTAAAGGGTAGGGGTTTGTAACTTCGTATATATTTTAGGGTTTTTTTAGGGAGGAGAGGAGTGGTTTCTTAGGTGGAGAGGGTGTTGACTTTTCAACGCTTAATAATAAATATTGGATTAATATTAAGTTGGTGTGATTAAGGGATGATTACAAGATTGTGAGTTGAAATTTGTTCAGGGGGTTTATTAAAGATGTGATTTGTTGCAATGTATAAAGTTTATGGGATAATAACAAACTTTATTGAGAGGTATTATAAAAAGTTGTTTTATATTATCTATCTATATTAATAAAAAATGTGAGTCTTTTTCTTATTATTATTATTTTTTTTTTGAAAAAGTGGATAAGCGCAAATGCATGTAAGGTTACATAGGACCTTCATTGGTCTGGGTGTTTCCTCTAGGGAAAGGGCCACGGTCCGTTCCGGTTGGGGTCTCATCTTCAAAGTCTGTTCCTGGGAGGCTCGGCAGTGGTTCTTCCTTGGTGAGAGAGAGATTGTGTCTGATGAGGGCAACCATCGCGTGCAGTTGCATCTGTTTGGTGGCGTGGGCACCGTCGAAACATGAGAGGAACAAGAAGTCAATTTGGCATATAGGTCTTAAACAAATGCATCGTTTATCTTCAAAACATCGCCTATTCCTTTCCAACCATAAGTTCCAAGTGATAGGCATCACAAGCAGTTGCTAGCCCTTGCGGTGGGTTCTCTCCAGGATTTTGCCAAGCGACGTTACACCCTAGAGATCTTGCATTTTGTCGGGGGTGGTCATGATCCCGAGGAGCTGTGTGTAGTGTAACCATATCTCCGACGTATATTGGCATCTTATGAGTAAGTGGAGGGTGGATTCTTCTTGCGCGTTGCATAAATAGCATAGCGTCCTCTCCCCGGCCAGTTTCTCTTTGCCAGGTTGAGTAGGGTGGGAAGTTTGTCTTTCAGAGCCAATCAAGGGAAGAGTTTGACTTTTAAGGGGATGCTTGCTTCCAAGGATAAGGCTTCTCACACCGCCGTCAATTTTGAGGAGGTAGAGTGACTGATTGGGGTGATCCTCCAACTCCTTCCATCTTCCTTATGGGAATGTGAGTCAAATTTTAATTTTTAAAAATTTTTAGAAAAAACAAAAAAAAAATTGATTGGTATTTTAGAAATTTCTCAGAATTTTAGATTTTTTTTTTTAATTTAAAAAATCTATCTATATTAGGAAACGAGAGTATTTTTAAAAAAATAGTGATTACAAAATTACTCAAAGTGGGGGCGATTGTATCAAAATTATCTCCTGGTTGGAATGATTACTGTAAAAAGTTACTGCATATGGCTGAAGAGTTTACAGTTGAGAAATTGCAAAAGCATATTCGCATAGAAGAGGAGACACGGAAGCGAGATGCTATACATGTTCCAAATAGCTCTAAAGTGAACTATATTGAAAATGACAATAAGAATCGAAAGGTAAAACGTAAAACCTACGATGATGATAGCCAAAGGAAGAAGATTCACAAGTGTTACAATTGTAAGAAAAAAAGACACTATGCTAAAGAATGTCGGCTCCCTAAAAGGCCTAAACTATCAAAGGACTCGGGTATTATAATTTGGTTTTTTTTTTGTCACTATATTTTTCACAATTGACAAATTTTAATCTTTTTGGATCAAAAAAGACTCAAATTATAATATGAGAGACTCAAATTTGTCAATCATGGAAAACATAGCAACCAAAAAGGCTCAAAGAACCAAAAAGTACTAAATTGGGTATTACATCTAATAAAAATCAATAACATACCTCTTCGTGCTTTCAAATGAAAAAAAAAACTTAAAACCAATTTTTTTATATGTAAAATATGATATTAAAAATTTATTAATGATGATTATTAAGGATATGTTTGTTATGAAAATGAAACTAATTTCTCCCCTTCAACTGATTGTTTACCAGAAATGAGGATTTTTTTTTTCATTTTGTATTATTATATTTGTAAAAAAAATAATCATCACTTTTATAACTTTTGAGTATCATTATTAAAAAAAAACCACCATTACAAGTAAAGCTCACCTCCATGGTCCTATTTAAATGGAAACAATGTATTTTACATGGAAACATTAGTAACACGTGTAAGTAAAAAAAAACGAATCCCCTTTTGGATACACCCTAAATCAGAAAATAATAATAATAATAATAATAATAATAATAATCCAAAACTGCTCACCAATATGTTCAATCTTCCATCGCAAGTGCATACAAAATAGAAAAAACAAGCGAAAAAAGGTAAAAATCATGGACTCCCTAAACCTTGATCTAGGGTTCCCAAACATACTTCGTACCTTAGAGTAACAACTTTAAATATCCGCCTAAATCCTAAATTTTGATCTCCGGGAAGCAGCGACCAACGGGATGACTCCGGCAGAGATAGCTTCACGGTGGTGTAGTATCGGAAAAAACCTCTGATATGTGTAACCAAAAAAAAAAAAAAAACCTTTGATCTGAGTGTTCATGCAGTCTTGTTTTATAAACAACGGTTTTCATGAGAGGCTGAAGGAGAAGATGGTGGTGCGTGACATGCGTCGTCTCGGGATTCCAACGGCCCCATTGCTTGCTTTTTGAATTGGGGGCATTTCGGACAATTTACTTGTGATGTTTTCATGCATTGGGGGAGGACCTCGTGATGATATGCCAAAGGGCATTTTTGTCATGTAAATATAAAACAGATGATGTTAGTGGATGAAAAGACCTTAAATAAAGTTGTGTGAAAAGGAGGGATGTTTTGGAACATTGCAAACTTATGAGGACTTTTTGTGGATTTGTGAAACTTTGAGGGATCATTTGTTCATTACAAGTATTGTTAAGCAAGAGTCTGTTAATTCTTTATTTTAGTGAGAAATTGTACTCAATTTTCTAGAGATATGGATAAATAGCAAGCAAAGTTCAATTACATCTCCTAATGGCGTATTCTTAAATAGACAAGTTGGACATTTGGAAATAGCTAGGATGCGTTTGACACCATTAGGTCCATTAGTGTTTAGTGTATAAGACCAAGGGCTAAGTGCATAGAGGATATAAAGTTTAGATATCTAAAAAATATTCAATAAAGAAACAACATTTAACAAAAATAGTCATCACTGTCATTTCCGCAATTGAGAAAAATTCTAAGGTATATAGATTTATGTAACAAATAATTAACCCTTTTATCAGTTATTAATAAATATAATTTATTTATCTAATAAAAGAAATTAAAAAAGAGTGACTTGCTTCCCAATCTTATTTATTCTAACTAATCAAATATTTAAATACAATTTTATTTTATTTTTGGTAATTTCTGATTATTTTAAATTTTTATAATTTTAAAAGTTTTTGAAACATAGATTAGTGACTTGCTTCCCAATTATAAAAAGAAATTAACCCTCTTATTAATAATAAACATAACTTATAAAAGAACCTTTTTTTTTTTAAGGGTTACTTGCTCCCCAATCTTATTTAAATCTAATCAATCAAATATATACACCCCATCATGCACCGCAACAGCGCAGTAAATTCTTCAATGGAGATTTGGAGAGCCCGGCCTCTTCTTAGACGCATCATCGTCCACTCCTCCTTCGCTCTCTTCAATAAGACCCCTCAACGCTCATTCCAAACCCTAATTGTTCGTCGCCCTCCGGTCCCCTCCTCCTCCTCCCACCTACGGCGATGCATCTCTGTCTCCCAGCCGCAGCACCGCCACCCATTCCTCTCCTTCCCGCAAGCTCCCGCGGTAGTGCGAACTCTCAAGTCCCTGTCTTCGGAGGAGGGTCGGCAGAGCCGTGTCATTCCCGTCAAGGCTTACCTCATCTGCACCGAGTTTGCCTTCTTCTCCCTTTTATTATTCTTCCTGTTTTATAATCTTTCAGATTTGTGTTGTTGATGATCATGTGTTGACGGCTTTTGTTTTCTTTTTGGTTGATTTCAGTATCAATTTGAAGACTCTGCAGGCTCGGAAATTTGCTTTCAATGTCATCACGCCCAACTCTCATTCCAACAATTTTGCCATTTACGCTAAGAACTTGCCTCATGTGAGTTTTTTGTGGCTCCTTTTGTTTGTATATTTATCAATTTTTTTCAGTTTATTGTAGCACATTCTTTGGTGATATTCAGTTACATTCAAGTGATTATCAAATGCTTGACATGCAATATTGTTTATAATTAAGAATCAAGATTCTAAGTGATATTATATAGTTTGATATATGTTAGAGTGTATTATTATTCATATCATTAAACCAGTATTCATTTATTGTGACAAAGCTGTAATTATGCTTCTTAATTTTAAGCAATGGTTGCATTGTGCATAATTAAGAGTACCAAATAGCAAAGTTTGATGTTAGAGTGTATTATTCATATCATGAAATTAACCAACATTCATTGTGTGACAATGTAGTTATGCTTCTTAATTTTAAGCAATGGCTGCATTGTGCATAATTAAGAGTACAAAATAGTATAGTTTGATGTTAAAGTGAATTATTCATATTGTGAACTAGTATTGGTTAGTGTAATATTATGTAGTTTTTTATCATTGTGTATCATTTGTATCATGAAACCTTCAGCATAAAATGCAGTCGTATATGCTTCTATCAAGCAATGGGCCACTGCAACATCTAATTACAAAATGGAAGTAATAAAAAAAAAACTCTTATACGATGATTCTATAATTTGAAACCACAGTATATTACTCATATGATTGGAATTATATTGGTTTAGTGTGTCAATTAGAGGTGTCAATCGGGCCGTGGCGCCAACCGCCAGGGCAAGGCACGTTCCAGGCTGTGCTTGACATGGCTTGGAATCATAGTGCTCGGGCTATGCTCAAGCAAAGGCCAAGTGTGCTCATGTTGGGCCACCTGCACGAGGCCGGCGCGCTGGCACAACATTGCCCGCATGCTGGCCCAACACGAGTTTATAAAAAATTGAATTTTTCAAATACACTTTTTTTAAAGTAAGTAATTATTTCTAAATACATACATTCCATACATAGATATAGATCTATATCTATATATATAATTCATTAAAATCCAAATTATTAAAACAATGATCTACCTACCAATTATAAAAATATATTTTTTTATTTGAATTTTTCATATGCACTCTTCTTAAAGTAGGTAATTATTTTTATAGGAAATTTCACGTGGCATTAAAAAAAATATATAAAATGACCTTTTTACCTTTTATAACAAAATGTTACTTTAGTACGCCAATGATATCATGTTTTTATATAAGGGAAAAAAAGATCATTTTATATCATTTTTTTATGCCACGTCAACAATTTAAACATGTTGGCACACCACAGGGTATTAAAGTGCTCAAAGTCAAACAACAAGCACCGAATTGTTAAAAAGACAAACCACATGGTAGTTTAGTAAAATTTAAATACATACATCCCATAATATACATATAGATATGTATACTATATATAAGATTCATTAAAATCTAAATTAGTTAAATAATGATCTACTTACCAATTTCGAAAAGCTCATAAGTCAATAGACTACCATCACATAAAAATCATTTTTTCTATCTTTTAAAAATTTAAAAGACCTCGAAATGGTTCAGAAATCTAATACATAACTTATTTAGTTATTCAATATATGTTTTTGAATTTATAAGTTTTTATGGATCTTTTATAAGTTTTTCTGTTTTGGGGTATTTTGAAATATTTTTTGTTGGTTTTTATTTTTGTTGTAATTTGTGAATTGTTTTTGGGGTTTTTTAAAATAATTTTTTAGAATGTTTTATGTTTTTTTTTTTCTATTTTTAGTAATTTTTTTCTTATTTTTCTCATTTTTTTTTTTACAAATTTCTTCTCTTTTTTAAAGTTAAAAAAAAAGGGCATGACATGAGCCAACCAAGTTGGGTCATGCCCCCTGTCCGGCCGACCCGCGACCTTTATTGCGTGCCGGTAGGCATGGCACGATCTACGTAGGCGTGCCTTGTCAAGACAGTGCACGCGCTGGGCGCGTGCCGACATAGGCACAAACAATGTTTGCAACACGGTCGGCCTGAGCTGTGCCGGCACGGCCTTGCCCAGTTGACACCATGAGTGACAATGTAGTTATTATTTTTTAAGAAATGTCTACCTAATTTATGTTACTGTCATGCTCTGTTTTGTTTAATTTGATTTAATGTGTTTTCTCAATGATATTTGAAGAATCTTGATGATGGTTTTGGAGGAAAGAGTAATTGTCAATACATGGTTGTTTTCCAATACGGTTCTATCGTTCTATTCAATGTTTCTGATCATGAAGCGGATATTTATCTGAAGATAGTGAAGAAGTATGCATCAAATTTGCTACCTGAGATTCAAAAGGATGGTATGTATCTTCAATTTCTAAGACTATTATCTCCTTTCTGTGAGTCCTTTTAACCTTAAATCGAGATTTTAAATATATGCTACACTATATATACATTTTGGTTTTTGTTTTTAAACCAGCACAACATAAGATTTCCAATGTTTTTTTTCTTTGTTAGGTTAGACTATATTAAGAAAAACGATTTTTTTTATGATTGACCAAACAATCCAAATAAGTAGAAAAGAAAATCAAGCTGTTTTTTATAAAATATAAGTAATAAATAAATATACTGCATGCTAATTAAATAGGGCAGTATGAATACTCATTCATCTTAGTCCTTATATTTTATATTGAAGTTTGTATGGTAGGGTAGAGTACTATCATAAAGTAGTATATTCTACATGATTATGAAATGCATTTTCGGATTTTTTTTTTTTCTTCCATCTCCTCCATTGTAATGTATATTGATTTTGTGGTTGATTGTTTGATATTCTAGATTATGTGGTGGTAGAAAACCCAACTTTAGAGACATGGGTGCAAGGTGGACTTGACTCCATAATGCTGAGGAATTTAACCATTGATGGAATCAGAACAATTGGAAGTGTTCTCGGACAAAGTATTGCTGTAAACTATCACATTAGACAGGTATGTTACAAATCAAACTGATCTTTGGCATTGGAAAAATATTGTAACCGTTTCTATTTTAGGTTAAGCAAGTGAGCTCAAAATTGGAAAACATCAATCGCCAGATAGTGAACAGTGGAACTTTTAGTTGGCAAACAATAAGTCTGAAACTTTTCCAACCTGTTGTTTCGGATGTGATTTACACGTTGGATTTAGTCAGTCGTAAGCTAGATATTTTAAAGAGGTAAGGTTACTGATGCTCACATTTTATTTGTATTATATTATCTCATAGTTTTTTGTCATCAAAATTTAGGGTATAGTGTATTGTTTTTTCTAAATGTTTCCGCATTTGGTTGACCAGGTCCAATATTACCAATGATGCTCAGATATGGGAGTGCTTGAGTACTGAATTTGGTTTAACCAAAATAATTAACATCCTCGAACTTGACCTCTTGCAAGCTAAGGTACGTTGAGTTAGCTGTCTCCTGCCTCTTTTTATTTTTCATGATCAATCTCTTCAAAGTTCATTCTTCCTATGATATTTCTTAAGTTTTAAATTTATTATGTTTCACTGCAGTCCGAGATTTTTAAGCTTAAATCAATTATTGAAGAGAGGCACGGCCGAATGGTGTTGCTGCTCTTAGGCCTTGTTTGGATTTGCTTCTAAAAAAAGTGTTTTTTTTTTCAAAATTCTAGGACTTCTGAAAAAAGTGTTTCTCAGAGTAAGTTAAGTGCTTCTGTATTTTTTGTGTTTGGATATGTTAATTCAAAAGCACTTTTATATTTGGGAAGTTGTTTAAATGTGTATTCCCAAAAGGACTTTTTCAATGGTAAATTACTAAAATGGACATTCAGAGAATTATTATAATATATCTCAATTATTATGCATTTGTCACATGATATAAGTAATATTATCATGTTTTAATTACTATTAACATGTTATAGAGCGCTTCTCACATGTTATAATAATAATAATAATTATTATTATTATTGTTATTATTATTGTTATTGTTATTATTCTTCTTCTTATTATTATTATTACTATTATTACTATTATTATTATCATATTTATTACTATTATATTATTATTATGAGTATAATGATTATTATCACCATATTTTATTATTATTATTATTATTATTATTATTATTATTATTATTATTATTATTATTATTATTATTATTACCATAGACAATGATAGATTTCAAACTTTAACCCAGTACATGCCATAGGTGCACAAAGAAAAATCTAAAAAGAATTTTATAAAAGAAAATAAATGGAATGGTTTCCCAATTAATATGCAAGTTGAAAACAATTGAGTTGATCCAAGCTAAACAAGGATTACTAGCAGTTATATAGCAGAAAATACTTAAATTTTTAGTGCTGTAATGCTGAAGTAAAAGATTTGTTAAACTTGCACTGGTTAACAAAAGTTTTTGAGGAATTCTGCACTATGAATAATATAACACAGTATTGTTAAGCAAGAGTCTGTTACTTCTTTATTTTAGTGAGAAATTGTACTCAATTTTCTACAGATATGGATAAATAGCTAGCAAAGTTCAATTACATCTCCTAATGGCATATTCTTAAATAGACAAGTTGGACATTTGGAAATAGCTAGGCTGTGTTTGACATCATTAGGTCTATAGTGTTTAGTGTATAAGACCAAGGGCTAAGTGCAGAGAAGATAAAGTTTAGATATCTAAAAAATATTTAATAAAAATTAAAGAGACAACATTTAACAGAAATAATCATCAGTGTCATTTCCGCAATTGAGAAAAGTTGTAAGGTAAGTAGATTTGTGTAACAAATATTTAACCCTCTTATTAGTTACTAATAAACATTATTTATCCATCTTATAAAAGAAATTAAAAAAGAGTGACTTGCTTCCAATCTTATTTAATCTAACCAATCAAATATATAAATACAAATTTATTATTTTTTTTGGGTAATTTCTGATTTTTTAAAGTAATTTTCTGACTTTTTTTTATAATTTTAAAAGTTTTTGAAACATATTGACTTGCTTCCCAATTAAAAAAGAAATTAACCCTTTTATAAATAAACATGTCTTATAAAAAAATAAAAAAAAAAATTGACTTGCTCCTCAATCTTATGTAAATCTAATCAATCAAATATATACAACCCATGCACCGCAACACCACCGCAATAAATTCCAAAACAAAATAAAACCCGTCGTCTCTCTTCTTCTTCAATGGAGATTTGGAGAGCCCGACCTCTTCTTAGACGCATCGTCCACTCCTCTTTTGCTCTCTTCAATAAGACCCCTCAACGCTCATTCCAAACCCTTGTTCGCTGCCCTCCGGTCGCCTCCTCCTTCTCCCACCTACAGCGATGCTTGCATTTATTGTTACAATGTAGTTATGCTTCTTAATTTTAAGCAATGGCTGCATTGTGCATAATTAAGAGTACAAAATAGTATAGTTTGATGTTAAAGTGAATTATTCATATTGTGAACTAGTATTGGTTAGTGTAATATTATGTAGTTTGATATCATAGTGTATCATTTGTATCATGAAACCTTTAGCATAAAATGCAGTTATATAAGCTTCTATCAAGCAATGGGCCCACTTCAACATCTAATTGCCAAATCAAAACAACAAAAAAATGAAAAAAAAACTCTTATATGATAATTCTATAATTTGAAATCACAGTATAGTATTCATATGATTGGAATTATATCGGTTTAGTGTGTCAATTAGAGGTGTCAATTGGGCCGTGACACCTGTGCATGGCACGTACCCGGCATGTTCCAGGTTGTGCTTGGCATTGCTCGGAATTGTAGTGCCAGGGCCATGCTCAAGTATAGGCCGAGTGCGGGCTCATGTTGGGTCACCTGCACAAGGTCCGCGAGCCAACACAGCATTGCCCACGTGCCAGTCGAGCACGAGTTTATAAAAATTTGAAATTTTCACATACACCGTTCTTAAAGTAAGTAATTATTTCTAAATACATAACTTATTTAGTTATTCAATGTAGTTATTATTTTGGGGAAATTTCACTAAACTACCATGTGTTTTACCTATTTATCAATTTGGTGTCTGTGATTTGACTTTGAGCACTTTAGTACCATGTGGTGCACCCCATAAGCATATTGGTGTCAACCCATTAAAATTGCTGACGTGGCATTAAAAAATGATGTAAAATTACCTTTTTACCCCTTATATAAAAAGGTCACTTTAGTACGCTGATGATATCATGTTTTATATAAGGGGTAAAAAGGTCATTAATTTTATAATTTTTTTATGCCACATCAGCAATTTTAACATGTTGGCACCAATATGCTCATGGGGCACAACACATTGTACTAAAGTGCTCAAAGTCAAACCACATGCACCGAGTTGAAAAAGAGGCAAACTACAAGATAATTTAGTAAAATTTCTCCTATGAAATGTTTACCTAATTTATGTCACTGCCATGCTCTGTTTTGTTTAATTTGATTTAATGTGTTTGCTCAATGATGTTTCAAGAGTCTTGAGGCTGGTTTTGGAAGAAAGAGTAATTGCCAATACATGGTTGTTTTCCAATACGGTTCTATCATTCTATTCAATGTTCTTGATCATGAAGAGTATATTTATTTGAAGATAGTGGAGAAGCATGCATCAGGTTTACTACCTCATATTAAAAAGATTAAAAAGGATGCTATGTATGTTCAGTTTCTAAGACTGTTAGCGCCTTACTTTTAAATATATGCTATACTATATATACATTTTGGTTTTTGTTCTTAAACAAGCACAACACTAGATTTCCAATGTTTTTTTTTCTTTGTTAGGTTAATCTGTATTAAGAAAAACAATTTTTTATTTTTTATGAATTACAAAACAATCCAAATAAGTAGAAAGGAAAATCAAGTTGCTTTTTATAAAATATAAGTAATAAATAAATAAATATACTGCATACTAATCAAATAGGGCAGTATGAATACTCATTCATCTTAGTTGAAATATTTTATAATTGAAGTTTGTATGGTAGGGTAGGGCACTATCATAGAGTAGTATATTCTATATGATTATGAAATGCATTTTCAATTTTTTTTTTTTCCAATTCCTCCACTGTAATGTATATTGATTTTGTGAGGTCGATTGTTTGGTATTCTAGATTATGTGGTGGTAGAAAAACCAACTTTAGAGACATGGGTGCACGGTGGACTTGACTCCATAATGCTGAGGAATTTAACCGTTGATGGAATCGGAACAATTGCAAGTGTTCTTGGACAAAGTATTGCTATAGACTATCACATTAGACAGGTATATTACAAATCAAATTGACTTTAGGCATTGGAAAAATATTGTAACCGTTTCTACCTTAGGTTAAGCAAGTGATCACAGAATTGGAAGACATCAACAGTGAAACTTTTAGTTGGCAATCAATAAGTCTAACTCAGTTTCCCACCTTTTTTGGATGTGATTTCCAAGTTGGATTTCGTCAGTGATAAACTAGAGATTTTAAAGAGGTAAAGGTTACTGATGCTCACATTTTACTTGTATTACATTATCTCATAGTTTTCTTGTCATCAAAATTTAAGGTATAGTATGTTGTTTTACTTAAATGTTTCAGCATTTGGTTGACCAGGTCCAATAGTACCAATGATGCTCAGATATGGGAGTACTTGAATACTAAATTTGGTTTAACCAAAATAATTAGCACAAGATATTGGAAACACTGACCAGGGGACTAGGAAAGCCAAAAAAGCGCTTCCTAGTTAGAGATTTCATTGCAACATACAAAACGGGTGTTTTCTGTCTACAAGAGACAAAACTCCAAATCATTGACGACCGAATCTTGCGCTCGATTGGTAGAACCTTCTACACAGAAAGACTAGTGCTACCAAAAAACAACACGCGTGGTGGCTGTTGTATTGGATGGAACCCATCACTTTTCAACCTTATTGCCCACTACACTGACTCCTACTCTCTAACAGCAATTCTAGAGAACAGGACAAACCAGAGCAGACGTATGATCACCACTGTATATGGACCTTGCGACAGGAGACATAAAGGTGCCTTTTGGGATGAACTACGACCGATAAGAAATAGATGGCAAGGGTCGTGGCTAATAGGAGGAGATTTCAACTCGTCTAGGACCCAGGAAGATAGGAACATACCTAACCGGCGTTTCCCAAGGCCATATGAATTTCAATACCCTTATCGCAGATCTCCAGTTGTACGACCCCCCTTTGACGGGAAAGAGATACACTTGGACAAATGGAAGACAATCCCCAACTATGATCCGACTTGACAGGTTCCTCCTATCACCTGAATGGATGACAGCCCATCCCTGCATTTGGCAAGTCGCACTTCCAAGGATTCACTCAGACCATGTACCCATAGCCTTAGAATGTGGAAGACATGAGCCCAAAAAATCCCCTTCCGATTCAATAGGGACTGGGAAAAACTGAAGGCTTTTGGGACATGCTAAGGGACTGGTGGCAACAAAATGACTACTCGGGAACCGGAACTTATAAATGGGCAAAAAAACTAACCTTGCTAAGGGGAAGACTATGAAGATGGAGTAGAGAAGCACAACAAACGCAAAGAAACCAAAAAGATGAACTCTTACGGAATATTAAACAAATGGATGCCAAAAGCGAACTTTCCCAACTCTCTAATGTCGAAGAGGCAACCCTCCATGCAAACAGGAACGAACACGATAACTTAATCAGAAGGGAAGAGGAGCATTGGCGGCAGTGTTCAAGAATCGCATGGCTCAAAGAGGGGATAAGAATACGAAATTCTTTCACTCCGTAGCCAACCATAGAAGAAACAGAAACTGGATCCACCAACTCAAAGTTGGAGATAACATTCACTACACACCCACTGATATCGGGAAAGCAGTATCTGAGCACTTCACCACAGTATTCGGAACACGACGAACACTTCGATACCGCACCGACTGGACACGAATGTTCGCCAACACAAACCCGACAGACCTGTCCCGTCTTGATAACCATTTCTCGGAATAGGAAATCTCCATGGCCATCCAGGAGCTCCATCCAGAGAAAGCCGCAGGCCCAGATGGCTTCCCAATGAATTTCTATCAACAAGGATGGAACTTCATAAAGGATGACATCCTTCAAACTTTCAACGACCTATACCAGGACACCGTGGACTTAGAGAGACTAAACTGGACGCACATCATCCTGATTCCGAAGAAGAACGATGCATCCTTAATCAAAGACTACCGCCCGATAAGTTTGCTCAATTGCTCGATCAAAATCATTACAAAGGTTCTAGCCACCCGACTCCAAACCGTCATCGCGGAATTGGTAGATGAAAACCAAACGGCTTTCATCAAGGGCTGATGTATACAGGATAGCATAGTGGCGACAGAAGAAATTATTTTCAACATGAAAAGGAAACGAGGGGTACTTATGAAGATAGACCTCGAAAAAGCTTTTAACACAGTAGATTGGGAATTCCTCCTCGAATTACTCCAAGCCAGAGGTTTTGGTCCGAAATGGACAAGCTGGATTAGGAAGATCCTACATTCATCCAAATCAACTTTCCTGATCAATGGTGGATTAGGAACACATGCCCCGCCACTGTTTGGTAAGTATGTCCGCTAACTAGTCCTCGGTTCTAATTAGTGGCACTGTAATGAGTTTGCCATCGATCTTTGTTTTTTTATGAACAATCGATCAACTTCGATATGTTTTGTCCGGTCATGTTGAGCGGTGATTACGTGCTTGATATTACGAAGCGACGAACCTCCGCAGGGAACAACTTGTGAGGATTGATATCCGCAATGTTCTTTCACTCGCTTTTGTAATTGGATACCGACTCGCGGCTTTTATGGGGACGTGGATGTCAACATTACGGGCATGTGGAAGACCTACTACGATTGATATCCTGTTCAATAAAATGCTTGATGTGATCATTAATTTGAGATTTTGTATATTGCTTGTTTATGATTAATTCCTGATAATCCTTGCTATGAATGTCTCTACTATTCATTGAAATTGCATTTGGTTCTATGTAACATGAGTTTTCCTGGTGCCTGCTACACTTGTGGCAAATCTGGACATCGAGCCTCAAATACCAGTTCTATCATCTACCAACATCATCATGCTTTACCCAAAAAATTATATTGAAGGCTCAATGGAAAACACCTAGCAAGTCATACTCAAAAATCACATTCACAGAGTAGGCGAAGATGACACAATCAACAAACATCTATATGTTATATACCCTTGCATGATTAAACAATTACCAAACTTAACTACTACGAGGCATGGTAAGTTAACCAAAATCCAGGGAGGTCAATCACTTCTTCTTGCAAAGAATGTGCTAATCCCTACATATATCTGAGACAATCAAACAAGAATAGCCATCAAAACTAATAATACTAATAAGTAAACAAAAGTATGTAGAGATTTACCTACACTCATTTCTATATGCATAAAGATTATCGATTGCTCCTTGTAATAATTTCTAAGAGAAATTCCTCATAGAAGTTTTGTCCAAATGAGGTGGGTTGTGTGTAGAGATTTACTCTGTTATTTTACACTCACCGAGGCACATCCCCACCTCGATTATCTCTAATATTAGAGCAAAGGTAATGTTGTAAGTTAAGTAGACCGTAGGTAATTCAATACAACCAACGTGGATCGAAAATCTGGCGCTGGCATGCATTATGACGCAGAACTGATACATCGAAGCACAAATATCGTATTTTTATTATGTGGGTTCTTTTATTCCTAATAGAGGCAAGCCTCTATTATTAATTACCCCAGACAATGTCATGGGAACCTCCGATTAAGGGCAAAAATACAAGTAGAGACAATGAGAAAGAATAATTGATTTTATTGCAATATAATATGATTTGTTACATATCAGCATATGTTTATATATATGGATGTATGTTTATTTGTTTATTTATGACGCCACCCCCCGCCTCAGAGTCTGTGCCCCGCCATATGGGATCCATAATCCACCGGTTGCCTTGCACTCCGTGACCGAGGTTTAGGTTGCCAATTAACTCCCCTTTCATTATGAACCGCGGCTATCTGATCCGCCCTTAGGAGTTTCTTTTTATATGGTTGGAGAGATCAGAGCTTCCAAATCCCAATACCGCCAATTTTGTCTTGATCGGAGTTGTCCACGAGAAGTGGTTGAGCTGGCTAGACAGTAGGGATTAGCCTTTTTCTCCATCAAAATATGCACTGCCCGAGTTGCAAAAAGGGCTTGTGCTATATACGACTATTGAAGCTCTTGGTATCTAGTCTTCAGCGCCGCAAATTTCATTCCCATTGGAGTTTCCAGGCAGGAATTATGAATTTTTGAAAATGAGTCTTCGGCATTGTCAACGGCAGGATCGCTGAAATTGACTATTTTATCCGTCAAAATTTACACCGACTGAGCCGCCGAACGAGTCCGTGTTGTATATGACTATTGGAGATCTGGATATCTAATTTCCAATGCCACAGATTTCATCTTAATCGGAGTTTTCTGGCCAAAGTTATGAATTTTTGAAATTGGGCGATCAACATAGCTAGCGGCAGAAATGCTGAAATTTACCCTTTTGTTTATCAAAAATCCACACTGATTGGACCACCGAATGAGTTTGTGTTGTATATGAATGTTGGAGACCCAGATGTCTAATTTCCAACGTTGCAGAGATTATCTCAATCGGAGTTTCCAGGCCAAAGTTGTGAATTTTTGAAATTGGGTGATCAGCATGGCTGTCGGCAGAAATGCTGAAATCTACCCTTTTATTTATCCAAAATTCATGCTGATCGGGCCACCGAAAGGATCTGCACTGAATATGAATGTTGGAGACCCAGGTGTCTAATTTCTAACGCCGCAGAGATCGCCTCAGTCGGAGTTTCTGGGCCAGAGTTATGAATTTTTGAATATGGGTAATCAGACGAGGTTTCAGGAATTAATTTGCCGAGCTATAATGTTCATCCTTTTTCCCCATCCAAATACGCACTGATCGGTTTGCCGAAAGGATCCGTGCTGTATATGATTGTTGAAGATGTGAATGTCTAGTTTCCAACGCCGCAGATCTCGTCTCAATCGGAATTCTCTGGCCGACGTTGTGAATTTTTGAAAACAGGTCCTTTATAACAAAAATCTGCAGCAACACAATTTTTATTTCTGCAGCAGCAGATCCATCAGCAGCAGCGACGCGCGGCAGCAGCAGTAATTTCGAGAACATTGATCTTTGGGACTTGTTCTTTATTAGTTGCTTCAAAATTTGGTTTATCTTGACTGCCTCGACATCCATGTCATCACTGCCATCCCGAGATTTGCACCAGTGTCATTGCGTGTAGCTTCAAGATTTGAAGATTTGGAATTTCTGCAATCTTTGTATTATCACAACCTCTGAAGTCTTTGGCCATTGACATCTCTTCCTCTTTTAGTTTTCTTTGGAGCGATGTAACAAACAGGTCGTGTGCATAATAATATCTTTTATGAATAATCTCCCATATTAAAGATTCCCTTGTCTTTTTACATAGATATATCACCAAACTTGATTCGAGGCTTCATGCTCAATGGACCACATTCCATTCAATCCTTCCACAAAGGTCGCATCATTTGCTTCATCTTCATCTTCCTTTCATTTCTTCTCTGAAATGCTTCATAGTTTAATCTCTTTGTCCATGGGGTTTGCCTTCAGTTCATGAATTCCTTTAGTTTCAATTTGCTTGCTCATGATCATATATTTGTATTGAGCATGCTTTTGAAGCCACTCCAAAGATGCAAATCACAGTACAAATCAAGGCATAAAAATCTATTCCCACAGCCATTGATCAAACTGGATGGAGTGCAGCCCCATGCTTTCAAAGTATTTGATGAATTTGGACATCTTATAGATGGCTCTGAATAGCAATGGACGTCTATAGCTTCAACAATTGACTTCACTAGATTTCTTCAAGCATTTATTTTGCTCCAATTGGCCGTGTAGTAATTGAGCAGCAACAATTTGTAGCAGCATCGCAGTCCCAAAATTTCTGCAACAGCAGGCCAGCTCTTTGCAAAAAAAAATCAGCAACTAATTCTTATTTCTGCAACCCAAAAAAAAATTCGACAAAGTTTCTTCTGTATTTGGGGCTTTGATTTATACAAGCATTCACACATAGTTCCCATAATTCATTCATGACATTTAATCTTCATTGTCTTCTTGTCACACAGCTCCATCTTCAAAGGCTTCAGTAGCAAAGACAAAGACACCATCCACGGCTGAACCAATATCAGGTAAGCGGCTTACGAGACGGCAACCAATATCGCGAACCGGGTTTGGCATCAAGAATCGGGTCTTGATAAAGCAGCCTTCGTGGCCGTGGCAACCCTTCTTCAACAGCATCCAGGTTCAGTATCCGGTCTTCAATCGGCAACCAAGCAGCATCCATCGTCTTCAAATCAGCATCCAAGCAGCATCTTCGCAGCAACGGCGGCAACATCGACAGCATCAGCGACATCTTCGCAGCAACATCGGCAACATCGGTGGCAACATCGCGACATAGACAGCAGCAGCTTGGCTTTTCTACAAGGGCTGCAGGAGAATTTGGACGGAGGTGCGCCTTGTAAGGCCGGGTTGGGGTAAGAACAAGGCGCATACGCAGCAGGGCGCTGGGGCGTCTGAGAAGGCGGAGTCCGCCATGGCGAAGGAACTTCGGGCCGGGCGTATGGTAGGCGGGTGCATGGCCGAGTAGGCGTAATGAGGCGGCTAGGCGTCTGGCCCAGGGAGCTGCTCGTGTCATGGAGGCTGACTGGGCGTATGATCCATTTGTCGAGCTGTGGGCTTGGTAGGCTGCGAGGGATGTTGGCCGGACCAGACCTTCTTTGAAGACGGCCAGTGGCGGCATGCGGGCGAAGCGAGAGGAGCAGGGAGGCGCCTTCCCCTCGGCGGGACCAGATGAAGGCGAGGAGATGCAGGCTGCTTGGCTAGCTGGCCAAGGCTAGCTGCCTTGTAGCGGCTGCTGAAGCTGGCTGCTGTAAGCCTTGGCCTGCTGGTAGCAAGGCCAGCTGACTTATGATCGCTTAGCGAAGCCACAGCGACTGTGTAGCCTGGCTTGGAAAGTGGGTGCTTGGGAGACGCAGTCAGGTGATCTCCTTCTTTTTCTTTCTTCTTTTTTTTTTAAAAAAAATTTTATATGTAATATAATAAGAGAATATATATTACCTTCTTTCTTCTCTTTTTTTCTTGGTTGATTTCTCTCTTTCTCTTCTTTCCTTGTTTCTCTTCTCTCTTCTTTTCTACTTTCCCTCTTCTGATCTTTTCTCTTGTCTATCTCCCCCCTTTTTAAAAATAGCTTTCGACCTTATCCCCTCAGAAATTCCCTCGCGTGAAATCACAACCAGATAAGACCGAACCAAGTTTGAATTTTTTTTTTTTTTTTTTTTATTTAAAATTTTATTTAAAATGTTGCCTCGGGATTGGTATCCGGACATCTTGGGATTTGTGTTTGGGGAAGATGCCTCGGGATTCTTGTTTTGGGGAGGATGCCTCGGGATTAGCATCGCCTTGGCATATGATCTTAGGCATGCCTCGAGATGTGTTCTCGGGCTATCCTGAAATTTGGGTTTGCCTCGAGATATGTATTCTCGGGGCATTTTTTGGGAATTTGAGGTCGCCTCGGGATATGTGTTCCCGGGCCACCTTGAATTTGCGAGATTGCCTTAGGATATGTGTTCCTGGGCCGTCTCAAGATTTTAAAATTGCCTCGAGATTTGTTCTCGGACAATCTTGAATTTTATACTTTCGACCTGCCTTGAGATATGTATTTCTTGATCCGCCTCGGGATTTGTATTCGGGTTCGCCTCGAGATCAGACCATCTTAATTTCAAGGTATTTTGAAATATTTATTTCATTTAAAATATTTCATCATAATTTATATGAAATATTTCATATTGCCCCCTGAGATATATTATATTTTCAAGGCTCCCTTTTTTTTATATCATTATTTTTTTTTTTGGTATAAACAACCACAAGGGAAAAGGACTGGGACATGGATTACCAACCAATATTAACTTCTATATATCAATTACTTGGTTCGATAGATGAGTTTAATAATCCCTTTGAATCAGTAGTGAAATAAAGCTGGACAGGGTAACTGTACGGTTACATGTACATATGATTCTTATTCCTTATGGGACCGGAGATACCGGAAGGGATGGAATCCAGCTAGTCTGGTAGTCCTCCGACTCATTCGGCCCCCAAGTGTCATGTTCCATTAACCTGGCTCCACCTCCTTAGAAATAGAGCTAGCATTTGATCCTCATGAACTCATGGATGCATACCTCATGGCTAATTTCATTGCCATCGATCCTCTAGGATAGATTGATCAAAACCAATTAAAATATAGCTAAATTAATTGTGTACTTCAAATTAGTTTTGATGGATTAAGGTTTGATGGAAGTTCAGAAATAGTTTTGAAAAAAATATTCTAATGTTTAAGGCTTTGTTGTTGTTGTGGTGCTTGTGTTTGTATTCTAATGTTCTTTATTTTTGAAAAAAATATTCTAATGTTCTTTAATATATATATATATATATATATATATATATATATATATATATATTTAAATTGGTCACCGGTGTGCCCCTTTGCCAACCCATGAGGTGCAGTTAGCAAAACATATTATTTTTTTGGAGAAATTTCGAAAAACTATCATATGGTTTGTCACTTTCTCAATTCGGTCCTTGTGGTTCAAAATTGAACAACAAAGCCTCTATGGTTTGCCCGTTTGAGCCTGCCAATTTTCATACAATTTGGGAACTTGTAGGGTCTTCATATTACTGATGTACTTAAACTACGAGTGCTTTGTGGATTGATTCGATTTGAGCAATAAAAGCCGAATTGAAAGTACAAAACCATATGATAGTTTTTTAAAATTTCCCCTACTTTTTTTAATTGGTCCAAGTCAAGATCCACACATATGAAAGTACTTCTACAGATAAATCAACATCAAAGACCATCTGCCACATGACTTTTTCCAAACATGAATATCATGTCAAATTTTGAAGACTTTACTTTTCTTCAACCATGTCTTTCTCAATTCCCCATTCAATCTTCTTAATTATTTCTTTGGTTCAATTCACTATCACTCACTCACCCAACACTAACAAATCACGCACATTGCACACAAACAAAACCATCCCAATTCACATATACAACAACACTGTAAACATTACTGTAAACAAATCTAAACCATAATCAATCCAAAATACAAACAATAAAATAAATAAACTCCCAAAAAAAAAAAAAGAATTCAGAAGAGATCAACATCACACTTGGTGGTTTCAAACTTTATGGTTGTGGTATTCTTCCTCGCCGGCGCCGGTGCCGGAAGCTTAACATTGCAGCGGATCTCCGGCTTCAAGCCATGGATCTTGAAAATCCAAACCTTCAACCTTATTTTAGTGTAGAGGTTGACGTCAACGTAGAAGCTCCCCTCCCCCTTCTCTCTAGTGAAGGTGGCGTTGACCGAGGTCAGCGCCTGCTGCTTTCCATGAAACTCCGGCGAGAGCTGGGAACTGGTCTTGTGGCCCTGGTAGAAAGGTGGCACTGTGGTGAGGCCGAACCTCTCGCCGGAGTAGAAGGCCTGAGCCTCGAGGTAGTCGTAGTAGATGGCGATCCTACGGTTAGGGTTTCGGACGGTCATGGCGAGGGTGAGGTTGTAGAGGAGGGTGGAGTTGGCGGTGAGGGTGAAGCGGGATAGAGTGGCGTCGTCCACGTGGACCTTGATCTCGTTTGGCCGGAAGACGAGCCAGATGAAGGAGATCACGGCGCCGACGGTGATGGCGATGGAGATGATGAGCTTGAGAAGAGAGCAGCAGAGCCAGCAGAGACCGCAGTCGGAGCTCCGGCGACCCATGCTGCGGTAGCTCCGGCGAAGGGGATGGCATGCTTCTGCTCAGCCATAGAGAGAGAGATAAAAGGTGGTGAGATGGATGTAAAGGGTAGGGGTTTGTAACTTCGTATATATTTTAGGGTTTTTTTTAGGAAGGAGAGGAGTGGTTTCTTAGGTGGAGAGGGTGTTGACTTTTCAACGCTTAATAATAAATATTGGATTAATATTATGTTGGTGTGATTAAAGGGATGATTACGAGATTGTGAGTTGAAATTTGTTCAGGGGAGTTTATTAAAGATGTGATTTGTTGCAATGTATAAAGTTTATGGGATAATAACAAACTTTATTGAGAGGTATTATAAAAAGTTGTTTTATATTATCTATCTATATTAATAAAAAATGTGAGTCTTTTTCTTACTTTTTTTTTGTTTTTTTTTTTTTTAAGTGGATAAGCGCAAATGCATGTAAGGTTACATAGGACCTTCATTGGTCTGGGTGTTTCCTCTAGGGAAAGGGCCACGGTTCGTTCCGGTTGGGGTCTCATCTTCAAAGTCCGTTCCTGGGAGGCTCGACAATGGTTCTTCCTTGGTGAGAGAGAGATTGTGTCTGATGAGGGCAACCATCGCGTGTAGTTGCATCTGTTTGGTGGCGTGGGCATCGTCGAAACATGAGAGGAACAAGAAGTCAATTTGGCATACAGGTCTTAAACAAATGCATCGTTTATCTTCAAAAGATCGCCTATTTCTTTCCAACCATAAGTTCCAAGTGATAGGGATCACATGCAGTTGCTAGCCCTTGCGGTGGGTTCTCTCCAGGATTTTGCCAAGCGACGTTACACCCTAGAGATCTTGCATTTTGTCGGGGGTGGTCATGATCCCGAGGAGCTGTGTGTAGTGTAACCATATCTCCGACGTATATTGGCATCTTATGAGTAAGTGGAGGGTGGATTCTTCTTGCGTGTTGCATAAATAGCATAGTGTCCTCTCCCCCGGCCAGTTTCTCTTCGCCAAGTTGAGTAGGGTGGGAAGTTTGTCTTCCATAGCCAGTCAAGGGAAGAGTTTGACTTTTAAGGGGATGCTTGCTTCCAAGGATAGGGCTTCTCACACCGCCGTCAATTTTGAGGAGGTAGAGTAACTTAACGGTAAAGTCTTGATTGGGGTGAGCCTCCAGCTCCTTCCATCTTCCTTATGGGAATGTGAGTCAAATTTTAATTTTTAAAAATTTTTAGAAAAAACAAAAAAAAAATTGATTGGTATTTTAGAAATTTCTCAGAATTTTAGATTTTTTTTAATTTAAAAAATCTATCTATATTAGGAAACGAGAGTATTTTTTAAAAAATAGTGATTCCAGAATTACTCCAAGTGGGGCGATTATATCAAAATTACCTCCTGGTTGGAATGATTAATGTAAAAAGTTACTGCATATGGCTGAAGAGTTTACAGTTGAGAAATTGCAAAAGCATATTCGCATAGAAGAAGAGACACGGAAGCGAGATGCTATACATGTTCCAAATAGTTCTAAAGTGAACTATATTGAAAATGGCAATAAGAATCAAAAGGTAAAACTTAAAACCTACTATGATGATAGCCAAAGGAAGAAGATTCGCAAGTGTTACAATTGTAAGAAAAAAAGATACTATGCTAAAGAATGTCAGCTCCCTAAAAGGCCTAAACTATCAAAGGACTCGGGTATTATAATTTGGTCTTTTTTGGTCACTATATTTTTCACAATTGACAAATTTTAATCTTTTTGGATAAAAAAAGACTCATATTATAATATGAGAGACTAAAATTTGTCAATCATGGAAAACATAGGAACCAAAAAGGCTCGAAGAACCAAAAAGTACTAAATTGGGTATTACATCTAATAAAAATCAATAACATACCTCTTCGTGCTTTCAAATGAAAAAAAAACTTAAAACCAATTTTTTTATATGTAAAATATGATATTAAAAATTTATTAATGATGATTATTAAGGATATGTTTGTTATGAAAATGAAACTAATTTCTCCCCTTCAACCGATTGTTTACCAGAAATGAGGATTTTTTTTTTCATTTTGTATTATTATATTTGTAAAAAAATAATTATCACTTTTAAAACTTTTGAGTATCATTATAAAAAAGAAAACCACCATTACAAGTAAAGCTCACCTCCATGGTCCTATTTAAACGGAAACAATGTATTTTACATGGAAACATTAGTAACACGTGTAAACAACATATGTAAAGATGTACAAAAAAACGGATCCCCTTTTGGATACACCCTAAATCAGAAAATAATAATAATAATAATAATAACCCAAAATTGCTCACCAATATGTTCAATCTTCCATCGCAAGTGCATACAAAATAGAAAAAACAAGCGAAAAAAGGTAAAAATCATGGACACCCTAAACCTTGATCTAGGGTTCCCAAACATACTTCGTACCTTAGAGTAACAACTTTAAATCCGCCTAAACCCTAAATTTTGATCTCCGGGAAGCAGCAATCAACAGGATGACTTCGGCAGAGGTAGCTTCACGGTGGTGTAGTGTTGGAAAAAGCCTCTAATATGTGTAACCAAAAAAAAAAAAAACCTCTGATCTGAGTGTTCATGCAGTCTTGTTTTATAAACAACGGTTTTCATGAGAGGCTGAAGGAGAAGATGGTGGTGCGTGACATGCGTCGTCTCGGGATTCCAACCGCCCCATTGCTTGCTTTTTGAATTGGGGGCATTTCGGACAATTTACTTGTGATGTTTTCATGCATTGGGGGAGGACCTCGTGATGATATGCCAAAGGGCATTTTTGTCATGTAAATATAAAACAGATGATGTTAGTGGATGAAAAGACCTTAAATGAAGTTGTGTGAAAAGGAGGGATGTTTTGGGATACTGCAAACTTATGAGGACTTTTTGTGGATTTGTGAAACTTAGAGGGATCATTTGTTCATTACAAGTATTGTTAAGCAAGAGTCTGTTACTTCTTTATTTTAGTGAGAAATTGTACTCAATTATCAAGAGATATGGATAAATAGCTAGCAAAGTTCAATTACATCTCCTAATGCCGTATTCTTAAATAGACAAGTTGGGCATTTGGAAATAGCTAGGATGCGTTTGACACCATTAGGTCCATAAGTGTTTAGTGTATAAGACCAAGGGCTAAGTGCAGAGAGGATAAAGTTTAGATATCTAAAAAATATTCAATAAAGAAACAACATTTAACAAAAATAGTCATCACTGTCATTTCCGCAATTGAGAAAAATTATAAAGTAAGTAGATTTGTGTAACAAATAATTAACCTTTTTATCAGTTATTAATAAATATGATTTATTCATCTTATAAAAGAAATTAAAAAAGAGTGACTTGCTTCCCAATCTTATTTATTCTAACTAATCAAATATTTAAATACAATTTTATTTTCTTTTTGGTAATTTCTGATTATCTTAAATTTTTATAATTTTAAAAGTTTTTGAAACATAGATTAGTGACTTGCTTCCCAATTATAAAAAGAAATTAACGCTCTTATTAATAATAAATAAACATAACTTATATATTAAAAAAAAATTTTAAAAAAAGAGTGACTTGTTCCCCAATCTTATTTAAATCTAATCAATCAAGTATATATATACACCCCATGATGCACCGCAACAGCGCAGTAAATTCTTCAATGGAGATTTGGAGAGCCCGGCCTCTTCTTAGACGCATCATCGTCCACTCCTCCTTCGCTCTCTTCAATAAGACCCCTCAACGCTCATTCCAAACCCTAATTGTTCGCTGCCCTCCGGTCCCCTCCTCCTCCTCCCACCTACGGCGATGCATCTCTGTCTCCCAGCCGCAGCACCGCCACCCATTCCTCTCCTTCCCGCAAGCTCCCGCGGTAGTGCGAACTCTCAAGTCCCTGTCTTCGGAGGAGGGTCGGCAGAGCCGTGTCATTCCCGTCAAGGCTTACCTCATCTGCACCGAGTTTGCCTTCTTCTCCCTTTTATTATTCTTCCTGTTTTATAATCTTTCAGATTTGTGTTGTTGATTTCTTTTTGGTTGATTTCAGTATCAATTTGAAGACTCTGCAGGCTCGGAAATTTGCTTTCAATGTCATCACGCCCAACTCTCATTCCAACAATTTTGCCATTTACGCTAAGAACTTGCCTCATGTGAGTTTTTTGTGGCTCCTTTTGTTTGTATATTTATCAATTTTTTTCAGTTTATTGTAGCACATTCTTTGGTGATATTCAGTTACATTCAAGTGATTATCAAATCCTTGACATGCAATATTGTTTATAATTAAGAATCAAGATTCTAAGTGATATTATATAGTTTGATATATGTTAGAGTGTATTATTATTCATGTCATTAAACCAGTATTCATTTATTGTGACAAAGCTGTAATTATGCTTCTTAATTTTAAGCAATGGTTGCATTGTGCATAATTAAGAGTACAAAATAGCATAGTTTGATGTTAGAGTGTATTATTCATATCATGAAATTAACCAACATTCATTGTGTGACAATGTAGTTATGCTTCTTAATTTTAAGCAATGGCTGCATTGTGCATAATTAAGAGTACAAAATAGTATAGTTTGATGTTAAAGTGAATTATTCATATTGTGAACTAGTTAGTATTGGTTAGTGTAATATTATGTAGTTTTATATCATTCTGTATCATTTGTATCATGAAACCTTTAGCATAAAATGCAGTCATATATGCTTCTATCAAGCAATGGGCCACTGCAACATCTAATTGCAAAATCAAAGTTACAAAAAAAAAAAATAATAATAACTCTTATACGATGATTCTATAATTTGAAATCACAGTATATTACTCATATGATTGGAATTATATTAGTTTAGTGTGTCAATTAGAGGTGTCAATCGAGTCGTGGCGCCAACCGCCAGGGCACGGCACGTTCCAGGCCGTGCTTGACACGGCTCGGAATCATAGTGCTCAGGCCATGCTCAAGCAAAGGCCAAGTGTGCTCATGTTGGGTCGCCTGCACGAGGCCCGCGCGCTGACACAACATTGCCCGCGTGCTGGCCCAACACGAGTTTATAAAAATTTGAAATTTTCAAATACATTTTTTTTAAAGTAAGTAATTATTTCTAAATACATACATTCCATATATAGATATAGATCTATATCTATATCTATATATATAATTCATTAAAATCCAAATTATTAAAACAATGATCTACCTACCAATTATAAAAATATTTTTTTTTATTTGAATTTTTCATATGCACTCTTCTTAAAGTAGGTAATTATTTTTATAGGAAATTTCACGTGGCATTAAAAAAATATATATAAAATGACCTTTTTACCCCTTATAACAAAATGTTACTTTAGTACGCCAATGATATCATGTTTTTATATAAGGGATAAAAAGATCATTTTATATCATTTTTTTATGCCACGTCAACAATTTAAACATGTTGGCACACCACAGGGTATTAAAGTGCTCAAAGTCAAACAACAAGCACCAAATTGTTAAAAAGACAAACCACATGGTAGTTTAGTAAAATTTAAATACATACATCCCATAATATACATATAGATATGTATACTATATATAAGATTCATTAAAATCTAAATTAGTTAAATAATGATCTACTTACCAATTTCGAAAAGCTCATAAGTCAATAGACTACCATCACATAAAAATTATTTTTTCTATCTTTTAAAAATTTAAAAGACCTCGAAATGGTTCAGAAATCTAATACATAACTTATTTAGTTATTCAATTTATGTTTTTGAATTCATAAGTTTTTATGGATCTTTTATAAGTTTTTCTGTTTTGGGGTATTTTGAAATATTTTTTTGTTGGTTTTTTATTTTTGTTGTAATTTGTGAATTGTTTTTGGGGTTTTTTAAAATAATTTTTTAGAATGTTTTATGTTTTTTTTTTCTATTTTTAGTAATTTTTTCTCATTTTTTTAAGCAATGGTTGCATTGTGCATAATTAAGAGTACAAAATAGCATAGTTTGATGTTAGAGTGTATTATTCATATCATGAAATTAACCAATATTCATTGTGTGACAATGTAGTTATGCTTCTTAATTTTAAGCAATGGCTGCATTGTGCATAATTAAGAGTACAAAATAGTATAGTTTGATGTTAAAGTGAATTATTCATATTGTGAACTAGTTAGTATTGGTTAGTGTAATATTATGTAGTTTTATATCATTCTGTATCATTTGTATCATGAAACCTTTAGCATAAAATGCAGTCATATATGCTTCTATCAAGCAATGGGCTTAGTGTGTCAATTAGAGGTGTCAATCGGGCCGTGGCGCCAACCGCCAGGGCACGGCACGTTCCAGGCCATGCTTGACACGGCTCGGAATCATAGTGCTCGGGCCATGCTCAAGCAAAGGCCAAGTGCGCTCATGTTGGGCAGCCTGCACGAGGCCCGCGCGCTCACAACATTGCCCGCGTGCTGGCCCAACACGAGTTTATAAAAATTTGAATTTTTCAAATACACTTCTTTTAAAGTAAGTAATTATTTCTAAATACATATATTCTATATATAGATATAGATCTATATCTATATCTATATATATAATTCATTAAAATCCAAATTATTAAAACAATGATCTACCTACCAATTATAAAAATATATTTTTTTATTTGAATTTTTCATATGCACTCTTCTTAAAGTAGGTAATTATTTTTATGAGAAATTTCACGTGGCATTAAAAAAAAAGATATAAAATGACTTTTTTACCCCTTATAACAAAATGTCACTTTAGTATGCCAATGATATCATGTTTTTATATAAGGGATAAAAAGATCATTTTATATCATTTTTTTTATGCCATGTCAACAATTTAAACATGTTGGCACACCACAGGGTATTAAAGTGCTCAAAGTCAAACAACAGGCACCAAATTGTTAAAAAGACAAACCACATGGTAGTTTAGTAAAATTTAAGTACATACATCCCATAATATACATATAGATATGTGTACTATATATAAGGTTCATTAAAATCTAAATTAGTTAAATAATGATCTACTTACCAATTTCGAAAAGCTCATAAGTCAATAGACTACCATTACATAAAAATTATTTTTTCTATCTTTTAAAAATTTAAAAGACCTCGAAATGGTTCAGAAATCTAATACATAACTTATTTAGTTATTCAATATATGTTTTTGAATTTATAAGTTTTTATGGATATTTTATAAGTTTTTCTTTTTGGGGGTATTTTAAAATATTTTTTGTTGGTTTTTTATTTTTGTTGTAATTTGTGAATTGTTTTTGGGTTTTTTTAAAATAATTTTTTAGAATGTTTTATGTTTTTTTTTATATATTTTTAGTAATTTTTTTCTTATTTTTCTCATTTTTTTTTACAAATTTCTTCTCTTTTTTAAAGTTAAAAAAAAGGGTCGGCTTGTGGCATGACATGAGCCAACCAAGTTGGGTCATGCCCCGTGTGGTGACCCGCGACAGCTCGTTTCGTGCCGGTAGGGCACGCGTCTCTGTGGCGTGCCTTGTCAAGAGCATACGCTGTGGCGTGGCGTGCCGACATAGGCACAAACAATGTTTGCAACTGCAGTCGGATTTGGTACGGCATTGCGACGCGTACTTGCCCAGTTGACACCATGAGTGACAATGTAGTTATTATTTTTTAAGAAATGTCTACCTAATTTATGTTACTGTCATGCTCTGTTTTGTTTAATTTGATTTAATGTGTTTTCTCAATGATATTTGAAGAATCTTGATGATGGTTTTGGAGGAAAGAGTAATTGTCAATACATGGTTGTCTTCCAATACGGTTCTATCGTTCTATTCAATGTTTCTGATCATGAAGCGGATATTTATCTGAAGATAGTGGAGAAGCATGCATCAAATTTGCTACCTGAGATTAAAAAGGATGGTATGTATCTTCAATTTCTAAGACTATTATCTCCTTTCTGTGAGTCCTTTTAACCCTAAATCTAAATTTTTAATATATGCTATACTATATATACATTTTGGTTTTTGTTTTTAAACCAGCACAACACAAGATTTCTAATGTTTTTTTTTCTTTGTTAGGTTAGACTATATTAAGAAAAACGTTTTTTTTTTATGATTGACCAAACAATCCAAATAAGTAGAAAAGAAAATCAAGCTGTTTTTTATAAAATATAAGTAATAAATAAATATACTGCATACTAATTAAATAGGGCAGTATGAATACTCATTCATCTTAGTCCTTATATTTTATATTGAAGTTTGTATGGTAGGGTAGAGTACTATCATAAAGTAGTATATTCTACATGATTATGAAATGCATTTTCGGATTTTTTTTTCTTCCATCTCCTCCATTGTAATGTATATTGATTTTGTGAGGTTGATTGTTTGATATTCTAGATTATGTGGTGGTAGAAAACCCAACTTTAGAGACATGGGTGCAAGGTGGACTGGACTCCATAATGTTGAGGAATCTAACCATTGATGGAATCAGAACAATTGGAAGTGTTCTTGGACAAAGTATTGCTGTAAATTATCACATTAGACAGGTATATTACAAATCAAACTGATCTTTGGCATTGGAAAAATATTGTAACCGTTTCTATTTTAGGTTAAGCAAGTGAGCTCAAAATTGGAAAACATCAATCGCCAGATAGTGAACAGTGGAACTTTTAGTTGGCAAACAATAAGTCTGAAACTTTTCCAACCTGTTGTTTCGGATGTGATTTACACGTTGGATTTAGTCAGTCGTAAGCTAGATATTTTAAAGAGGTAAGGTTACTGATGCTCACATTTTACTTGTATTATATTATCTCATAGTTTTTTGTCATCAAAATTTAGGGTATAGTGTATTGTTTTTTCTAAATGTTTCCGCATTTGGTTGACCAGGTCCAATATTACCAATGATGCTCAGATATGGGAGTGCTTGAGTACTGAATTTGGTTTAACCAAAATAATTAACATCCTCGAACTTGACCTCTTGCAAGCTAAGGTACGTTGAGTTAGCTGTCTCCTGCCTCTTTTTATTTTTCATGATCAATTTCTTCAAAGTTCATTCTTCCTATGATATTTCTTAAGTTTTAAATTTATTATGTTTCAACTGCTTGATCCGAGATTTTTAAGCTTAAATCAATTATTGAAGAGAGGCACGGCCGAATGGTGTTGCTGCTCTTAGGCCTTGTTTGGATTTGCTTCTAAAAAAAGTGTTTTTTTTTTCAAAATTCTAGGACTTATGAAAAAAGTGTTTTTCAGAGTAAGTTAAGTGCTTCTGTATTTTTTGTGTTTGGATATGTTAATTCAAGAGCACTTTTATATTTAGGAAGTTGTTTAAATGTGTATTTCCAAAAGGTCTTTTTCAGTGGTAAATTACTAAAATGGACATTCAGAGAATTATTATAATATATCTCAATTATTATGCATTTGTCACATGATATACGTAATATTATCATGTTTTAATTACTATTAACATGTTATAGAGCGCTTCTCACATGTTATAATAATAATTATTATTATTATTGTTATTGTTATTATTCTTCTTCTTCTTATTATTATTACTATTATTACTACTATTATTATTATTATCATATTTATTACTATTATATTATTATTATGAGTATAATGATTATTATCACCATATTTTATTATTATTATTATTATTATTATTATTATTATTATTATTATTATTATTTGCTTGCCATAGACAATGATGGATTTCAAACTTTAACCTAGTACATGCCATAGGTGCACAAAGAAAAATCTAAAAAGAATTTTATAAAAGAAAATAAATGTAATGGTTTCCCAATTAATATGCAAGTTGAAAACAATTGAGTTGATCCAAGCTAAACAAGGATTACTAGCAGTTATATAGCAGAAAATACTTATTATTATTATTATTTTGATAAAATGGATAAACCACATTATTTATTTCAAAAGTAAGAGGTGTTACAATCTAGCGTAGGCATAATACAAGGTTCCTTTGTGGAAACAAGTAGCCACAGGGTCCTTAGGCCCTACTCGGGGTGAGTTCCTTCATGAGATACCCCGTCCGAGGGTTCGCCTTCGAAGTCGGCTTTTTAGTGCTGCAATGCTGAAGTAAAAGATATGTTAAACTTGCACTAGTTAACAAAAGTTTTTGAGGAATTCTGCACTATGAATAATATAACACAGTATTGTTAAGCAAGAGTCTGTTACTTCTTTATTTTAGTGAGAAATTGTACTCAATTTTCTACAGATATGGATAAATAGCTAGCAAAGTTCAATTACATCTCCTAATGGCATATTCTTAAATAGACAAGTTGGACATTTGGAAATAGCTAGGCTGTGTTTGACATCATTAGGTCTATAGTGTTTAGTGTATAAGACCAAGGGCTAAGTGCAGAGAAGATAAAGTTTAGATATCTAAAAAATATTTAATAAAAATTAAAGAGACAACATTTGACAGAAATAATCATCAGTGTCATTTCCGCAATTGAGAAAAGTTGTAAGGTAAGTAGATTTGTGTAACAAATATTTAACCCTCTTATTAGTTATTAATAAACATTATTTATCCATCTTATAAAAGAAATTAAAAAAGAGTGACTTGCTTCCAATCTTATTTAATCTAACCAATCAAATATATAAATACAAATTTATTATTTTTTTGGGTAATTTCTGATTTTTTTAAGTAATTTTCTGACTTTTTTTTTATAATTTTAAAAGTTTTTGAAACATATTGAAATGCTTCCCAATTAAGAAAAATATTAACCCTCTTATAAATAAACATGTCTTATAAAAAAAATTAAAAAAAAATTGACTTGCTCCTCAATCTTATTTAAATCTAATCAATCAAATATATACACCCCATGCACCGCAATACCACCGCAATAAATTCCAAAACAAAATAAAACCCGTCGTCTCTCTTCTTCTTCAATGGAGATTTGGAGAGCCCGACCTCTTCTTAGACGCATCGTCCACTCCTCTTTTGCTCTCTTCAATAAGACCCCTCAACGCTCATTCCAAACCCTTGTTCGCTGCCCTCCGGTCGCCTCCTCCTTCTCCCACCTCTGCTGATGCTTGCATTTATTGTTACAATGTAGTTATGCTTCTTAATTTTAAGCAATGGCTGCATTGTGCATAATTAAGAGTACAAAATAGTATAGTTTGATGTTAAAGTGAATTATTCATATTGTGAACTAGTATTGGTTAGTGTAATATTATGTAGTTTGATATCATAGTGTATCATTTGTATCATGAAACCTTTAGCATAAAATGCAGTTATATATGCTTCTATCAAGCAATGGGCCCACTGCAACATCTAATTGCCAAATCAAAGTAACAAAAAAAAAAACTCTTATATGATAATTCTATAATTTGAAATCACAGTATAGTATTCATATGATTGGAATTATATCGGTTTAGTGTGTCAATTAGAGGTGTCAATTGGGCCGTGACACCCGGGCATGGCACGGCCAGCATGTTCCAGGTTGTGCTTGGCATTGCTCGGAATTGTAGTGCCCGGGCCATGCTCAAGTATAGGCCGAGTGCGGGCTCATGTTGGGTCACCTGCACAAGGTCCATGAGCCAACACAGCATTGCCCACGTGCCAGCCCAACACGAGTTTATAAAAATTTGAAATTTTCACATACACCGTTCTTAAAGTAAGTAATTATTTCTAAATACATAACTTATTTAGTTATTCAATGTAGTTATTATTTTGGGGAAATTTCACTAAACTACCATGTGTTTTGCCTATTTATCAATTTGGTGTCTGTGATTTGACTTTGAGCACTTTAGTACCATGTGGTGCACCCCATAAGCATATTGGTGTCAACCCATTAAAATTGCTGACGTGGCATTAAAAAATGATATAAAATTACCTTTTTACCCCTTATATAAAAAGGTCACTTTAGTACGCTGATGATATCATGTTTTATATAAGGGGTAAAAAGGTCATTAATTTTATATTTTTTTATGCCACATAAGCAATTTTAACATGTTGGCACCAATATGCTCATGGGGCACAACACATTGTACTAAAGTGCTCAAAGTCAAACCACATGCACCGAGTTGAAAAAGAGGCAAACTACAAGATAATTTAGTAAAATTTCTCCTATTATTTTTTAAGAAATGTTTACCTAATTTATGTCACTGCCATGCTCTGTTTTGTTTAATTTGATTTAATGTGTTTGCTCAATGATGTTTGAAGAGTCTTGAGGCTGGTTTTGGAAGAAAGAGTAATTGCCAATACATGGTTGTTTTCCAATACGGTTCTATCATTCTATTCAATGTTCTTGATCATGAAGAGTATATTTATTTGAAGATAGTGGAGAAGCATGCATCAGGTTTACTACCTCATATTAAAAAGATTAAAAAGGATGCTATGTATGTTCAGTTTCTAAGACTGTTATCGCCTTACTTTTAAATATATGCTATACTATATATACATTTTGGTTTTTGTTTTTAAACAAGCACAACACTAGATTTCCAATGTGTTTTTTTCTTTGTTAGGTTAGACTGTATTAAGAAAAACAATTTTTTATTTTTTATGAATTACAAAACAATCCAAATAAGTAGAAAGGAAAATCAAGTTGTTTTTTATAAAATATAAGTAATAAATAAATAAATATACTGCATACTAATCAAATAGGGCAGTATGAATACTCATTCATCTTAGTTGAAATATTTTATAATTGAAGTTTGTATGGTAGGGTAGGGTACTATCATAGAGTAGTATATTCTATATGATTATGAAATGCATTTTCAGATTTTATTTTTTTCTTCCAATTCCTCCACTGTAATGTATATTGATTTTGTGAGGTCGATTGTTTGGTATTCTAGATTATGTGGTGGTAGAAAAACCAACTTTAGAGACATGGGTGCACGGTGGACTTGACTCCATAATGCTGAGGAATTTAACCGTTGATGGAATCGGAACAATTGCAAGTGTTCTTGGACAAAGTATTGCTATAGACTATCACATTAGACAGGTATATTACAAATCAAACTGACTTTAGGCATTGGAAAAATATTGTAACCGTTTCTACTTTAGGTTAAGCAAGTGATCACAGAATTGGAAGACATCAACAGTGAAACTTTTAGTTGGCAAACAATAAGTCTAACTCAGTTTCCCACCTTTTTTGGATGTGATTTCCAAGTTGGATTTCGTCAGTGATAAACTAGAGATTTTAAAGAGGTAAAGGTTAGTGATGCTCACATTTTACTTGTATTACATTATCTCATAGTTTTCTTGTCATCAAAATTTAAGGTATAGTATGTTGTTTTACTTAAATGTTTCAGCATTTGGTTGACCAGGTCCAATAGTACCAATGATGCTCAGATATGGGAGTGGTTGAATACTAAATTTGGTTTAACCAAAATAATTAGCACAAGATATTGGAAACACTGACCAGGGGACTAGGAAAGCCAAAAAAGCGCTTCCTAGTTAGAGATTTCATTGCAACATACAAAACGGGTGTTTTCTGTCTACAAGAGACGAAACTCCAAATCATTGATGACCGAATCTTGCGCTCGATTGGTGGAACCCTCTACACAGAAAGACTAGTGCTACCAGAAAACAACACGCGTGGTGGCTGCTGTATTGGATGGAACCCATCACTTTTCAACCTTATTGTTTTCTACACTGACTCCTACTCTCTAACAACAATTCTAGAGAACAGGACAAACCAGAGCAGACGTATGATCACCACTGTATATGGACCTTGCTACAGGAGACATAAAGGGGCCTTTTGGGAAGAACTACGATCGATAAGAAATAGATGGCAAGGGCCGTGGCTAATAGGAGGAGATTTCAACTCGTCTAGGACCCAGGAAGATAGGAACATACCTACCGGCGTTTCCCAAGGCCATATGAATTTCAATACCCTTATCGCAGATCTCCAGTTGTACGACCCCCCTTTGACGGGAAAGAGATACACTTGGACAAATGGAAGACAATCCCCAACTATGATCCGACTTGACAGGTTCCTCCTATCACCTGAATGGATGACAACCCATCCCTGCATTTGGCAAGTCACACTTCCAAGGATTCACTCAGACCATGTACCCATAGCCTTAGAATGTGGAAGACATGAGCCCAAAAAATCCCCTTCCGATTCAATAGGGACTGGGAAAAACTGAAGGCTTTTGGGACATGCTAAGGGACTGGTGGCAACAAAATGACTACTCGGGAACCGGAACTTATAAATGGGCAAAAAAACTAACCTTGCTAAGGGGAAGACTATGAAGATGGAGTAGAGAAGCACAACAAACGCAAAGAAACCAAAAAGATGAACTCTTACGGAATATTGAACAAATGGATGCCAAAAGCGAACTTTCCCAACTCTCTAATGCCGAAGAGACAACCCTCCATGCAAACAGGAACGAACACGATAACTTAATCAGAAGGGAAGAGGAGCATTGGCGGCAGTGTTCAAGAATCACATGGCTCAAAGAGGGGATAAGAATACGAAATTCTTTCACTCCGTAGCCAACCATAGAAGAAACAAAAACTGGATCCACCAACTCAAAGTTGGAGATAACATTCACTACACACCCATTGATATCGGGAAAGCAGTATCTGAGCACTTCACCACAGTATTCAGAACACGACGATCACTTCGATACTGCACCAACTGGACACGAATGTTCGCCAACACAGACCCGACAGACCTGTCCCGTCTTGATAACCCTTTCTCGGAACAGGAAATCTCCATGGCCATCCAGGAGCTCCATCCAGAGAAAGCCGCAGGCCCAGATGGCTTCCCAATGAATTTCTATCAACAAGGATGGAACTTCATAAAGGATGACATCCTTCAAACTTTCAACGACCTATACCAGGACACCGTGGACTTAGAGAGACTAAACTGGGCGCACATCATCCTGATTCCGAAGAAGAACGATGCATCCTCAATCAAAGACTACCGCCCAATAAGTTTGCTCAACTGCTCGATCAAAATCATTACAAAGGTTCTAGCCACCCGACTCCAAACCGTCATCGCGGACTTGGTAGATGAAAACCAAACGGCTTTCATCAAGGGCCGATGTATATAGGATAGCATAGTGGCGGCAGAAGAAATTATTTTCAACATGAAAAGAAAACGAGGGGTACTTATGAAGATAGACCTCGAAAAAGCTTTTGACACGGTAAATTGGGAATTCCTCCTCGAATTACTCCAAGCCAGAGGTTTTGGTCAGAAATGGACTAGCTGGATTAGGAAGATCCTACATTCATCCAAATCAACTTTCCTGATCAATGGTGGATTAGGAACACATGCCCCGCCACTGTTTGGTAAGTATGTCCGCTAACTAGTCCTCGGTTCTAATTAGTGGCACTGTAATGAGTTTGCCATCGATCTTTTTTTTTATGAAGAATCGATCAACTTCGATATGTTTTGTCCGGTCATGTTGAACAGGATTACGTGCAATGTTACGAGCGATCTGAACCTCACAGAACAACTTGTGAGGATTGATATCTGCAATGTTCTTTCACTCTGTTTTGTAATTGGATACTGACTACTGGCTTTTATCAGACGTGGATGTCAACATTACAGACATGTGGAAGACCTACTCTGATTGATATCCTGTTCAATAAAATGCTTGATGTGATCATTAATTTGAGATTTTGTATATTGCTTGTTTATGATTAATTCCTGATAATCCTTGCTATGAATGTCTCTGCTATTCATTGAAATTGCATTTGGTTCTATGTAACATGAGTTTTCCTGGTGCCTGCTACACTTGTGGCAAATCTGGGCATCGAGCCTCAAATACCAGTTCTATCATCCACCAACATCATCATGCTTTACCCAAAAAATTATATTGAAGGCTCAATGGAAAACACCTAGCAAGTCATACTCAAAAATCACATTCACAGAGTAGGCGAAGATGACACAATCAACAAACATCTATATGTTATATACCCTTGCATGATTAAACAATTACCAAACTTAACTACACAAACAGTAAGTTAACCAAAATCCGCAGGGTGGTCAATCACTTCTTCTTGCAGCAATGTGCTAATCCCTACATATATACAGACAATCAAACAAGAATAGCCATCAAAACTAATAATACTAATAAGTTAACAAAAAGTATGTAGAGATTTACCCACACTCATTTCATGTGCATAAAGATTATCAGTGCTCCTTGTAATAATTTCTAAGAGAAATTCCTCATAGAAGTTTTGTCCAAATGAGGTGGGTTGTGTGTAGAGATTTACTCTGTTATTTTACACTCACTGAGGCACATCCCCACTCTGATTATCTCTAATATTAGAGCAAAGGTAATGTTGTAAGTTCGTAGACCGTAGGTAATTCAATACAACCACAAGGGAAAAGGACTGAGACATGGATTACCAACCAATATTAACTTCTATATATCTGATAGATGAATTTAATATTCCCTTTGAATCAGTAGTGAAATAAAGCTGGACAAGGTACCTGTACGGTTACATGTACATATGATTCTTATTTCTTATGGGACCGGAGGTACTGGAAGGGATGGAATCCAACTAGTCTGGTAGTCCTCCGACTCATTCGGGCCCCCCAAGTGTCATGTTCCATTAACCTGGCTCCACATCCTTAGAAATAGAGCTAGCATTTGATCCTCATGAACTCATGGATGCATACCTCATGGCTAATTTCATTGCCATCGATCCTCTAGGATAGATTGATCAAAACCAATTAAAATATAGCTAAATTAATTGTGTACTTCAAATTAGTTATGATGGATTAAGTTTTGATGGAAGTTCAGAAATAGTTTTGAAAAAAATATTCTAATGTTTGAGGCTTTGTTGTTGTTGTTGGGGTGCTTGTGTTTATATTCTAATGTTCTTTATTTTTGAAAAAAATATTCTAATGTTCTTTAATATATATATATATATATATATATATATATATTTATATTTATTTATTTATTTATTTATTTATTTTTAATTGGTCACCGGTGTGCCCCTTTGCCAACCCATGAGGTGCAGTTAGCAAAACATATTATTTTTTTGGGGAAATTTTGAAAAACTATCATATGGTTTTGTCGGCTTTCTGGTCGGTCGCTTGTGGTTGAAATTGAGCAACAAGCCTCTACATAGTTTCTTGCGTTTGAAGCTGCCGATTTTCAAATCTGATTTGGGAGCTTTGTAGAGTGCTTACGTGTATTCTGATTAAGTCTTAAATGTGATGCTTTTGTGGTTGATTCGATTTAAGCGCAAAAGCTTGAATTGAGAAAGTGACAAACCACATGATAGTTTTTTAAAATTTCCCCTACTTTTTTTAATTGGTCCAAGTCAAGATCCACACATATGAAAGTACTTCTACAGATAAATCAACATCAAAGACCATCTGCCACATGACTTTTTCCAAACATGAATATCATGTCAAATTTTGAAGACTTTACTTTTCTTCAACCATGTCTTTCTCAATTCCCCATTCAATCTTCTTAATTATTTCATTGGTTCAATTCACTATCACTCACTCACCAAACACTAACAAATCATGCACATTGCACACAAACAAAACCATCCCAATTCACATATACAACAACACTGTAAACATTACTGTAAACAAATCTAAACCATAATCAATGCAAAATACAAACAATAAAATAAATAAACTCCCCCAAAAAAAAAGAATTCAGAAGAGATCAACATCACACTTGGTGGTTTCAAACTTTATGGTTGTGGTATTCTTCCTCGCCGGCGCCGGTGCCGGAAGCTTAACATTGCAGCGGATCTCCGGCTTCAAGCCATGGATCTTGAAAATCCAAACCTTCAACCTTATTTTAGTGTAGAGGTTGACGTCAACGTAGAAGCTCCCCTCCCCCTTCTCTCTAGTGAAGGTAGCGTTGACCGAGGTCAACGCCGGCTGCTTTCCATGAAACTCCGGCGAGAGCTGGGAACTGGTCTTGTGGCCCTGGTAGAAAGGTGGCACTGTGGTGAGGCCGAACCTCTCGCCGGAGTAGAAGGCCTGAGCCTCGACGTAGTCGTAGTAGATGGCGATCCTCCGGTTAGGGTTTCGGACGGTCATGGCGAGGGTGAGGTTGTAGAGGAGGGTGGAGTTGGCGGTGAGGGTGAAGCGGGAGAGGGTGGCGTTGTCTACGTGGACCTTGATCTCGTTTGGCCGGAAGACGAGCCAGATGGCGAAGATCACGGCGCCGACGGTGATGGCGATGGAGATGATGAGCTTGAGAAGAGAACAGCAGAGCCAGCAGAGACCGCAGTCGGAGCTCCGGCGACCCATGCTGCGGTAGCTCCGGCGTCCGTTCAAGTCTCCATGCTTCTGCTCAGCCATAAAGAAAAAGAGAAAAGGTGGTGAGATGGATATAAAGGGAAGGGGTTTGTATATATTTTAGGGTTTTATAACTTTTTTTTTTTGGAAGAAGAGGAGTGGTTTCTTAAGATGGAGATGGTGTTGACTTTTCAACGCTTAAAAATAAACAATGGATTAATATTATGTTTGAGTGATTAAGGGAGGATTAGGAGATTTTGAGTTGAAATTTGTTTGGGAGTTTATTAAAGATGTGATTTGTTGTCTTGTGTATAAAGTTTATGGGATAATAACAAACTTTATTGAGAGGTATCATAAAAAAGTTGTTTTTTTATATAATCTATCTATGTTAATAAACAAAAGTGAGTCTGATTTTAATTTTTAGATAATCTCAAAAACCAAAAAAAAAGCTGGTTTTTTGGAATTTTCTCAAAATTTAAGAATTTTTTAATTTAAAAATCTATCTATATTTGTAAAGGAGAGTATTTTTAGTTTTAAAAAGTATTTATCTATCTATATATTCTATATATTTATGGGAGTCTATCGGACATAATTCTAATTTTAGTAAAAATTCAAAAAAATATTAGATTGAGATTTTAAAATTTTATCAAAATTTTGAATTTTTCAATTTTGAAAAGTCTATCTATATTAAGTATTTTTAATTTTAAAAGATATCTATTTATATATTTATTTATGGGAGTCTATTGGTTATATATAATTTTAATTTATATATTAAAAAGAGATTTTGAAATTTTCTCATTCGACCTTTTAATTTTAAAAGGTCTATCTATATTACCAAGCTGAATATTTTTTAATTTTAAAAATATCTTTAAGTATATCAGTTATAGATAATTTTACTTTTAAAAATTAAAAAAATAGATTGAGATTTTGAAATTTTCTCAAAATTTAGATTTTCAATTTAAAAAAAAATATAATAACAACATCTTTGTTTCTCTTCCTTTATCCTCACATTTGACTCTGCCCTTACGCCAACAGAGATCGGGAAGGAAGAATATCAAGGTTTCGTTTCACTTTCTTCACCTCTAATGCTTTTCAAGATATGAGAATCCTGTGTTATGCTCCTCTCTTGATCGATTTATGTTGTTCTTGATTGATTTATGTTGTTCATTTGTAGTTTAATAAATTAATTTATGAATTTTATTAATTCTACCTCAAACCTATTTTAGTTTATCTATTGTAATTTTTTCTTCCTCACTACAACTCCTTTATTCTCTTTTTTTACTCACCATTTTATTAATTATTTTATTTGTAGTTAAATATGAGGACGAAAGAATATATAAAGGAAGGAGGAAGAAGCCATTTCATTTATTCAATTTGTATAACGATTAATCAAATGTTATAATTTTTTTAAATGAATTTTTACGGAATTTTAGTTTTTTTTAATTTTAAAAATATATAGAGATGCATTTTTAAATTTATGAAGTATCTATCTATTTATATTACTAAGCGGAGCATATCTATAATTTTAATTTTAAAAAAATTTAAAAAAAATAAATTGATACTTTGAAATTTTCTTGGAATTTAGGAAAAAAAATCTATCTTCTGTATGAGAGTATTTTTTAATTAAAAAAAATCTTATCTATCTAAAGAGTATATTGGTTATAGATAATTTTAATTTTAAAAAAATAAATATAATAGATTGGAATTTTATAATTCTCTCAGAATTTTAGATTTTTAAATTTTAATAAATCTATCTATTTTATTAAGCGGGAATATTAGATCAACGTTGTGAGGGTTGACGAAGATTTGACAGAGAGTGGTGGATTCGACACATGCCACAAGGTAGATGTTGAGTCCAATCCCAAAGAGATATCAGAGGAGTTTAATATGTTTGTAATCGAACAACAAGGTAGATGTTGAGTCCAATCCCAAAGAGATATCGGAGGAGTTTAATATGTTTGTAATCGAACAAAAGTGGGTGAAAAACGCAATTTTTTTATATTAATTTTTAAATAAAGGGGCCATTGAAATTTATTTAAGATTGGTTTCTTCATATTAATTTCAGATTTTTTGAAATGTATATATTATGGATTACATTTTAATACATAGTATACCAAAACTTTAAATCATGAATAATGCGAAGGGTCATTTACTAATAATTAGTATATAAGGAGATGATTATGATAGTTTATTTAAATATATTTAAAATTTAATAATAGTTTTATTATTTAATATTATTAAATTTATTAGTTTACAAATACTTTTTTATTAAAATGTTTAAGATGGTGTTAGTGGATACCAGGTGTGTTTGTAATTTTATTCATGTTTATTCATCGCAATCCATGTTTACATTAATGGTGCTGTATTTATATTTTTGACTCATTAAGTTAATCATATATATCGTATTTGTATTTGTATTAGACAGGTGTTTATAGTATATTTGGCTTGAGCTATCATGTTTATAACCACTAGGGTTTTAAACGGGCCGAGTTTGATCGGGTTGGACTCAGCTCTAATTCGGTTTTAATTGGCTCAAAATTTAAAATTTATTTATATATTAATCTATATTTATTTTTATATTATATATTAATATATTAATATTAAATTTTGAGTTTTCGAATTGAACTTCATCCAGCTTTTACATGAATAACTTGAATATTTGAGCAGTGACCACCCATATCAATGATGCACTTGTTTTAAAATTTTGCTTTTGAATATGAGTAAAGATATATATAATATTAGTTGTAAAGGGTAACTCTACAAAGTTTAGAAGATAACAAGAAATTAAGTTATCTAAGATATTTATAAATTAAAAAAAAAACAGAAGATGGTGTTACATATACATAGAATGTAAATTAATATACAAGTTGACGGAGGCCAGTAAAACAAGTAGCTAGGATAAAAGGAATTGACACTTAAATGTTGTATTATTTTTTTTTTTCAATTTTTTTTTGTCTGTATATGTAACGAACTAATATTATCATAAATAAATTATGATTTACCCATTTGCTTAAAAAAAAAAACATGCAAGTTGGCGGAAGAACTGGGTCAAAGAGATCAGTAGTCAACGACGTCGCACTGTGTTCTCGTGAAGCTTGAAGAAGTATTTATGGCGGGCAATAATGGAAGACGAAGCACGCACTTGGCGCTGAGGCCGTACCTCCTGGTCACTGCCGAGCCGAACTTGTAACGTATCCTCCCGTAGAGCCACAAGTCGATGGAGAAGAGACCGGCTTGTTTGGCTTTGTTGAAGTCCTGCACGGCGGTGACGGTGAGGGGGACGGAGGAGGTGCCGGCGATGGTCGGATGGAGGGTGGTGGTGTTTCGAGTGGGTTGGAAGAAGGTGGGAAGAGGAACGAAGGAGAAGCGGTGGGAGGAGAAGAAGGCGTCGGCTTCGAGCCAGTCGTAGAAGACACGGATGTGCTTGTTAGGGTTTTGGAGGGAGAGGAGGGCGGAGAGGTTGTGGGAGAGGGTGGAGGAGGGGGTGAGGTTGAAGGTGGTGAGGGAGGCGTGGTCGGCGGTGAGGAGGAGCTTGTGAGGGCGGAAGACGAGCCAGAGGATGAGGATGGCGAAGGCGAAGGAGATGCAGAAGGTGAAGAAGAGTTTGATGGCAGTGGAGAGGAGGCAGCAGTGGAAGGTGCGAGGTTGGTGGGTTTGGTAGGTTTGTTGTGGGGGGATTGATGGGCCGAAGTAGTTTGATGATAGATGGGGTTGTGGTGGAGATTGGTACATGGTTAATAGATTTTTGTAGATAGATAGATGGATGAGAAGTTTATATCTCAATAAATATGTCTTTGTGTTTGTTTATGTGCATGTGTATGAGAGAAGAGAGAAAGACTAGGAGATGATGATGATGATGATGATGATGATGAAGTATGTGGATGTGTGTGTGTGTGTGTGAGAGAGAGAGAGAGAGAGAGAGAGGTTTGTAAGGTTGTTGTTAAGGTGAAGAGAAAAGAGAGGTTTGTAAGGTTGTAGTTAAGGTGATGAGGAAGGAGAGAGTTTCAAAAGGTTGAAGGAGAAGAGGATGGTTGTATGTTTTTTTTTTTAAGAAATAGATGTTAATAAAGTGTTTAGCTACTAAGTCAATTCAAGGTTGTGCACAGTCCTTGAGGTGAGTCATTGAGATCGGGTCCCATGCACAAGTGGTGTTGGGAACTCTTGATCACTAACTATTACTCACACTTCTCATAAAAGTGTTCTCACATGCAGATCGAACTTGCACCAAACTAGGCGGTAATCCTTTATTGGGGACTTGGGTACCAATAGACCATTTGGTCGTTGGTTGGATGGTTGTATGGTTGATGGAGAGAGGGAGAGGAGAAGGGAGAGTTGAAAGTTGGATGTTGATCATTTGTTCAAAAAGGAATTAAATAAATGAAGTTGATGTTGAAATTGATTATTAATGAAGAGGATCATAAGCCTTATAATATAGTAATTAATTCTAAAGTTGAGAAGAATGATGAAATATAACTAATAGGATGATAAAGGAGTCTGGCTAGATGTATTTCAATTAATGTCTTTTTATTCTTTTATTATGTATTTTTCTTTTGTTTTTCCATTACTGAAAATTAAATGGATCAAGGGATAAATAGTTGGGAGATGGAGAGAGTAGTGATCATGAATCTTTATATATAGAGACAGATGATAATAGATATATAATTTGGTTGACTAATGAGAGGGAAAGATTTATTTAACTTAATTGACCATACATTGGAACTTGGAAGTGATTGGTATAAGGCTTAGTCCATGAAGAAGAGTGGAAGCATTTTGTTTTAGTTTGTATTTTATACATAAGTAGTGGAATTAGTTTAAGCTTAACGAGAGTATAAAACTAGATTTCTTCTGTGTATCTAGCAGCTCAAAATCTTGACCTTTTCATACATCTCTTCATCTATAAAGTTATTATTATTATTATTTAGCATTCTATCTTTTAAAATTACACATGGATCATATTTGGCCCTTTCTTCCGGCTATTTTATATATAAAAAAATTGTTATATTTGTTAGCCCAAAACCATTTTATTTTTATTTATTTATTTATTTATTTGTTGGGGAGGGGATAAATCATATTTTATTTATTAGTTTTAATAAAGTGTTACATGATCAGATCCTTTGTTACATGTTATGATCATTACAAAAGAAATTAGTACAAAGAGTATTATTGTTTCCTTAGTAATTGTTAGATGTTTCTTTGTGTTCCATCCCCTCTCCTTGTTGTAGATGTGACGCTCTCTATGAATTAGAGGTTTCGTTTAACTAGAAATTGAGCTACCTCCAACTTTGATTTCTTGGACAGATGTGTTGTATCAAATCAGTATAATATAAGAAAGTTATTATTACAAATGATTTGTTAAAAAACGCATTGTTTTTCTTGAAAACATCGCAAATTTTGCTCCAACTAAATATTCCAAGATCGTCATCGTTGTAACTCTCATCCTCTCTTCAAAGTTTTGTGCACTTTGTTTGTGTTGGAGTTAGGGCCCCATAGGTCAAGCAGTAAGTTAGGGGGGAATTTAGGCCATACATGCCTTGGTAATGTCCCCATATACTTTGTGCGAAGGGGCAGCTGAAGAAGAGATGCGAGATGATCTCTTTAGTGGTTACACACAAGAAGTAATAAATTTGGGTTCCCTTCCAGTTTCATTTGCGTAGATCATGTGAGAATTCGGTCCTCCTGTGCTAGCTAGGTAAATAGCTTGATTTTTAAGGGCATTAAGCTTTCCAGAAACTTTCTTCCAGGTCTCTTCTAATCCCCATCTATAAATTCTAAATCGGTACACCGACTTCACCATGGAAATGGTTGCAGTGGTTAATTTCCATTCTCTTCGGTTTTCTCCTGCAACCCGGAGTTCAGTTAGGTGAATAGCTTGATTTGGGTTGTCTAGTTAGTGTTCAAGATGTTGACTGAACACCGACTAAAATGAAAATAATAATTAAAATTTTTTAGAGTTTTTAATGAAAAAATACAATGTTTTACGATTAACTCTATGATCAAAACGGCTTTTCAGATTAAGCTAGTTTTAGGTGTTTGTGGAAGACCGCTTTGCTTCATAAAGATGTTCTTGAGCAAAGTCTTCGAAGGGTCATTTTCCACCACAAAGTCCCAACTTTGGAGTCGAGAGTTCTTGTTTTGCTCCATAAAGGCCTATAAGGTTGCAACTTTGAACAAAATCATCTTTGAAATGCTATAAAAATTAACACCCAAAACACCTTTGAGGTCCTTGGGGTTAATTGAGAAAAGTTATATTTTTTCATTAAACTTTTTTTAAAAATTTAATTATTAATTTTTATTCTAGACAACAACATCAGTCAATATTCTGGATGTTGTCATTTTTGACAAATAAAGTGACTATGGCTCATCTTATTTTTACCAAAACTATGTATATATCAATTTTAAAGTGTAATTATCAAAATGGAGATTAAATTCACCTGTTTGACAGGTGGCATGTGTTGATGATATGACATCATGCCATGTCAGCAGCTACCACATAACAATGAGTTTATTAATTTTTTTTACTGTAATAAATATTTTATTTATCTCTTCAATTTTATTTTCTTTCATGTGTATACTACAGTACCATGGGTTTTTCTATTCACAGTATAAGACTATTGGGTTTACTGTTTTTATTTAGGGTTCAAGCTTTTGTTTTTAGATCCGATAGTACTGTAGTAAAATGGCGGCACTACTGTTCAAACGAAACTTAAAACACAAACATTAGAACCCAAAAAATACTACATTAGGATCCCACTCAGAACTCATATGGTCTCATACTGTATGAACAGTGCACATAGTATATTAGAATTCACCAACTTTTGCCAAAAGAAGAGACTTCCACTCACCCCCCAACATGTTCTATTATTTAGATTCCCTCATTTCCTAATTATACACCAAAATCAAGGACCCACAAACAAAAGGCTCACATATGATAAGAATGACACATAAATCCAATATTAATTTGTTATTTTAAAACCAGACCACACACACCTTGCAATGGTAGGTAATACAAGCTAAACATAGTCTACCCTACTGTCCTTTAATTCTCATTAGCAAATTGATTCTATAATCACCTGAAAGTAAAGACACCAACCACTTTATATATGCATGAAGTGGTTAGCACTCTCATCATAATTTTATCTTCAAAGCAAGTTTCCCACTCACTCAATTTATAGAACAAGCCAAATTAAATAAAAGAGGCACCAACCTTTTCATGTTTTTAAAGTGTCGAGAGGGTTTTCAAGATCTACATTCCGAGAGATCAAGGGAAACAGATTGAGCTTGATGACAGTTTCTGACGCACCACCGTCTAAAGAGGATGTCAAAGAAAGTCCGGGGGCTTTTCCTTGAACTCTTCGATGATCAAATCAGCAAGAGGATTATCGGAGGAGAAAAGAAGAGAAGAGAGGGTGAGAAAACGAGAGGAGGAGAGCTCTTCAGTAATGAAGAGAGAATTTATAATAATAACCAATACTGTCTTTCTTTCTGTTTTCCCAATCTTAAACACAAGCTTGAAGCTTTTGATATGCCATTAATGGCACAATGAAAACACTGGAAGAGAAGTAAGAAACTAAATGGAGATTGATCATACATCAACAGTGCAAGTAGAGACCTGCTTGAACTTGAGAGAGGGAGAGTAACCACTAGGTTTCCCATTGACAAAGGTGAGCAATGCCGGGCAGTTAACGTAGAGATGATAATGTCCAGAGATCCAAGACCCAACTTTCCATCTCAACCTCCCATCAATCTTGATGAACAACAACAGCAACCCTGCAGACTCATCCTGCGTTATGGCTTCACATAGGAATGGAGCTATTGGTATTGTATCTCCATACAAGAATGGCGACCATGCATCCACATCTCCATGCCCCTGTCATCAATCAAACATCATCCATAAATATATATGCATGCATGCATATACTGAAGTTATACGTATATACCTGATAAATGGGAGGGAGAGAGGAAGGAAGGGTGATTTGTTGAGACTTGTAGGAGATGTGGACGTTGAGGGTGTCGTAGTAGATGCCGACGTGGTCATTAGGGTTGTGGGAGGAGATGGTGAGTTGGATGATGGAGGAGAGGGTGGAGGAGGAGAGGTTGAACTGGAGGACGTTGGCGTTTTCGAGGAGGAACCGGGGTTTTGTCGGCCGGAGAGAGAGCCAGACGACAAGGATGATGAAGAGGATGATGAGGATAAAGGCAACAAGCGATGAGAAGATGTGGCGGTGGAGCTTGTGCCGCTTGCACTCGCAGGAGTCCTTGCCGGAGGTCATGGTGAGGAGTTGGAGAAGAAGAAGAGTGTGTTTAGTGGTTTAAGTGTTGGGAGATATAAGGGTGTTTCTAAGCATGATATTAAATTAGAGAGGTGGGAATTGGTGGCCTGGAAAGTAGAAAGCTACATCTCTTTGCTTTGTTTTGATTTGCTACCAAACATTGCAATGTCCCTACTTTTTATTACTTATCAAGGAATGCGAGGAAAAGTTTGATTGATGATCGATGATCAGTGATTGATCAACGTTTCGGTTCATTCCATACTTTACCTTCGAAGAATTCGCCTAACATACGATCGAGATCTTCGGGGGTGTATCGGATGTATTTCACAGGGTTCTTCCCACTCTCGATCATTGGCCTGATTAATCACAGAGGAAGAATGGAAATGGGTGATCATTCAACTTCAGCAGAACATGGCTATGATATTGAAGTTTATTGAAGTATTAGAACGCACCCGAAACGTTTCAGGAAAGACCTGTAGGCAGGTAAGAGAACTTCACCGACCGCAAGCCTCAAGGACTCGCGGAGTTCTTGATCAGGTACTGTCCACTGGGATTGTCTTTGATGGAGCTCCTCAAATTGGACATTGAAAGATTTGAACCTGTTAGTGTGAGGCACTGATTTGATCAGATTGAAGTTCATCCTAGGAAGGATTAGAAACAAGGGAGCACAGACCTGTCTTTTATGGTTGCTCTCGAGACTCCACTGGTACTACCTGTATCGTTACCTCCCATGCTGCCACTTCCACCAGAAGGCACACCTTGAAAAGTAAGGGTTTGCAGAATCTGGATTGGATTGAAATCCGACGAGCATGGTTTTAGCCATGAAGCACAAAATTATACAGTCAGTAGTTGAGGTTATGAACCAGAGTAAACCTTTGCCCATGCAAGCCTCTTGTATTGATTGGCATATTGTTGTACAATCCTTCGGTGTCTTTGAACCCAGTCATCACCTAATATGTCCTTCGCTTCAAACCTGAAATGATGGAAGTTCCATTGTTAAGTACAAATATATATTTTTTACCTTGGAAGGGATGATCAATTCTTCATGGATGACGCACCTGCGCACAGATCTGACCATATAATGAATGTTGTTCATAAGAAATAGATTGGTTAAAGCTTGGTCCTTGTATTGCTTTGATTTGCCATCCAAATTAGTTAGGAGAGCTTGCATTATCCTTGTAGTCAGAATCGCCAGTTGTGAATCTGATTCATGCCCAGTGTCAAACTCCTTGAAGAGCAGGTTCAGTGTAGTTTGATAGCTGCAGGTAGTCAAAAGGATATAATCATAGTAATTGGTCTTCATATTGATGGTACAAATCATTCAGATTCCGAAAGGAAAGGAAAATACTTACTCGAATAGAAATTTTACATAATTAAGGACATAGCTGGTCAAGGGGTGGACGGTTCCATCAAGAACGGTTGTTTTTGATGCATCCTTTTCGACTGCATCCTCAAAATCACTAAAGGTTTCTTGTGCAGTCTGGGCCAAGCGCTTAATCAAATAAAGTGCTGAATCCCGCATATCAAAACAAGCTTTTCCTTCAAAAATTGTTTCCATCTGATCAATAAATCCAAAATATCCAATTATGAAAACAATCTATATGCAATTCTGTTATGAAAAAGATGAAGATTATACTCATAGCAATGTCAGAATATTGTAATGGTTGTGTTTTTCCAAACCAAACTCCTTTGGTATTTATTTATATTATGTAACAGAATAAAAGATCAACCCATGAAGTTAGATGTATAAATAAATAAATAAATAAATAAATAAATAAATCATCATGTAAGAAAATATTATTTAAGAACCCGTTCTAAATAAAATCGTTATATACCACTCCACCCACAATTTAGCATGCCAAGAACATGTTGAAAATGTATTTGGGTGCAATGAAAGAGCATTTAGCATACCTCCCCATGAAGCTCACGCATTATCTCATACATGTCCAGAAGCACAAACAACTTTTCTGGCGATCTCTTACTTTTAGCAATAGCCTCTCCAAAACTAAGCAGAGTAGCTACGCTGTTGGCAGTGACATCGGCAAAACATTGTTCCTTGAGATTGTTATCAACAGTATCAAAGATTTCATTACAAATTTTTCGTTCTCCAGCAAAGAGCAGCTTGACCTGGTTTAAGCATAATTTGATGACTGAGGAAAACTATCACATTCTAGAAAGCTAACTTCAATATAATAAACCTTACTGCAATTCGCATGAAATGAATCCAGTTCCCAATTTTGGCCTCTAGGACTTCCCATTGCATCTTCTGTACATCATCTTTGTTCAGTCTCTCCACACCAAGTTTCCGGAGGCTCTGTTCTAAAGCTGAAGCACGGAAATCCCTGTATCCCAAAAATGACAAAATAAAGAAATAAATAAATACAAGTTGAATACACTCCCACTTCTTTAAGAAAAAAGAAGAATTTTTTCTTGAGGATTTAGGCCACCAAGTTTCCTGCATGATTGTCATTGACGAGTCCCCATAAGGCTTCTTTAGTTACTTTGAGTAGATATAGAAATATACCCATATATCTTTAGACATTGCTGATGGCGCCCAGCTTGAACCATTTGCTGAGCCAAGTCATGCAACAAAGGCACTATCCTTGGAGGAATGAGAGTTGGAGGCTTGTAAATGCCAGTCTCCAAGCTTTTCCCCTGATGCTCTGAGTTGCTTGTGGCGGCATAGTTTTTACCAATATCACCAGAATGGTCTGAAGGAGTCGGGCGTAAAGAGTTTGGAAGGCAATCAAACAGGCGATCAGGCTCCACAGGTTTGCTGAAACAGAAACAAAGGGATGATCTTAAGCTATTTACCTAACAATGGCTCCTAATATACAAGCAAAAAATTTAGCATTCTAATATGACATTTCCCAGCAGAACCACATATCATGTTTAGAACTCTACAAACAACCAACATTCATCGACAATCATACTACAAACCAGTTCAGATTTCATAGAAGAACAAAATTCTTCAACATGAGGTCCCAATGCCATTCCTTAATTCATATGAAATAGACTCGCGAAACGAAAGATTATCCACATAAACAGGAAACAGACAGACCTGTAATTAGAGAGGAGCTGCTTGAATTCCTCCTCAAGCTTCAGAATGGCCTTGGAAAGCAAATTATTAACATGGTTAAGCACTCCATCACTACTCATTAAGCTCTTATAGGAGCTGAAAAACTTGGCAATCTTTCTCAACTGATCAACAGCTTCCAAGAAACTTTCAAGGTCTTCATGTGGCCCTCTCAGTATCTTGGCCTCAGCCTACAAAATTCAAAACATTTTTTTTTTTTCAAATTGAATCCATTTTATTCCATGTCTAACCCTAAATTAGCAAACAGGAACATCAGTCCACCACAAATAGAGAAACAAAAAGGGGCAAAACCTGCCGGGAGAGATCGAACTGAGCCAGGATAACCTCCGCCGCCTTCAATGTCCTGTTGATGTTCTCATGTGCCATTCTAATAGAACGAGTCCGCACCTGAATCTCAACAGATATAAATTAATCTAAAAACGTTCGCAAAATTGCAACTTTTTGCCCTAAAAACGTGAAATTTCAACGGAGGAACCTGGGTGGGGCGCATGGCGGTGTCGAGAGCGGAGAGGCGGTGGTCGAAGGAACCAAGGATGGCGACCATGCTCTCAGTGTTGGCCTGGCTCTTCTGCAAGGACTCTCTCAGCAGCGTCGCCTTCTCGGCGAGCATCTCCATGGTCCCTCGTGGGGCGGTCATTCTCCGAAAACAGTAGCCTTGTTACAGGCGCTATGTGTCTCCTTGCTTCCCTCGTTGTAAGCTTGAATGCCTGGCCAGCCATTGCTAGGGTTTGCGTGGAGGCAGTGGAGAAGAAAGCGGAGGTGGAGGTCCGTTCTTCGTGGTATCCACTCTCAATGGTGTCGACCGCTTCCGGCTCCGTGACTCCTTTTTTACACTTCACACCCTCTCAAAATCTCTAATTCTTTATTTTATCTTTTTTCTGTGAATATACCCCTGTAAAATTTCATAATTATTTTAAGTTTTTTTTGTCTATACAGCCCTCTAAAACTTTCAAATTATAAACGTGTAACACTATAAATAAATTGATGTATTAGATAATGAACTATTGGTTCGTTGCTTTTTTCTTGGGGGAGGTGTGTAGAGGTGTAAAGTAAATAGGGTTTTCGGTGGGGTTTGGTTAAAGGAGAAATCGTATTAAATAGTGCCATGAACTAATAAATAATTATCTCTTGATATATACCACATGTTTCTGATTTTATTATGTGTATATATACTTTGGTTAACATCAATGTAAAAAGAGTATTACACTTTTAACATATATACCCTTGAATTCAAGTTTGGTTAATTATAAAGGTATTTCCTCTGTTCATGGTTTAAATTAAACTATAGTTAAGGTTTTTGGACATACAATAATTAATAGATCTTAAAAAAAAAAATCATGCCAAGAAGAGCTCCCAGCCAAGCGCCTCCATGGTGGTGCTCATGACGGAGTTGCGTAGATCACCAGAACATAGAACCGATGAGATCATGGCACGCGTTTGGAAGTGAAAGACAACACTAGAGGGGAATGGTATCGGCAATTAGGCCGACAAAGTCATTTCCCGGCCGTGTGAAGGGCCGAGAAGCACCAGCAGCACATGGCAGAAGAACCTTTCCTATGCTAGAGTAGTGGAAGGAGAGGGGAGCCGAATTTCATCAATTTGGCTCTCACAATTCCTCATCGATCACCAGAGGAGAGCTATGATGAGGGCGAATGGGCCAATGTCTGACATTGCTAAAACAATACCGAGAACCCTCGATGGCTAGAGCAACGATAGGAGCTCCAACGTCATTCACTACCCATCATTCAAACGCCAACAGGGCCCGTCATGTGATCAATGCTTGAGGCCAGGCTATAAAGTTGACGAATGTCACAAAGTGATGACATGCCATAACTATGGTGGTTCCAACCATACCACAAGTGAATGTAGAAGAGACAAAGTTGCAAAGCATAGGGAAAAGCCAGATAGGCACCAAGGTATTATGAAAACCAGTAGAGGACCTGTTGAATCTGATCATCAACCACGACCAAGGAACCCCTATGATTGAAGCTCGTTAGAGAGGAAAATAGAGCACAACGTCCACCATATCTCTCACTCACTAGACAATGAGATGGTGAAGGAGAAAGAGGTGTTTAAGAGCTTCTCTGTTGCAACCATAACAGAGCTCAAGGAACGTACGGTGGGCAGCAACACGCTCGCAGCCACTCTCCGAGAATCACTTAACTAGAACTAGCATTGAAGCTCCAAGCAATTCTGTGATGGGCGTTTTATTGTGTCTTGCCTATTACCTGAGGAAGCTCATGAGATCGAGTGTGGGGATCATCTACCTCTCAAAACTCAGCCTGAATTTTGAGCCATGGATGATCGATCTTTAGTTGCTGGAGAAGGCGGAGGGGAAGCGGCGATGGGTCTTGATAAAGGGCCTCCCCTTCTTCTACTGGTATAAGGACATTGCAACCCGTCTCCTGAAGCCAATCAACGAACTCATTTTTGTGGACGAGCGGGGTACTACATATGCCGATGATGTCTGGGCCATCGTCAGAATCCAACAAGGAAAACATTTCCCAGCCATGATTAAAGCGAGTATTGGTAGCTTGAAGCATACCTTTGCAATGGAGATGGAGAGGGGACAATCAATGCTACCCAGGGAGGCCAACAAGGATTAGTCAGAGCAGTTGTTAGTTCCATCCTCGACGAGGACCTCGTGACGAGGGGAAACCCAATCATACAAGATCAAAAGGTTAGAGAAACGTCGCCTGACAAGAGAGGAGAAAGGGAAAGGTGGGAAAGGTATTATGGCAGAAAAAGGTGGATCGTTGGAGAGACAGTAATGGTTATCATCGGTAAGAATTGTTATCAGGGACGACGGGCGACAATCCACCAATCTAGATAGGGAGGAGAACAACAAGGATTGATTCCAAGCTTCCCATCATTTTGTGGGTCTAAGGGTTGCGCAAATAGGAGTATAGATCCCACCGATAGGCGATCAACCTTATACTGTCACATCACCGGCTGAATCAATGCACAGGGTTGAGACATTGTATGGACAAAGGTGACACTCTCCATCTTACGATAGGCTCACAGGTGCTGACAAAGTAGTTGACGAGGATAACTTACACAACATGGCTGAGCTTTTCACCACATTGGCAGCGGACGATCTCGACGAGCAAGAGGATGCCGCGTAGACGCTAAGTTGGCCATCTGAGGAAGCATAAGATAGCTCGCTTGCCACGAGTGCACCATCTTCTGAGTTGGTGCCTAGTTGCAAAAGCCCAACGAACCACAAAACACCAATAGGAGGAAGCAGGGCCACGATGGGTGCTTAGTTCACTCACCCACGAGCGTGATGAGACGTGGACTAACTACTCCGAAAGGCACATGAAGAGAAGGAGGACCCAACGACCCACCATTAAGGATGGCCTTAAGGACGAGCCGGCTCAGGATGACCAGAATGTCCCAAAAGAGCCTATTAACATTGTATTGTATTGGGCTCAGACATGAATCCGGCCCAATCTAAAGGGTAAGTAAATATCATTGAAAAAAAGAAATTATTTAATTAAAGGCCTATCAAACCAATTAAACTACACCACCTCTAATGATAATGCCAATGATAATCAATTAAACCTAATGACACCGAAAGGAATAGTTCCCCAATTAACAAGGACCACTAGCCCACTCCCTACCAATGGTCAACAAATAATCAAAATAGAATTTTTCCTATATATTTTTTATATCTTTGTCCCATTAGATATTTTCATGTTTTTTTTTTTTATAAAAAAAACTTGGGATATTTCGAAAATATCAATGTCATATTTTTTATTTGAAAAAATATAAAACAAAAATAATAAAGCATCAAAATGCATGGTAAATCTAGCCACTACACTATAGATAAGAACGCCACATCAACATTGACGGCTGTGAGTTTTGAACCATTTTGAACCATTGAATCTCATACAAGTGGATGCCATCATCTAAACACATTGGCTGGCTGATGTTACACCTGGTATCACAACAAGAAGACAATCACTGACCTTTTTTTTTTTTCTTTTTTTTAAAAAAAAAATGACAAACACCCCCCTCCCTCCCTCCCTCCCCCAAAACTTAGTTACTATACACACATGTGCCCTTATCTTGTGCAGGTTTTGTTTTTTTTTTGAAATTAACTAACAAGTAACCTTATAAAAAATTTAAAAAATGAGCAACAACTCAATTTAAAAAATGAGCACAGTTGTACTAAAAAAAACTCAAAATGTTACATACAAAGCAAATTGTGCCCCTTATGTAAGAGAGGATTCTACTATGGAGCAAGTTGATGTAAAGTAGTGGTACTGTGATATCGCTAGGATGAGAGGTTTTTGATAAGTTTTAATTTTTATTTATTCAGAAAAAACAGAATAAAATTATTTTTTTTTTCAAAAAAATGGTGAGCTTTGACTAAACTTGAAAGGAAAGCAACAGAAGCAGCGAGAGATCTCAAAAATATCTAAGATCTCGCGATGGAATTAGATCTAACTAAATGAGTGGTTCAAGATGATGCCACGTGTCAACCAATCCCCCGCCTTCTCTAATTGTTTTTTATTTCGCTGACGTGGCACCAATCCCATGAGATATTATTCTTCGCTTCACTTTCTCTTCTCCTCCCCTTCGCTTCTCTTCCTACAATCAATGGCGGACGAGGCTCCATCCACCGTCCATCCTTCATCCGACGGCGGAGGCGGCTCATCCTCCTCGCGGCTCGTCCGATGGGAGCGCTTCCTCCACCGGCCCTCCCTCCGTGTTCTCCTCGTCGAGAACGATGACTCCACTCGCCACATCGTCGCCGCCCTTCTCCGCAAATGCGGATACCATGGTAATCTCCTTCTCCTCTCCTTTCGATCGATTGTGGCGATTGTTTTGGTGCGGGGTTTTTGATTTCTCGATTTGGTGATTGTTTCAGTGGCGGCGGCGGGGGATGGATTGAAGGCCTGGGAGTTCATGAGGGACAAGCCGTTTCGCTTTGATTTGGTTCTCGCGGAGGTCGCCATCCCCTCGCTTTCCGGCATCGATTTGCTCTCCAGGATCATGGCCTCTGAGGATTGTAAGAATATCCCCGTTATTAGTAAGTGGATCTTCTTCTTCCCTTATTAGCAGAATCGAGCTCTTGTTTTTCATCAATTGAAGCTGTGAATTTCAGTAATATGTTAAAGTTGTGATTTTTAATGTTTACATGCTGTTTGTGATGTAAAATGATGTGATTGTGAATTGGTACTGTGCTTGTCCTGTGTTTCAGTGATGTCTACTCATGATTCTGTAAACGTGGTCCTCAAGTGCATGCTCAAGGGAGCTGTGGATTTTCTTGTGAAGCCAGTTAGGAAGAATGAGCTGAGGAATTTATGGCAACATGTTTGGAGAAAGAATTGTGTATGTGCATTGATTTGCTACACCAATCTCTTCTATTATTCATTTCCATCTTTTTGTGTGCATGTTTTGATTGACTGATAATGTCATGGTTTCATTCAGTTGAGCAGGCATGCAAATGCTTCGGATAACAATGCGGCTAGTAATCATATTAGTGCAAATGTTGCTGAGGGGTCAGAAACTGGGGAGAACAGTGGTGAAGGGAAATATGTTCAAGTAAGTTCTTCGAGAATCTTTCATCTTGTTTTTCCAGGAAATTGCATTGGTAACACTAGAAGAATGTGATGAGCTTTGCGAGTTATCTGTTTCCAAATGAATGTCTTAATTTTTCAGTCTTTAGTTTATCAGTCATTAATCTGGTATCTGACTGTCTTTATCATGGGATATTGTTCATTTGAACAGAGTGCAGGGACCAAACCAGAGCTGGAAACTGAAAGGGTGAAAGAGCATATAGATCCACATCTAGTTGAGGGGGGAAATTCTAACAGTGAAGAAGAGGCAAAATCGGGGCAACCTAACCATGATATAAACTATACTGGAAAAAATAGAGGTTGTTACAGTTTTCTTCTTGTTGCTCGCAAGTTTAAAGCGGGCTAGTTTAATCCTTGGGTAATGTTGGTATGTTTTTCAGATAAATGTGTTGCAGATGCTGTTGTTGTCAGAGGAAATCTGCCTGTTCAAGATTCTGGTACAGACCAGATAGCTGAATGTTCATATAAAATATTACCATTTAGGGTGGATGCTTCAAGTCCTACGAGATGTATAAAGGAAGCCAATGTTGATCCTGGTTCATATTGTCAAAATAAGCCTCTAAACGAACCATCTCGAGGTATGGGTGGCTTTATAGAAACAATAGTAGAAGTTAAATGCAGCTTTTCAATATTGTAAATAGTGTGTTAAAGGAAGTTATTTTGGTTTCTGCAGAATCATCTCAAGACAAGGATGAACTCAATGTTGCATCACCCCCTTTGTGGGAGCTCTCTTTGAGAAGGCGGGAATTTAGAGAGAGGCATAAGTTGAATCATTCACATTCTTCAGCATTCTCAAGGTACTTTGATCTGAATTACCCTTTGAATATAATTAAACTTTATGTGGGTTATTTTTTATTTTTTTATTTTTTATTTTTATTTTATCAACAAAACTCCCTATAAAATTTTAGTTCTTGATTTAAAACTGGTCAGGAGTGAAGGGAAATTATATTATTTGATTTTATGAGGTTAGCTGAATTGTATATGCCATTTTATGGTTCAGATATTTTGAATTATGGCTTCTTGGTTTACTTGGATAAGAGACCAAGAGAGCTTCACTATGCATGCTCGCATGAGTTGCTTTCCCTTGATTATGGAATCAAAGATCGTACTAATTTGCACAACTTCATTTCTTTGTCTGTTGAAGTTTGAGGCAGATTAATATGTTACCATAGATTTGCCTTAACTTTTGTAGAAAAAATGGCCCTGATGGTCAAGTAGTATTATTATTATAATGCAACTTTAACGTCTGATACTCAAGCTTACTATAACTTGTGCAATATGCGTGATTTTGAACTAAGCTCCTGAGCATGTTTTGTTTGCATGTACTGAATTCTTTTGCAGATATGGTGTTAAGGTGATTAATCCTTCCGATCCAAAACTGAATTCTTCAGTATTAGACATCAGAAGCAATGAATGTACTGATCAAAGCCTCACACCCCCACAATCAACTAATCATGAGAATGATAATCACAAGCCCACACCCCTTTCTCCCAAGGAGAAGCTGCCCTCCGCTCAGGTCATTGAAGGGGAGGCTCTAATGCGTTATCAGCTCTCTACCCATGGCTACAAGGATGCCGGCGGCCTTTCGTCTTCTCATCCACCTAGAGAGAATGCCTTTGTTGGTTGTTCTGCCTCTGGAGAGGATTCCGTTTCTCATCACCATCAAGTAGGGTTTATGCCATTACCAATCTCTACTGGAGCAACACATTACCATACCTTTTACCCCGGGTACAATGGCATTTTGCAACCAGTGTTCTATTGTGAGCATTCTTTATCACCACATGCTTCGACCGCAGTTGATAGAGTTAGATATCCTATTTCTTCTCATCAATCTGGTCTCTGTGATAATCATGTTAGTAATGATCTCCCTTCTATGAAATTTCACCACCCTGGAGAGTGTCATCGGCCTTATCATGCATCTCAACCAAGTGATGTGAAACTAGAAAACAGAGCATCATCATGTCCTCAGGAGCAAACCAACCAAAATGGAAACTCTGGCTATGATATATTCAATGGTACTAGAAGCAATGGTAGTGAGGAAACAACAGATGTTGTAATGTCAATGAGAAATGCTCCAGAGAATGGGAATGAGGGTAATTTTCAAAACCGCAATAAGGAAGCCTTGGAAAGTGATCATTCTCGGCGTGCCGCTGCCTTGATTAAATTTAGGTTGAAAAGGAAAGACAGATGCTTCCAAAAAAAGGTAATTCTAAGATGCCTGACCTTGCATTGACTTTTTTTGTTTATGTAGCTGCTCCCTTTCAGATTGTGCTGGAGTCCTCAAGTATTGTTGGATTTCGTAAGGGCTAAACACCATTAACTAAAAATTTGAATATAAGTATGATCAAGTTTATTAATTATGCAAGTATCAAAGTTTGTTGTCTCTGCTTGAAATCAAGCAGGGAGATACATGCAAAGAGCTCCTTTTACTGTTTTTAGCATTGGACAGCTGATTTGTTTTTTCTTATTGTGATAACTAGCTTTTACAGGAACAGAAATATCAAAATTCCAAGCCTCACAAGTATTTATGTTTTGCTGGACAGGTTAGATATTACAGTAGGCAAAAGCTTGCCGAACAACGGCCAAGGGTGAAAGGGCAATTTGTACGACAAAAAAACCTGGAATCCTCAACAGCAACAGATGCAGAAGAGTGATTACTGTATAATATTCTTTTGGGGGGGCTTTTGTTTCCATTCATGGAAAGTTAAAGAGTTGAGAAGGAAAGGTACAAAGCTTTCCTTCTCTCCATCACTCTTTGTTGTAATCAGTTGTTGTGGCTAGTTACATTAATAGTCTCTTCATCACCTTATAATGTACCAAGTTTTACTCCATTGATAACAGAGAACATGTCCTCATAGATATACAAAGATCTCAACTTCACTTTCAGGCCATGATCTTGTTTTTTGGATCTTAGCATTACAAAGTCTTCCTGTGCTTTCAACATCTCAGTTACATTTTATGGGTCGGTACACTATGATCAAAGTCGCTTAACTATAGATCTTCAACTCCCAAAGGCAAGGTATGTATGTACTTGAAACATGAATTTCATATTTCACACAGTATCATCCTGCATACTGAATGTGTGATATTGATTTCTTATTCCGACATTTTGGTAGTCAAAGAGGAAACCTCAATTGTTAATCCCATTGAAGCTTCGAAAAAAAATCTTCTAAACATCTCCAGACCTGTAAACCAAGAATGACTTGCTGCGGCAGTAACTAAATGCTAATGCATACCCCGCGGATGTTGGAGGAGAGAATGCACATTCAGAGTGTTCTAACTGTTTATCAGAGCAAAAACTCTTCCTGCAAATCAGAATGGATCGTAATATGATTACTTCTTTATGATCTTATATGAAGTACATAGCATTGCTTGTAAACTTGGATTACCTCATGGCATCCAATAACTTAGAGGCGATTCCTTTTCGTCGGTGACAAGGAACAACCCAAATGGCTCTAACACCGCAACGAGCTGGTAGAGCTTTCTCCTCGCAGAGAACTGCTCCATTAACCCATTGATCTGTTTCGCAATTGTTTGTCGCTTTGCATTTCTTTACAACTTCCACATGAAAATCTACGTCTCCAAATCGAAGAAGACTTTTATTCGGTCTTCTGGAATCAGATTTTTCAACTGTGTCATTGCTATTTTTGTCATCGGGATGTGAGATGACCCTATGGGCTCTTTTTATTGGTTCAGCAACAAGGCAACCGACAACCCGATGACCTGAAACACAAAGGTATGCCTACAAGAAAAACATTGAACATTAGATGAACTGCAGCTGTTCAAACTTCAAACATAAACATTAAAAGCTTTACTTTGCAGAGTTTATGAAGAAGCTCTCCATCAGCAAATCCAAGCTCCTTTTCTATGAACTTGATTACCTTTTGAAGCTGAAAAACATCGAAAGGCATCAAACAGAGCATGTTTAATCGAACAAACAACATCAAGATCAAACCTTGCGCTTGTGAGCCTGTGGATCTTCATCGACAACCATCAGAATCCGGTCTCGGGTATCACCAGGTGCGGAGACAACTCTCTCATTACCCCAACCCTTTTCATAGAACAAACACATCAGAATGATCATTGGTAGAAAACACAAAATCCAATCAATGAAAGAATCATCATCACCACCTTGAATCGAATCCCCTCGTAGTACTCCTTGTGGAACTCCTTGTGAACCTTCTCATCATCCTCTTCTCCCCTTGCATACATCAATCCACACACATTGCAAGTGTGCAGTAGGAAATCAGATTGTCCCAATTCCAAATGATACTGAGCATAGCTTCTCTTCTTGTTGAGAATCTTCTTAGAAGCTGTTCTCTTTGATCCAGGCTTTGCTGGTTCTAGATTCAACTCCTCCTTTTCCCTATAATCAATCGAGTTTCTTATTCCAAGAACCCTAATTTATGATTTATGATCCCAATCACAAATTACAGCAAAAAAAATCAATCAGTACCTCTGGAGATCAAATTCACCTTTGGGCTGCAGGGGTTGCTCCAGCGTTTTGAGATCAGAGGGCTTGAAGAAAGCGCTGATCTTTCGCTGCGGCATCGCCTGATGAGCTCCCAAGAAGCACAAAGCTCTCTGTTTTCCTACTTAAGATCTAATTCCCGCCATTTTTCCCTTGTTCCCGCCATTAAATTTTCAATTTTTCCCCAAAATTTTCCAATTTTGAAAAATGTTTAAATATCATATTATATATAAGAAAAAAACATCCATTATTTTATTTCTAATTAAAAAAAGCGAGTTTTCTCATCTCAAAGTTCAAACCGAAACGATCATCTCTGCAATCTCTTCCATCCGTCGGACGACGAGCTTCGCCACCACCTCCGGCGAGAACCTCTGAACCATGTCCTCCCTGGCCCTCCTCCCCTTCCTCCTCGCCTCCTCCCCATTCTCAACCACCCGCCTCATCAGAACCCTCAACCCATCCCTCGCCGGCTCCGCCCACCGGTGCCCGACGAACGCCCCTTCCTCCACCTCACTCATCCTCTCCACCGCTACCAGGTACCCATTCTCCTCCGTCAAGTACTCCGTCGGCCCCGACCAGTTCGTCACGATCACCGGCAACCCCATCGCCATCGCCTCCACCACCGGCCGCCCCCACCCCTCCCCTCTCGACGGCAGCACAAACGCGTCCGCCGCCTTGTAAACCCTCGGCATGTGAATCTCTGGAACATGAACATCAATCACAAACACCGCCGCCCATCCACTCTCCGGCTCTTCAATCCCACATTCCTCCACGAAATCAACAATCTTGGTTCTGAATCCATCGTCGGAGTGGTACGCGTTGACTAACAAGTAAAGCGCCACCTCGTCGGCGCCGGAGAACTCTCTCAAGTACGCGCCGAGCAGCACGTCCCACCCTTTTCTCTTCTCCCACTTAAACACACTAAGAAATTTGAACTTCTTCTCGCCGGAGGCGCCCAAGACCGGAGCTTTCCCGGTGAGGAGCAGAGCTTCGTGCTTGGACGGATCGAAGAAGTGGACGTCGACGGGCTGCACCATCTTCACCACCTTCGACGGCTCCACGCCGCTGCGGATGAAAGTCGAGACATGGAACTCAGTGGGCACCCAGACTTCGTCCATGCGGTTGCAGCGCTTGACGTGCTCGGCATTGAGCCGGTCGGTCTCGAACATTGTCCGGCCGATGACGAACAAGGGCTTGTCTTTTCCGTACCCCGCCGGCGGGCAGGGGAACGTCTCGAACAACGGCGGGTACCAAGCGCCGGGCTCGCTGTGGCACACCACGATTGCGCGGCTTGTCGCGCATGGAGTGGCGTGGAGTTTGAAGGCTAAGGATTGGGAGTGTTGGGAGAGGCCGTGCCAGAATTGGGGGTTTTGGAGATCCCCATGGTGGTCGATCTTGAGCTTGAGGTTCATGCTGGTGTTTTGGAGCGCGTTGACGAAGGACCAGGCTTCGGAGCTGTAGCCGCCGCCGGAGAGGAACGGGGCCATCCATCGAACACATTGCGGGCGTGATGAGTTCGGTGGTGTTCGCTCGGGTTTGGTGAGATAGAGAGCAAGGAGGAGAGCAACAATGGCTGATACGCAGATCATCAAAACATTATTCATCTTTCTTTCGTTGACTTCTGGTTGACCTTGAGGATTCATGCCGGATTTTGGTCGCCAGATCGAACGAACATTACAACAAGCTTTCATGTTTGATTTTGATACTACTTATATATATATATTATTTAATTTCCGAAAAATTAGAAGAATATTCTAGAATATTCCACGTAAGACGCGTAATCTAGTGATGGGCCCTACCGCAACGTCTCTCCATATCTCTCTGCCGCAGCTTCGCCGTTGGTGATGTCGTGAGGCGTCCACACACGATCCGAAGCTCTGGGAAAAAGCGAAACCCTAACCCTAGCGATGATCAACCTCGGGATGGAGCAGCGACCGCCGAACTCCGACCCAACGGAGAAGGCGATTTCTTTTATCTCTCGGGGCTGGCGCGAGGTCCGTGACTCCGCTGGAGCGGACCTGCAGCTTATGCGGGCGCGCGCTCGATCTTTCAAGAACCTCGCGGACCGTGAGTTTGAGAATTTCCTTAACTCGGCTTCGCCTTTCTCTGCCTCGGCAGCGGAAGTCCCTCTCGCGGAGCTTGATTTCGTTAAGCGTATCCAGCCCAAGCTCTCCGAGATACGCCGCGCGTACTCCTCCCCGGATTTCAGCCGGAAGGTCCTCGAGAAATGGAGTCCCAGGACCCGGATCCACCTTGATTTGTCGGGGATTAGGAAGGCGATTGTTTCCGAGGTGGATGAGAACAGGGGTATTTGGGATTTGGGGGAAGGTGGGAGAAAGAGCAATGGGAGAAGTCTTCGCTGGAAGGAGCGGGAGGGGAAGAAGGAGGGGGACACGGAGTGGGAGCTTATCCGGATCTTGAAGACGGGTCTGAAGGAATTTGAGCGGAAGAGCCATTCAAATGATATTTTCTGGGAGATCGAGAGGAAGAGCAGCGAGTTCGTTGAGAAAGTGAAATTAAGCCTGGTGATGAATCTTATCTTGCCTTCTTTTTACCTGAATTTGTCCGCCTTTAATTTCTAGAGGATTATTCATTGAACATGCATAAATATTGAAACTTAGTATCAAAATTCTTGTGACTAGATGATGTGCTTAGATTGAGGAAACTGAGAAAGGGAAAAGGATAAGCAAGTGAATATGAACAAGAATGCATTCATATTCTTTTCTTAATGAATCTTTTTATGACATCAGGTATTCAGTTCTATGATTTGTGTTTGCATGAATGTCATCTGAGTTTGTTTCATATCTTAGAGGCATTATAATAAGTAGGATCTTGATACTGAATGAAGCACTATCTGGTCATTTCCTGTCCTGGGTAATTCCCTTCCATGGTTTTGGTGGTTGCTTTGTCTTTAGTTCATTTCGTATGGTAAGTTTGATACAACTGTCTGGAGATATGTGTCAACCTGATTTTCTTTACTGGTTCAACTAACTTGACTTCTCGTGTTATGTGAAAATAGGAAAAATGAGGTTAAGTTTGCTATGGATTTGTAAGAAGAAACTTAAATATGATTCAATGTTTTCTTTTCTTGTGCTAGCTGTTAATATGACTATCTGTTCACTGCTGGTGTACAAATTTAAAATAAATGATGCTTGACTTAGACATGCCATATAGTATTTTTTTTTTGACAAATGTGACAAGCACCTCCCGAAAGTGAGGGGCAGACAACGTGACACCTTTGCATACATGCCCTCACCTTGCGGTCATGGGGTTCGAATCTGGGATTGTTCCAACCAACGAAGCCCTATATAAGGGATCCGATACCAATAGACCAAGAGGTTGTTGGTGACATGCCATAAAGTTTTAGTTTGAATTTAGTCTGGCACAATGTAGACATTTTAATAGTTGGATTTGTAAGTTTATAACACAGTTTTTTAATTATTCTCTCATTTCTTTTGCAGAAATCAATTTGTAAGGAGCCTCAAGAATCTAAGGTTTGCATTTATACTGGATACTGTATGTAAATGTTCATCATTCCATTTATTGCACATGAGGTGACATTTTCACTTCTTTCATGGATTATAATATGAAGATTCTAAAAAAAAAAAAAAAACTAATTTGTTCCTAGTTTTCACATTTCCTCAATTTTGGTCGCTCTTTTTTCTTTGCTGCCAAACATCTTATCATAATTCTGCTTGCTTAACAATTGTGTTTAATTGATCAGGCTTTCTAACCCTTTGGGAAACTTCCATCCTTACTTGCTGCAGGATGTTCCACCATTAGATGCCCCTGAACTCTTGGCCTATCTAGTCAAGCAATCTGCCCCATTATTGGATCAACTCGGTGTAAAAAGAGGTAAAAACTACCCTTATCTTGTATACCTATTCCATGATTCTTTCTTTTTAACTGCTCGAAAAACTGTAGGCCTAAAAAGAAAGAATGGTCTCTTAATTAGTGAGAGTCATACTCTTTTGAAAGGAATATGTACTTTTCCATGTTCAATATGGAAGGTTGTAAGGATTTTGCTGCATGAAATAATCTATAGTTTTGTACATAAACCCATAAGTGCCATAGTTTTTGGGTCTCATTTAGGTGTTGATTTTGTATCTATACTCATGATTGATCTTGATTTGTCATGCTTCACTTTGCATTTCGGTAACTTAGCAGGATTTAACTAGCTGGGTGGGTTTTTCTGATATTTTGTCGACTTGGCCTTTTTCATCAAAATATTTACTGAATCTAGAGTTTATTGGGTTAAACATTATACATATTTCTTAAAAAAAATTGTATCAGAGTTGTGGATTTAGCAATGTAATATCAAATAAGAACTACCATCTTGAACTGCAAACCTTGGTGACCTGCATTTATTCAAAAACTAAACTATGAATAAGAAACAATATGCTTTAATGGAGCTATGTGATTCTTGCATAATGGAACTTATTTTTATTCTGCAGACATCTGTGACAAAATAGTGGAGGCTTTGTGCAGTGGCAGGAAAGATCAGCTCCTGCCCTATTCCCTTTCTGCGAACAATACATCCTTGCTCCAAGATGAGAACATCCACAATGAACTTGACTTGAGAATAGCAAGTGTACTTCAAAGTACAGGGCATCACTATGAAGGTGGATTTTGGACTGACCTCACGAAGCATGAAATCGATGATGAGAAGAGACATGTTGCAATAGTCACAACCGCCAGTCTTCCATGGATGACGGGCACTGCTGTTAATCCTCTTTTTCGAGCAGCTTACCTAGCTCAATCTGCAAAACAAAAAGTGACTTTATTGGTACCTTGGTTATGCAAGCCAGATCAGGAGTTGGTTTATCCTAACAGCCTGACTTTTAGATCCCCAGATGAACAGGAAGCTTATATTCGCAATTGGGTGGAAGAGAGGGTTGGTTTTAAGGCTGATTTTAAGATATCCTTTTATCCCGGGAAGGTACTTGTATGATTCATTATTTGGTTTATGCTCTTATGGGGAAATTTAACCATATATCGCACATCTATTTTATTTTGTTTTAGTTCTCAAAAGAAAGGCGGAGCATAATACCTGCTGGTGACACTTCACAATTCATTTCTCCCAAGGAAGCTGATATTGCAATACTAGAAGAGCCAGAGCACCTAAACTGGTACCATCATGGTACACGTTGGACTGACAAATTTAATCATGTTGTTGGTGTTGTCCACACAAATTACTTGGAGTACATCAAGAGGGAAAAGTATGGGGCTTTCCAAGCTTTTCTCGTCAAACACATAAACAATTGGGTTACCAGAGCATACTGCCAGAAGGTATCACTTCCATATCTCAATGATATATTGCTTTCATTATAATTTTTTTATTTAACTAAAGAAGCTGCTATATTGTCTGTTTAAAGTTGAGAATCACTGTGTTGCTGGTTATTTTTCCTATCCATACACGTTCTTATTTGCTTTCTGAATTAGTGAGAGTAGAAAGCATCGAGTTTTGATTTTTGACTCATAAGAATGTCAATCATGCAGGTTCTTCGCCTTTCTGCAGCTACTCAGGATCTGCCCAAGTCAGTCATTTGCAATGTTCATGGTGTGAACCCCAAATTTCTTAAGATTGGAGACAAAATGACAGCTGAGAGAGAACGGGGGGAGCAGTCATTTTCCAAAGGGGCATATTTCTTGGGTAAGATGGTCTGGGCAAAAGGCTACCGGGAATTGATTGATCTCCTATCAAAGCACAAACAAGATTTGGAAGGTTTCAATTTAGATGTGTATGGAAACGGGGAGGACTCACTTGAAGTACAATCCGCCGCCAAAAAGTTGGAGCTGAATCTGAACTTCCTTAAAGGAAGGGATCATGCTGATGATTCACTACACGGGTATTTAACCCAGCAGAATGATCTAGTAATGCACTCCAGCTGCTTCTTTAGTATCTGTGCTGATGATCGGATTTTTGTTTTCAGGTATAAGGTTTTCATAAACCCCAGTATCAGTGACGTCCTCTGCACAGCAACAGCTGAAGCTCTTGCCATGGGAAAGTTTGTTATCTGTGCAGACCACCCATCGAATGAGTTCTTCAGGGCATTCCCCAACTGCTTGACTTACAAGACATCACAGGATTTCGTGGCAAGAGTGAGAGAGGCTTTGGAAAGTGAACCTCATCCCTTAACCCCCGAGCAGAGATATGATTTATCATGGGAGGCAGCAACTCAAAGATTTCTGCAGACCTCTGAGCTTGACAAAGTTCTGGTAAGCAACAATGGCGAGTCCACAAACCCCATAAATACCACAAGGATCAAGAAATCAATCTCCATGCCAAGTTTGTCCGAAGCTGTGGATGGTGGACTAGCCTTTGCACACTACTGTTTCACAGGGAGCGAGATCCTGAGGTTGGCAACCGGTGCAATACCAGGCACAAGAGACTATAACAAGCAACATTGTGTTGATTTGCATCTCTTGCCACCGCAGGTTCAGAATCCCATATACGGCTGGTAGCTAACCTTTTGTGCATATTTCAATCATCTTTCACTTGTATATGCCCCTTTTTCCCGTCAAAATCCACCGAGCCTCATTCAGGCAGTGTAACATACCCGATGTATACCAGTATGAACATCTTTTAACCATAACTATTCTACATATACAAGTTCAGTTTTTGTGTTAATTCCATTTGTTATCTTTTTCGTTTGTTTTTGACAGAGCTATATGGAGATGCCAACCTCATCTAGTATGAAATTAAGGCTCAGTTGTTGTTGTTATCTTTTTCGCTCGTGTCTATTTATTATTCATCACATTGAAGTGCAAAATCTCAAGCAGGTTTGTTCACTTGTGTGCATTTGGAGGCTCCCATGGTATCAACAACAACAGTCTGTTCATACCTCCGAATGGTGGCCCAGGTGGATATCACACTAACTCTTGTTAACCTTAGTGGAAGGCAACAAAAAGAAGAGAGACTCATCCACTCAGAACAAGATCTTGTATGATTGTGCCCTGCCAAAGGCAGCACCCAAGGTACCATTTCAAGCATGAGCAAGGACATGAGAGTACAAGAAGCATCTAAGAAAAAAACAAAAGGTGTACTATTGGTTTTATCTTAATGTTAACCATTGGTTGGCAATTGAGGGAATGTCATGCTCATCATGAGAGATAAGAGAATGGTAATGGTGGTGAGGTGATGCTCTAAAAAGGCTTTTTTTAGTGGGGAACAACAAGGAGATCCACTTGATGTAACCCTCACTTCCTTTCAGTTTCCAATGGTTGGGTTGTTGGATGTAATTGTTAAGCCTCAATGCTGTGTGTCCAAGTTCATGGAATTTCCATGTTTCAGCTTTATCTCTTCTTTTTATCATCTTATTATATCATTTTAGTTTTTTTGTTATACCTCATTGTGGAAAAGTTTGAATTCTTTCTCATAAAGTAATTAGTTCTACTGGAATTATGATGTGGATTCATCCTTCCATTATGTCATCTTGTCCCATCACTGGTTGGTTCTGACCTTAAGCTCCAACTTTTACATTTGACTAACTAAAAAGCACTTTTTTCTCTTTGCTTATATAATTACAAAAAGACTAAACCACATTGAAATTACCTTGAAATTAAATAAGTTATCAATCTTTACGTCAGAATGACTTCATAATGTTCTTCCTTATCATATGAATATTCTACAAATTATTCTTCTTCCCGAAGGACCAAATTTTTTTCCTTTTTTTTCATTTTTACGTATGATAGTTTAATTGTTGTTAGTATTAATAACGATGAAAAGAAGCCTAGACTTCACCGGAGATGATGGGCATCACCATCACCACTGAAAAAAAAGATGAGGCTCGATATTCCAACAAAAGGCATACAACAAATTACTTAAAAGCAAAAGGATTATATTTATGATTATATGATTTATCTATTTTTTAAGAAAATAAAAAATAGAAACAACTACTTAAATGATTTATTTATTTGTTCTCCTCTTTGATTATTTTATTTATAACAATAAAAAACCATCCATGTTAATATCAATAGAATAAGTATTATAGTTACTTAAATTATTAGTCCTGGCAATATTTTTTTTTTTTTTGCATTGGGGTCTTTAGGGGAGTGTGTAAGAGTTTTATATAACAGTGTTTTGGATGAAAAACAGTGTCAAATAGTATCAGAGACGTATATATAATTTGCCCTAAGTATTAAGAGTGGAGAACTTGTTTGATAATATTAAAAAAAGATTTATGAATATATTGAATGAAAACATAATCAACATTTTTTTATTTTACATATTTTAAATAATAAAAGAATTAAATTACAAAATTCTAATCCCCTCTCACAGTGATAACCACATGCGGGCATTGCCCATCATCGGATCCCGGCTTCACCGGAGCTCCATTTACGGCTTCGGCTAACTTAAAACCCGCTAGCCGAGCCAGCTCCTCCACCGTTCCCGCTATCTCTTCCCCACATTTCACAATCTCCACCAATATGGCTCCGATCGTCGCCACGTGCACGATCTCCGCTACCTCCCCACCGTCCGATAACAAGGCCTTCAACTTGTCCGCGGCGGCTGAAGCCGCCGCCATATGCTGGCGCGCAGCCGTGGCAACCGACATTGTTCGGATGGAGGCAGCCAGATCCGATAACCCCTTAGCGGACTCGGAGCTCATTTCCGCGCAAGCGGATCGGATCTTGTTCCTAACGTCATTCGGGTCGGGTTTGGGTTTCGGGTCGGATGCTTTTAACAACGCGGTGAGAGCTTCCATTGAGTACGCGCATTGACGGGTCGAAGCTCCGATTTTAAGGTACTGATCCCAAGGATGACGGAACCCGAATCCGCCATGACCCGGTTCCCATTTTGCAAAATTAACCTGAAAATTTCCAAAAATCACATCATTAAATCACTCTTCTTTACATGCAACCCCCTAAAAAAATTCCATATTCGTGAAGATTACTCACCAGAGACTCCTCACTAGCTCTCGAATTAAGAACACTCTTGTAACTTTGTAGATAAGTACTCTTATTCCTCTTCTCCTCCTTGTTCTCTCTTGCTTTTTCTTTTTCTTGGAAATAATCATCTCCCAACCCTACAAAAAACATATATTTCCATTATAATTAACATAAATAAACTCACAAAATTTGCATGCACGTGTGGTCCAAAATGCATGGTTGACCTTATACCTACGTACTTATGTTTGACAAGTAGTTATATAGATAGATAGATAGATATATAGATAGATAGATAGATAGATACCTTCCAAGAAGGATGCAAGTTTTTCAAGGTTGGTAGCAGCCATGTTGTGGAGATCCTCACCAGCCCAGACTGGGAAAACAAAGATGGTGAGGCAAAGGCAAGTAGCCACACCAAGAGCAATGGTGGAAGCTCTTTGTTGAGCCATTGGGATGATCTCATCCACTCTGTAGCTTGACACTGCAACCAAGCTGAATGTCAGTATGAATATAGTGACACCATAGTCATATCTCTTCTTCACTCCTGGAATGAATCTTGAGAAGGTGGCAGCTGAAGCTAGTATGAATACTAACACTCCAAGAAGCACTGGTTCCACTTTATCCCCACAAAGGTCTGCAAGGTGATGAGCACCAAGTGCTAATGATCCAGCCAGCACTGTCGCCAGTGTTCTGTTTATACCTTTGCCTAATGTTCCACCTGAGTATAAGCTTGTTGTTAGGTATAGCCATAGATCAAGAATGTGAAGTGTTTGGAAGAGTTGTAATTGATCTTACCGACAGTGTACTCCATGACAACGACGACGGTTAGGACAGCCCACATGGCCGAAGACGATCCGAAGCCGTTGAAGAGTGGGGTGACATAGTAGACGAGGGAGACCAATGTGAGTGCTAACCCTACTTTCAGAGAATGAGAGACTCTTCTTGGATCATCTTCAGCAATCTTCTTTAGTTTTGAGAACATCCCTGTCACCTTTGCATGAATCTTGTTTAACATGGTGATGAAGCACATGAACATCCCAACCTTCTCAGAGCTTAATGTTTGCTGAGCTAATTCTAATTCTCCCATGGAGATATATAAGAGAATGAAGGGAGGTAATATTGTTTATATAGAATTGAAAGGTGGCGCCAACAAGGACCCATGGGATTACTGTTTGATTTTTCTTTTTGAAAAGTCAGACAAACTCAACAAATTAAAGAATGTGGACTCTAGGATGTAATTAATAAAGAATATTTATCTTTGTGCAGTTTGAACACAAAGGGATTAGGAACTTAGTGCTTATAAAAGGTACTTTGTCTTTTTAAGCCTCATGCTGGCCAGCTGATGTGACACTGGAGATAGATAGATAAACCATTCTTATAGAAAAAAGGCTAGTTTTTTCTAATTAATTAGTATGTACATTCTTCAAACTAATTAACTCACTGATATATATATATATATCCTGTCACTCTCTGTTGTACTTCTCAGAGAAGTGATCCTGAATTTCACTGCTTGCTAGCTATACATTGATGAAAACAGCTAGATTACACTTAAAACAGAGAAATGCATGCCAATATTCAGTGTTGCATAGGAACCTAAGTATATGTGTCTTCAATATCTACATTTGAGTATAAGGGAAAGATCTTTAGGGTTCTTAGGGTTCTGACTTGTGATCAGTAACAAAAATCGGTTTTCGATTGTTTAATAAGTAGGCGATGTCGACAAGCACTACCAATGAATCTCTCACAACTTGTTTCTTTTTTGCTCATGAAAGCTTCCTAGGATACTTGAGCATTGATATCCCTAGCCATGTGCTCTCCACCACTTCAATTCATCCCTCCAAAGTGAGAATTTCTTGTTCTTATATGTGATGATCGGTCAGTTCATCGATCATTAATTTCTACATTTCGGGCATCCATTGTTCTAATTAATTTTCATTTCAACATTTTTTTAATGTCAAGTTGTCAAAAACTTACACCTTCATTAACACTCAAAGGAATGTTTGTTAGCATATTCTTTTTTAAGGTTCATGGTCCAAAAGTACCAAAACTCCAAGATTAATAGAAATTAAGACTCATGGATTTGAAATTCCTCAGTGGAATTCCTTTGGTGGACAGCCAGCCATTATATATATATATATATATATATGAGTAATCCTAACAATTTCTTTAATTATATATTAAAAAAATGTTTTGATGAAGCTTTGATGAAGACATCCACATTAGCCTGTTAGCTATAGAGCTTTTAATTTAATTTGTTGTGCGTATAGGACCATAATCTAGAACTTAAGTGGTAAAGCCCACTTGATCAAAAGCACTTTTTATCTCTTCCCCCCACCCTTAATAACCAAACCTTCTTCTCATCTTCCTCCTCCCAAATCATGTATTGTTGAAAAATTAATCAAAGTTGTTAATTACATGTTTACTAGTGTATATATGTGGTTAGTGCCTATATATTTTTATGCTTTTAATAACCTTTGTGATGAATAATTAAAGAGTTGAGTATCTTCTTTTATTTTGTTAGAAAATAAAGTTCTTCAAAGTATTTAACACAATTTAAGTACGTAAAAAGCATGCATGCATGCAAACTAGTTAACAACTCTTATATTAATTTAAGGTCATCTTAGAACATTATGAAAAACTAAGCTTAAGTTTCATGTGTATGTATATATATTAATGTATATATGTTTGTTTATGTATATTTCTACAATGAAGATTATATTATATATATTGTACTTATTCCACATGCAGTGAATCAACAGACCACCTGTTGATTAAGAATTAAGATCAGGACAATATTAAGGGGGCCAAGTGGGAATGAGAGCACGAGGAAAATGAAGAAAAGCTTGGAACAAAGGAAGCCCCACTTGTGGTCAAAAGAACAATGTCATGTGTATATTAAAGAGCATCCAAGTTGGCCACAATGTGTGTGTATATATAGACATATTAGCTTATATATATATATATACATGTTGTTTTTTTATGGACCAAAGTACTGTTTTCAAGGCTGCTACTGGCTTGCACCATTACCTTTGAGTTGCATGAAATCAGCTGTTTTCCTTGACTGAATTTTATCAACATACCTCCGGGGGCAGACTTTGAAGACATTAGGGCCAAACGACATCTGTATTGTCCCATCTTTGTACTAGATCCATAGAGAATCTCTTTATAAATAAATAAATAAATAAATCAACATCTCCATTTGTTTGTTTTATGTTTCATTCAAATCTATATTATATATATATATATATATATATATAGGCCTGGTAAGGTCGGTAGGAATAACTATTCGGTGAGGTAAGCCTCCATTGGCCCACTCGCGGTATTTTGAAAATTCAGGCAGTATGAATGGAAAAAACATCGAAAAATAAACTAGCATGCCAATTTTCATACAATTTGGGAACTTGTAGGGTCTTCATCTTAACAAGTGAAATTATGAACCGGTAGAATTTTCATAAATTTTCATCCGTTAAGATGAAGACCCTACAAGTTCCCAAATTGTATGAAAATTGGCATGCTAGCTTATTTTTTGATGTTTTTTCCCTCCATACTGTTGGAAATCTTTAAAACATGCTTCAAGGGCCAAAATGGGAGGCAACTTTACCGGAACAGTAATCCGGCCGACCTTATTGTATCATGTCTGTATATATATATATATATATATATATATATATATATAAGTGGATAAAACATATTCTTTTATTTAATACGAGTTAAAAGATATACATAGTGGGTTTATAGATGGAACCGATACATTAGGGGTAATAAGCTTCAAGCCAGGGTGTCCTCGAAATCCCTCCTTGGCAAGTGATGCTGGACTTCTTCCATGGTGAACGCGAGATTTCTTTTCACGATCAACTCTATCGCGACCAACTTTGGCTTCTTTGATGCGTGAGCTGCATCAAACCAAGATGGTGTTAGAAAGTCAATATCATGGATTGTTTTCATGAAAGCGCATTGTTTATAATGAAAGCATCTCCTGTTTTGTTCCAACCACACAGTCCATAGAATGACCATAGTTAGGAGGTTCCATCCCACATACAGGCATCCCTAGGTAGAAAATTGGACTAGTGTAATATGTATTTATATCAATAATATTTCAAAACCTAAAATTAATATAGCTCTTATGTTTTTTTTTTAAATGAAGTAAAGGAAAAATAGAAGTTAACTTTGGTTATTTATTAACTTGTATCAAATTAAGGGATGATCGAACTTTAATTATATAGTAAAATCATTGTCTTGATATTCTGGTCGAAAACCATTTTGCTGGTTTTATGTTAAAATTAAAAGAAATTACAAATAGATAAGTAAGAATACACACACATACATAAAGTAAACTAAAAATGGTAAAGTTAATTATATTTATATAATTAATTATAAGTTTCTTAAGAAGCAAGGGGAATTATAATGGTTATTAAAACTTGGTAACTCTAGAGAAACAAGAGAACCAACATACAAAATAGTGTCTTTAATAATTATCTTGAAGTGGTTCACTAAATCACATGTATTAATAAATACAATATACAATTTTATTATTATTTTTATTTATAAATTGGATAAATCACAGTTGCTTTCATGTTTGAATATTAGACTTGTCATTTTCCAAGTGATAAGATGTAATTTTCATTGAATAAAAACACAGTAGTTGGACTAATTAAGACCAATTCAATTTACAAACATCATTATTATAATGCTTTTCTTAAAAGAACTATTAAAACAATTTCTAGAATGAAAAGGAAGCATTGATTAATACTATGATTAACATCAATACATGTTAATTACTACACTAATAATAAAGATTTAAATAGGTTTGCAATGTAATGTTTGGGAAAACCAGATGGTTTATGATGGAAAGATAGATGAATTGAAGCTCAAGGAAGTCTAGAGCTAGTGTAGCTTAATATACATGAATGTTTATAGTTAGTAAAATTTATCATCTTTGTTTAATTAGGTGATCAAACGTAGAATGCTCTCAAGTGTAGTTATGTTTGCATGCATTCATCCATCCATTCTTCTTTCTGCCTGTTAATTGTTAGTCAAATTTTCCATTCTTTTTCTCTTCAATCTTTTGAGTCAGAGATATCAGGTTTATTTATATATATATAAATAAATAAATAAATATTTTTATTTTTGGCTCATGCTGCTATGTTTGTCATGTTATATATACCAAGTAGGTGCACAATTAAAGCTCAATATATATATATATATTTGTACACTGTACTTTCATATTGTCATTTGTCATACATATTTGAATTCAACCATATCCTTTTATTTAATATACCATGCTAAATGCTAATAAAAAAACAGGGAATACAATCATGTGGTATGTATGTTGCTGAAATTAATTTGATATAATGAAGAAAATATAATTACTTTATTATGTGATTTTGGATCCTATCTGTATGATTTAAATTATTATATGTTGATCTGGTTATCGATCCTCTTTGGGTATCTGGACTAATCGCGATCAACGGGTGAGATGAATCGATCCTCGGTTGAACTATTGAGTGGGAAAAGATATGCTTTGGCCGTGTGCGACTTCTTCATTGGTGAGAGTCTTCTCTCTAGGGCATGCAGGACATCCAAGGTCCCTCTTCGTCAAGGACTAAGCTTGCAAGGGGTATGATGAGGGGCCTCGTGCCCGGGGATAGCTCTAACGCTCAAGTTAGTAAAAGAAGGAGTGCCAGTAAAAAGAAGTTAGAAGGAGTTTGGTGGATAGTATCAGGCAAAGGGGATTCAATCCCTTACCGTAGGGCTTAAGGGATCTAGAGCTAAAGGGACATCTGTATTTAAGGACATTAGGCATCACTGTACTAGATCCATAGAGAATCTTTTATCTTGTATCTTTTAATGGACCTTTAATTAAATAGAAAAATACGGTTTATCTACTCTATTAAATAATAATAATAATAAATAAATAAATAATAAATAAATAAATATCAACATCTCTATCTGTTTGTTTTATGTTTCAATCAAATTGATATTATATTAGACTAGTGTAATATGTATTTATATTAGTAATATTTCAAAACCTAAAATTAATATAGCTCCTCTTATGTTTTTTTAATGAAGGAAAAATAGAAGTTAACTTTGGTCATTTATTAAGATTGTATCAAATTAAGGGATGTCCAACTTTGATTATATTGTAAAATCATTGTGTTGATATTCTTGTAGAAAACCATTTTGATGGTTTTATGTTAAAATCAAAAGAAATTACAAATAGATAAATTAGAATATATATGGGTAAATATTACAGTTAGTCACCAAATTATGGTCAATATTTACTTAGGGTATCAAATTTCAATTTGTATTAAAATGGTTACTAAATTTTAATTTGATTTCGGGAGGTCACCCAAGGGAATCCGGCGAGTAATTACTGATGTGAACGTCGGAGTAACCACGTGGATGCCATCTTTACAAATCACTTACATCAGTGGCGTCGCCGCATGGCATAAGTTGACATGTAAGCGCCACACAATCTCTAATAGAGGAGCTGAGAAATGAGAAAGGAGGGCTGATGTGGCGACTTAATGGATTACGTGGCGCTTACGTGTCAACTTATGTCACGTGGCAACAACGCCACTGATGCAAGTGGCATGTAAAGATGGCCTCCACGTTAGCAATTCCGCGTTGAATTCCCTTGGGTGACCTCCCGTTGAAACCAAATTGAAGTTTAATAAACATTTTGATAAAAATTAAAATTTGGTACCTAAAGTGAGAATTGACCATAGTTTGGTGACCGGCCATAATATTTACCTGAATACACACACATAAAGTAAACTAATACTGGTAAAGTTATATTTACATGATTAATTACAAGTTTCTTAAGAAACAAGGGAAATTATGATAGTTAATAAAACTTGATAACTTAGAGAAACAAAGAACCAAGATACGAAATAATGTCTTTAATAATTATCTTGAAGTGGTTGACTAAATCACATATAATAATATTACTCTTGATGACAAGATCTATCCATCATAAAGATATATAAAAACATATCTAGATCAATAATGAAAAAGTGATGAAAATTGAAGTGATTTAACTGATGTTTGGGAAAGGATCAAATATTGCTGATGTCTCTACTTGTTGGATAACAAACTGATCTTTCCGGATTTAGACTCCAAGAAGATGAACCGTCGGATCAGATATCCGCAGAGAAGAAAGTTCGAAGCGTTATACCCGTGGGAGCCTCCGAAGCTCAAGTCAGGAATGAGTAAAATGGGGGAGAAATCTCAGAGAGTTTAGGAATGAAGTTGCATGAGTACTAGATACCAGATCCTCTTGAATTGCTCTCAAGATCCCTTTCTATAGCGCGGAGAAGCGGTTATCCGCCAGTCATGCTCCTGCTTGGAGCACCTTCTGGAATTCTCCTTCAAATGCTGGATTGTCAGACAGTTACTCCGGTTGTTATTTCTTCACTATGATGCTCACAATCGATCACATAATGTCCATGATCATCATTACGTCCAACATCAGGCCACATGTTACTTGATTATTTTCTCCTGTAGCATATACTATATATATTGACCTGGCTATGTCCAAGTGATGAGATGTAATTTTCATTGAATAAAAATATAGTAGTTTGACTGACAATTCAATTTACAAAAATCATTGTAGGAGTAATTAAAGAGTTGGAGTTATCACACAATTGAAGTAACAACAAAAGAATAACTTGACACAAAGATTTTACGTGAAAAAAAATCTCTAAACAAATTAGAGATAAAAACTATAGACAAAAGTAGGATGATTTGAGAAAACTTGTACATCATATGATATATATTTGAATTCTTCTATAAATTATATCTTCTCTCTCATGCCATATTTGAATCCTTCTAAAAATCATATATGCTATCCACTTTTGACAAGTCAAAGCCACAAGGATAAAAAAAACTTTACACCCCACATTTTTCTAAAAAGAACAATGCAATTTACAAACATCATTATAATGCTTTTCTTAAAAGAACTATTAAAACAAATTCTAGAACGAAAAGGATGACATTAATTAATACCATGAATAACATGCATCCATACATTTAAATAATATATATGTTTGCATTGTAATTAATGTTCGGGAAAACCAGATGCATGCATGGTTTATGATGGAAAGATGAAACTCAAGGAATTAGTCTGGAGCCAGTGTAGCTTAATATACATGAAGAATGTTTATATAGTTAGTAACATATATCATCTTTGTTTAATTATAAGGTCAAACGTAGAATGCTCCCAAGAACTATACTATGTTTGCATGCATATGCATGCATCCATCCATTCTGCTTTCTGCCTGTTAATTGTTAGTCAAATTTTCCCTTCTTTTTTTCCCTTCAATCTTCGAGTCAGAGATATCATTTTGGCACATGCTGGACAAAGCACAACAGAAATTCTATGTTTGTTACCAAGTAGGTGCACAATTAAAGTTCAATATATATATATTTGTACACTGTGCTTCACATTGTCATACATATTTGAATTCAACCATATCCTTTTATTTAATATACCATGTTAATAAAAAAAGGGGGGAATACATCATGTGGTATGTGTGTTGCTGAAATTTGATTTATATGAAGAAAATTTACATAACTAGTTTATTATGTGAGTTTGGATCCTATCGGCAAGATTTAGTTTATTATGTGGTATATGTTGATGTCGAGATCTGCTCTTTTTTCAAGATTAGACTAAATTCAGATCATCGGAGGAAAAATCAAACAAGATGAAGAAATTAAGAAAAAATCTATTGCATAGAGAGGGTACCAAAGAGAGGGGAAAGCTAGAAGAAAAACAAAGAATGAAGAGAGAGAAAAAGAGTAGGAGAGAGCTCTAAGGGAGAAGCACTTTGTTCATCGATCAATCTCTATGGAGTCAATAACGTACTAAATACTCAGGTCGTCATAAGTCGAGTGGAGAGGTCTAGTTAAGTAGTTAGGGATTGTTTGGGTGCCAATAAAGAGCCAACTCGGATCTAGCTCAGATGCTAGGTAGGGCATAGCTGTTGGAGCCCTCTGGAGTCTTCTGGACCTTTCTGGAGCTTCCTGGAGGATTGATCTCCACCGTTAGATGATTAGGTGGATGAAGGATGATTAGGTCCCTATTTGGGCCTATGTGATTATGCTAAGTTTGCTTTAAGATTTTTTTCCTCCATAACATTATGTATTAGGATTTTAGGCCTACCATACATGTGTGTGTATCGATTTAATCATCTAATGATTTAAAATGTTTTATTTAACTTGTAATACTCTAGTCTTCAAACATTTTGCAAATTAATCAATGTCTTAGCATCTTAACATATATCACCTAAGTTGGTCTCTTTTCAATACTTGTTTTTAAGCCCATTTAGATTTTGCTTGGGCCCCCAAAGAATCGGTATTTCAATGGAACTTTAAACTCTTCAAGCTTGAAGTACTTAGCCTTGAGTTTTGAGCTTAATGACCATCATCTCTATATGGTGGATGTCTAGGTGTTCATTTATTCCTTCACATTCGATCACAAACTAAGCTTCTAAAAATCTCAAGATTTTATTCCCATCAAGTATTGAATATTATTTTCCTTCAAACATTTACAAATATATCACAAAAGTTTGTGTGATAGACCATTACTTTATATAATTGTATATTAACATAAAGATTGAAATAATTTAGTTTTAATTTGAATTTGGTTTGTGCCAATACTTTTATAAGAATTTAACCAAACTATGATTTAATTAATTCAAATAATTTGTAATTTAAATTATAGTTTTCTAGGATCAATCATTGATATGTATGAGTTAAGGATTATATTTATTTATTTAATATTCCAAGTTACCAAAAATCAAGCTCTCAAGTATGACATAGCTTATCTTAATTTTGTTTTAATAGAGAATTATATTTACATCTTTTATGATAAATATTAATGATTTGTAAAGCCATTATATATATGAAAAGTTAGAAGGAGATTGCTACATGCGGTGAGTTGATTGGGGTTTAGATTGGTGAGTGGATTTGGCAAGAAATTGGTGATTGATGCTAGTGTTGATTGACGCCAAATCGAGATATGATTGAAGGTTATATTTGGCATGCAAATATGTTGGAAACTAATGAAGCATTCTGGAAGATTGGCTAACAAAAACTGCGATTGAGGAGATCAAGTTTTGGATGATATTCTTTTTGAATGAAGATCTTGTGTCTTGGAAGACGCTATGTTGATAAAGCTGAGAACGTGACGGAGAGGAAGTCCAACTAGTAGAGGTGGTTGGAATCAGGTGGATCCGACATAGTCGACTCAGAACTCAACCAGGAGGGTTGCAGGTGTCTTGAGGTCGAAGAGTAATGGAAGCTGAAGTCTTGTTCAGTTATTCAGCCGGGTCTTGTTGCAACCGTAGTTACAACTAGGTTGCAACGGCTAAATGTGGAAGGAATCCAATTTAGTAACTGCGGAGATTATGGTGATACTAAAAGAGGAAGGCGGCATCTTAGGCACGGCGTGTGCCTATTGTAACCCTTGCTGGTAAAATTGATGGTGGACTATTTTGGAGAAAACCTTGAGGGAGAGGTTGGAGTGCACCGGCAATTGAGAGGACATGGTGATGATGTTGTAGTGAGTGTGTGTGTATCATTTGTTTTGTACACATGTTGTTCACCCTCTTTTAGTGGATTTTTATCTCCGGGTTTGGCCCCCCAGACGTAGGCTCTTAGCCGAACCGGGTTACCAACTCTTGTGTCCTCTTTATGTGTTATTTGCTTTGCTTGTGAGTGATTGTGTTATTTATTCTCCTTTGAGATATTTTGTGAGCAGTGAGTTACAATTGATGTTGCAACACCACATACAATAGGCGAACAACCTGACAGAACTTTCATAACCAAACTCTGATTTAATTAATTCAAATAATTTGTAATTTAAAATTATAGTTTTCTAGGATCATTAATCATTGATATGTATGAGTTAAGGATTATATTGATTTATTTAATATTCCAAGTTATCAAAAATCAAGTTCTCAAGTATCACATAGCTTATCTTAATTTTGTTTTAATAGAGAATTATATTTACATCTTTTTATGATAAATATTAATGATTTGTAAAGCCATTATATATATATATATATATATATATATATATATATATTCTCATTTGGATGGGAATGAAAAGGTACTATATAAGATGTGACATGTTTGCATGTTGGTCAACAGTGCACATTGCCATCACTCACATTCAAAAGAGAAGAAGAAGATGACTAGTGATTGAATGAAGTTGTGAGGGTAAAGTGAGAGTGAGTGACTAGCCACTGAGATACCATCAATCACTTGTATTCCTCTTCCACTACATCCAAAATCTAACTCACACTGTAGTACCAAAACCAATCACTTGTTCAATCTACATCCTTTTTTACTTTTTATCTATCCTCCCTTTAATAAAAAAGCTCTAATTACATTTAGTCTTCACGGATGCATTTGATTCTCTATGATTGATTTGAACTTTATCATAATTGTACCTTATATTTGTCAACATTCATAGAATTTAAGGGATCTTAATTGTCTTATTAGCTAAATTATCGGCTACTTGATATTAATTATTATAAACCACATGTTATTAAGTATTATTTTTAATAAACTCGATCGAAACAAACATATTCCTTGTATTAAGATAAATTACCGCTTCTTGAAGTCGAGACTCTATTTTTGTCTAGCGGTTTAAGGGATCTTAATTTGTCTTATCAGCTAAATTATCAGCTATTTTTATTACGTATTTTTATTTATCATTTAAAAGTTTTGTTATAGTTGACTCAATCATTAAAATAGGAGAATATAAAGTTTGATTAGACACAATTTTTCTGATTGAGCAGATGAAGCCTTAAATCCTCTTTCAAGCGGTTGTCGTGTCGTCCTCAAAGGCCTCATTACCCTCATCACCTCTTTCCGACGTGTCGTTGATGAATTCGAGGCTTCTCTTCACCAGGCCTTGCGCCATCTCTAGTCTCAGCCGTTTTGAAATTATCGGCTGCTTGATATTACCTATTATGAAACACATGTTATTAAGTATTAATTTTAATTAACTCGATCAAAATACATAATCCTTGTATTAATTAAAATAAATTACTACTTAGTGGAGTCGAGACTCTATTTTCGTCAAGTGATTAAGAACATATGCAAATTGCATGGTCTAATCACAACTTTTTTTTTTCTTCTAGTGTGATCAACTCAGTCATCTCTCAAATCTTTATACTGATTGCTGTGCATTTATGTGGGGTTGATACAATCTCAATCTCCAAGGAATAAGAGAGGATATCTTAATAATTTTGTTTTTGTTGGGGAGGGGACACAACAAGCTAGAATAGAGTCAAGATTCTCACACTGATTTTGTCCTCTTTTTGGGGCCAATTGCACCTCCTCATTCCCATGGCCTTTCTCCTTGTCTCTGTTTTGTTCCTAAGTTTCCCTTCATCTTCATGATGGAAAATCAAGAATGATACATGCACTATAATTCAAAAAGAGAGAGAGCATTAATTATCTTCATATGTTGAAGTATGGCTCATATTTGTTACGAGCACAGTGACAAACAAGCAAATACCAGAACAAGCGGAGTGGAGCGAAGCGCATCAAAGCAGAGTGAGCGGAGATAAGGTAATTTTGTAATTTTCGTACATTAAGTTTAATATAAATACTTATGATTTAACCTTAATTTGATACACAGTGAAATTTCACCATTTGCTCCAGTAGACATAAGCATATCGCCGAACCACGTAAATCTTGTGTGTGTGTGTTTTTTTTTCCTTATTTTTTTTGCTTGTTTGCCGCACAATTCACAATAATTTGGGACTAATTAAACTCATGTGTTTGAGTTAGATGAGAAGTGCAAAAAAGAAAGATATATACTACAATCTCATTCACTTCATTCATTGAGGAATATTATCTTTCATTCAACCAAACACAAGATGACAAGAGGTTTGATTGATTAATTATTAGGTTTTTGTGTGAATGAAGAAAGCTAGATGAACAAGCAACTGATTGAAAAAAAATACTTACTATTTACCTGCTCTAACTGACCAAAACCAAACACGCTCTTCAAGTGAGCATCAAGTGCAACCCTAGTTTGGCATTGAAGCTACAAGACAAGATATATCAATGCCTCCATATGTACTTCATAGACAAGACAATGTTGTTATGTTTTTCTCAATAGTCTCTTCAATGAACATGTAGATGAAGGATGCTTCTTTTCAACAAGATTACACCTTCAAAGAGTTTTAAATGCTCTCTCAAAACCCTAAATACAGCCAAAGGTTCAACAGTTCATCACCTTGCAGCTGGCACACTGGTGTACACTAAAACCTAAAAGTTGCTTTCCTTCTTCTTTTCCCCAACCTTCCCCTTTTGACTTCAAGACCTAACTCTGATGTTTCCTCTTCCCAAATTAAGTGGTTTATATATATGCAATGTTTCATCACCTATATCTATATATACACCTTAAAACTTCTATTAATGCATGAATGGAGGCTTGTATATGAGCATTCATGTCATGTTTCTTTCTAAAAACTTTTTTTTTGGGACAAACATTTGATAAATCACAATTTATTTATGATATTTGGTGTTACAAAAGTAGGTGTTACAATTAGCTCATGTGATTACAATGTCATCTTAACTAAGTTGGGACCTACTGTAACTCCTTCCCTCCCATACGCTACCCTCTCTCCGGATCGACCCTGGGGGTGCTCAGTGTGAATTCCATATGCTTCTTTTCACCTAGGTCTAGGCCTCTTGTAGCTTTGGCTTCTTCGATAGATGAGCTGCAATATCAAACCAAGAAAGAAAGAGAAAATTAGTGTCACAAATAAGTTGCTAGAAAACACATTATTTTTTCTTGGAAACATATGGATTTCTTGTTAGTGCAATGGCACTAGGATGGCATCATTTGACACAACAAACCAAGGTGGTCGATGTCCGTGACTCAAGTGATTTGGAGACCACATCAAGGTGCAGCCCAAGGAGATGCAGATTCGGGTCAAGCCATTGAGAGAATCAGGTGCATCAACATTAAAGGAGGCTGATTAGGCCATGCAGATTGAAAGGCTAATTGAAGGATGATGGGAAGATGCTATGTGGATGGAGAGAAACTGATTGGAGAGATTGGAGGATGATTGAAGATCACATGCAAATCTAGAATGGTTGATTGAAGATTGGTGGAAGATGCCATGCAGCTTGATAAGGCAACTTCAATCAAGTGGCCATGCAATGGTGATTTGACATGCACAAGATTACATGCAAATGGGCCACATAATCTCAGCTGATTGGTGACTAATTAGAAACAAATGCAGCTGATTGATGACAGATTTGGCAATCAAGATTGATTCTCAAGGTGCTACATTGAAGCCAAATCAAGACCATTTGACAAAGCAAACATGGTGGATCGTGAAATTTGAGTATGCGATGGAGGTGGATCGGCTAGTCGGCGTGTCGAGGATCAAGAGGATCGGCCTTGATGAGACTTCGGGACTCAACCGGGGAGGGTTGGAGGTCTTGTAGAAGTCGAAGTTGTGCGATGGAGTCTTTGTAGCCTTGGTCAAATCTGCGGTAGGGTCATGTATTTGACTTCGTGTTACAACCAGAGTTGCAACAACCAGAATTAGAAGGAGTCTAATTCTGGAATGCCACGGAGAATCCTGAAGGTGGAGGATGTGCTGTGATGGCGTGAAGGCAAGGTGGACACATTATATAAGACCGGAGACTCTGAGGATTAGGGTGAGCCAGCGAGAGTAGTCCCTTGGTAGGAAGGGTGATCGTGGTCACTTGTTGTAATCGAGGAGTGAAGGTGCTTATGTGGTGAGAGAGTGAGGAACTCCTGTACTCCTTGTTTTCCCTACACTTTTAGTGACTGTCTTCTCCGGGCATGGCCCCCCAGATGTAGGCATTGTTGGCCGAACTGGGTAACCAACTCTCTTGTCTCCTTGTTGTCGTGTGTTTTTATTAAGTGTGTGAGTACCACGATATAACTCAGTGAGCAGAGTGTTACAACGTGTGTTACAACACCTGTTACAACAAGCAGACAACCCGTCCAGAACTTACATTTCTTTCTCCCCACAAGGTCCAAATAACGACCATCGTCATAAGTTCTCATCCACTCCGTATAGAGTCTTTGAAGTGGTTATGAGGTCCCTAGTATGCGAGGATCGTATTCATTCCGTCTAAAACCTTTTAATGGGGTTTCCATAAAGCTTTACAAAGAAAAAAAAAAAAGAAAGAAGAAGAATGCTTTCTCTTATATATAAGTTCTTCTAATTCATTGATAAGATCCACCATCTTGGTTTACTGTACATCTCTGGCCATGAACCATTGGTTTTCTTAAAAGCCATCTCAATAGAAAACCACAAAGATCAACAGTTCACTTTCACTCCACTTAAAAATACAAGATCTTGTCTTTCAAGAGAAATCCCTGCCTTTTAAAACTCAATGTGGGGTGATAAACAAATGAATATATAAATACCAAAGTGTGACACATGATCAATAAAAAAGGATCACATATCATGATCTTATGAGCCACCACCACCACTCAATCTCCTAAATAAATTAACAAAGAAACTTCTCATCACTTTGAAACCCTAGTTCATTTTAATAAAGAAACCAAAACCCTAAAGCATCACACACATGTAAAAAAGGATCCGTGGCTTCAAAGACAATAGTTTTAAAATCAGACCGAAAAGTGAACCGGTCTCATAATTTGGTCACGGATCAGTTAGTCTGATTAGATGACTTATTCTCGGTCGGACTAGATGATGTTATATATGTATACAACCCAAACCGGATTGCTGCCAGTACCCGATCATATCGGTCCGACCGACCAGTCCGGTCTGATCCAGGTTCAAAAACACTCTTCAAATAACAACCCTACATTTCAGCTAAATTCAAAGTAGTTTAAACAAAAGGTAATGAATGTCAGACAACAGCCCACCAACTCCCCAACCCAACACAACCACAGTGGTAAAAAATTCTCAAGACTTACAACCCCACCATCAAAAGAATACACTAGATAATATAAAATTATAATAAAACAAGAACAAGGACCTATTTGTAATGTTTTTAATTTTATGGTTTTACAGGGGGTGGGATGGAAAACTTTAGTAGTTCGAGACTACTTCCAGTTCGAGCCAGTGCATCTCTGAAACCCCTGAAAGATAAGCACTAAAACCCCTGAGTTTTCTTGTATTTATTTACTTTTTCGGGAAATTCCCCCGAGCCGCTACCCGACAAAAGCAGTGGCATCTTTCTGTAATTCTGTGAAGGTGTGCTCTATGTTAGCTTAACCTGCACCAGCAGTGTCTTTTTTGTTCTCATCCGACGGTTCGGATTAGTCGGGACACGGAATTTGATGTTCTTGCGGATTAGTGGAACGGATCTCTATATTTTAGAGAGAGAGAGAAGAGAGAAGGTGGTGCTGCCCCGCCATTGCTGCGATCTTGGGAGAGCTCGAGCTCTGGCTTTTGGTTCCTCTCTCTCTAGAACTCCTCCTCGGGTTGCGGTTCTGCTCCCCCGAACGGTGGAGGAGGGAATGATGGGTCTCCGCGGGAGTCGAGCCTGAATCCATTTCCCGCAGAGGGGCTCTCTGGATTCTCTACTCTATCTCTCTCTTTGTTGCGCTTTATAGTAGCGTTTCGCTCTCCCGTTCTTTGGGCCTTCGTCTCATGGGTCGGCGGAGGTCGGCGGCGGAGGAGGGGAGGGCGGAGCCGGGGAGGAAGAGGAGCGCGGGGCTTAGGGCGAAGCAGGCGGGTAGGGGTTCGTGCCGTGGGAGCTGAACAATGGCTGGAACCCGCTGGCGCTGACTTGGAACTTGGAAGTTCTCTACTTTTTCATCTCCTGTCTCTCTTTTCTCTCTGTTGAGGTCCTGGAACGAGTTAGGGTTTCGATCGGGGCTTCTTTGCTTGATTTCTGTCTGGATCGATGGGGGTTTTGCTGAGAGACGCGCTGCGGCGCCTTTGCGTCGAGATCGGCTGGTCATACGCTGTCTTTTGGCGTGCCGTCGGCTCCCGGAACCCCATGTGAGCTCGAATTCGCTTTTCCCTCTAATTATTTCGGTTATTTTGGGTTTGAACTTTGAAGTAGCTGATTAGGGTTTTGTGCTGTATTAACTTTGTTTTTTTCCTATTTTTGCGAGAATATGAAGGGATATGCTATTTGCTTTTCCCTTTTTATGCAAAGTTATCAAAGGAAATGTGATAGTTACGCATCTATTTTGTATTATCTTTCCTGCTAAAAAAAGTATGCTTTTTATGATTCTATTTGAGAGTTATAGTCTTTTAAGCTTTTCCTTTTCTGTAAAGATTATTATTATCCTGCCGGTTGGAAAGATGCAATCTTGTGATCATTCAAGCTTGGAAAATGTCCATCTTTAGCTCAGGATTGGCATTTGAGGGCTTTTTGGACTGATCTTGGGGGTTTGGCTTGAAATTTGACAGGCATTTGGTTTGGGGTGATGGCCATTGTGAAAGACCTACTAATATTTCTGGTTTCGATGCTATGGACATGCTTCTCAAAGAATGCGGTGCTGCTCGAAGTTCTAGAAATGATAGGGTTGCTGAGTTTGAGAGCCAAGCAGGGGACAGATTGGGCATGTTGGTTAATAAGATTATGGTATCCCAGGTCCATGTAGTTGGAGACGGGTGTGTATACTGTCCTTCTTGCTGTCTGTTCTTCATGTGTTTCTAAAGATTATTGTTTCTTTGTTTGTTCAGATGACAACTTAATCATGGGTTGTTATTTTACAGGATAATCGGGCAAGCTGCTCTGACAGGAAATCACCGGTGGATTTTTCGGGATTTGCTGGATGGAATGACATATGATGTACAAGTCTAATTTTGCTCAACCATTACTTACGGATTAACTATAGGAGAAAGCTTATTAAACAAGAATCTGAAAAATCTATGTAAAACCTCTTTACTTTCAGATAACAAAAACACACATAACTTTAAGAAGGATGCAGAACAGTAGGGCATTAGGATATATATGAATTAAGGTGTTTCTTTAAGGCTTGCAATTGACTGACATTGCACATGGTGTGAACTCAGTCTGCTAGAGCCACTAATGAGTCACAGCCATGATGCTGTGACTTTTTTTTGAAGTTACTTTAAGAGGAAGCTCAGGTTTAGTTGAGAAGTGTATGAATGGGAAGGTCTAAACTACCAGTTCTGTTGAAGAATTAACAGAAGTTGTGCTTATTACTTTATCCCTTTAACAGGAGAAGTTTGAGGGTAATTCAATAAGCAAATTGATATCCTTAGTTTTTTATTTGTTATCGTGTTTCTAATGACTTTGCTTCTGATATTCTGAGCTTTGTTTACCATTTGACTTCAAATTTGATTTTACATCTTGTGATTTAAAATTTTCATTAGTCTGTCATACAGTTTTCTTTCTTTCTTATTTGTAAAATTGCCAATTTGATCGTTTTCTGCAAGTATTTTATCGCACCTTTTCTTCTTGCAGTGCTTGGGTGAGATGAGATCCCAATTTTTGGTGGGCATACAGGTCAAAGAGCTTGTTTTTTGCATATCTTTTCTTGTCACTATTTAACAATATTCTACTCATAGTAGGCGCCCTAAATTTCTAGAGACTTGTTTGTTTTACAGACAATTGCTGTCATCCCTGTGCTTCCATTTGGTGTTGTGCAACTTGGTTCTACCCAGATGGTAAGCCTTTTTTTTTTCAGTTATGTGGATATTTTCTAAAAGGAACTTTGAGAGAATTCATCTGATTTAATGACACATGATTTTGCAACTATGATGCACTGACAAATCTTGGCATCACAAACTAAGATATTTTTATTGTTTTTTGTTTCTCACAATAGTGATTTATTAGATTGCATATTGCTAAATGGTAGCCAACAGAGTTGTAGGGCCTAAATTAACGGACTTATTATGAGATGGTGGAACATAATTCTGGAAGGGTTAAATCTTATGTTGGAACCTGAGTATTTGATTTACTTTGCAATCAAATCTTAATTGTGACTTAAATCGACCAGAAAAAAAAAAAATATGGTGATTCAGATATTTGGAATAATGCTATTGCATGCTTATATGCAGTACACTATTAATTACATAAGCATCCCAAATCTCCTGTTCATTTTTTGTCAATTGGCATAGTCATCCTTATACAACTTAATATGCGTCCTTCCTTTTTATTTGGGCCATTGTCAAGGATTTTCATTTGAATCATTCTATGTAATGCTTGCGAAGTTATTTATTTTTTCATTGTGCTGGACTCTTGATTGTTATTCAAAGGTTATGACAAGGTATTGGTTGTGGCTCCTGTCTCTGCAGGTTATTGAAAATATTGGATTCATAAACCATGTAAGGTGTTCATTTTTACAGTTTGGGAGTATTCCTGGGGCCCTTTCATTGGATGCCACTCAAAATGCATCGGGCAAAAGCAGTCAATTACACACCAGACCTGCAATACCAACTAGCAATCACCCTTCCAGAAAATTTTGCGAACGTGTGGGTAGATCCTTGCCTGCGATTGCTGACAGATGCAGTCAAGTTGATAGAAGTTCAGTGACAACACCTGTTAGCCAGCCTTCTTATTCTTCATTTGTGCATTTAAATGGCAAACTAGAAGCTAGCGCATCAAAAGTTGCAGTTGCTGATTTATCAACTTCAACCAATCAGAGTGAAATATGCCAACAAATCATTGATCCGGTTATCAATCTAGGTCACCTGAATACCCAACTAGAAAGTGGACCTATGGAAGTTCAGATGGAATTTGGCACGGGATTTGCCAGATCAGATCATCCAGCATCTAGATATAGTGGTTCACTGGAGAGAGACTCACCAGTAAATAACAGTGAACTACTTCGCCTTAGGTCAAACAGATGTAAGAGCTCCATCCCATTGACAGATTCAGATGTTATAACATCATTTGATGGAAAGGAATCATTGGATGATACAAATGCTATTGGAAAGACTGGTTCACTTCTTGTTGGCATTAATGAAACTCTCAAGACTCCTTGTGTTCCCGCAGGTAGTGCGGCATACCTTATCAGGGATGGTCCAAAAGATGCAAATGGTGATCCAAGGACTGCAGAGGATTCTACATATGCTCACTCCTCAAAGAAAAATCCCCAGAATATCATGACCGCAGGAAATCAGAAACAAGAAAATGATCTGTTTGAAGCTGTTGATGTATTTTCTACTGAATTTGGTAAACAAGGTACCTGCTACAACTCTCGTTTTGGCACTCTGCCAGATTGCTGGATCAACAGTTTGGATCCTGTCAAAGAAAAGCAACAATATCCAAACACTGAATGCGATACTGGAGTAATGGTGAACAATCAGAACAAGGTTTCGGAAAAGCTTGGTCAATGTGGTCATCTGGATGCAGTTGATGAGCACTCTTCACAGATGCTGATACAACCTAGATCCAGAAATGACTTGTTTGATGCATTGGGTGTGGAATATAAATCAAGTCAATGTCAAGCAAGTTCGCATGTGATTGTACATGGGGATCGGTTTAATGGTATTGAATTGGATACAGATGTCTCTACTTGCTTTACTCAGTTGGATACAGGCTTGCTTTATGATTCATTGAATTATGAAAATTCCTGCACTGGTGTTTTCTCGGAAGATTATCATGATCAGCTATTGGATGCAGTAGTTTCCAAAGCCAAGTCTAGTGCCAAACAGAATTCAGATGATAATATATCTTGTAAGACATCTGTAACAAATATCAGCAATTCTTCATTATGTGCCAGTCCTGCATCTGGCTGGGTGTCTTCATCAGAGCAGATAGAGAACAAGTATTTGGGTCTTTTACCTATGTTATTACGAACAGAAGCCTCAAGTTCTGGTGCTGCGAAGTCTGCTTGTAGTAGTGACAAAACTGAAGACTGCTATGTGAGGAATGGAAGCTTCAAATCTCAAGCCATTCCCTGCTTTGAAAATGGTCAGAACATTAAACGTGTTAGTGCAACAAGCACACCAAACAAAGTGGTAGATGATCCTGGAAAATTGACCCGAAAGAGATCCAGACCAGGGGAGAGCCCCAGACCTCGACCAAAAGACCGCCAGATGATTCAGGACCGTGTCAAAGAACTTCGTGAAATTGTACCTAATGGGGCAAAGGTATTTTTGTTGCTTCTGGAACTCTTGGGTTTTTATTTGTTTTTCCTTATTTTTGACCATGAACTCTTTCAATGAACAGTGTAGCATAGATGCTTTACTGGAAAAGACCATCAAGCACATGCTTTTCTTGCAAAGTGTCACCAAACATGCTGATAAGCTGAAGGAAACTGGGGAACCTAAGGTATTCCCTTGGTTATTGGCTACTTGATGATGATAGTTTTGCCTTTTATGTTCTGGCCTATGGTGTTATGATTCAATTTAAAAGAAAATTGAGGACCTAACAAATCGTGAAAATATATGATACTTTTTATAGATGATTGAACCGAGTTTCGGCAAAATCATTGAAACAATATTTTGCACATATTGTGGTCAATGATGCCTGAACATGCGTTTTGGTTAATATATCTAGCTCATGTTTGATAAGGGGATATCCCACGGGGATATCCCCAACACATTCCCCAATAAAAATTTTTCCAGCCAAAAACTTTAATTTAAGTTTAAGAATATAATAATAACCCACCCACCAATACATAAAAGCCACATAACTATCTTATCATTAATACCTTTACTTTAAAATTTTCCTCCAAAAAATTCAAAACTTTTCAAAAGTTATTCCTAATTCCAAGTGGGATATTCCGCTATCAAACACAAGCCTAGTGATTGACAAATGTTGTTGGTGAAATGGTGTCATGATCTTCAAGTTTGTTGCATGAATAATTTTGTTAAATGTGCAGAGTATTTGCGTGCTTTGACGAAAGTCTTGTGCTATGAAGAACTTGCTTTTTAATTTATTGCCATTACAAATGATTTGCCATGTTTGAAGCTGTCAATTGTGCTTCACATTATTTTGTCTTCGTATCTGATTCGATTACCCCATAAATGAGGTTAACCTTTTAGCATAACCAAGGTATGTCATTAGGTCTTTTGGGCTGCATCTGGTTTGCGAAACAAATGTTTTGAGCATCAAATGTGCTACCTCTGTTGTAGGAAGCTCTTATTATATTCTCCGGTCTTAAATCTCTTACTAAGTTTTCCTCAATCTTATTAGAGTACTTGGTTGGGAAACCTAAGATTTTGTATACATGTACAGATTGTTAATAAGGAAGGTGGCGTACTCTTAAAAGACAATTTTGAGGGTGGTGCGACATGGGCATTTGAAGTCGGCAGTCAATCTATGGTCTGTCCAATAATTGTTGAAGATCTGAACCCCCCTCGTCAAATGCTTGTGGAGGTAATTGAGTTGTCATCATTTTCTCACTTCCCTTTGTCTGCCAGCAACACTTGTTCTCACCACATGGAATTGTGCTGTCACCTCAGATGCTCTGCGAGGAACGTGGTTTGTTTCTTGAGATTGCTGATTTGATAAGAGGATTGGGGTTGACTATTTTGAAAGGGGTGATGGAAGCTCGCGAAGATAAGATCTGGGCCCGCTTCGCTGTAGAGGTATTAATATCCACGTCCTTTCTTGGATGTTTCATTGCCAACATAACCATTTTGGCTAGTACCATGTCCATGCTCACAATCCTTGGTGTTCATCCCTTGAGCCATATATTCTTGTACCACCTAAATCCAAATGAAATCCTTCTGGCTAACATAAAATTGTCTTAGCACGCAAAAGCAATGTTGTCAGGGATTCCATCTCCCTTGACTTGCACATCTAAAGTTGTATATGTATCTGTACAGGCAAATAGAGACGTGACACGGATGGAAATATTTCTGTCGCTGGTGCGTCTTCTGGAACCAACCATTGGAGGGCACATAATTCCAGTTGGAGTTGACAATGTTGCAATGCCGCAAATTCTAGTTCCACAATCATCCATTCCTGCAACCGGTCTGTCTGATCGCCTGGGGTGAGAGCATCACAACCTAGTATTCTTCAGGTAATGCTGAGAGCAGGATAGTTTTGCCTGCCATGACTAGCGTTCCAGTGTCTGAAGGTGCTCTTCACCCAAACTGACATTCAACTGACCATGTAGGGGTCGCCTGATCTCTGTAAACTAAGAACCACTTGTTTGTACATGTAGTAGATGCCGATTGCCATTCCTTTCAAGGTCGGGATTCGCTTTTGGCTGTTAAGTTGTAATCTTGGTTTTCCTCTCTCAGTGTGCTTGGTTTGTAGAATCACTAAGTACCTTGTATTGTTCTTGTGGTGGTAGTACTAGCCTGATAAGAATTCAGAGTGCCTCAACATTTGTAAAAATGTTCAGAGTAGCTCAACATTTGTAAAAATTAACAGACATGGATGAATTCCAGGATTTGTCAACTCGTCCTAAAAGCTTGGCTTATATATATATATATATATATATATAGTGGTGTTAGAGTCTGGCCGGCCGCACTTGCGGCCAGCCCATTCTAACACCCAAAAAAAAAAAATTAAAAGCCTCAAAACCCACCCCTCATGTGCATGAGTATTAGAGTGGGCCGGTTGGACTCTAACACTTTTATATTATATATATAGTCGTGTTTTATACGCGTGCTTAAATAATTAGTGAGATGGCGATGCTTATTTTAAGCTTATACAGTGTTTTAAGGAAATCCAACCATATGGATGAAAAGAACATTGAAAAATAAGTTAAGCGTATGATTTTCATACGATTTGGGAATTTGTAGGGTTTTCATGCTTAAAAGATGAATTACGAGGTAAGATTTTTATAAATTTTCACTCGTTAAGATGAAGACCTTATAAATTCTTAAATTGTATGAAAATTAATATGCTAGCTTATTTTTCGATATTCTTTCCATCCATACGATTGGATTTGAAAAAAAAAATCTCTAAATGCATCAAAATGAGGCGACATTAAATAAATAGTAATCCGATCGGCCTTATATATATATATATATATATATAGAGAGAGAGAGAGAGAGAGAGAGAGAGAGAGAGAGAGATCTTTGATTAATAGGTGATAGTTGGAGTGTTTTAGGTGATTTCAAGAGAGATTGGTTGTTATCGATGACTCTCCTGTTTCGTTTCTTCGGTACTGCAAAATTGATGCCTCCTTCCGAGAGCGGCCTTTAGAGATCGAACTTTGCAGAAATAAAGAAGTGTGGAGAAGGATGATCTGAACGCTCGTGCTTGTGGGAGCCTCCGGAGAGAACTCAAAGAGAGAGTGATGCTCCACTAGCATTCGACGTTCAATCACGATTGAATTCAAGTTATTTCATAAGCTAAGAATCTTTTTTTAAAGCTTGGAGACTCTCACCTGCCAGCTTTTAGCGTCTTCTAGAATTAATCCTCCATTGTTGGATGATCAGGCGGTTATGATCATACCATCTATCTTCATTAGTTTCTCCCCTAACAATATGTATGTATATAATCAAGCAATAAATAAAGAGAAATAATGAAAAGTTTGCATAAATATGACTGTTTGTCTGTCTCTTAACTGAAAAAACTAAATATACAATCCTTAACTCCATGGCCTCAAATGTTAACCTTCTCCAGCTCCAGACACCAATATATCTATCTATCAAGTATATTCCTGTGGTCAGAAACGATCTCCTATACACTATATATTTATATATAGGACAACAAGAAACAAAGACAGAAGAAATGCATATACAATCACCAATACACTCATTCACTGCTTACCTACATTGCCACTAATAAGAATTTTTATGACACAAAGTCTGGTAACAACTGAGCTGCCATTCTCTTTCTGCTCTGCAGATTCATGTTCTCATAACCATTTGTTTGAAGACCCATTCCCTGATTGTTATTATTGATGTTGTTGTTGTTGTTGTTGTTGTTGCTGCTGCTACTGCTGCTCATCTCAAGCCTCCTCCCAAATGGTATATAAGTCTGTTGTTGTCCTCCAGACATTGATAAGTTTTCACAGTGTGAAAGTCCCAGAGTCAGAGCAACACCATTACCTGAAAACCTTTGTGCAAATGGCTCACCTTCAAATCTCTCAAACTCACCAACCTGGTATCCTCCAAAGCTTCCCCCATGATTCATGTTCCCGGCGATCATCGAGTATCCATGCTCCCCGGAGACCGGCCTTCCATTGCTGAACTTGTCCAAGAACTCACCATGATTCATCTCATCGGTTCTCGGCTTCTTTAACTTATGATGCATTGCTGCAACTTCACTGTCCTGATAAATGGCTTGCTGTAGAATGTTCACCGACATCGGAGATGGTTTCCGGTTATCATCCTGCTCTGTTCTCGTCGGGCTGTTGTCTTGCTGAGCTCCTGATTTGGAAGTAGAGTTTTCATTAGCATCAATGCTCTTGTTGTTAGCTTTATGATCATCACCATTGTTCTGTTCTTGCTCCTTGGTCTCCTCCAAGTACATCTCCTCCACCATTGGCTTCCAGAGTCTCACCCTTGCATTGATAAACCAGTTGGAGACCTACATTGCATTATCCAACAACACATAATCAGAATATACATATAACTCATCATCCATCCATAATATTTAGAGGTTTCATTATTGTACCTGGCTCCTTGATAGCCCTGTTTGTTTGGCAAGCATGATCTTATCTGAATCCTTGGGATATCTGCATTAATTAATCAATCCAACATTACATAATTTATCAGTAGAGAAAATTGAGAACTTGAATCAATTAGTGTGGTTTTTGAACACTCACGGATGGAGGAAATGCTCAAAGAGCCAAGCTCTAAGCACTGAAACAGAGCGTTCAGGGAGGCCACGTTGAGGTCTCCAAGCATTGTGCTGCATCATCCCAAGCTGCTGCAGTGCTCGTTGCTGCCGGAGCTGATGATCGACAAACCGGAGTCTCGAGCTGCCTTCGGCCTTGCTCCCTACCAAACACTCCTCCTCCCCTAAGCTCTTGCTAACACCGCGTATCTGCCCGACAATTGTGTCTCTCAAACTCCGGAATTGCTTCGATATCGTCTGCAAAGCCAGTGAAGTGTATGTCCTTGCTGATCCTGGCCCTGCAACTACTTCAAAGGATGATACCACTATTTGCATTTGCTGGCTGTATTGCCTGTACCTCTGTTCCACCTTCACATAATCAATTCAACCAAAAATCATTGATCATACAGTTAATAAACTGTGTATGATTCCATGTTATTATTAATATTCTCTGTTCTACAGCCAATCAAAACTAATTAATTTATTAATGAACTAACCTCATCTAGCATGGTGACAAGCTTGGCCTTCTTCATCTGAAGCTCTTGTTTCTCCACAGTAGTGAGATCAACTCCTCTCTTCACAGCCACACTGGTTTCACCCTCCTCTGAATCTCTATAATTACTAGACTTATTCTTTGGACTCTTAGAATTAGAAGAGCCCCCCTTCACTATTTGATCTCTTTCAACAGTACCCTTGCCAAGGTTAGCTACTTCATCTAGCAACTGCTGAGCCACCTTCAAGTACTTAGAACTCATCAAAGTACTCTGAGAGCTAGACATACCGCCATTAAAGCTCACCGAAGACACCGGAGTGATCTCCGGCACTGCTGTTGGGACCTCGGACTCTGAGTGATAGTGGTTATAAGGAGCTTGTTGGGAAGATAGGCTTAAAGACAAGCTTCCTTGTTGAGCTAAAGGCATGGTGGAGGTTGAGATGTCAATGGTGTTGTTGTTGGCTGAAGTTGGGGTCCATAGGTTGTAATGAAGCCTAGGCATGAATCCATGGATGGTTGAGATCTCATGAGGGTTAGCTGCTTCTTGAGTTGAGGATTGGAGAGGGATCCCTACAAAGTGATGTTGAGCTTGAGAATAGGTAACTGGATTGAGGGAACTCATGTTGGAGTTGAGAAGCACCATGTTGTTCGGGGCCGGCGTGTCGGAGTAGCCGGCGAAGCCCGGGTTCATGAACTGCAGTGTCTGCAAGCTGTCGGATTGGATCTCAGGTGCACCATGGAAGAAGGTGGCCATGGTTCTCTGATTCTAAACTCAAAACGATTTATGGAGAATTCCTTCAAGACAAGATTCTTATCATTTCAGTGGAGAAAGTAAATGAAAAGGATGGATTGATGGTGGTTGGCTTTGATTCACTGAAGCTTTTCACTACATGTATCATAATCATCAACTTCATCATCATCAAACCTCCTGAAAACAAAGAAAAAGAATTGTATATATAGATAATCAACAAAGACTCGTCGGAGAAGCTCATGAAATCAGGCCGCCGACATGGCGCGCCGACGACTAAAGAAAGGAAAGCATGATCATGAGAATAACTCATCACCAAACTCTATCAAATCTAATGGTAGGAGAAGAGAAGAAAGGGAGGAGGACATATGGAGATAGCTAGATGAATATAAAGAAACTCAAACATCTTCATCATATGATCAAACAACTATATATAAATAAATAAAATAAATATATATATTTCATTGGAGATACCTTGAGGTTGCAAGCCCATGAGCACGTGAGGGTGATACAACAATGGAGATATATATATTTATATATATATATATGGAGAGAGAGAGAGAGAGAGAGAGAGAGAGAGAGATCTATATATCTTTCTTCCTTTTTCTTGGGAGAGTTGTCACAAGGATTCAACAATATCTCACAATCTATCTCAGAGAAAGAGCTAGATGACCTGAAAATATATACATATGTCCTAATAAAACTCTTGTCAGAGTCTTATTCCTGCAACTCATGCTCTCTTTTCTCTGAATGAAAAGGAAAAGGAGGAAAGAGAGGGATTGCTTAAAAGGACTTGAGAAAAGATACCCATCTTTCACCACTATTATCCTTTCAAATATTCTTTATTAATATTCCTTTTCTTCCCTAACGGGTGTTAATACCTTATAATACTATTAAACATATATTAATCTTATCATGCAACCTTGGTTGATGCTTGTGTACCTGCGAGCCGATCAAAAGAGAGTTTAGTCCTCAGGATTTGACCTGGATGAATCACAGTCTTTTATTTATGGTAGATAACGATTATATAGGTGGTCTTTTAGTGAGACCGATACATATAAGGGTACATTATCTTTTTAAACATTCCCTTCTGTCTTGTAGATGGGTCCAAAAATGCCCAAAACACCCCAAGTATGCCAAGTACTTAGAGTCCTCGGAAAGCACCCTCTAATCAATCTATGTATCTTCAAAGTCCCTCCCTCCTCTCTTATGAATGTAAGGCTCCGCTTGACAATGGATTCTAACTTGACCAGCTCGGTACTGTTTTCTTATATAACTTACAGAGTTGCATAGATTTTTATTTATATACAGTTCGTGAAAGTGAGGTAGGAGGAGCATATACTCTTTTTGAATGAAAAAAGCAAGTTAATTATTTCTTCTTGTCTTTATATCTTTTGTGTTATTGCACACTCTTTCTGATTTTAATTAGATTTGATATTTTGTGGTTGAAGGCCCTGGTGGGAAGATAAAGCAATTGAAGGCAAAGGAGCGACGCAACCAACCACCACCATGACACCAACCTATATAGAGATAGATATTATAGATGAGAGAGGCAATATATGTATATGAGAAAGTGATGAGATTTTTATACATTTATACATGGCACTTTACATATATTGACTAGCTTAATTATACTTCATCTCATTTTTTTTTTTTAAAAAAAAGTGGTAAACCTCATTTTATTTATGATAGTCGGTAATAAGAGGCAAATATATTGCTCAATCATGAAAAAAATACAGATACATTGCTCATGTTAACACTTTCTCCTGATCGGGATAATGTCTCTCTGAACCTCCTTAAGCCCCTCCTTGGTTAGTTGGTTCATCCTCGAAGGGGTCCCTTTCCCCGCCATCTTGTGTATATAGGGGTGTCGGCAGAGAATTTCAGAGTGCGCTTCACTAGGTTCGTTGCCGCCTCCAACTTTGGTTGTTTGACGATCAGGATTGCATCCAACTAGTAGAGTATGAGAAAGGAAATATCACAAATAACTCTAAAAAAACACGTTGTTTTTTCTGGAAGTATATATCGCCTATTCCTTTCGCTTCAGATGCTCTATATGATTGCCATTACTGTGAGTTCCTATCCCCCTCTTAGGGTTTGGTCCACCCCGAGGGATTATAATTCATCTCATGTTTTAAAAGAAACTGACTGCTTTGAGTCTTGTGGAAGGACTTGGCATCACTTTAGTTCAAGTGGTTTGCCATAAGTGGAAGCGAGTGTTGTTGGGGATTTGAATGCATGTACAAGCATCAAATCATCACATAATAGAAAATTAATTACTTTATGTTAGTTTAATTTCTTTTTCATTAGAAGATTGTGAAATCACTTGAAGATTAAGAAAGACAAAGAAGCTCATGAATTGATTAATTTCCACTTCAAAGCATGTGTAACATGTACACAGAGATTGACAGACACAAAGTTTGAAGTTAATTTGGAAAGCTAGCTATCTATAGCTATAGCTAGAGCTTCTTCTTCAACTCCATTAGATGGACCACTCTACCTGGATGGTGATCTTGACTCCTGATTGAGCTTAATAGTTCTAGTTTAGATGTTGATGGAGATGATTTCCTTAGACTCTGGTCTTCTATATATACCTTCCACATGGATTGCCTGCATATTGGAGACAGTATAGGGTCTCCATAACTTATGTGTGCTTGTACTGCATGCTCCCTTGTTACATCAGAGTTTATTTTTTTCTTTCTCTTTCACTCTACATGCAGCTTAGACATATGATAATGGATGTTTGATTCAATGAAGCACATTCTCTTCTCCATGCATGCGTGTTTCTCATTTTCTTGTTCTCTTCTCATGAGAAGAAAGCATGCATGTGTCCATAGTTTAGAGATAATTTGGAATCTTAGCTAGATCATTAGCATGTGCTTAAGTTGCTCATTTGCTTGACACTTTCAGTCTCATGGATAACATGGGTCCCCTACATTATTTGTTCTTTTTTTTTGTAATAACTATATTTTATTTAGATTATGATAATAGGTTCATTACATTGCTTATCATTCGTTACATAGCCCATTTCCCGGAAGAGCCACCATCCCCATCAGCCCTCCCTGATGTGATTGATGTAAATTCCAGACTACACTTTATCAGGTTCGCAGCCGCCTCCAACTTTGAGCATTTCTTCATTGGAGTTGCATTCAATCAAAAGATTATAAAAAAGAAAATATCATGAATATTTTTAAGAAAATATATTATTTATCATAAAAATATCGTATATTTCTTTTCCCTCAAATACTCCGGATGATTGTCAACAGGGCTATCTCCTTGCATTATTTGTTCATCTTCTTATCTTCAACTCTTTGCCAATGTTTCTTTCACTTGTGTGGGTCTTACTATAGTACTTCCAAACCAAGCAAACATGGAGGCTATGTCCATTCCTCCAAACTATAAATGCTTTCATAGCTTCCAACTGCTCAAATGCTGCATTTTGTTTATCCAATGGTCATGAATCAAAGTATGCAGAAACAATCTTGTCCTTCACTACAATTGATTGATTGAGACAATACCGACAAAGACTATTTTCCCAACTTGTAACTTGTATCCTCTTCATTGCTTTCCCTTTCAATCCATTGAATTCATGTATCATCCATTAATGTTTCTACTGCTCCAATGTTTCCAATATATATATATATATATATATATATATATATATATATATATTTAATTGAATAATTAACATGAAGAATTAATTTGACAGTTTATAAAGGTGTAATACCCAATTTCAAACCTCAGGTACTTTGAAAATATCAGTTTCTCTTCTCGTCAATTTTAAAAGTTAAAAAGGTATTTAAATATAACTTTAAGCACCGATATTTTTTTTTTTGACCAATGCATTTCGCGAGCGATAAGTTTCAAAGATGGGGACGGGAAGCTGGCTCTGGAAGATAAACCTGATCATCTCAAGCCCACGTGGAGCGTAACTCGCACGCGTGTGTAGGCCACCCCTCGTGGGTGTCGCTAACCGCCTCAGAATTTCCGTCGCAAGCGTCGAACCGAGGTTCTTCGCCCATGCGCGGAGGACCCTGCCGCTAGACCAAGTGGTCTTTGGCAAGCAACGATATTTTTGAATCATAAAAATATAGAGATCAGAAAATTCAAATTATAATAAAAAATCTAAAACTATAAATCAGTATAACAAAAAGACTAAATTGAATATTATACAGTTTATATACAACTGCGGCAAAGAAACAATACGACAAAAGATGGCAAAATGCATGCCCTGTTTATTATTCACTTCCACATACTTACGTACAAGTGAATAGAAAAGAATCAAAAGATCATGTATTTATACGTTACGTGCACCCGAAAAGTCACTGCGAATGGGCCACCAAGGCCTGCGGTGGCGACACGTAGCCCACCAGAGCGCACTTATTGGTGGTGGGCGTGTTGGAGTGGATGGACCCCACGTCAGTCTCAATTTGATTCCCACGTGTCACTCACGTCATCAACCTTTTCGTGTATTTTTGTCCTGTTCGGTGACGTGGTCCGGGTTGGATCCTGGGATGGACGGTGGAGCGTGCGAACATGTGAGTAGCCGATCCGGTGGGACCCGACCGGGTTCGCTGTCAGCGTCGGCACGTGTGGGGCCCACGTGAGGGGCCCACGTGAGGAGCGGGGAGGTCAAAGGAGTGGCCAATGAGAAGAGAGGCCTCTCGGAGGCGGCACCCTTGGATTCACGTCGCTGTCGGGCAGCCCGCCCGACCTCATCGGACCGTTCATTTTGCCTGCCCGAGCTGCCCCCAGCCTTGCTTCTTTGTTGATAAATATCTCTCTCTTCTTGGTTATCAATCACTAATCTTAATTAAGACGCAATTAAGTCAATGAAAAACAGGAGCTTTTATTTCTTAATCAAGTACACTGGTTCAGTTAGGCATATATATATATTGTGTTTAATTATATGAAATATATATATATGATTGGGATATAACAACAAACCAATATATGGAACATATGTATAACAACAAATTAACAAGGCTTGACTTGAAAGTCACAAAGACTCAAGATATATATTCTTAGAGAGAAACTAATGAATTTTCCTTGCATTTGGTGTGGAGATTATGGATTAATTATGAGTTAATAAGACAAGACAACAATCTAAATATTGAACCTTATCTTATATTCTCATTAGGAGATGGTGGAGAAGAGAAGAAGAAAAAGTATGGAAATTAAACATTGTCGTGTTACAATGGACAAAAGTTCATCTTCTTCTTGTGTGTCTCTAAATTAAGGAGGCGTCATTCAATGCGTCATTGTTGGTGTTCCATTGAGGGAATGGGGACCTAGCATGGATTTATCTGTTGTGTGTCTTGATAAGTCAATGCTTGAAGAATCTAATGATATTTATTCATTTAACATATATACACTTAGCATCCATGTTCATATATATATATATATATATATATGGCTCTAGCTATCATTGATGTAATCTAATATATATAATTTATTAAATGCATGGTTTGGCAAAGTGAGTGTTAATGTGTATATGTATGCATTCCTCATCCTTTTCAATGTATACTCAAGGGATAAAGAGAAATGGATGTGACTTTGGTGGTTTCTCCACTTGAAAAAAAAAAAAAAGGTAGTTCTAATCCTACAATCTCTTTCACATAATAAGGTTTGAGCTTTCAAAACCATGTTGCTTTGTTTCCATTAGCTATGTGTATATATTTTTTTTATCAGTGAAAACTTTCTTTCATGCATGAATTGATGCTTGGAATAAGATTAGGGAGTCCAAATGCTTTGGAAAGCCATGACAAACAATAAAAGAAGGATATATACATATAATAGAAGGATACAGAAGTTGGTTTCCTATCAATTCATGAATTCTTGCTTTGTAATCATCTCATAATTAATTTATCTTTGATTGTTTATCAATTATCATATGTCTTTTTCTACTTTTTAGAGCTAGCATACTGGCAAGCTAGCTCCTAGCTAGCTACTCAGATATATACATCACAAGCAACTGGAAGATCAACTGGAAGGAAATCAAAGCTCTCATGGTTTGTTTGATCAGAAGTAACAAATGAACATGGAGGTTGGGGTATAATGAATCTTTGAGTGAAAAATTCAGTGGAGTATTGCTGGGAAAATAGTGGTGGAGGCTCTTTACGGGGAAGGTCGGTCTCTGTCATAATAAGATTATTACACATTCCAATTTTAAAAGAAGCTTCCTCGACCCACACAAGAAGGTACCGTCATAGGCATCGTTCTTCTGGAAGGGGATTTGTAAAAAAGACCTGCATGCGGTCCTTCATAACATCATCACCCATAAGGAAAATGGGGAATCCACAAACATGTGGTTAAACAACTGGATTGAAGGTCACTCGCCACGAGACCTATTCCTCTCACTACAACCCTTAATGTAGCTAAGGGTCGGGCCATATCAATCAAGAAAGTGTGGGGGAAACTATTGAGGTGACTTCCAATTCTCAAGCCAGGATCGCTAATGCTAAACCTGTGACAATTCACAGGGCATTGCTGGGGAAATGGTGGTGGAGGCTCCCTACGGGAAAGCCGGTCTCTGTCGTAAGGTTATTACACATTCCTATTTTGAAAGAAACTTTCTCTACACACACAAGATGGTTCAGCCACAGGCGTCATTCTTCTAGAAGGGGATTTTGTAAAGAACGACATGCGATCCTCCATAACGTTACCACTCACTTGGGAGACGGGAAGTCCACAAACATGCGACAACTGAATTGAAGATCACTGGATCTATTCTCCTCCCTACAACCCCTAATGTTGCTAAGGGCCATATCAATCAAGAAAATGTGAGGAAAACTATTGAGGGGACTTCCAATTCTCAAGACAGGACCGCTAACGCTAAGAGGGGCCAATGAGTACAAACTATTGCAACAACACCTAAAGGACATGAGAAGGTCAAAGGGCCTGGAGACTTATCACCATAACTATATCCACAGTCAAATCCTTGTACAAATTCCAAATTGATGGTTGAACCATGAGCAACCTAAGAATGGGCTTTTGGAAATGCCCTTGCCCTCTTAAAATCAAACTATTCACATGGCTATCAAGGGAGGACCGAATACTCACACTAGACAACCTCCATAGGAAAAATTGGAGAGGTACTCCGGTAACATGCTTTTTATGTGATGCTAACAATGAGATTGTCTCACATCTTGTTCTCAATTGTCTAGTAGCTCGCGATATATAAGAGCAGTATAGGAGACTGTACGGCATATACACGTCCCTTACCTCCACCCAGGACATCAGGGGACCTCATAGCTACCTCTTCCAAGGTTACCAAGATCTTGAGAAAAGAATGAGAGCTCACAATGATGGCCGTCATATGGACTTTATGGGGAGAAAAAAAAAATGTAATGTTTCCAAGATAAATGATGCGTTTTCTTGCAAATTATTCATGACACTAACTTTCTCCTATAATTTTGGTTTGATGTAGCACATCTGTCCAAGAAGCCGATCGACGCTACAGGAGGCACATAACCTGGTTAAAAGGAGCTTGTAATTCTCGTTGAACACTCCCTTTAGGGACTATGGGTAACGAGGCCCAAGAGGGTAGCTAATTGTCAAAATGCTGCTAAAAGATATAATGCGTTCCTGTTTATTCACAAATCCTTTGTAATAATAGGAATGTTTATATATATCACAACAATATTATTTATTAATATATATAAATCTATTATCCGTCATTAAAAAAATAAAACAAAACAAAACAAAACAAAACAAAATGAATGAATAGGAGGCCCACAAAGAAGCCATTAAATTAATGAGACTGAACAATACATAGTTTTTGCCTTCAAAACACTGTACATAAAAGTCATACTTCATGGCTTGAGTTTCTTATCTCAATTAAGCCACATTGTTTGGATTGGAATGCATGCATGCATTGCATGGATAGGGATGGAAGTGTGAAGATGCTTTGTTGATGAGCTAGGTGAGGAAAAAGACACAGTTTGTGTTAGCATGCATCACTTTGCCACACATTTGGAGTACAAGAGCCATCAACTTGCAAGCTCACAGCCAAGTGAGAAAAATGAGATTATGCATTATTGACACCTCTTTCATGCACAAAGAAACCAGTAGTACCACTCTTTATTTTCTAGGCTTCATGTTTGTCCTTCCACTCTACCATAAAGAAATGACAATGATATACTATTACTATATAAAATATAGTTTCTTCACTTCATAGTACACCATTGATTTCCTTGTCAACTAGCAACCTTTTCATATGAATCCAATTATTAAACATTATTGGGTTTTAGTTTTTTAAAATTTGTAGTATAAATGTAATGAATAACATGAATCAAATAGCATGAATTTCATAAATAAATTTCATGCAACTTAACCATTATACAGATACAAGAAAACTATATGTTTGAATCTTGATTATTACTCTTTAAAATTTATCCAAATTAATCAAAATGATATATAAGACACAATAATAGTACTGTTGGGTCTCAACCCAATCCACTTGGGAGAACATAAGGCCCAGCAATCTACAATAAGGCCTGGCCCATTAATTTATTTATTTCACAAAATAACATGAATCAAATACCATGAATTTCATAAATAAATTTCGTGCAACTTTCAACCATTATACAGATACAAGAAATCATTTAAAATCGATCCGAGTTCAAAACCTATACACAGCTCATGTCAATATGAGCTTGTATTCATAATTCATCGTGTAATTACCAGACAAAATATAGAAGCTGTACAATTAGAATGAGATATGCAAGCCACCTTGTGATATTTTGTAACTATTTTAAGAATCTAAGATGGTCCAACACCCACAACAGATGTGATTAAAGGAAATCAACATGACGAAGAGAATAGACAAAGTAGTAGGTTTCAACTGTTTTCTGCAGCCATGCGTTGAGACCTTGCCGGGCTTCAATAGGATGTGATAAATTCTGTGCTTGCCAAGTTTGTTGGATAATCATCCATGGTATTCTGCAAAACTCAAATTTTTGTTATGATGGTTGATATTGAGCTTTGTTGTGTATGTCTGTGATTACGTCGTGGAGCTCTGGGAACAATGAGAGAAGCACCAGTTCGAGCATGGCATATGCAAGTTGTTTCAGGCAGATGGAGGACTGCAAATAGAAAGTACAGAAGTTTATGAGAATGGAATATTGGTCTTGGTGATATCGACAAGGCCGGACTTTTTGATATATGGAAGTCAGCAGGGAACAAACCTGAAGAAAGAAGTAGATGTCTTTGGCGGACCGACGGTACTGTTTGTGACCAATTAAGCTAACTAAAGCTGATGGAGCTCCACCTGCCAACAAATCGTTAGTTGTGTGTTTCATCTGCATGGTTGATGTTAGAGCAGGTAGTTGATGTACAAAAGTAATGAAAAGCATGAAAGACATGATCCAGATGGCGGTATTTCAGCTTGCCTGACAGCTTGGCCACTCTACTACAGAAGGCATACTAGCCTCAAAAAGATGAAACTCGCTATGAAACTGTAGTCAGACAGTAATTTCTAAACTAAAATTCTATTACCGAAGACATACTAGTCTAAAAATGAATGATGTTATTTGCAGATGTCCAGTTCTGGTTTGCAATTTGAAATCCTAGTAAAGCTCAGACTAATATTAGATATTTTTGCACATGAAAGAGTAGGATAAGGAGAAAAACATACAAGGAAACCTGAAATAAGAATGATGAGGAAAAAGGTACCCCGGAGGAAAAAATTAGTTGACAATGAACTGAGGAACTTAAAGTAAATTGCATAATTTTATATGTGAAATAAAGGGGAACAATAAATGATATGGAATGGGGACTGACAAATTTGTGGAGAAGATGGTTCTCACCAAGAATCATTTTCTTCACATCACTGGCTCGGCGTGCAGACTCAAGCTGGAGCTCAAAAGAGTTTGATCCAGTTGACCTAACACCAGATGCATTCCTTGAAGTTGGGGTTCCTTTTTGGCCTAAGTGAACATCACCTGGTTTTGCTTGACCAGTCTCCAATTTTATAAAGAATGTGCCATTTGGCCATAGAACCTGATTAACATAATTGTAATAAGAATTCAAAAATAAAAGGAGAAATTGTTTGCTTCCCATGTTTATCAATAAGTGAATAATCACATGGTCAAAATTGCAATCAACCTATTGAAGCATTTAGCTTGAAAATAAAACCTGATTATTTCCCAAGTATCCAAAAATAATGTTTTAAGAAACAAACAACATACACTTCCTTGATATCTATTATGATTTTTATAAGATGAGTTAGGGAAGTTCTAAGAAAATTCTCAGGTAATTTGTGTCTGAGATTTTAAAAAAAAAAAACATGGAAGCTATGATTATTCTTCAAAGGATTAAAAAAAACAATGTATCTTTACTCACATCTTGAACCCAACGAATTCCTTGAGCAATAATTTCTTCCCTCCTAAGCTGATTTATCTGCCTTAAAATCCAGTCATCAATTGCATCTTCCATCATCAACTGCAAAATTTGTTTTGAAATCCAAAAAACCTGTCTTCTGCAAAAATCAAATACCAGATAAAGTAGTAGGATTTTCAACTAATTATATCAACCCAATCATGTGTATATAGTCTTTGACTGAAATATCATATTCTTAGATGCTCGAATTACAGAACATGGTCCTAAGTGCAGAGAACAGAATTTAAAGAATAAGTATCAAACAGAATTCCTGTAGCAGCAGGAGCACTAAGCAGACTAGATGGAAGAAGGGCTAAGAACAAAAATTTTCAGTCTCCCTCAGCAATAGCAACATTATTTTAAGAAGATTCAGTACCATTGACTTATGAGACCAAAAGAAAATCCATGTCATATTCAATGAAATTGCTGTTTACTAAAAAAATCATTATGGGTGGCATAGTAATCTCCACAGAAAAGAAAGAACAAGTTCCAAATTACAGAAGACATTCATGAACTAACAAGAATAAATATTTCTGATCTCTAATAGGCAACCTATGCCCTCATTCATTCAGGCTCTCAGTTTTCAGATGACAAAATCACAGTAGTCTCTCATTCCCTATAATTTATGTCATTTGCTAGAGAATTGGTTTGGAGAGTTATCAAAGCATTCTTGAATCTTCAGCTTCCAAGCCATGCTGATCAACTAGCTGGGAAAGAATGTGAATCTCCTCTGAAGCTGACATTTATAGTTTTCCGATCAGATTTATGGCTAGGACAGGTGAATAGATGTCTCATGGGAAATTATAATCCAGAAAAATTTGCACAAATTTTTTTTTTCTTAATATGGAGGCAATCCACTACCTAACTTCGATAATTTTTCCTCCCTTGGCTCTTCCCTTCCCAGTGAGCCCAAATTCCAAATCAGTCTCTTGGTGCTGTGCCTAGATGGTTGATACTGACTAATCAAGTAAAAGAAAAAGATTTTTATTACAAACCTTAGCCAACCTCGTCGATTAAGTTGAAATACTTTATCCACTAGATTCAGGAGTGGCACACTTACATTGGGGGGTGCCCACTGTCAGAGACAGAGAAAAGGATTAGACTTGAAATAGTATTTATTCTAAGATAAGAAAAAAGAGGATAAAGTTTCTTCTTCAAGTATTATGAGAAAGAACAAATAACATTTTTAATTGGCGAATGGTTTATTACCTCGGGAGGGATCCCACCTAGATCATCCAAAAGATCAGAAACTGCAGAAGACTTGGATGATGACACCTTATCCAAAGCCACATTATCAAATTTATCTGATTGATGCTTTCTCTGAAGGCCCAAGCTTACTGATTTTTCCACCTGTTTAACAACTCGAGGTGGAAAACTTTTCGAATTCAATTCGTTGTCTGAGTGCCATCCATTTATCGCAGAAGGGAGGCCTTCATCCTGGGCCTCATCATCAGATAAACTACGTGAAGTTCCAACATTACTATTGCTAGGACTATGTCTCTTTGTTTCATCTTCATTCCAAGACAGTGTCAAGCTCTTCTCAGCTATTGAAGGCGATATCATATTGGAAGATGGTGAACCAACAACTCTACGCCGGAGACCATCTGAAACACCTTTGAATTGGCGAACAATATCATCCATGGCATCATCAACATTGACTGTTAAACAAATGAAAACCAACATAGCTAAAATATTTTATTGGTGAAACATTTAAAAATAAGCGTAGACAGCACATTCCCTATCACACACATCATGATAAAGGAAAAACATATGGACAAAAAATAAAAAGACTACTAGAATCAAGAAAATAAAAAGCCAACTTACCTGCTAAAGTTTTCATCACAGAGGTAGATTTTCCATGAGAATAATTCTTCAAAGAAAAAGAAAAAATCATCATCAATGATAGACTATTGACACAAAGTACATTTTCATCGAAAGTTTTACATGTCATATATCAATAATGGATACCTTGGAAGAAACACTAAGAAAATCCCATACTTCATGTTGCTCTGCAACATTAGCAATTGAAAGAAGATCCTGATTAAAACAAAGGGAAATATGAGAACCTGGTTTAATACATTCTTAATCAAGAAATTAAATACCAAAACAGCAGCCCATACTTGTAAATACTTGTCAAGCAGAATGCATCGTTGGTGAACAAAATAATCATCAATGCTTGATGAAAGAAATCTTTTCGGGGGCAAATGTAGGGAGTAGTTAGGTATATCCTTTAGATGTCGATGCAGTCGTTCAAAATTTCGATATCTGTAAGAAAGAAATTAAATTGGCGACATATAAACAGCAATAGTCAACACATGCCAATCAACAAAATGTACGATTTTGTACATGATTTGATTTGTGAGGGCATTAAAAATTGTTAAGTTACAGAAGAAAGACACTTATTTGCTTGAATGTGAAACAACAAAATTAAGAAGAAATGTATTGAGCTGATGTCAGTTGCAGAGGCCAACCATATAAATTGGGTTCATGTCAATGCTCGAGTAGAATAAAAAACTGGATGTTCATTACATCCACAGCTCCTTGTGTTGGACCTAACTCATCCAATGAGACAGGCAGGCGGACCAACTAAATACCATGTGCTAAACAGCAGGAAGCAGGAAAATAGGAAAATGGAACAGGAAAGACACGTGGCATATACACAGCTGGACAAACTTCAGAGGGTGAACAGAAATAAAGGCTTTTAACCCTCATAACGCAAGCAATACAAATTATTAGCAATGTTGTATACGCATATAATTGGTCACTCATGCAGAACTTGGATACACATGCACCATCTTATAGGTTAACATGCTGGGTGGTGGTGACTAAGTATCATATTGCAATACATAAAGATGGTATATACATAGATAGGCCCCACTTCTTGATAAAATGATACAGGCAAGTTTGTTTCTCGCAGATCAATCAGTCATGCTTCAAGAAGGGTGTGGTGACTGGAGGATGCATGTACATAAAAGAAAATGCGATGTTTGCTTTAGTTAGGAAACTCATACCTGCAGAGGCACTACATCACCAAAACCATGCTTACAACAGAAATTATAGTCCCGGAACCCTATTAATTTACATGTAATATAAGAAATGTGTTTGAGAGTACGTGCCTTCTTTTTACAAACCAGGTCTTGTTGTCTGCATCAGTTACAGCAATTGAATATACTGCAAAAGATTTTGATCCAGTATTCTCAAAATATGCCCCAATAACCTACCCAAAAAAAAAAAAAAAACTTGAATGACCATAAAAAGAAAATTAAGTGGAAAGTACATTTACTTGCACCTTAGAGCTGCATGTAACATTATATTTTACAAAATGCATAAAACACTGGTTGGATATCATTTTCTTTTTAAATAACTAAATAAAAAGCGGAATTTTAAAAAGAAAATGGAGATAAAAATAAAAAGAAAAGAGAGTTTTTTTTTTTTTAATGATGGGTTTGAAATTAAAAAATTAAACAAGAAAAGAAAAGATATGAGGGGGGAGTGGATAGAGGGAGAATTGACCAATCGAATCTCCCAAATTCTCTTGCTTGAACTCCCCACTTCCCACGTTCCCTTTTAACCCTTGTATCCCAACAAGTCTAGCCGAGCACATCTAGAATTGACTCTTATGGCTAGCTTCATTAGAGGGTTCTCTTAAGGGAGGACATATAGAGAGGGGCAACAAGGAGAGGAGCAAAGAATATAAGGGAGAGGAGAAAAACAATGAGAAAAAAAAAGTGAAGTAACAAAAATAAAATAAAATAAATAGGAAGAGACATATAGAAGAAACAGAAAGAAACTAGCCGAGTTATAAGATTAGAGATCAGAATAGATATATCCCTCTTCCTTTCCCACTCTATTTCTCTCCATCTCTTTCTTACTTTCTCTCTTTATCACTCTCAAACCTTCAAAGAAAAAGAAAAATATAAAAATCATCTACATTGACCCCTATAAACTTTAAATCATGTGAAAACCCATAGCCCATGGCAGTCTCTCCTTCTCTCCCTTATTCTTCTTCATGGATCTTGAACCATGCAATATATTAAAAGGACTCCTAAACGACAAGTGGAGACATACATAATGATAGCTTAAAGCTAAAAGGATTGAATCCATTGAAGCACTCCTATTCAGTTTTGACTAACTACTCAGTAAAAGATTTGGTTGTTCAAACAATAATTGAGAACTATATTGTATTTGTGAAGCTCTTTTACTTGCACACTTCCACTACTGAAGGAAACAAATTTTTATAGGAAAAAGGGCCAGAAAATCCATTATAGGGCAATATAGAGGGAAAAACAACTTCACAAACAGGAACTACAAAGGATGTTCAAAGCAAAACCTGAAGCATGGATAGTAAAAAACAAAGCTAATGTATTTTTAATGTGCAATTCAAGTGTAACAGTCTATATATATATATATATATATATATATATATATATATATATATATATATATATATATATATATATATATATATATATGAGCCAAGACATACTTTATTTTGGAAGCAAATGATATCTTTGTTTAAATCAATGGGCAATTATAGAAAATGGTGGAAAAGGTTCTCACCCTGCACTTGATTTTAGGGACAAGTGACAATCCTTCACCATGGTTGAGCAAGGCACCACTGGACTCAATTTTAAGGCTGCTAAACTTGGGGCTGTGGAGCTCTTTGATATATATTGGTTCACCACTTCTACCCATGATCAATGTATCAATATCAGGAGTGCTACTTGATCGCTTAAGATGGCTATTGTTGCCTTTGGAGGATTTCATATCATTTCCTTCACACCCATCATCCAGATGACCTCCCTGGGTGGGCTGCTCCCTGACCAGATATTCAGAAACATGTGAAGCCGTGTCTGTTGCTGTAGATAACTCTGAAGTATGACTGGATCCATGCATTAAATGAACCACATACTTATCCTCTATAACTGTATTCCTCTCATTTACTTCTGACATCTGTTTTCCTGTGTTTCCTGCATATGAACTATTGTTTGAGATTTCTGAAATTGTCGTCACAGGTACAGATGGCATATCTGCTTTTATGAGCTTTGCACTCTTTTTTTTATAGTTTCTTCCTTTTGTCCACATGTTGTCAAGATTCTCAGGAGCAAGAACTTGAGTCCTTCTTTTTGTCGCAGCATCTAACATCATTGCCCACTCAGCAGGCCGAGGTTGTGCATCATGAGCAGAATCTTCGTGTGAAGTGTATGGATGAATATCTTCAGAAGCCTTAACTGATGCTTTCACATCCTTCTTAACCAATGCCATATCACCTGATGGATGGGAAGTGATAGTCATATCTGGCTCAGGTTCAGGATGAGGATTTCCAATATTAACAGAAGGATCTTTAACAGAACCAGTCGCATTACTGTAGTTATTGGCACTTCCTTCAGGCTTGCTATCTTTAATGTTAAGCAGAATATACTCAATTAATTCATTGATATACCTGGAAAAAAAGATACATTTTCAGCTTTCAAACCAGAAATCTCAAATTATAATAGAGCTTTGAAAAAGAAATAGACCTCTCAAGATGAAATAATTAATTCTTCATCCTCATACTTAGCAGGAAAAAACAATAAAAAGGAATCAAATAGAAGGCTTTAAACCAATAGTAATAATAAATGGCATAAATTTTATTCATCATCCCATGTAGTTTAATAAAGTGAAATACATATATTACTGTAATCCATGAAGCAAGAATATTTCCACAAAACATGTATAGAAACATTTCTCAGATATATGACCCATTTAACTTATTGAGAACATAGCATACTACATCAAACAAGACTGAAGAGATGACTGAGAAACACACTAAAATAAGGTTAAACCAAATTTCTATAAAACATTAGCCATCTGCCATGTAATCACATGCCCTGGATAGGTAATTAATAGTATACATTAGGTAGTTTACTTTTAGCATGTGGTTGGTACATAAACAAGAAAAACCAAACAACCTTGAGCAATATTCAATAGGCAACAACTAGGAATAGTCATATTCTCTTTTATGTATTTTTGATTCTTCACATTGCATCGAATACTATCAAAGAAAAAGATGTAAAAATTGATCATGCTCAAAATATATAAAGCAATACCGGATCATGACAGAAGTTATCTCCGCATCTCTAGCCATTACAGAAGATAATGTTTCACAATAAACAGTAATCTGCCATACAGTATGTTCACTAAAAGGAAAAGATAGACATGTAGCAATTTGGATTATTAGATACCATCTAACAACTGTCATCCTGGTCAAGTCTAATACTCCAGATAAGTTAAAAGGAAGTTGCTCAAGTGATAAAATGGCTTACCCAGGGCTGGCAAAATTCATTACAGGCTGCATAACCAAACAGGTCAAAAATTCTCGACTGAAACAGCGAACTAAAGGACATTGAGCCTCCCGTGGTTTCAGGACAACAGCTAGAAGTCCACCAGTTAACCGTTGAACAACCTAGAAGTTCAAAATGAGTAAATACATAATGCTGAATGAAGTATCTCGAAGATTCTAGATAAGGGGAACAATTTCTCACACCTTGTATTCACAATCTGGAGATATCAAAGCAGGGTGAAGTTCCTTACTAGCCATTAGATGACATTTCAATCTTACATCCCTTTCTTCAGAAGAAAGTGTTCCCATAACATCCACACCAATAGCTGACTGATTTTTCCTATAAAGGTCTAGATGATTGCCGATTAAGTCAACAATATCCCTGAATTCCACAGAAGAATTTAAAAATGATAATGGTATTCAGTTTTAACAAAAGCAAACCTAACAGACTTCAATGATGGCTTACACATATAACAGAAAAGCACCTTGTTAACAAGTCAACAAGGTTGATCTCTTTAACCCTTCCTGAAACCTCACCAAGGGCATCGAGAATTATTGTGCGAATAAGTTCTGGGGCCTCCTTATCAGGTGTAATAGATGAATACCAGAGATCCATAACAAAGTCCTGCAAAATCTTGTTGATAAAATCATTAATAGCAGCCTCCACTAGAGGCGAGTCTATCTTTTTTCTCCATCTTGTTGTTGGTGGTGCAGTGGAAAGACGGGAATCATTTATCGATATCTGCTTCTTTTCCAGGTGAGATAAGTATGTTTGTCTATGGGTGGGCTGCGCCTTCCAGCGAAGTTCCAACTCATATGATAGATAACGAAACACAGAAAGAATGAGAATTGATAAGGGAACATTTGTCCACATCGATTTACTCGTGTCTGTGAAATACAAGACCATTATCAAGTCAAGTGTTAGAAAAAGAACTAAGTAAGAAAACCAACACTAATCAAAATCCTTGATTTGCATAATGCATTCAAGTTTTGAAATTAGAGATAACTGGCAACAGAGAAAAGGTTGCCACATTTCTTGTCACAATATCAGAAGCAATACAGTTCAGCCTAAACAAATATAATACCTTGCAGAACTCATGAAACCATTATATGGGCATAACAGCCATTCGATTAATTTCTCCTGAAGAACAGTTTTTCATGTTCTAAAAATATCCTTAATGTGTTTATCCGAATATCTACCATACTACAATATCAAATACCAAATAATCTGATACTCAAGTTACTCTAATAGTCAAAATGCCATCTTTCTGTGAAAAATATAAAACTACAAACAGCATACTCCCAACACGAAGTTTTTCATCGATTGAATTCTCTCTAAGCACCGATTCTCTCTATTACGGTATTCCAAAACGCGAAGAAAAAGAAAAGAACAAAATCTCACAACAATTCCCATCGCTAAACTCGGATAATCCGGAAAAATCCAGAGAAACATAATGCAAATGGAGATCACCAGCGAAATCTGGAAAGCAATCAAACTAAATTCAGAGGTAACAGCAACTCACGGGACAAGAAGTAAGAGATTGCGAAGATGCAGATGGCCCAATAGACGGTCCGGACCTTGAACTCCTCAATCAGATCCTGCACTCCCGCCATCCGCCTCCTCATCGCTCCCACTTCTACACCACCCGATCGAATTCCGTAACTGAGATACCTCTCAGAGATCAAAGGGATCCAAATAGGTTTCTCGAAACCCTAGAAAACTCCAGAATCGCCGGCTCGCTTTACTGCGTCACGGCGGAGAGAGAGAGAGGGACAGGAGGAGATGATTTGGAGCTCGTTGGTCTCTGATTGCTACCGAGATTCGCATTGACGAAATGACAGTTTTACCCTTTAAATCGAATTGATTAGATGAAATCACGGCCGTTGATCTTGTATATCGACTATCAATCACATGGGACGACAAGACTTGAAGAGAGGATAAAAATCTAAAAATTCCTAAAAAAAAACATTAAAATTGACAGTTTGCTACAGATGTTTGTCCTGGCATAAATAAATAAATATGACTTTTGAAAATTAAATTTCTTATTGTTGATATAGAAATAGGTTCCCTTTGGTGATTAGAGCAAATTTTGATCAATAGAGGTCAATGAAGATTGAAGAACTTCAATTGATTTTAAAGAAGAGATTGGTTATGATCGATGACTTCTCTAGTTCACTATTTTAGATTTACACGATCAGCGCCTCCTCTAGAAATCAGCCTATACTTGTGCTGGAGGAGCCTCAGACGCATAAAGAGAGAGGGAGAGAGCTTTACGAGGAAATGCTAACGCTCAATTTCATTGAAATCCAAAATACTTCTTCATGAGTCAGGGTCATCTTTTAATAGACCTAGACCGGAGACCTAACTGCTAGCTTTCAACATTTTTTGGAATCCATCGTTGGATGGCTCGATGGTTATTTTAACAATTAGACTCTCATCTCGATGCTAATGATCAGTCTTTAGATATTTTCTTCCATAACATTTATTATTTATGATATTTTGGTGATATAGTTTTTCTTTCAATTTAATGTTGCATAAAATTGATTAAAATTATATTAAAATTAATTATGTCTGTTGTTATTTTCTTTCTTTACATATATATATATATATATATATATATATATATATATATATATACAACAAACACACCAAGTCAGGCTGACGAGGACAAGGAAACCTTAGGGGATGATCCACTATTGGCTAGAGAAGGGGACTGAGAAGCAACCCATCACTAGTCAAGAGAATAGAGTTATCACAAACGATGTATTTTTATTATTTCTCTTTGACTGAATGATGTATAACCATCAGGATTTATATATAATAAAATCTTACTTGTTTTTTTTATTTAAACCATTTTTATTTTTTAAAAGGGTAAATTGCACCTATGGCCACAAAACTACTCGGATTATAACACTATGGTCACAAAAAAAAAAAATATATATCAGAAAAACCATAAAACTTTGCTCTAGTTGCATATAAAGCCAAAATAGGTTAATCTCCAGCGAATCTAACCCTAAGCTCTCTTCACTCTTTTTCTTTCTCCTGGTGTTAATGGCTTCTGGGAGTTCATCAAACCGTTCGGAATCGGGCAAGAGGACGTTCTATTTCGGATCCGACGACATCCTCTGCTCCTATGACGACTTCAGCTCTTAGGATCTATCCAACAAGAGGCTATCCAATCAATCAGCGAAAGTAAATCTCTCTATCTCTATGGCCTAAAAAGAAGTGTCGCTGACATGGTATTTTATAAACAATTATATCCACGTGTTAATGACATGTTGGCAATTTTGCCGGAGATTTACCCATTTTGGCTTTACATGTAACTAGAGCAAAAATTTATGGATACGAAAAAAAGTTTTGTGCTGAAGTGCCCTTACTGAAATGAAAGGTCGAGTGAAAGCAGATCCCAGTAGCTTGAAGGGAGCCACTGCCTATCAGTCACCGGCTTCCTCTTCCCTAGCGTCGGGTTTCAATCCGGAGTAGTTTTGTGGCCATGGGTGCAATTAACCCTTTTTAAAGAAAGAAAAGGGAGAAGGTTGTCTGTTGATGCCTGTGCATAGTTTCTCTTTATTTTTTTTTAAGGAAAAAAATTGAATAGATAAATCACTTTATGAAAAGGTGATAATATGACCATGACAAACAACCAAAAGTGGCGATAGGTTTGATTTATTTCATTTTCTTTTGATGAAGTAAACCTCTTAGTAATATAAAAATATAACTAGGAAGGAATCACAAGAGGGGACCAAGGGACTTTAATATAAAGGTTGATATACTAGACCCAACATGTCCTCATCTATTTATTATTATCAAACAAATGTCATTATTTTACAAAAGAATATTTCTTGCATAAAATTGATTGATTGCGTACCCATCAAAACTATTTTAATTATATATATATATATATATATATATATATATATATATATATATAGTTTTGAAAAAAAATATAATTATAGATATACTCCAAGTTTTCTGTTTAAATTTATGTACGGTTGACCCAAATATGTTAACTATGATTAAATGTAAATCATGGACCCAGGAAGTACATCTTATACCCCTAAGTGATATTTTAATTATTTTAAATTTGATATTTTTCAGGGACATATTTTTAAATATATAATCAAATCAATTTTTTGGAGATATATTTGAAAAAGGATAAAATGGCCTTTTCATGGAGCTACCATTTGTTAACAGGCAATTAAACACTTTATTTTATATTTATTTATTTTTTGACATGGACAACAAGCGCTCCTGAAGGTTTAAATACGCATTTATTTTACTGTCCGTCAGATCTATTACAGTAGCGGAAAAGCACTGCGTCTTTGCGTGAGGCTACATTTATGTGACTGCTTTCTGCGCCTCACCTTGCTTTAGTGGGGATTCGGGACTTAGTGGGTTGAATCATATCTGAAGATACATCTACTAGATCAAGAGGTCTTCGGCATATTGAAACCTAAGAGTATATTTATAATTATGATTTTTTAGGGGTATATACATAATATCGACATTATCCAAGTTTTTGTCTGAGTGGTCTTGGATTATGCCATGTATCCATTAAAATTCATGGATATTTTTCTCCATAATATATACCATATATAGTTACAATATTTTGGAGTTTAACTAAAGTTATTTAGAGAGGTTTAAAAAAAAAAAAAAACTTCATTTTTTTTCTTTGTTCGAATTTTATAATACATAAATAAAACTGATGATAAATGTAGAAATCAAGCTTAATTGAAACCATGGCTTGGATGGTTCTATCTTCACAATAAATGAAAGATCAATTGTTCTTTAACCACCCCAACCAACTTGGTCCTCCAAAGCTATACCATTTCATTTCTTTCTAATTGAGAGATAAATAACACACAAGACACTCCATAGACTTTTCAACCTTCAATGACCATTCAGCTTATTACACTTCCTCACATATAACATTCAACATCAAATGCTCTTCCTCCCATTAACAACATGAACTCCTCCTCCTCCTCCTCTTCCTTCTCCTCCTTCTCCGGCAAACCACCACCGCATCAACGGGAACTCCAAGGTCCCCGGCCGACTCCTCTAAGACTCAGCAAGGACTCCCACAAGATCAAAAAGTCACAAACCAATGAGGCTTTGCCAAAACAACCAGTTATCATCTACATGGCCTCTCCCAAGATCATTCATACCAATCCAAGAGACTTCATGTCACTAGTTCAAAGACTTACTGGTACTTCATCATCCTCCATGCTCTCTCCTGCAGCTCATCTTGCACTTGAGAAACCTCCCAAGCATCAACAACAGGAGATTATCATCCCCAGTCATGACCACCAGATTTCAACCATACCAAGTGTGTTTCCAGGAATATTATCTCCAGTTCCAGCTTCACTTCCACCCATTTCTCCAGGGTTCTTCTCCCCATCAGTGGATCCCAGCATGCTGAGCTTCTTGCATGAACTCAGCCCTGTGTTTCATGGCAATAGGAGTTATGTGGAGAACACCTTCTTGGCAACAAGTCCCAACTTCTTCCTTTCTACACCCACTCTGCCTTCTCCTGGATCTTGGGAAATTTTCCAACAGTTGCTTGATCATTAAAGACTTCACCAACTGAAGTTATTATGATCATGATAATGTGAAGATGTGTGGATCTAGTTGCATCTTTATGTTTTCTGCTTTGGTTTTTTGTTTTTGTTTTAATAGATCTTATCAATTTGTTTTTACACGGAATGATTTAGAGATTGTGATTTTTTTTTAATGTTTTGATGAATTTGTTGTATATATAATTAATTCAAAGTGAGAGAAAAATTCTGTCCTTACATCAACAGTTACAGAAAAACACTAATAAAACACTACTTGTTATTCAAAATTCATATACAGAGATACAAGAACCCACATGGGGTTAATTAGAGGGATCGGAATGAATTAGAGCCTCAAAGCTAAAAAATCATCAAGTTGGAAGGCATCCTTTTGAACCTTTGCAAGCCTTAGTCACTAACAACTGCATGTTCACTTCTTTGTGGTTCATTCTCATTCACTCCAATAAAGGTACCAACACTCTCACCAACAATGGCCTTTGCTATGTTTCCCGGTTTATTTAGATTGAAAACAACAACTGTGAAAGGATGAGATTAGGATGAGATTTGAATAAAATTCTTATCAGCAGACGAAGATAATGAAGAAATTTGCATACCGGGAATGTTGTTTTCTTGGCACAATGTGATGGCAGTCATGTCCATGACCGAGAGGTCCTTTGAGGTTACATCATTGTAGCTTAAAGTGTCAAGAAGCCGAGCATTTGGGTTGATCTTTGGGTCTTCCTCAAAGACCCCATCAACATTTGTTGCTTTGAGGACGACCTCGGCATTAACTGGAAGGAAATTCACATTAAAACAAGTCAAGCAGAAAAATTTTATATAGGTACTGCCATTGTTGCTTAGCAACAATAAATGGGCATAAGATAGTTTAAACACTATCTAGTGAAACCATGCATCTCTTAACATTTTGTTTGTTAAGAAAACTCCCATGATTGTGCCATAAAAGTTCAAAATATGCCTCATTGGTTGGTAATGATCGCTATGGTTTTCAGTATCATTAATTTTCTAACTACATGTATATATATATATAAAATAAGGAAATGAAAGAAGTACCTAAGCATCTGATTTGATCTACAGGAATAATAAATAAAATACTCACTTTCTGCACAACGAAGAGCAGCGGCTGTATCAGTGGTGAAGAAGGGGTTGCCGGTTCCTGCAGCAAATATCACGACTCTTCCTTTTTCCAAATGTCTAATAGCCCTTCTTCTTATGTATGGCTCTGCTACTTCCGACATGCGAAATGCAGTCTGAACACGAGTAGGGATTCCAATGCTCTCCATTGTAGCTTGCAAGAATATTGCATTCATAACTGTTGCTAACATGCTAAGCACAACAAAATTATTAAACCAATAGACGAAAGGTTATAGTATAAGAAGGAACAAACATATTTCCAGAGATGTTTTCTAAGAATTTACAAAGAATATCAGAGAAATGAAGCATATCTATGATATATATCTATCATAGACAAACATTGCAATTAGAGAAGTTCCAACCAATATTAACATTCATGTGTGTTTCATCAAATTTAACTAATTTATTCTCCATGATCAAGCTCTGAAGAGTCATAATATTTGTTGCTGGAACTGGCAACCCCTTCTTCACCACTGATATATCCTTTGCTCTTTGTTGTGCAGAAAATGAGTGTATTTTATTTATTATTCCTGCAAATCATATCAAGTGCTTAGGTATTTTTTCATTTTCTTATAAAATTTATATTTATATATATACATGCAGTAAGAAAATCCATGACATTCAAAGAGCCCCGTAGCGAGAGTTTTCATTCTACAACATATTGACAGATTCATGGGAGTTTTCTTAACAAAGAAAATGTTAAGAGATACATTGTTTCATTGGATAGTGTTTAAACTATTTATGCCCATTTATTGATGCTAAGCAATTAATGTTTCTTTTTGTTAAGAAACCTCTCATGATTGTGCCAATATGTTGTAGAATGAAAACTCTTGGATAAAAGTTCAAAATATGCCTCATTGGTTGGTGATGATTGCCATGGGGCTCTTTCAGTGTCACAAATTTTCTAACTACATACTATATATATAAATATAAATTTTATAAGGAAATGAAAAAAATTACCTAAACACCTGATTTGATTTGCAAAAAAAATAAATAAAATACACACTTTCTGCACAATGGAGAACAGCGGTTGTATCAGTGGTGAAGAACGGGCTGCTGGTTTCAGCAGCAAATATCACGCAGGGCTCGACCATTCGTCCATTTTGGCGGATCGGCCATAGAGAATAAATTAGTTAAATTTGATGAAATGCATATGAATGTTAATATTGGTTCGAACTGCTCTAATTATAATGTTTGTCTATGATAGATATATATGCTTCATTTTTTATGTCTTTTGTAAATTCTTAGAAAACATCATTGGAAATATGTTGGTTTTTCCTTATGCTACAACCTTTCGCTGAAAGGGTGGGTGTTGTTTGAAGTGATTGGTTTAAGAATTTTGTTGTGCTTAGCATGTTGGCAACAGTTATGAATGCAATATTCTTGCAAGCTACAATGGAGAGCATTGGAATCTCTACTCTCGTGTCCAGACTGCATGTCGCATATCAGAACCAATATCAAATATCAAGACTCTTCTTTCCTCCGAATGTCCAACAACCCCTTTTCTTATATATGGCTCTGTTACTTCCGACATGCGAAATGCAATCTGGACACGAGTAGGGATTCCAATGTTGTCCATTATAGCTTGCAAGACCATTGCCAACATGCTAAGCACAATAAAATTCTTAAACCAATCACTTCAAACAACACCCATACTTTTGACCAAAGGTTATAGCGTAAGAAGGAACAAACATATTTCTAGAAATATTTTCTAAAAATTTACAAAATAAATCAGAAATGAAGCATATCTATCTATTATAGACAAACATTGTAATTAGAAAAGTTCCAAAAAATATTAAGATTCATGTGCGTTTTATCAAATTTAACTAATTTATTCTCCAAATTCAGAAAAAGAGCGACTTTATCATTGAGAAAATCTCATAATATGAATCAGGTGATATAAAAACATTAAATCAAACACCATAAGAGCATGTCCAAATATATCAATTTATCTCAACCTAACAGTACAAAATGCTAAAAAACCAAAATTTCATGCAAAGATAAGCAATGAAAGTGAATCCTGAAGGTTCTATACCCAATGCTAAAAAAACCAAAATTTCCGTAGATGTTTTCTAAAAATTTACAAAATAAATCAGAAATGAAACATATCTATCTATTATAGACAAACATTGTAATCAGAAAAGTTTCATCCAATATTAACATTCATGTGCATTTATCAAATTTAACTAATTTATTTGATTCTCCAAATTCAAGAAGATGGCGACTTTATCAATGAGAAAATCTCATAATTTGCATTAAATGATATAAAGACATTAAATCAAACCATAAGAGCATGTCCAAATATCTCAATAGACCTCAACCTAACAGTACAAAATGCTATAAAAAAAAATCATGCAAAGATAAGCAATGGAAGTGAATCCTGAAGGTTCTATACCCAATGCTAAAAAAACCAAAATTTCCGGAGATGTTTTCTAAAAATTTACAAAATAAATCAGAAATGAAGCATATCTATCTATCATAGACAAACATTACAATTAACGAATATTAATATTCACGTGGGTTTCATCAAATTTAACTAATTTATTCTCCAAATTCAAGAAGAGGGCAACTTTATCTCATAACATGCATTAAGTGATATAAAAACATTAAATCAAACACCATAAGAGCATGTCCAAATATCTCAATAGATATCAACCTAACATTACAAAATGCTAAAAAACCAAAATTTCATGCAAAGATAAGCAATGAAAGTGAATCCTGAGGGTTCTATACCCACCCAATGTAATCAGCTGAAGATCGATCGAGGCCACTGCAACCCGCCCAAGAGGCTCCACGAAAGATGTTCCCCCCGCCGACCACTATAGCAACCTGAAACGCCAAACCCAAATCCATCTAACTCACACACCATGTTAATCTCCACAAGTGGAATCAATGAGAAGAGAAAGAGAACCTCAATGCCAAGCCGGGTAACAGAGGCCACTTCCCTAGCAATGGCCATCGTAATCTTCAAGAAACGAAGCACAAAACAAACATCAGTGAGAGTGTGATATATGAGAGAGAGCATATAAAAGCGCAACCTTGGGATCGATGTTTTCCTTGTGGTCGCCGGCGAGAGCTTCTCCGCTGACTTTGAGCAAGACGCGCTGCCATCGATGCGAGGTGTTGGGCAGAGAGGTGTTGTCGGCGCCGAAAGGGAACAAGGTCGGATTGGGGCCTTGCTGGAGAGAGCTAGCATGGGAGGTGGAGGAGCGGATGGGAGGGAGACGAGGAGGAGGAGTAGGAGGGAAACGAGGAGACATTGTTCGGAGTTTGGATCGAACGAGGAGAGGGAGAGAAGGATGGGGGGATGAGAGGAGCGAGGGCGAGGAGACGGCCATGGGAGAGTGTCAATACTCCAGTGCCAAAGATCAAGGTAGGGTTCCCTTCTTGATTTTCTTGAAATTTATACTTAATTTATTTTTTTTATTTTTTATTTTTTTTGAAAAAAGGGTAAAAATGTAATTATGTTACATATTGAACATATTAAAATTATTTTTATTTTATTTTTTTATTTTATTTACACACTGCCCTTGTTACAACCAAGAAAAACTTTATTATATTTATTAATGAAGAAAATTTAAATCAATGTTACTCCTGTATAGAATATTCAAAACAATTTTAAAGCAGCCTTTGAATAATTGCTTTTAGAACAAAGCATCAACTTTCATTTACAAGCAGTGCAATACACCATTTATATACACCATAAACCATAAAACAACATGAAGTGGAAAACAAAATTTGGTAGGTTAAGTATTTGTTAACTTTGAGGAAGTGAGTAGAAGTGAGAATGCACAGGGGTCCCAGAACCATTGAGCTCCAAACTGAGATGAAGAGCAAAGAATGCTCATCCCAAAATCAGTGCGCTTTCGGAGCCCCGATCCAAGTGCCAAGCCGCCTGATTACTGACGGAGCGGCCAATCTCCAGCTCAAGGGATACACCATCTCCACTGGTTGATCTAGTAGAGATTGCTATGCCCTCCCCATGTAGTGGAAACAATTTCAAACAATAATCAACGTTTTCGTCATTATCGTTTTGATCAACAAGAGTTGCCTCTTCACAAATTTCTCCTTCTTCTAGCTCCTCTTTTTGAGGTATCAGGTGCTTTTCATCAAGTTGTCCCAGCTTGGAGAGGCACCTGTCCAGCATTCTGGGCGACGGAACATGCCTCTCCAGTTTTCCCAAGTAGTGGGATAAGGATCCATTTTCACTGTTTTGAACATTTGGTGAAGAGGATTCTATTTGCTCCTTCGCATCACTTTCAGCACATCCCTGAAATTGAACTGGAACTTTCCTTCCCCTAAATCCACCCCACAGGTAGAACTTGCCATGAAATCCTATGGCAACAGGCATAATAGATGATTACAAGTCAAAGGACTATGCAAAAGATGTGTTAAGACAGTAAAAATATGATAGACGAAATTGGAAAAGTACTAAGAATTTGAAAAGTCACTCACGGCGGGAACATTCCGGTAATATGATAGACGTAAAAATAATCAACTCCACGGTGTCCAATGTGACCTTTAATGCAATGTCCTTGTTAATCAAATCATTAAGTAATTGTTGATGCATTGACTCAGACCTACATAGGAGGAATACACTTGTGTTGTGTCAAACGGTATATAGGAGAAATACTAGTATGTTTCATCATCTTCACTGCCCAAATTCAACAGCTTAGATGGCAAGTAGAGTATGTTAAGATCTGTGTCAGAACAGATCCAAACTGTGGTTTCTCTAGATAAAGGCCAAGAACAAGTGGATGTATTGAGTTTGGCAATGTATAATGGTATAGCATCCCATCATTTCTCAAGAACATAAATTACCTTTCACAATGAGGGAAGAAGTACAGACCGATGTTATGCTCATTTGGAGGTGAGGCTTCAAAACTTTTCGGCCAAACATCCAATCTTGGAAGTTTCTCTGCATGGAGAAGCTGGGGGAACAACATTATGGGGATAGCCCGTACCTTCCCACATGCTTTGTTGGATAGATGTGCTGATAACGGACCATATACAACATTAGAGATTTCAAAACATCCCCTGCCATAAAGCCATGGAAAGGTGAGGATGTAGCAGTAAATATTAAGATGCATTCATTAGCTGACAAGTAAACCACTGACCTCCAAGCACAATCAATAATGGGCATAGCAGGCACATAATCTTCATTAATTGAGGTGGCCTGAGTTGATAAGGCTTTACCTGTTTGTGAAACAAGTTTGTCGAAAGCTGAATTACCAATAGGACCGGATACATCTTTAATTTCATCCTCCTCAGCCAGAACCAATCCTCTTGGTCTTTTAAAATTTTTATCCTTGATCTCTGAAGAGAAGCCCTCAATGTTTGACACATCGACAAGTTTGACAGGGCTTCCTATTTTTGACGTATCCACAATGGCAACGTGATGGGTAGGTTCCGATGTAACATAAGATCTATCTATTTTCTTGAAAGAAGATTTACCAATAGGACCGGGTACATCATCTTCATTAATTTCATCCTCCTCAGCCAAGACCAATCTTCTCTTTGGTCTTTTAAAATTTTCATCCTTCTTGACCTTTGCAGAGAAGCCCTCGATGTTTGATGCATCCAGAATTTTTACAGGGCTTCCTATTTTTGATGTATCTGCAACGCTAAAGTGATGGGTAGGTTCCGAGGCAACATAAGATCCATCTATTTTCTTGAAAGCTGATTTACCAATAGGACTGGGTACATCATCTTCATTGATTTCATCCTCCTCAGCCAGAACCAATCTGCTTTTTGGTCTTTTAAAATTTTTATCCTTGATCTTTGAAGAGAAGCCCTCAATGTTTGATACATCAACAAATTTGACAGGGCTTCCTATTTTTGATGTATCCACAATGGCAACGTGATGGGTAGGTTCCGATGTAACATAAGATCTATCTATTTTCTTGAAAGAAGATTTACCAATAGGACCGGGTACATCATCTTCATTAATTTCATCCTCCTCAGGCAAGACCAATCTTCTCTTTGGTCTTTTAAAATTTTCATCCTTCTTAACCTTTGAAGAGAAGCCCTCGATGTTTGATGCATCCAGAATCTTTACAGGGCTTCCAATTTTTGATGTATCTGAAACGCTAAAGTGATGGGTAGGTTCCGAGGCAACATAAGATCCATCTATTTTCTTGAAAGCTGATTTACCAATAGGACCGGGTGCATCATCTTCATTGATTTCATCCACCTCAGCCAGAACCAATCTGCTTTTTGGTCTTTTAAATTTTTTATCCTTCTTGATCTTTAAAGAAAAGCCATCAGTGTTTGATGCATCCACAATTTTGAAAGGGCTTTGTAATTTTGATGTATCCACAATGCTCGAGTGATGGGTACGTTCAGAGTTAACATAAGCTCTATCAGCTGCCCTACCAACGTTATCAATACGAGGCTTCTGAAGTAGAACCTTCTCTAAAACACAATTTGTTTTTTTATCTCTATGTTTAACATTTTTCCTGTTCCTGTATCTATACAAACCAACTTGAAATGGAGAAAGCATCTTGGGATCCCTGGCTTTGCACAGTTCACATTTCCAATTTTCTGATATTCTGGGTCCACAATAGCTGGACAAAAAAATCACAACAGAATGACAAAGGCTCAATAGTTTCAATAGTGCATGCAGAGAGTAAATAACTTTTCTATAAGATTGTATTTTAATCAAGATAATGGAAAATGACAGCTTACAAATGCTCAGCAGAAATCTGACACTCACAGCAGTAAATGAGAAGTTCCTCATAACCAGTTGCACCACATCTCTGGCAAATAGCTGCCTGCATTGTATAAACAAAAAGGATGAATACCGCTTCATCATGCACACTTATCTTGATATCAAGACATCAATGAATAATTGGAAACAAAATCCTTTTTTTTCTAATCAATGGGTTTAAGACTAAGAGCACCTGCCTGTGCTATGCTGCACAAGAATAACAAGGAAATAAATCATCAAACACCCATATTACCTGGATAGGCCATATCAGGAAAAAAATTTATGTATCCACATACAAAGACATTATCTATATATATAATACATGGAATTTTACACACACACACACACACATGTTAGATACTTCCAAATTCTTGGATACTGAGATTTGTATTCATGTCCGACTAACACAGGTCTATATTGTTTCAAGAAAAGTTATATGGACTAATTTGACAAGAATGTGGATACAAATGTCAAATATCTAAGAATTTGGAAGTATTTGACACATACTCTCACACACGCACGCGGACATAACAGTCAAGAACTTGGAAGTATCTGACAAACAAAACCCACACATGTGCACACATGATAGCCAAGAATTTGGAAGAATCTAACAAACATGCAATTACATTAAAAAAAGTTTAATAAACATAAAACATGTGAGATAATGTAAAGATCCAAAAATTAGAAAGGATCCCAAGGGTTTCAAAAATCTAGTTATATGAGTAAGACTAACATTGATACATTAGGGTTGCACTAAGCTTCTGTCAAAGATTTCCAAATTCTGTTTAACAATCATATTTGTCACAACCAAACACCCAATGTTTCAAGATTGAGATATGTACTATTCAATTGGGTTGCTACAAAAGATTCTTTTCTTTAATGGTTTCAAACATTTTAGTATATATGTAATCATCTAAAGGTCAAGAGATGCCTCTATTTCAACACACAAAAGTATATCTAAGAGCTCAATCTAAAATATACGTTATTCTATACCACCTAAGGTTATTAAGAAATAATATACAACAACAACAACAACCAAGCCTTAATCCTATACTGGATGGGGTCGGCTATATGGATTCTTTGTCTCCATGTTGCTATCCAAAAAAGCAAATAGATAAATAATAATAATAATAATAATAAATGAATAAATATATAAAAAATAAAAAATAAAAATAATACATAAATAATAAAGAATAATAAATAAATAATTCTAGAGATTTTGAATGACCAAAACAAAAGTATCTATAAACCATAAGAAACTTCATAAAAGTGAATAAGCTTACGAAGAACTAAAGCCACAAAAAGCCTTTTGAGCCACTTGTACAAGAACAATATTTCAAATAACCATCAATTTTGTTTCCAATATCCATGACATGTCAACTAATCATCTATTGCTTTACCTACAATTTTTGTTTTTTTAAACTAATACCTTCATAACTTCTACTCCGTTTATTCATAAAAATTAAAGAAATTGAAAATAGTCAAATGCTTTCTATTAAATAAGGGTGAGATATATACACGTACAAGATAAGATTAGATTGTACACTCAATCTTATCCAATGGTCAATCAAAAATTCTAAATCTAACTAATTATTGAATTGATGAGATTTGCTTTATTGTCAATTCAAAACTAATTCAAAATAGAAAACTAACAAGATAATTAAAGCCACAAAAAGCCTTTTGAGCCACTTGTACAAGAACAATATTTCAAATAACCATCAATTTTGTTTCCAATATCCATGACATGTCAACTAATCATCTATTGCTTTACCTAAGATTTTTGTTTTTTTAAACTAATATCTTCATAACTTCAACTCCGTTTATTTGATAATTAAAGAAATTGAAAATAGTCAATTGCTTTCTATTGAATAAGGGTGAGATATATGCACGTACAAGATAAGATCGTATTGTCTTCTCAATCTTATCTAATGGTCAATCAAATATTCTAAATTCAACTAATTACCTAATTTTGTTTTCAATTCAAAACTAATTCAAAATAGAAAACTAACAAGATAATTACAGAAATACATAATTGAATAATGAATAAATAAATTCCTCTAATAAGAATGACATCACCAACAAAGTTTATCAATTCAGGTCCATGGTTATTACTTTATTGGTTTTCCTAAGATTTGTCATTTATACTATTCTAGACAAATCTTTGATATACAAACTATATGTGCCTAATATTTTTTTTCCCATTATTTGATGTACAAACAACCTCTTGTAAAAAAAAACAGTGTAAGGCTACATACAATAGACCCAAGTGGTCCGGCCCTTCCTTGAACCCAACACATATAAGAGCTTTGTAGTCCGGCCCTTCCTTGAACCCTACACATATAAGAGCTTTGTAGTGCCAGGTTGCCATTTTATGGTTTCAATTCAAGGTACTAAGATTAAACACCTTTTACCCCTTTTTCTATTTGGACAACTAAACATAATAAAATCACAAAATAAGATTAGTGCAAAATATTGCAAAGCAAAGCAAGTATAAAAATAAAAGAATCATATATGATTTCACTAAATATATCTACAAGGGGTATGCTTATAGGTTAATAATTAGGCTAAAGAAATTAGACGTTCCATATGATAATAACAAAGGAAATAAATGTTTTTTTAACGAAGACTCTCTAATTAATTTGGTTCAAAACAAAATTAATTTTAGTTGTTGAACTAAAAGCATTACTCTTAAGAGTTCCTCACTGCAACATCAATCGATTGGCTAAGATGCACTAGTAAGCTTATAATAACATGGCACATGCAAAAAAGTAACAAACTAAAAAAATTAAAAACTCTAATTAATAAAAAAAAATATGGTATGACTTATGCAATATATTAAGAAGAGGAGAAAGATGAATGAAAGGAATAATAAGACGAGAGGACCTCGTCATGGCATGCCATGGGTTATGCTCAGCAAGATAATTCCGATACCAAATCATGCCATGCACAACTTATCCCAATGCTAGGCTTGGGGACCAGGCTAGCAACAAAGCACGACATGTGCCTAATTGGCCCATATATACTTAATTAACACCCAACCAGTGCTAGCGTTAAGTATGTAGGCGCCTAATCAACATAACAAAAACCTATGGAATTAAAGTTAGATCATGCTCTACGCCAGACAAGGATCCTTAGCCTATAGGTTATGTCAACCTAAAGAACAAATGCTTGGTTAGCCCAAGCACAAATAGTACCTAGGTATTCTTATGCCCAAGCTTGCATACCCAACACAATTTGTATCACACTACTAATAACATGGATTCTTGACTTCATTACACGACTTCCAAACCACCATAACATAAAAATAACTTTTCATTTTAGTTGATAAATTTATAACCATAGTATAGATACTAATGTTGCATTTACTCATATGATAAAACCAATGCCAAATCTTCCATATCATCTTCCCTTCAACTTAATTTTTGTCCTCCATCCACACTTCCCTTCAACAGGCACACACATGCGCGTGCACACACGCACACACACATAAAATTATACGAAACAAATGAGTTTGATAGATAAGGACATGAACCACGCATCTACTCATTCAATCTTTTTCTCTTTTATGCAGAAACTAATATCATAATGTGTAGGCCCAACAAAGGACAATGTCATAATCAATGTATTTTAGGGTCAATTTGCCACAACTTCGAAAAGTATCAATTAAGTTAATTGAATTGTAAACTTCCCAATTTGGAATTTTTGGAACAAAATTGGAACTTCAAAATCCAATTATTCCCAATAGTTTTCAAGATATTTCAAAGTCTAGAAGCTACAACTATTCAAATTTTACACCTATACCAAACAACTCTTCAATATGGCATTTATATAAATCTATCTCTCATTCGTTTCTAGTTACCTCACAATAGGCCAACATTTTAATATTGGAGTTATTCCAAATAAATTCAAGTCCGCCTTATCTTTCATATTCTATCCCCACTATTTCTTAAAGTCCATTAAGGGACATTTTCATTAAAGAGGCCTAATTCCTCAAATTATGATCAACATTCAACACAAACTATTAGAGTTGGCAACCTCCAACACAATATACATAGGTGGCATTGTTGAACTCATGCACAAACATCAAAGCCTTATTCCCATACTAGATGGGGTCAGCTATATGAAATTTATGTCTCCATATTCCTATGTCAAAAAAAATAACCAATTCAATATCTAATATACATAGATAAACACTATATCTCGCCATATAATCACTTAGGGTTCTACGACACATGTGTTCAAATCATCTTAAATATCCTTCTTTTATAACACCCTTTATCAGTGTGTGTCATTTCTAATCTTGCCCAAACTCATGCACAAAGCAACTTGAAATTATAGACTTCACAATTCTCCAAAATAGGTACAATATACTTTTCATAATAGACCTTGCAATTTCTCATGAATAATAATGAGCGAATTCAAATCTCCACAACCCCTTAAAGAAGATGCTAGCCTGAACAACAAGAGACAAGGGACACGCATAAGCCCAAGATACCACCTCCACTCCTCTTGAACATTAAGGAAACCTAAGGAGATATTACTACAAAGTGTCACAAACCAACTCTTTTCTATGTCTTGACTTCCAAGATTCCATACTTGGCTACAAGCATATAAACAAACATAAGCCCAAGATACTCATCTAAGTATATTATAAACAATATATATAAATTAATTTTCACAAGAAAAATTGAGAGGAGGAACCACACTTATGAGGTGCTCCACATTTAAATATATAAAAAAAACCATCTGAATATTAAAATAAACACTTCAAGAAGAACCACAAGGATGCAATGATCTAACAAATCCCATGGTTTAACCATGAGACCTCCATGAAACAAAGGGAAAACACACCAAACCACTTCAAATCCTTACAAAAACCAAAGATTAGTAAGAAGGAACAAGATGAACACCCACCACTTACCATCTTCTTGAAACCCTCTTACACAAAAAGGGTTTCTCTGCAGTAAACCAAGAAGATGGTTGGAGACAAGGTACAAAAAAAAAAAATCCCAAGAATCACAAGAACACAAAATGTGATTCCCCTAAACACCCAAAAAAAGAACCCTAACCATCAACAATCAAAAGAAAGTGATGAGTTCCAAATCTTTACAAAAGGAAAAAAGAAATCAAGACTAGAAATAGAACAATCCCAAACAAGAGAAACACATCAAAGAGAGAAACAGAGCAAACGAGGAAAGATAGATCCAGAAAAGGGAAGAAATCAGAACGCCACTGTAGAGTCCGTGTGTATATATATAGAAAGTGAGTAGAGAGAGAGTGCTAAAGAGCGTGACCAGCGCGTGTGAAGAGGCACGATCCCGCGATAATTTCGAAAATTTCAAGATTGAATCGGAAACGAGAACCGCATGATCGAAGGTCACGAGAATTTCACGTCACTATATTGCACACGTGGACGGTGGATCTCGGCGAAATGGTTTCCAGCTCAATGTGCCGTTACGAGGCGGTGGAGTGGAGAAGTCGATGTGATGGATGAGATGAGATGATATGGTTTTATTATTATTTTTCAAGTTTTGAATTTGAATTCAAATTAATTTTTTATTTTTGATTTAAAGTTGGATTATTTATCTATTTATTTGATTTTAGTATCTTTTAGTATCAAAGCTAAAGTGGGGTATTTTATTTGCCAAAATGATTTTATAGTTGTAAAAAAAATAGAAGGAAAGAATCATATATTTTTCATTGATTTCGTATACAAATTTAAATTATATATGAAATTTCAAATTTTGATTGGGATTGTTGATATGGTAGATCTTGATTGATTAATCTTGAATTTTAATTGATTCTGTGAATAAATCTTAATTGATTTTATTGATATAGTGAATCTTGATTGATTTTGCTAATAAAAATTATCTATTCACCATCTAAATAAAATTCTGACTAATGATTTAAAAAAATTAAAAAATCTTTGAGTTTTAAATGAAAAATATAATATTTTATTTTTAACTCCTCTTTTTAAAAGAACTAAATAAGAGAAGCTATTTAACTCCCTGAAGATAATTGTAACTCTCCTAATTTTCTAAATAAATAAAGTAAAAAAAATTCAAAAATTAATGAGATTAATTAACACAAAAAAATAGATTAATTATTTTAAAGCTCAATTAAAAGAAAATCGAGGATTACTAGCCTCGCAACTAATGGGGTGGGTCAGGCTACTTACACTTTAAATAGTTGGAGATGGATGGTAAAGATAACCTCAGTTAATTAACTGAGAGATTTATTAAGTATTAATTAATCAAGATTAATTATGTGGGAGATACCAAACAAATGTTAGAGTTCCGATAAAGTAGATCGGGCGAGTCAAAAGCCGATATTCGCGGATTTGGTCTGACGAGAAACAGAACCTTTGAGGCTACAGTACGCCCGTGATGACTAGAATCATTGACCCGAGATTCCCGGATCTAGGTCGGTAAATTATTTAAAAGATAATATTAAAATAGGGTAATGTAACATAAAGCTAAAGATAATTAAAATAATTCAAAGCCATGTGACAATAATGTAGATGATAAGATAATTAAATGATTAAAAAGCTTAAAGATAACTTAAACAATGGGATTTAAATATAATAAAGAATTATAATATTAAAAAAAAAATTATTTACTCTTATAAGTAAAGGAGGAGAGAGAATGAAATCAATTCATCTCTCTCTCTCGATTTCACTCTCAGGCCGAGCCCTCGTCTTCCCTTCCTCTCTCTCTCACACTCGTCGCCGCTGCCTTGCCCGAACTCAGCCGCCGCCGCTGGAGTCTCACACCGCCAGAGCCCCCGCCTCGCCGATCCGCCATGCCCCGCACATCGCGCCCAAGCCCGACCGTCCGCCTCCTGACCACGCCAGCGACACCGCGCCCTGCCGCCTGTGTAGGAAGTCCCGCCGGTCGCCACCGGCCGCCACCAGCCGCGAGTGCTCCAGCTCCTTGGCTTCGCCGCGCAGCCACCTACGCGCCCCTTCTTCGTCGATGAGTTGCCCTCCCTCTTGTGAGTTGGAAGGTGAGGGGAAACCCTAGATTGTGTTCTTGAGTTAGGGCATGGGCTAATTGGGATTGATTGCTTGGAAAATTTGAGGGAAGAGTTCATGATTTTGAACCCATTATTAGGGCTGTAAAATGAAGGAGAGTAAGGGGGATTAAAGGGATTTTTAGCTTGTATGATGATTATGAAATCATGAGTATGTTTAATGGTAATTATGGTGATTGTTTGTATAATTTTCGGGGACTTATAAATAGGGGAGGTGCCGTCGAATTTTTCTCGAAAATTAATTCTAAGTATAAATGCCTAGTAGTGTTCATGTTAACTTACCTAAGTGTGTGTAGCTTTCATGATTAACATGCCTAATCGTTATGCTTTAGAGTGATTAATCTCGTTAATTAAGCATGCTTAGGGACATCCTAGGAGTTTTGAAGGCATGTAATACTCGTTAAGTAGGAAAGCATGATCTTATGAGTTAATGTCTTTGATATACTCCTTTGAGTTTTAAACAAGAGTTTAAGTAAGAATACGATTTCCGTATTCTTAGATCTTCGTATTCTAAAACTATAGAACTAAGTTATGGAAAAATACGAACTTCGCATTTACTTAGTACTATTATGGATTCTAGGAAAGGGAAAATGTCCCTTGGAAGCTTCAGCAGGACCCAGCCAGACCTAGAGAATTTGCGAAGACTTAAGGTGAGAGGATTTCACTGTAAATCTAGATTTATTTCTTGTATTTACGGTGATTTTGGTTTCTCGTATACTTATGAGATTTATATTGTTTTGTGATTTGCCGATGGATTTTATCGTTATAGTTGCATAGTGATTTTATACTTGTATATGCTATGAAATTGAAATAGCATGATTATTATAAAGTGAAACCTTAAATGGTAGATATTAATATTCACTGTGTCGTGACTGCTCCCTAGCTAGACATAGATGATTGATCCAGCGGGGCTCAGGATAGAGCCCATAAAGGATAGTAGATGATATCGGGTTAAAGAAGGGATTTGTTTTAATCCGTTTTTCTTAAATAAAAATGTTTGCGAAATCATTTTCTATATAAAACCCCTTCCGAACTCTTTTGGGTGTCCAATCAGATACGAGATGAACGCGTGACGATTGATCTGATTGGTTGATTATACTCTTGGTGCGTCGGTCACCGGATATGAGGCAGCGTGGCGATTGACTGAGTTGGTTGATTATACCACTAGTTGGTTACACCACTTGTCGGTTCTAGAAATTATTCACAGGACAGAGAAACAGAAAATTAGATTCCCATACATTAGATTTTATGCATATTGACATGATTAAACAGATTGAAGATAATGCATTTACTAGCATATTCTGTTGCATAGTATTTATCTTCAGTTACAGTATTTAATTTTAGTTATTTTATATGCATATTTTATGCTTCAGTTTTACAGTTTTATTTTAGGGTAAATTTCAAAAAAAAATCCATGTGGTTTCACAGATATGCATAATAGGGAAAGTGGTTTTTCTTTTTCAAAAAAAACCTTGTGGTTTCTCCAGTTAACAAAAAAAAAGGAAAAACCGTTAACTCACACTAACGGCGTTAAGTTGATAAGGGTATTTTCGTCAAATTTTGTAAAATAGATGCCGAAAATTATATGAAAATAGATGCCGAAAATTATACGGGTACAGTTTATACCCGACAATTTTGTTCCCAATTCACTGAGCTCCAGTAGCTCAGCACCTTTTCTCTTGACATTTTGATTGCAGACGATAGACAGAAGACCAGATAGAGGGTTTTTCTGATCGCGAGTCTAGTGGAGATATCTTGTAGTTGGCTCTGACTCCCGTGTCTTAGTTATCTTTATGTTTAATTATGAGTGTATTTGAGACCCTTAAGTTTAAGACAGTATTTATTTGGTGATGTACTAAACCGTATTTGAAGTTTGAGTTATAATATGTTCAGTTTGCTTTATTAGCCTTCGCAGGTTACTTGTTTTATATTTAATTAGCAGTTTTACAACCTTAGGTTTAGGGTTCATTCTCTTGACCTGGCTGTTGTGACACGTATCCCCTGAAAAGGAGATGTGTGTTACACCCTTAAAAGGTCATTTCGCTCCAGAGGATTCAGTTCAGTTCTCTTTGGAGCAAACTACTACAAACTGTTTAGTTCAAGATATGAACTCCAAGGGAGCTAAACAACCTTTCACAAAAGGGGTTAATAATAAAATGTAGGGTGGGAAACCTACCGAAATAATCAATAATCGACCGAACCGATACTGATCGATTTAAGGCGGTTCGGTAATTTTTTAAAAAATTCAATTTTTGGTTGATTCTAGTACCAAACTGGTCCAATCGGTAGCGAATCCAGTAAGGATTTATTTAGTTCGGTAATTACCGAACCAAATTAGATTAATTATAAATGGTCTAATACCCAATTTAGTTCCTCTATTATACCGAACCGGCCTTTTTAGACCCTCCATTATAAATTGAGCCTTTTTAGTCCCTCTAATTTCACGATTGTAAAAATCCAGTCCCCAAAGGCATATATACAGGGACCAAAAAGGCCTAAAAGGCATATGTACAGGGACCAAAAAGGCATGTGGGAGGGACTGACATTTCTCAATTGCGAAAGTATAGAGACCAAAAAGGCTCAATTTATAATGAAGGGACTAAAAGGGCCAGTTCGGTGAGGGACTAAATTGGGTATTATACCAATACAAATATAATATTTATATTATACAGTATAATATAAAAACCCATAACAATTTAGATTAAGTTTTTCCTTCACTACTGAATTAAACACCCATAGCAAATTTTGCATATAATCTAATTCAATTTAAAAGAGGTTAATGAATTGAAATAAAAGAGAGTCAAGTATATACTTATGAGTGAATGCAAGAATAAAGGGATCAAACCCAATTAAGAGAAGTTGGGCTCATTCACTACAAGAAAACATTAGCATTACAGACGGACTATTCCGTCACTGAAAGGTTAAATCCCATTGGTGATGACCTACAACGACGGAAATTCCCTTTGGAAAATTCGGTCGCTAAAAACCGAGCCGTTGATGCTATTCTGTCGGATAATAAATCCCTCCGGTGATGGTTACGCATCACCAACGGATTATTCCGTCAATGATTCTAATTTTTTTTTAAAAAAAGGAAATTTTGGTTTTCAAGGTGTTTATCACCGACGGATTCCGTTGCAAATACCCTCGTATCACCCATGGTTAGACACAATATATTTAGAATAAAAATTCAAAATATATTATTTTAAAAAAGATTTGTCATTAATCTAATTCAATTTTTGTTAGTGGTTATAAATTTTTACGGATTTGGATATATTTGAGATAAAAAATTTAAAATAAATTGTTTTAAAATAGTTGATCTCTACTCTAATTTGATGTTCAAATTTTAAAAATTTAAGATAATTATTTTTAAAAAATATTTATCCTTAATTTAATTCAATTTAAGGGAGTAATGATTTTTTTGGGATAAAAATTAAGGATAAATTGTTTTTTAAAGAAAATTAAGTTTGATGAGTTGTTAGTGATTTTTATATAATATATTTGAGATAAAAATTCAAGATAAATTGTAAAAAAAATGTTTATCAATCTAATTCGAGATTTTAATTTTTATAGATTTGATTAGGATAAAAATTTAATATAAATTATTTTAAAAAAATTATCTTTCACATATTTGGTAAGCCCACAATAAACCGATTCTGACCGAATTCAACCGAGCGTCGGTTATCGATCCAATCTCGGTTCAGAATCATTTCTCAAAATCGCAGAAGCTCGGTTGGTAGCGGTTCACTGGGATCGGTTTGGTAACCAAACCATTACCACCCCTAATAAAATGTTATATTTTTCATTTAAACCTCTAAAAATATTTAATTATTTTTTTAATCCTAATCAAATCCAATAATACTCTAGATGTTGACTAGGCAATCCGGGTCATTTTAACAAATAAAATGGTATTGGGTTAAAAAAATAAACAAATATGTTGGCAAATGCCCTTTCAATTTTCAAATTTCAAAACATGATTTTTATGGAAAGAGTCATATTCTTGGAAATAAAAAAATTAAAAATTAAAAAGTATAATTTGAATAACTGAATTGAAATGTTTTATTTTAAAAGATTAAAGGATAAGTGTTTATAAAACTTTTATTTTGAATTCAAATTGATTTTATTTTGATTTTGGATAAGAATATAATTTTGTTAGTTTAGAAATTTGAAATTTTCAAAACAAGTTTTTTATGGAAAAAAAATCTATTTTTAAAAATAAAATTTAAAAATCATATAACCAAATTAAGATATATTAACTTTTTAAGTTTATCTTAATATTTCAATCAATAAAATATATTTGGTTTATTAACAAAATCAATCAAAATCAACTGTATCAACAATCACATATATTTAACATATTAATTGTTGTGTAGAAAAATCAAATTTTGATATGATGTCTACGATAAACTTTTCTTTGGTCTCCTCACCACTGCTCTCCGAACAACTTGACAACATTTTACCAAAGCCTTGGGTAGTGATCTTTTTCTCATCTATCTCTCAAGTTGGGCATTATGGATCTCCATGCTCTATTTTGATGGGAGTATTATTGACTATATCAGCTACCATCAGAATCAATCAAGATTTATCATATTAGCACAATCTCATATATTTAGCATGATAACCAAAATCAAATTTTGGAATTATACATTCAAATCAATATATAAGTCAATGAAAAATATTAAAAAGTCATTCCTTCATTCTAGAGTTGGATAAACGGGCTTTTGGGCCGACCAGACACAAGCACGGCTCATGCCAAGCGAAATTCATGTCGTGGCTGGCATGAAATGATTTTGTGCCTGACACGGCATGAATTTCGCCGAAGCCGGCCTTCCGATACAACTATACAAGCCAAGCACGCCCATTTAAAAACAACAACAACAACAACAACAACAAATAAGCCTTAATCCCATACTAGATGGGGTGCCTACTATTGATTCTTTGCTTTCTACGCTCCTCAAATACGTAAATAAAAATAAAATTAAATTAAAATTTAAATAAACTCAAATAAAATAAAATAAAATAAAAAATAAAAATACATAAATAAATACTAATAACAACAAATAATTTCTATAGAGACGGATGTTAGAAGAAACAAGATACCTACAAAACAAAGTTCCTAACTAAGGCTTAAAACCTTGTTTTTGTCAAAAAAAAAAAAAAATGCATTGAAAATACAGGTGCCAATATTCTTTGAGGGAGCCATTGATTACAAAATTTTTGAGGGGTATATAAGCAAAATTCACTTTTAAATTTAAATGAAATATATATCTTGAGATATCCTAAAATTAAAATATTTTAATCTCATTGATCTTGGCCAAGAAAGAAAGAAAAAAAAAACTTCAATCAAATCAAAATCAAATTAAATCAAAATTTGAATGTCGGCCAAATCAAGAAAGAAAAAAAAATCAATCAAATCAAAATTTGAATGTTGGCCAAATCAAGAAAGAAAAATCAATCGAATCAAAATTTGAATTTAAATGTTGGCCAAATTAAAAAAAAAATCAATCAAATCAAATCAGAACTTAAATCATGATATTATCAAATTCAAAAAAAAAATCAAATCAACTTAAATCTTTATTTATCTAAATCAAATTAAAATTTAAGTGATGATTTATCATTTATCCTCTCTCGTTCTATAAATAGAGGGAGGCTACAATAAAAAAGGGGGGAAAATGTAGCAGGAGATGAAGACCCCCCCTTCTCTCTAATATTGGTGATCATCGTCGCGGTGGCTTCTTCATCAAATCAGTCCGCTGAGTCGCCTTGTTGTCGCTACCCTCGTCGTCACCTGCAAAGAGGCAAAGGTTATATGATAACCTCCCTGCCTATCATCAACGGAGAAGAAAGGCACAGGCTATATAATAGCCTCCCCTCGCTTCCCCTCGGCCGCCAGTCATTACCTGGAGAAAGAAGCAAAAGGTTATATGATAAATTCCTCACGCCGCCAATGGGAAAGAAGCAAAGGTTATATGATAACCTCCCTGCTATCCTTGTTGTCAACGTCGAAGATGAAGCCGATGGAAGATGTAAGCAAGGAATAAAAAAGAGAGATTCCAAAAATTTATTTAAAATAAAAAATTGATAAAAGAAAAAGTCAGAAAAGGGTAAAGAAAATTAAAAAAAGAGAGACGAAATAAAAAAGGAAATGTGAAATAAAAAAAGAGAAAGAGAGAGAAGAAGCCCTTCTCCCGCTCCCTTTCTCTGTGCTTCTTACGTCATTGCCGCCGCCAACCACCGCTCCTCCCTTGTGGAGGCTGGCCACCTAAGAAAATGTCACCACCGCCTCAAGAAGACCCTCGACGAGGCCGATGCGTCAATCACCAACATTAAGCCCAAGTTTGCCGAGATGGTCTACAAGCGCACTGAAGCTGTCTACCGGGTCGCTGGAAAGTATCAAAAAGTCTGATTTTAAAGATGTGCAGCAGGCTGAAGATGGAGGGATGAAGGGGCAACACCATCAAACAAAGATTTTGAATTATGGGGAATTGCTAATGCTGGGACTGCAAGTATTAGGATTAGAAAAGAAATTTTTGATGAAGCTAACATTATTATGAGATGTATGATTGTAAATCTTTATGAAGAAATACTCCAAAATTATGCTAAAAGCTTGCTTGTATGAAATGCACATGACCTATTTGATGAAATGCTCTTATGAATTAGAATTACATTGCAGATGCTAAAACAGTGATGTAATTATAGGCTTTCCTTTGCTCTCTTTGCAAAATTATGGAAAAGCTGTGATATGACTTGTTGACCCGACTTATACTTTCATAAATGATGGCTTGGTTGGCTGGGTTGGAGGCTTGGTCATAAAAGTCAGTACAATGAGGTTAATGTGATTGATGGTGGAGCAATATTAAGATCAATGTTTATGTGGTATTGATGATTGAAGTGGAGAATGATTTGATCCATAAGATCCGAATTTTCTGTTGATGATGCGAACACTCATGATACTGATGGAAGAGTTTCTCTCATCACTATCATAAAGTGTAATATGAGAAAGAAACTAAAGGGAAAGAATGAAGAGGTCAATGAGAACATAACATGTTAAGATACTAGTCAAAAGGCCTTGAAGTCTATCTTAGAAAAAATTCTACAATCATAAAAAATCCTGCAGGCATTCAAAAGGCTATAAAGTGGATGGCTTCTCTTATATGAAATCCATACAAACACCTGAACTTAAGAGCCATTACTTCTACTTATTTATGAAGTAGAAAGAATGATACTTTATGAATTTTAGAATGAATTGCAGCCTGGAATGCTCCTTTGGTGATGCTATGGAAATTAATAAATAAAAATAATAATAATAAAATAAATTCGACAAAGTATGAATTTCATACTTCTTTTGAAAAAGATTAAGAGAAGTACTTGTGATGAGTGTCCTGTCTAGTCCCTGAAGTTGAAGTCCATGTATCCAAGCGATTAGAATAGATGATATAAAATCCATTTATTCTATTCCATATGGAAAATGTCTGGATATCCTTGAGGCTTCTTACCCAATTATCTTGGCTAACAATGTTGATAGTGGAGATGATATCGATATTGATGAATGAGAATGTATCTTATTTTATTTATATATATATATATACAAAAATGCAAATCTCAAAATGAGGAAATACAAATCCCACTCGATGCGCCGATGGAACACCCGTTCTCGAGATCAGCCATTAACCCGTAGCGGTAATAAAATACGCATCTCGATGTAATAATGATGGAGCCCGCATCCTGAAGCGGATGAGCAGCACTCACTTCAAAGCGATTGATGAAATGGCACGATTCTTGAGGGTTGTTGATAAAATATAAGTCATGAAATGACACGAATCTCGAAGTGGCGATGGAATATACATTTCGAGGCGGTTGATGCAATGCAAGTCACAAAGCGACAACTCACTTTGAGACGGCTAATGAATATGAGTTTCAAAGCGGCATACATCTCGGGGCGGCGATATGACATTCATCTCGAGATGGTCGATAAAATATAAAGCGGTGCAAATCTCAAAACAATGATAAAGTAGGCGTCTTGAGGCTTAATCATGGATCATGAATTCTCAAGTATGAGCATACATTCCACTACCTGAAGACTCCACGCCATTTATTTACATAAATAAATGAATAAATCATGTACATCTATATGATGATATCTATATGTAATAAATTATCATTTTCCATAATAAAATAAATTATTTTTCATTGCCTCTACTTGTACTCTTTTGCCCTTAATCGGAGGTTCCCAAGACACTGTCTGGGGTAATTAATAATAGGGGCTTGCCTCTATTAGGAATTAAAGAACCCACTTAAACAAATATGACATTTGTGCTTCGATGTGCCGTCTGGTGTCACACGATGTCAGACGTGTATTTTCGATCCCACAAACCTTTTAGCCGACTTATCGGTAATCCTATACTAGGCGAGGTCGGCTATATGAATTCTTTGTCTCTATGTCGCTCTGTCAAAAGCAAGATCCGGCTCAATATCTAACATACGTAGGTCCTTAGACACCACCTCTCTCCATGTAATCCTAAGCCTACCTCTACCCATCTTCTTACCTTCTACAACTAAACTATCACATTTTCAAACTGGAGTTCCTGGGGGTCTCCGGCGTACGTGTCTAAACCATCTTAAACGCCCTTCTCGTATTTTATCTTCAATTGGTGCAACATGCATCTTCTGTCGGGTGTGTTCATTTCTAATCTTGTCCAATATTGTATGACCACTCATCCATCTTAACATCCTCATTTCGGCCACATTTATCTTATGCATATGTTGAACTTTAGTTGCTCAACACTCGCTCCCGTATAGCATGGCCGGTCTAACTGTCGTCCTATAAAATTTTCTCTTTATTTTGTTAGTCATCTTTTTATCACATAACACTCCCATGGCATTTCTCCATTTCAGCCATCAAACTTTGATTCTATGGATTACATCTTCATCTATCATCCCATCATCTTGGAAAATGGAACCTAAATACCTAAAATAGTTAACCTTAGGTACTACCACCCCCTAGTTTCACTTCTCCTTCATCTCTCCTATTTAGACTAAAATTACAGTGCATATATTCTGTCTTACTTCTACTTAATCTAAAGCCTTTACTTTATAAAGTGTTTACCCATAATTCTAGCTTTTGATTTACTCCATCTCTACTCTCATCCACTAGGACAATATCATCCGCAAACAACATACACCATGGGATGTCATCTTAGATATAACTAGTTAATTCATCCATTACTAGAGTAAACAAGTATGGGCTCAAGGGTGATTCCTGATGTAGACCTACTGTTATAGGAAACTCCTCTGTATCGCCTCCTACTGTTCTCACACTTGTAATCGCCCTCTCATACATATCCTTAATAATATTTATATATTTTACATGAATGTTTTTCCTCTCCAATACCGACCAAAGGACTTGTCTTGGTACCCTATCATATGCTTTCTATAGGTCAATAAAAACCATATGGAGATCCTTCTTTTTTTCTCTGTAGATCTCCATCAAGTTTCTTAATAGGAAAATGGCTTCTGTTGTGGATCTACCTGACATAAAACCAAATTGGTTCTCTGACACCTTCGTGATATACCTGAGTCGATGCTCTATTACCCTCTCTCAGAGTTTCATCGTATGACCCATTAACTTAATACTACGGTAGTTTGTGCAATTTTGAATATCTCCCTTATTCTTATAAATAGGAACTAAAATGCTCTTTCTCCAGTCGTCTAGCATTTTCCCCTCTTTTAGAATAGAGTTGAAGAGTTTGGTTAACCACTCTACCCCTACTTCTCCAAGGCACTTTCAAACTTCAATCAGAATACCATCTGGGCCACAAGCTTTTCCAACCTTCATTTTTCCTTAGGCCTCCTTACATGTATAGTTAAAGTTCATTTCTATCGTTGATGCATAAAAATCCATAAAGTTATCCTCATGACTTGCATTGAAAAAAATAATTAAAAAAATCTAAAAATTTACAAAAATAAAATAAAAATCTCAATGACACTCAAAACATAAAAATACAACACAAAAGAATAGATGCACTATGCTTCCTCACAGCCACTGTTATTCTTCCTCTCTTCTCATCTCTTGCTTGGCCTGAACTGAGAAATAAAGAAAGCCATAAGTCTCTCCATATTAACTTCTTTCTTTGGATTGAGTATAAAGAAGTCTCTCGTATTTCTAGTAATGGTGTGGCTTGTCGAAAGAATTGGGGAAAAAAAACTATTTAAGAATGTATTTTATAGAGAGAATAGAGAAGATGGAGACTAGTATGAGCCAATGGCTCTTATAAATATATTTTTTAAAAAAAATATATTCCTAGTGCTGCTATGTGGTATAATTTCTCTTATATTATATATATATATATATATATATATATATATATATATTAGCAAATAGTTCTTTGCATTGCTCTGGATTTAAAATAAATAAATCTTAAATAATGTGATGGTTATACTAATATATATTAATTCAATCAACTATATCTTTGTTAGTGTATAAGTACTTAGGTTGGTATTATTTGACATGGCACTATATATGGTGATGTGGCAAGTGATGACATGGCAAGAGGTGGTGTGGCACAAGGCATGTGACAAAGTATTAGAGAAAGATCTTCATAGTACTATCTTGGAAAGATTGATATTCAAACATATTTTGGAGTTGTTACAGGAAGGATGCTATTAACTTAGACAGCAAGCATTGGTGCATGTTAAATTAAGAAAATGGATACAACAGATCTGATAACATGATAGGATTTGATTGAAGTCTAAATATATCGTAAGCCAGGATTTGATGAAGATTGTGAAGCCCACTTTGGAAAGCGGTTACACCGCACGTGGCAAACAACATCCAAGTGGAGCGAGGTTATCATAGAAGCTATCTTTAGAAAGTCCGGTGACTAAATATACTACAACCCTGATTCAGTTGAAGATTCACTCAAAGATTTGATTTATGACCATATTTAGTGAAGATTAAAGACTAAATACGGTAAGGATTACTAATGGTATGATAGAGATCATGAAGACTGAGTTTGGAAGAAAACCTTTGAAGATAATCTTGGAAGATTGTACAACCCAAACTTGGATGAATGAAGATCATGTTTAAAAGATGATTGGTGCACCTTGGTGAAGGTGCAATCGTTGAAGGACTGCGGACGTGAGTCCAGCTAGTTGCCGGAGGTCAAGATCAAGAAGATCCGACGGTGTTCGACTTAGACACAACCGGGAGGGTTGGAGGCGTCTTGAGGTCGTGGTGCAACGGAAGTTGCAGCCTTAGTCAATTCAGCAATTCGACCACGTTGTAAGATCGGGTGCGACAGGATTTGCAACAACTATTTTTGAAAGGTGTCCAAACTTAGTTCCCACAGAGATTTCAAAGATTCTAAAAGAGGCATGTGATATTTTCGGCTCGTGGAGTGTCTATATAGGACCCGACTTTGAGGATTTAAGATGTACCACCAGAGAAAAACTCTAGTGTGAGGGTCGGAATGGTCATCGGTCAATCTTGAGAGGGTGCTTGTATGTGTGTGAGGATGAGTGACAAGTGTGTTGTACTCATGTTTCTATCTCTCTTTTAGTGGATTGTTGTATCCAGGCTTAGCCCCCCAGACGTATGCTTGGAAGTGGAACTGGGTTACCAATTTTTGTGTCTCTTCTCTTCATGCTTTCACTGTTTGTTTGTGTGTGTGATTGCATGTTCCGTTGAGTGTTTGTCTACCTTGAAACCACACACAACCCCGACTGAACTAATAGTCTCAATTTCAACAAACTGGAAATCATGTTAGCAAATCAACCATAAATAAGTTTGAACAAACCGCAAAATTCAATTTTCAAAAATAATAAAAAATTAACAAATAAAAAAATCCTATATTTTTCACAGGCCTCTCCTATATCTCCTTAAGACACTTGTTTTTACCCCTGTGACATGTTCCACCAATCCACCACTCTCCATCCATAAGTGGAGGCCTTTCACCGGCTCTCAAAAATGATGTCTCAAACCCTCTTTATCAACTCCCAAAAAATACCACAAACCCTGTAGCATACACCATAAAACCCAAAACCTTCTAACAATTTTCGAAAGAATATCAAAAACTAATTTATTTTCATATGAGAACGTTTTTGAGTAGTTGTTTTGGTTAGTTTCATTATAAGAAAAATTCAAGATCCCAAAATAATTTTTTGGTTTTTAAAATTTTAAATATTAAAATTATCTATAACCATCTATTATAGATATTTTTTTAATTAAAAAAATTTAAAATTGTGAAATAATTCCAAAATCTCGCCTTAATTTTTTTAGAATTAAAAAAATAAATTAAAAGTACATATACTTTTGCTTAATAATATATATAAATATATATTTAATAAAAATACATAAAGAATAGAGCCGTTGAACCGGCTCTCTTCTCTCAGTCAACAGTCTTATGTATATGACAAACTGGACTATATTTGTTTTATATATATATATATATATATATATATATATATGTATGTATAATTACAATAAAAGTGAGCCGCTCTGCTCTCTCAAATTGTCTCAATGACTAGTACTCTTGTCTATGATAAGACTAGAGCGCTCTGATATATATATAATTTTTTTAAAAAAATAAATCTATCATACCGCAGCATTTTGTGCCGACATGATCTGTGGGCCCGACACGGCCCAGACACAAAATATTTCATACCAATGCCATGTCAGCTCATGGGCCATAGCGGTTCGACCCAACACAGGCACGAAGCAGAGTCGTATCTGGCACGGTCCAATTACTATTCATTTCGGGTCATGCTTAGTATAGCTCAAATCATGCTAGGTTAGGCAGGCACGACCCAGAATCTAACTTTTTTCATTCTATTTTTTATATGATAAAACATATATTAGCGTTGCATTCAATATAAAAAAGTTATAATTTATTTCTATGTTATTTTATATCTTTGTTATATTATGATAATATTTTATATAGTTCATTACAGTATATAGTAATGTCCTGAGATGAGTAATAAATTTTTTAATCTAATATTTGCCTTTTTCTATGATATGGCAACAAGTTTGCAAGCATGTAGATTGTAGAGTGTCTTGGAATTGTTACTTCGCCACTCTTAGAAACTCTATTATTTTTATTTTTGTTTATTATATTATTCTTATGAGTTTTTTTATATTTATAGTTTTTATATAAAAATTAAAACAATTGATGCTAGGGTGAGTGACAGTCAAACTATATATATAAGCTTGATAGCATCCGGCCGGCTGCAAGTTGCGACCGACCCATTATCTCTAACTATTGCTATAGGTAAGGTTTGTTGGGATTTTAATTATTTTTGGGGGTTGGGTGTTAGTTTGGGCTGACCGTAAGTGCGGCCGGCCGGATAATATCATGTCCCTATATATATAGTCATGATACAGTTCGTCCAGTCTTATCACTATTTATTTATGGATACCTCATTTTGAGACATTTAGAGAGTATTTTTTCCAAATCCAACAATATGGATGGAAAAAACATCGAAAAATAAAATAACATGTCGATTTTCATATGATTTGGGGAGGTGATGATCATTCATCTTAAAGTGTGAAGTTCTGAACGGATAAGTTTTCTATAAAATTTCACCAATTAAGATGAATACTCATTACCTCACCAAATTGTATGAAAATCGACATATTATCTTATTTTTCGATGTTCTTTCCATCCATACGGTTGCATTTGGAAAAAAAAAAATACTCTCCAAATGTCTCAAAATGAGGCGACCATAAAATAATTTTGATAAGGCCGATAGGACTGTATCATGACTATATATATAAGCTTGATAGCATCCGGCCGGCCGCAACTTGCGGCCAGCCCATTATCTCTAACTATTGCTATAGGTAAGGTTTGTTGGGATTTTAATTGTTTTCGGGGGTTGGGCGTTAGTTTTGGCCGGTCGTAAGTGCGGCCTGCCAGATAATATCAGGTCCCTATATATATATATATATATATATTATAAAAGTAAATAAATCAGATTTCATTAAATTAAAAAGATATTACGTATTGAACTTACATTAAAAATGAAAGATACAATTATATGTTTAAACTTTTCCTACACCCTAAGCAGCCCCCAAATTATCAATTATTCATGTCATCTTTCTCCTTCTCATGTATTATGGTCGTTGATGGTGCGCTGGGACTTCTTGAGTGAATTATAGATTTTTTTTTACCATGTGAGTAAATCAATGTCTCGAACAATTTTAATGTAAATGTATTTATCATTAAAAATATCTTTAGTTTCTTTCCAATGATAAGCTCCATAGGATAGTCATTATGATCAGGTACACCAGCCCATCCTCATATTTGGGTTTGACCGGTCGGTTCCTTATAAGTTGTGCTATGTTTGTGCCATGCATCTGGTTTGTAATAGACTATAGAAGTGGTTCCATATTCCTTATACATGGTTGTATTGAAATAGAAGACGTGTGACAGATTCGTGATCATTTTCGCACATAAAAAGGTAGTCTGTGTCTCTTTACTTGTGTTTTGCTAAGTTGTCTAAAGATGCATTGTATTTTCCCAAAAAAGGGATTCGGTCCTTTATGAAGAAAAGGATTCATGCATTTGTAGGGTCTAAATGTGACTAGGTTTGATCTTTGGAAATAAGTCTATTTGAGGATTTTTTAACGGATACCAACTTCTCCCACAAGTATTCACCACCATTTTCCCATGAGCATTGTATTGAATTGTCTTAGCCTAATTATCTTCCATCCTCCTTGTTCCTTTAGACCCAATTGATGTGCCTCTATGCATGGGAATCTTGGTTGACTCCTTTCCACAAGAAATCTCTTTGGAGGCCGCTTTACCCATTCTAGTAGACGATATATAAACATATAGTGATTTAGGATAGTTATGAAGACCGAGTTGATGAGGGTAATTGTTAACCTCCCATTAACATGAGCCTTCCTTCCAGGAGTGAATTCTTAGTTTTATTTTCTCAATGAGCCTCTTACATTGGTTGAGGCCTAAGATTGAGAGGCCTAGGTACTTGATTAGCACGGTGTCAATCAGACAGTTTAGAATTTCCCCTAACTCTTCAAGTGATTGGTCTTGTACTTTGATGGGTATAATCATGCTAATCTAAAAGTTGATTATCAGCACCAAGAGTCCCTCAAAAAAGTAGAAGATAAGTTTCAAGACCTAAAATTGGGGTATCTCTCATATGCAACATATCAATAGATTGTTTGCATACTGTAGGGATGAGATGTCTTTGGTGCCTTCCTAGTCCCCAAACTTAAAACCTCATAAAAATGTTCGATTGGTTGGTATGTCATAGCATTGTGATTAAGATTGTTGGAAAATATTAGGAAAAATACAAAAAAAGATGCAACATAAATTAGGAAAAACTTATCTATGAGAATCAAGATGATAGAGTCAAAACATCCTTTAAAGAAGATTTACGCATGATGGTCGAATCCACTCGCTATCTTTAGTATCGCTAAAAAAAAAACAAGAAAAATCTAAAATAGGAAAATAGAAAAAAAATATAAAGGGAAAGAAGGTCTCATTTGTCCGACCTCACTTGTGTTTGATGTAGCCAGTTGCTTCTCCATTTATAAGGATCTTACTTTTTATGATATTAGTAGTGTTTTTATCCATTGGATCCATTTTGGGTCGAATCCCTTGAACCATCATCAGTTGCATAAGTTCGAGTCCATGACGTCAAAAATCTTTTCAAAATCAATTTTTATCAAGGTTTTACTGAGATTTGATTGTCTTATGCCAAGGATTACTTCTTTTGCCATGACAATATTGTGGTGGATTTAAAGTAGAGTTGAGACCAATAAAAGTTCTAATTCCCTCCAAAAAATTTAACTGTTCACTAACTTGATCCAGATGAGGATTTTTAATATATATTAGATTATTATTTATGTAATTTATATCTACCATAAAGTTAAGCATTTTGTTATCTGACAAACTTATTTATAGTATCAATTCAGTTGATATTCTCTATTTTCAAGAGATGAATAGTTAATTATTATAAGATATAAAAATTATTTTTATATATTTTTTTTTACAACCAAGTAAACCAGTTAATTGAGATCAAAAGATCAGCCAAAAACTCATGGTGCCGGAAAGTAGGTGAATGCCGTCAACCAATTAAAAAGACATGGAACCTTAATTAAAATAATATAAATATTGGTTGCATTTTAAAATATTAACTACGTTGTTGAAAAGCTATAAATTCAATAAAAACATTTATTTTAATAATATTAATTTGATAAAAAAAAGAAAATTTAAGAGAAATATTTACATCTTGAAATAGACAAACAAGAAGCACAATTGCATTTGAAACTTAGTCCTCCAAATGTATAGTAGGGATTCCTTCAGTTGGCCTATTGGTACTAGATCCCCAGAGTAGGAGTAGGAGGTTCCTTCAGTTGGGAAGAACCCACGTTCGAATACTCCATGTGCAAGGTGAGAGCACAAACGTATGAATGTGCTGAGCATAAGCCTATTGGTGCTCTGCCAGCACATGGGCCTTGCCCCACGTAGCACATGAGCCTACAGGTGCTCCGCGCTGCATGTCATGCCTTGTGCAGGTCTTTGAAGTCCCATGGGGGGGTGTTTGTCACCTTATTCAAAAAAAAATATGGTATCCAAAAATATTTAACAAATACAAACTTATCCAAAGAAATAACTGCCTAAAAGGCATATCCATTTAATGATATTTTAAAGTTACTACAACATATTTTTACCTATACCAAACTTGCAAAAACTTGAAAGCTGTTGTTGAACTCTGTTTGAGAGATTTCTCTCTTTTCTCTTTTATTTCAACAATGCAGAATGATGAGAAACTGAATCCCCACACCCTACTGCAACTGATGAATGAAATTCGAACCGCACACAAAGAACTGCAACACAACTTGAAATTCTGGAGCACAGAATAACAATCCTGGATGGCTACCGGAATTTACAGATTGCCGATGTTGAAGGATTTCAATAGTCCGAGTGGAAAGAATTTCTGGGTCATATAAGAGGCTTTGGAGATTTCTGCGACACTCTTCAAAGCCTCACAGGTAATCCAAAATTATGGAAAGACCTGATTGATCCATCATGGCTTGCGGTAACTATCACCAGATTCCATGTTGCTGATAGTGTTGTGAGACAGCGCAACTGATACTGCGAATCAGTCTGCCGGTGGTGATCAGGCTGCGGTTTATCTGTTACTGTCGAGGGCTCTGGCGATGTTTGGAGCTTCTCCTCTGGCCATGTTGCTGATCCTCTTAATGTGCTATCAGCAAATAACCAGACACCGAGAGAGAAGCAATCTGGATCCCTTAAGCAAGTCAATGGTTCTAAGATTTTCTGCGGTGAGGATGTTGCAAGTATGTTGTTGAAGCCTAAGCTTGCTCGGTGATTAATACCAGGCCATGGCACAGCAACTGACACACTTTCAGAAGAGAAGAACTCGAATGACCTGTTTGTTTTTGCTCCTTTTGGAGTGATGTGTGGTTCGTTGTAGTTCCAAAGGTATACATGAGATTCTCCATCCACTGAGACAATGTATCTCCCATCTGAAGTGAATGATGCAGACAGCTGACTCTTGGATTTTCGCAAACCTGATTCGTGCTATCATACATGTTAGTCCGAAATACCATATTAGAATTATAGATTTTGAGATTTACTTAATTTCATATCAAATGTATCAAGATGTTAACTTTGTGCATCACTTTTAACACGCCCACCTATGCTTTTCCTCTCAATACAAGACTGTTTGGCCAGGTCAGGTGTGAATTTCAATATGCAAATTTGTGGATAATTTCAATATATTCTATGAGAACTTTCATAGTTCAAAGGCAAACAGAGGCTACCTTTGAATTTGTGGATGACCTCTACCCCATCAAAAATTCTAATTTTTGAGTCAGCTGAGGAGACCAAAACTTTTTCGGAGTCGCTGGGTGAAAACTGCAAGGCAAGATAGAAAATTTTAAGTGATAAAATCATGACACAAGGAAATTCATTCCCCCACTGCAGAGGAATGATCAGGACGAGATATTTTCTAACCTGCAGACAAGTAATACACTTGGCAGTGGATTTCTTTCTACCTTCAATGCATAATCTTGTATCAAGCTTCATGTTGCTACCTAAACCAACTGCATGAAAAATAGATATAAGTGAATGAAAATAATGAATAGCAGTATCAGATAGCAAACAGAGGGTGTACGTAACTAGAAACCAGAAAGCAAGGAAACAGCACCTGAGTAAGTATAGAAGTGGCAATGTCCTGTAATTGAACCAACAACAAATCCCTGCTCAAAAGGAAAGTCCAAACATAATTATCATGCAAAGCTGACCAAAAAAAAAAGAACTAATGGATGACATTATTTATTCAAGAAATTAGACCTTTCCATCAGGTCGGTAACAAATAGCAGTCACAATATCTCGTATATCAGCCCAATCAACCACCCGTTTCTCAGAAACACTCCATATACGAACCTTGCCATCTAGACAGCCACTGATGAAGTTTCTTTCATCAATGGGATTGAACTGAATGCATGTCACTGGTTTTTAACATAAAACAAAGAAGACAGTTAATTTTCGAACTATACTAGCATCACATAAATGTTGATAATCATATCAATGAATAAACGGAATTCATGATTGTCATTCTGGATAACAGGAGTTCTAAAAATCCAACAGCAGATGTTGAAAATAATGTAAACTGAAGCAAACAAGGGGATAAAAGTAAATCAGTTCCTAAAAAAATCATGAGTTAGTACAATGAGAAGTGGTGCTGAGAAAAGTGGATATCCTGATCAAATATCCCACCTCACTTATCAAAATATTGCAACTCATTAAAAAAACAGTAAACTTGTCAGGTAAGAAAATTGAAGGAAACATTCATTACAATTTAGCAAAAGTTTATATGATATAGGATGCACCTAAGAAGAATTAGGATTTAGAACAATTCCCATTTACCATAGTCATGGTGCTGAAACACTTTAAGGCATAGATCACAACCAACCTTCCACATGCGAACAGTTTTGTCCTTGGATGATGAAAGCAGACACTGCATAAAAACAAAATTTTCATCTTTAGCATGAGCTCATTTAATTTGATCAAGGTGTAAGTTAAGAGAAAATAAGCAAGTCACCGGTAAAAAGATGGCATCCATCAAAATAGTGTAAAATGAACAAATAGTAATAAAGATTGTTCATTATCCCTTTTCATACGAATAAAAATAATAGACAATAGAAGGCATCAAATTTACTTATTTATTTATTTCTGGGAAAGAACTCACATCAGAGTCAGACCAAGATAGATCTAGGACATCACTGGTATGCCCATTAAATTCATGTAAAGGAGTCTCTTCGATCTTGAAAATCTCTTTCGGGATAACAACCGGAGCAGAAGTATGACTTTTTCTTCCAAGCATCAGTCTACCATCTTTAATCTTATTAATAAATTTTGAGGAACCATTCGAGGCAAAACATTTAAAAGATGTTTCAACTTCTCTAACCTGCCAGATGCGAACAACACAATCCTCCCCTCCGCTGGCAAGATACTGCCCAGTTGGAGAAAATTTCATAGTTCTAATTAAACCCTTGTGACCTTTGATTTCCTGCCCCAAGTACAATGCAGTGAATTCCATACATCTCTTCTTTTGTTGCTGAACTTTAGTTCTCAATGTTTTTGTTTGTTTCACACTTTGAACAGAATCATCATTTTTGCACATTCCCACAGCATGCCTCTTCCATGTCAAACTTCTCCACCAGCTCCTAGATTTCTTTTTCTTTGCCTCAGAACCCTCATTCTGTTTCTCTCCAGAAACAGTAGGTTCTCTTCGCATAAACTGCTGAACAGGACTAGAGAGCCCAATAAATGCTTCAAACTCTTGCAAAGTCATTGTTTTGTCTGAGCCAACTTCCTTAAGCACACTTAACAAGCCATCCTGGCCAATGTCATGAGCAATAAATTTCTTCCCGGTATCGAGATCCCTGATGCAGAGATAACAATTCATGTGTTCCATGTCATCCACAGACAAGGTCTCCTGGGTGGCACCACTGCTTTCTGCAATCCTTTCAATCTCCAAATGTTCAATAGACTTACCATGCACACATTCTTCAGTTTCCCAAGCAGGATCCATCTGAGAAAACAAGATCTCATCTTTAAATCCCATTCCTTGCAAAAATATATTCCGCCGTTCCTCTATGCTCCTAAGTTCAGTAGTCCAAAGATCATACTGAAACTTCCTGAAGTCTGATTCAGAACTTTCAGCAAAGTTATCCCCAGAAGATGCAGAATCCACAGAATTTCTAACATAATCATATGAATCAAAGAAAACATCCTCCCCCTCATCATCAGAACTCATGTTTATTCACAGCAATGCAAATACCTCAAATCTGTTTACCATCTAAGATGCCTCCAGCTGACTGTGAGGATCCAATGAAGTAAACCAACCCAAATCCCCAACACACGAGAGCTGGTGATGTCTCCAACACCACATGTAATTTAATCCAAAGCAATTCACCTGAAAGCAACAAACACAACATAAAAATCAACAAATTAAGAAAAAGAAAACAGCTGGAGATCACACCTACAAGATTTCAGACAAGATTACAAATCATTAAACCAAAAGCTCCATAAAGAGCAAATGGATTATGGATAGCCAAAGCAAGAGCCAAATCCAAAAGGCGGCAAACAACTGGTGGCCAAAAGCACACCACGTCTAACAGAGAAAAAATTGATGTTTCAACTCCCGAGTACAGTAGATCCATATGCAGCTACAGAGGAGAAAAACCTCATAATTTGACGTACCATAAACATGAAAAACCAAAAAATATAAAGGAAAAAAAACACCAATCCTTCAATGAACAATGAATCTCGGGACAGGAAAAGGTTCACGTGCACAAGAGAAATCAATCACGGAAAAAAGCTCAAAATTCCTTTTTTTTTTTAATAGATCAAAGCACATAAGCAATCAAAACAACAACAATCAAGTAAAAAAACAATACAAACCAAAATCAAAACATACCTTTGATCCCATGGAAAGGTTTCACTACAAACTCCACCGAGAAAAAGCAAAGCTTTATCTCCCCCGACCCACGAACCCACAAAAAGCCTGGCAAAAGCCTCCTACTCCTATCTCGAGATCCACGCCTCGATTACACCTTCATCCGGCGAGCTTGCACGGGTCTCAGCCACGAGCGACGGCACATCACCCAACACCTCCACCTCTCTCTCTCTCTCTCTCTGAGATCGAATCCCAAAGAGCTATCCAACCTAATTTCTCTCAGCCATAGCCTCCAGCCTAGTGAAAGAGATGGAACATTGCAGCAAGAGATCCATCATTCCATCCGCCATTGAACTCCAACCTCGAGCAACAGCTAAAGCATGAGCTATTCTAGATAGGAAACTGGGGCGTAGAAACCGACGAAGGGGATGCGAATCATGAGATAAGCGTTGTGCGGGACGCCATTGGGATCGAGGAAGGGATTGGATTCTAGGGTTTTAGTTTAGTGATCGGTTTTGGAGTTTAGGGGAGTGGTCGTTAATGGAGGAGGATTCGAAGAGACGAGTCGAAGGAGAGGGTCGTGTGCCGGCTGTCGCTTCGTGGAGTCGCAGGTCGACAAGTGGTTCCAATGCGTACGGGCTTTGTCGCGGGTTCTCGGATTCGGGCCCAGCTCCGAATCCGATTATCACCCGTACGGGTTCGGGTTTCATGTTTCAATGTCCGATAACGATAACGATCTTTCTTTTGTCTCCCAGTAACTTCCTCTCGTCAAACCTCCGAATCAATGTCCTCTATAAAATTGTCAACCATATAAGCAATTAATTTGACTTTTGATTTTTGAATTTTACCAAAATTTGACTTTAATTATATAATTCTTATGGTATAGATTTTACAATAGATTCTTATAAAGATTGGTTGGATTATTTCATGTTCTTATTATCCAAATTTATTAAATTTAAAATATTAGAATAAGAGCCGATTTAGTTTGGCTTATAAAATAAGGATTTTTATTTCAAAAAATAAAATAAGGATTTTTTTTAATCAATTTGATGGAAGTATTTTTTCTATAATGATATTTCAAAATAAGTTAAGGATTTTTATAGTTCGGAAATTATTTGGGTGTTCCTTCTCAAAATAGCTTTTTCAATTAAAAATTATTAAAATAGACATTAATGAATAATAATAATAATAACAACAAGAATAATCACATTTAACATTAATATTAATTACATTCGCATAAGAGTATTTTTGTAATTGATAATAACTATATTTAACATCAACAAAAATATTATCTCCCGAGCCTCACTTTGTTACATTAGATTTGAAAAATCATTCTTTAATTTATATGACAACATTTTTATAATTGAAAAATCTCAAAAATCATTCTCAAAAGGCTTTTTTTTTCTTCAAAAGTTTCAACCAACAGCTCATGAGAAAAATTATTTTCTTCTTTTTTTTTTTCTTTTTTTAACCGTTTTTTCTTCTCCAAAAAAGTCCATCCAAACACACAAAAGCCCTAAATTAAAAAAAATTATTATTATTATTATTTTTTTGACTTCTCCAAAGCCAATCCAATGAGGCCCTAAACTAGAATGAAAACAATACAAATAAATTCTTGGGAAGATTACTGTACAATCCCTGTAAATTTCTGTTATTACTCTAACATGACCATGCAGTAATTTTCTCCAAGTTTTTATCAAAATAAGATATAATGAAGGGGAACAATGTAAAAGTTTCATGGCTTCTCTTTAAGATGAAATGAAGGACATAAGTAGCAGAGTTTGTGTGAGTAGCAATTAACTAGTTAGGCAGCAAGGCTAGCTTTGAAAAGTTTTAGGTAAAGAGTAGGGAAATAGAAAAGTTAGGGTTAGGGTTAGGGTTAGGGTTAGGGTTGGCATGGCTATAATGTCACATAGAAACGTGGAAGATACGTAAAACTTATGTTAAGAGTTTCATGTTTCATGGATGAAGGTTTGGTGAGCTAACAAATGGCATGAATCAAGATGGTTTACTAAAGTTATATCATGTTGCTATCATGCTGGCTTAATTAAATCTAAGAGAAGAAAAGAAAAGTCTTAATGTTTCCTAAGTTTTGGTTGGTTGTTTGGACTAGATATAGCAACAAGATATTGATCATTAATAAAGATCATGCCGTGTTGACAATGTTCTTTGAACAGCTACTATCAAAGCATGCCTCCTAAGACTTTAACTAATAGGATGGTTTAGTTGTTGTCCTAATTGGGTGTGTTTATCTAATTGACTAAGATACTAGTCTAATTTTAATTTTCAAAGATTAGAGCGCAATCAAACTTTAAAACTATATATATATAGGGAGGTGTTATGGTCAGGCCGGCCGCACTTGTGGCCGACCCAACTTGTGACTGCACCTACGAGCCTGGCCTCGAGAGGCCCCTGGCCCGGCCCGCGCCACTGTCTCACAAGTTGGGGCGGCCGTAAGTGCGGCCATCCAAACCATAACACTGGCCTATATATATGAGAAAAGTGGAAGACTAATGCCGGTATAGAGATAGTCTGTAGATATAGTCTACATATGATTCCCTTAAGTCGCCTCTATTAGGTTCCCAAGGGCGTGTTTGGCACACGAGATTAGATGGGATTGGATTGGATTGTTATCCGAAATCCAATGCCCCGTGTTTGGTTTGGAAATGTTATCCTAGGATTCTAATCCTAGGATTACAGTTTTTTCTATAATTTAATCACATGCTTTTTGGGAGGATTATGAAGGATAACTTCCACGTCCATCAAGTTTTCGACCATCAATAAATTAAAATGATCTTTTTTTCTTAAAATTTATCTCTTTTATTAAACTTTTTATTTCATACTATTTTTTTTAATATATATATAGCATAATATATTCTACCCCTTAGGTTTTGGAAGTTTTATTTGTAAACCATTTAATACATACTTTTAAACAAATTCATTAATTCTCTAATTTCTAAACTTCATCAAAATTTAAATATTAGATTTTAATTTATTTCATGTTATATATATATATATATCAGTTTGATCAATCTTGTGCTCGACCTTATTAGTTGCCTTCCAATTATTTGTCAACATTATGTCAATATATTATTTGTCTTGTTATATATACATTCTACCCCCTGGTGTTCCACCTTATTATTTACCTTCTAATTATTTGTTAACATTATGTTAAAATGTGCTTGCAAAAATATATTAAATGTACATAGTGTTTTAACAATCAAAATTACATATTGTTTTACTAATTAGATTTTAATAAATAGAGTTTTTAGAAGTGAAAAATGGTAATATTTACAAAATATTTTTATGAATAAATTTCAATATGTATTTACAAAGAGTTTTTACAAATTAATTTTTGACCCATGACATAAATAACAACTTTAAAAAATATTAAAATTTAAATATTAAAATATAATTTTTTTATAAACTAATTTGAAATATATGATATAAATAATAACTTAAAAATAAATATTAAAATATAAACAATAAAATAGTCCTATCTAACATCTACTAAATATCCAGTTTTCTAATCCGATGCTACCAAACATAGGACAGTATAATATTATCCTATCCTATCCAATCCAATCTAATCCGAAATAATAATCCAATCCTATCCTGTGTACCAAACACGACCCAAGAGTACAACTTAGTAGATTACTCTTGTGAGGCATACCCTGATAACTCCTCGAAATTATCCCCATTCAGTGGCGTTTGGGGTGGATCTTCTTGATCAAGGTCAAGCTCCTTCGGACGGTGGATTCCATCGGCACTAGCTTCACCTTCTTGACAACATCAACTGCAACAAACCAAGGTAGCATTAGGAAAACATCCCACGAATAATATCATAGCAAATACGTTGTTTGTTTTGGAAACATCGTTGGTTCCTTTCGAGCGAGGTACTCCAGGTTATGACCATGACGGTGAGATTCCACCCCCTGCGTGATTTCTTGTGAAGTTTCCCCAAGTTGTTTGGTCCCCAGAGATATAGTACCTATATATGAAACAATATGTAATTTCAATATTTTGGAGGGTATATATGAAAATGATGAGCATGAGGAAGTTATATTTATATTAAATGATAAAATAAAAACTATTTTATGAAAATCATGTATTTTAGTAAGTAATATTTATATCATAATACCAACTTTCACAAAGAAAGTTGATTAGTCTATTCTTTATCAGAAAAAGTTAGAGAGTTTAAATTACACCTGTGTTTCTAGTGATTTGTTATATATATATATATATATATATATATATATATATATATAAAATATATAAATTAGAACAAATAGAAATGTTATAAGGTCATGAATAAATAGATAAATAAATAACACAAATTTTTTGGACAAACTTTGACCAGAGACCACAAGAGTCATAACGTTTGACCGATGAATGGAATTACTAAATCCTTCTATACATTCCAAATGTCTCTACCAAAATGAAAAGGATTGAAATTAAATGAAGAAATTAAATTATGGATTTTGTTTATTAGAAGAAGACCAAGTGGTTGGAAAGCAAGTGTGGAGAAATAATGGCAGGTTCCAATCCCTTCAAACAATTAAAGAGATGGGCTTCTTCTGCGAAGTTCATTTTCATGTTTTCTCACTACAATAGTCTTTGTGTTCAAATTAGAGGGCCAGAATAATTAACATGATATCAGAGTCAAATCTAACTTAATTGCTTGATTCCTCAAATTTATTTCACCAAACAAGTTAGGTGTGATCTTATTGATGATTTGGTTTCGGTTTCAACTTAAAGTCTAATACCAGTTTAATGATTTTCAACTCATTATGACTAATAAAACATATGGTTATAGTTATATATATATATACCTTATATATATATATATATATATATATATACCTTTTTAAAATGTTCAACATTGTTATCAGTTAAATGAAGGGGAACTTTTGGCGCAACAATATAATTGTTGCCATGTAATATGAAGATCACAGGTTTGAGTCATGAAAACAACCTATAGGTCCAACCCAAGTAGTTCGATCCTTCTCTATACTCCACGCATAATGAGAGCTTTGTAACATTGGGCTGCCTTTTTCATTATCAGTTAAAGCTCTTAATCCATGGATTAACTTAACTCTCACCGGAAGTATGAAATGTCTATTTTACCCTCAAGTAAAGAAGAAGAGTAACTTTTGTTAGGGCTCAGAGAGAATGGTAAATAATATGGCAGAAGTTTTAAAGAATAGAAGAAAAAGAAAACAACATGAGGGAAGGTTTAATATTAAGAATTAAAATTCCAATCTCATAATTGAAACCTTAAATTAAATTCTTAGACAGAAAAAAATAATTTTAAATTATAAACCTATTTTTCTTAAGAAAATCAATTTAACCCTATTTAGAATATATATATATATATATATATATGCATATAATTTTAAAATATATATATATATATATATATATATCTATATACTGTTTAAAATTTAAAGATAAATCAAAATATATCTAAAAACATTATAATATATATATATATATATATATATATATAATTTATTATTTAAAATATTCAATACCTCCCCATGAGATGTAAAAAGATCTTATGGAGCTATATACCTATAAATACACAAGATTTTAGGGGGAGTATATGCAAACAATAACAATAAGAATAATAATCTAAAGCATAACACACAAAATAATATAATTTTAAAATAATTATGTTCATCCATATACAAACAATATCAATACACCAATTCATAGTTATCTAAAAATTAAGCAAAACATCACCTATCATCAATGATTAAAATGAGATTTAAGTCACAATCACACATTGTTATGCCGACTGGGGACATGCCCTACAAGGCATGCCAATGGATACCATTGTTGGCTTAAGCTTGAACCTTGATAGTGGCCATAAGATGCTTTTCTAGAAAGTTCATACAAGTTTGGTCATACCTATTTTGTCATTTATTTTTTAGATTGCCCTAGAAAATATATCCTCACATGGTTTTTATAATAAGAACATTGAAACTATTTGCTGTATTTCATGCAAAATTATTATTATTTCTTAGTGTGCATTATGTCCTGTTCTAATGAGAGGAATCATAGAGTTGAAAGATTAATCAACTATAACCACCCACTAGTAATGAAGACACTGGTTTATGTACTAATCTTCAATTTGGAATATCATCAAAAAAATATATTATAATGCGCCAATAACAACTTGTCCAGTATTTTTTGTCTAGACTAATTGAATTTTTGAGTTCAAATTCAAGCTCCAGTCTAATATATAATAATATATAACAAATATTATTAATAATGAAAAGAGGTCAACAAAACACAATTCACACAAATAAATAACAAATGCTCTGCATACCAACGACCCTGACTAAGATGGGGGAGTCTCCTGAGAAAATCTCAGAATCGAGTCTCCATTCTTACAAAATGAGGGTTAGGTGTATTATTATTACCCGGGGATAAACCTGCGGGGTCGAACAAGCACACTACAAATCCTTAAAGTTCCTATTGAGGACATATACTGTACATAAGCTATGCAAGATAATTCCTATTGAGGACAAAATTATAAATAAGCACACTTAAAATTAAATAGATAATTCACTATTGATCTCTGGAATAGTGCCCTAATTGCTTTGGGGTCCTTGGGGTCCTTGGGGTCCTTGTTTATTATTTAGTGTTGTGTGTGTGTTTGACTTTAAGGTCCCTGTCAACAGTGCCAGAGACCTATAGATAATTTCCCCAAAATTAAATCATTTAAATATATCTTAATATTAAAAAGGGGGCACGCTTGAGATTATGTTATTTACAATCTGCAGTTGGTATAATCAGACCTTTGAAAAATTAGTAAAACTCTTTCAAAAAAATATGAGAAAATTATTATAAACAAGACTTTTCTCCATAAAGAAATCAATGAAGGGAAAAAAAAATATAAATAAAATTTCAATAGTAGTGTGGCTAAAATACTGATTTTTTTCATATATTTTTATTTTATTTTCTCTTAAAAACATAGTTATATTATTTTTAAACAGTTTAATAATATCTAGTATTACAGAGCAATTTTTGAAAAATCATAAAATATAAATATAAAATAACTTTTAATTAAATTTTATATAAAAACTAACTATATTTAGATTGAACCGACATTTAAAACAGATTTTAATTTAAAAATAAAATAAAATAAAAAAGAGAACTTTCACTAAACTACTGTATGGTTTGCTTCTTTATCAATTACGGCTCCTGATTTGAGTTGTGACACTTTAGTACCCTTTAGTCTATGCCATTTGTAAAATGGTGTAAAACGTTTAATCCTGTTAATACTTGTTGACATGACATAAAAATAGACCTCAATTAACTTTTTTTATCTTTATGTAAAAACCACACCATCTAATGTAAACTGATTTTTGAATGTACTTTCAAAATCCGTTTTTCATGAACCAAAAGATGGTAATATTAACAACTAAACATTTGTAATTTATTATAAGGGTGTGGTTTTACATAAGGGTAAAAAGATAAATTCATGTCTGTTTTTGTGCCACATCAACAAGTATTAATAGGGTTAAGTATTTTGACATTTTTTTACAAACAGTTTAAACTTAAGGATATTAAAGTGTCATAATTCAAATCACAAGTTCAGAATTCATATGCATACAAACTAAAAAGCCCCAAATAAAAATTACAAGAGCCAACTCTGTGAAATGACCTGTCTCTCTCTATATGTATATATATTAAAGTAGATGCATACCTAAAAAGGGTAAAAAAATTAGCACCCATGAGAAAAGTAGGTTATGTTCTTGCCAAACAAAGAAGGTACAAGCTGTACACGAATCAACAAAAAAGCTGAAAAATTATAATCTTTCTTTCTGCGTCCTTGTGTTGGTTGGTAAGAGTCAGACAGTGTACTTCATGAGCTATTGTTTTTTTATGAACCACGAGTTAATGCCCACCAACTTCAATTCATCATCATTTGTTTGGTCATTGTAGTGAAATTTTCTCTCTGATTTGGTGTTTCTAAATTTCTCCTCTGCATACCTATGTTAAGTACTGTCTTCTTTATACAGTGTCTTTATTGAAGTAGCTGATTGTATTTATAAATTCTAAAACTACTCATAGTCCTTCATTTGGGTCTTTAAAGTATGTATATATACCAACTCTCACCGAAAAAAAAAAAAAAAAAAAAGACTATACATTTTTTTTCTATAAAGAGAAATTGAGAATTCAAATTATGTCATTGATGTAGTTTTAGTGATTTATCTACATTTACCAATGTGTATATATATATATATATATATATATATATATATATAATCTTTTTTTTTACATAGGCCATAAAAACCTCCCTAGAGGATGTGTCAAGGGACATGATTTTAAATGATAAGCACACTTGGCCCCTCAACTTGCGCATATAGATGTGGGAACTCGAACTTGGGAGCCTTGTACTCATCCTTGTTTGATTGGGGGTTATCCCCAAGGGATAATTGAGGATAACCCCAACACAGTTTTCAATGAAAAAGTTTTTCCCACCAAAATCCTTAATTAAAATTTTAAAACATAACCCACCAATATATAGTCAACACATCTTTATCTTATCATTAATACCTTTACTTTAAAATTTCCCTCCAAAAATTTTAAAACTTTTCAAAACTTATTCCTAATCCTAAGTGGGAATAACTCCCAACCAAACACAAAGTGAACTACCCAAACTGTTCCCCCATTTCCGAAGGTGGGGACTCAAATAAAAGCATGCTCAATCAAATGAATTACCTAACGCACGGGACCTAAAATACTGCTAGATCAATGGTCTTTTGATATATATAGGTTTTGAAATAATAAAATTTAATGATTTTACCTCAGTGACGAATTGCACCATCCCTATCTTATTGATGTGGCGAGTCATGTTGATGTGGATGCATTTATCTAGGAACAGAAAAAAGCCTTCAAAAATATTGAAGGCCTACAAAAATAAATAAATAAATAAATAAAAATCTCAATCAGAAGATACAACAAAGTGAGAGTGTAAAAATCAATTCCAAACTGTTTGAGAGGGAATTAGGTTAAAATCCATATGAAAATGCCTTCTATTGAGCCGGCCCAGCAAAGGAAGAGTACTCACTGATGGGCCAATTTTGGGCCTGACTACCTCAATGCTCTCCTCTAATTTACCAACTCGCAGTCGAAGGATAGCGATAACATCTACTGTTCATTTGCATGCAAATTGTGTGCAATTTTTTTTTAATTATTTGATAATAGGGTTCATATTGGTTTAATACAATGGTTTGGTTGAGAGAATGCGATAGTATTCAAAATAAACATTGTCATGAATCAACCCATCTTAAAACCGAATAAAAAGTATTTTAAATTAAAAATTAATATTATAATAAAATCAAATATAAATACCAACTCTTTTTTTTGGTTGATAAAAGTGGATAAACCACATGTTTTGATTATCAAAAGGTTCATTATGAACCATGTTACATATATTTCATAATCATAGTGAACTAAAAAAAACCCTTTTGTAATAAATACCAACTTTCACAAAGTTAGTTAGTCCATTCCTTCTCGCCAGAAAAGGTTGAGGATACGAATCATGTTTGTAAGTAACTTGTCCATATTTATAAAATAAATAAAATAAATAAATATTTATATAAGGTCAAAAAATGAATTTTGATTTAAGTATTTATATTTTGGGTCATATGTAAGTCTAACCTCACTTCCACCCAGAATTGTGACTATGGGAAGAAAAATAAAAAACACACACACACTAAATTGAAATCATTTTCACTCTCACTCTATTGGCAATGAACCAAACATGGAGAGAGAAGCTTAGGGAGCATCAGACATGACTAGTCGTTTTACTTGCAGCCCATCCATGGGCTCCTTGATTCTATTCTGCATATGGTGCTGTGTACTATATATCTTTGGAGATTTATGTTGCCATCCAACTTTTATGTATGCTTGAACTTTGTTGTCTGAACCTTATGAACTTCTTCAAAACAGAGAAAAAAAAATATATTCCACTTATCAAGTAATGGGACCTTGGAAGTGCATCGCGTCTAATCTGTGTACTAATTTGTCAGACTTAACATGGTAAAGAAGGTATAACTAAGTCCTGATTCTAGTTGTTTGCTCAAAGTAGCAAGCAATTTGGGAGCAAAACATTCACAGCCTCAGGTAATGTGATTCTGTTTGATCCAGTTGTGTTGTGTCATAGCAAGTGGCCACCAACATGTTATTGGTTAAATTCAATGCCAGTTCAATCTTGATTTTATTCTAATTTCTTCTACTATTATTATGGATAGTACCCATATTTTATTCCTTGGAATTATCTAGTACTCTCTTTTCAAGACATGAGCATCTTTTAGCCAATCATATACGCACCATTCATCTAATTGATATTTTTCTAAAGCTGCTTGTTTACCTTTAATGGTCATCATTGGGTGAGACCAATAGCTTTTCCATCTTTCCTGGGTTTGTAATCCAGCCAGCCTGGTTTCTGCAAAAGATCAGGGTTTTTTTTTTTTCTGATGAAAAACTTTTTTTTAAAAAAAAAATGACAGTAAACCATACTATACCAGAGTGAAATATATTTGGTCTGATCGTCAACCTGTACCCAAAACCCACTGTTTGTACCTGCACTTAATTAGTTCAAAATATGAGTAGTAGGTTCCAAAAGAAGCAGGTAACTAACATAAATTATCATCCCATCACCATTTACAGGAACACTGTGAAACCTTGAGAAACTACTGGTGGAAATAAATTTAGTCTAACCTGCATCTTGTACCCAAAACCAACTGTTTGTACCTGCATTTATTAGTTTGAGACATGAGTAGGTTCCAAAAGATGCAGTTAAGCAACATAAATAAATTATCATCCCATAAGCATTTTCAGGGACCTTTTGTCAAACCTTGAGCAACTAATGCAAGATGAAATCAGTACCATTAACCACAACTGGCTTCTCAAGTCACACGCAAACAATACATTTCAGAGAAGAGGGGGCCCCCTCACCTGAGTTTTACACCAGTTGAAGGCCAAAAGAATAGATATGTCAAGGACAAGAACAAAGCAAGCATCTCCTCTTGAGTAGCACTTGTCACTCACATCTGCAACAGAAGCACTCACATGGCCACTAGTTAAAAAAGAAAATCTCATTGTATGGTCTCAAACTTCCAAGGATGGCTACATAAATCCATACTATCAATAGGAGGAACACTCCTGGAGATTTGGTACATGATTGAATGCAATAAGACACTGTAGTAATACCACTGTCATCTAACTTCATTCCCATTTGGGGAAAGTATGTTGTAAAGACTTATGGATTGTAGATGGGCATGCATCAAAAAGGTATAAGAAGATTTTCTTTAAAAAAGTTTTCTAACTTGTGTTTGACCAATGATTGTTAACAACATCATGATGAAAAATTTTCATGCTTGCAAAACTTGGAATGAGAATTACAGATGGAATATTAGAATTCATTCAATGAGCAGCTACCTGAAAGAAAAAGACATCCAAACTCAGCAGGAGCACACATACATGCAGCATGCTTCTCTAGTCTCAGATATACTAATTGGGCTTCTTCAGTCAAGGATAGGGGCAACCAACCATAGCTTAGCCATAAATGCTAGTAGGATTGGATATTTGTTTTTTAAAAAAGAAAAATTCAAAGGGGCCACCAAATTCAATTAGCAAAACCATAATCAAATAAAACACCAAGAAAAATAAGCCCCTTTGAATTTAGTAAAATAAAGTAATTTCATATACCTTGTCGAGAAAAGCGAACAAATAAAAATTTTTAAGTAAAATTAAACCAGAAAATAGATCTAAACCAATAACTAACATAACGTTTTTTTTTTCTGAGAATTAATTCACTGGAATGACCTAGCAGTCCGTACATAAACGTACAGTGTTCAGGGTATGTGGGGACAAGTGAAGGCCATGCCCCTAAAGATACACGAATCCTTCTGGGTTTAAAGCCAAACCGCGCATTGGATCATGTCACTCCAAAAAATCAAATAATTTAAAATTAACACGCACGCACCCATCCCATCCGTGTCAAATCCTATGGTCTCTTTTCATGATCCTCAATTTTCATGCACAAACACAAACACATTAAACAACAGACCCAACATCGTTGAAACTTTGAAATTATAGATCTTCAAAGAGTCTAGAGGAAGAGTGAATACCATGCTAAGCTTTTGAGTCCCCGCATCACGAAACATAATCATTACAACCATCTCCTTCCACGTCCTAAAGCTTAAACTAGAAAAAGAGAACAGAAAGTGCATATGTTAATGTTAGTGATGTTATCCACACAGACGCACAACGCCAATTTGAAAAATATGTTAAAATTTTATTCATAAACAAGTGTACTGTCAAGTAGTAAGAATTCTCATCAGAACAAGAAGTGTATATACATTTGTGTGAATCTTCATCTTTTCACACAGTCAAAACCTAACCTCCAAAGAGAATAGATAGAAAATGAAATACGAAAAAACAAAAGATGGGGTGGGTCATGTAAATCACGTCTTTTGTGTTACTTTCTTCACGTCTGGAAGCTCTTCGTCAGACTTTATCTGCACCACAGATGTTGCAGACCTTTTTCCTCACATTCTCTCTCCATTTCACTACCATCATTCCTTCTATACTATAGCTAGAGAGAGAGAGCGAATCCCTGAACTCTGAACGAACCCAGAAAAATAAAGTGGATGGAAAGAAGGAAGAAAGAATGTATTTGTCATGAAAGAAGGCCACCATGTACATTAACTGCATGTATATAACTATCCTTGCACCACCACTGAAAAACCTTCAAGGCGTTCCTTGGTTATGCAAACCGATGGAGTTGTGCTGCTTGGAAGGGCCGGAGGGAGGGATGGGCATAGCCTTGGGCAAGAAACCAAAGAAATATCCAGGGTTCCTCATGGCCTCAGGCTTTACGTGAAATGCTTGCATGTCCCTAGAACCTTGGCAGCATGAAGACGACAGTAGTATAAGAAGGAGAGCTACCAGAATTGAGACCCTTGTAAGGTGACCCATAAGAGTTGGACCAAAGTGAAAAGGAGGAAGAGAGGCCTAAAAAAGAGCGAGGAGAGTGGAAAAGAGTGGTGGGAGAGGAAGAGCTTGAGGAGCAAGCAAAATGGCAATGGGTGGAGGCCAGAGGGAGGTGTGTGTTTGAATATAGGATATAAGCTTATGGGTCAATCATTAAATAATAAAGTATAGGGTGGTTACTTGGGATTGTTGGGGTGGATACTTAGGGGGAGGAGGAACATGGGGGTGGTGGAATTTAATGAAGGGTGGACTAAGATTATGGGGGTTGGAGCTAAGCTAGTAGCAGTACTGCTGTTGTTGTTCTAGAGTGGTGGGGTTGGGTTTGGTTGCTACTTGCTAGAAAGGATTGGAGGACAAAGAGAAGGCCATGGAGGGAGGGAGGAAGAGATTCATAAAGGATGGAAGGGATTTGAAAGGGTGAGGCAAGGGTTAATAAAAAAAGCAGGGTGCTGTCCCCGGGTTAGGTGAGAGGATGGGGCCACTAGAAATCAATGGCCGACTAAGGAATTGAGACTGTTCTTTCAGCCCCAAACAGGAATGCCTGTCTCATGGGTTTTTGTATTCTTCTCTCTGATGTGATGCTTCCCACACACATCCTCATTGATCTTATTCTATCTATACACACTTACATGTCCTATACTATTGTTTTCATGTATGCCACATGTGGCAGTCATCTATTGGTCAAGCTAGAGAATGGCCCCAGTATAGCACCCCCAATGAATCAATGCCACCTATCAAGCAAGTGTTATATATATTTCTAATAGCACCTGTAAAGTTATCAAGCAGTGAACTATCTAGTTGGAAAAATCAGATTAGGACTGAGCAAATCAAAACACGCACGTATTATACACTAACGAAAACAAACAGAGAATGACAGCAGAGACATTGATACAAGCATGAAGATCTTATGAGGTATAAAACTAAAGATGGATATGGACAGATATCAGGAATGAGCACAACAAAGAAGAAAGATAACATATTATTACATAAAACAAAATAAAATAATATCTTGCAGGAAAGAAGGTTTTGAAGAAGAAGGCAGGTTGTACTTGGGAGGCAAAGCACAATATTTGCTAAGACTTGGGCTGGATTGCACGTCCTTTATTCAGGCACTGTAAAGTTATGGACAGTGTGTTTTTAATACATTTCTTTGGTGCGTGCGGAGGTGGAGACTGTTGGGCTAAAAGAAAATCATGGTCCTTGGTCTCGTAAGTCTTGCCATAGTTATGGAAGAGATGGTCCACCTGACACGACTTTTGGGACATTCATGGTGTCTTGGGATGTGCTTTTTGGAGAGAAAAAGAGTATGTTAAGGTCCCAAATTCCAGTCCTAGCTATTAGATGCATCATTCATGGAATCATGTTGTTGTGGAAATCATATATGATCCCAGTGTCAGTCAGTCATACTTCTACAGGTCGACTGTGATCTAAAGTAACCGTGTTAGTCGTTCAAATATGGTCTCAGTCATGGAAAAAAAGAAGTGGTCTCTAGCTGGATGATGGATGTAACTGGCCTTTCAAAGATAGACAGAGAGAACTAGCAAGTATCTATTGCAAAGCTTTTTAGCTTATATAAAGTAATTAAAAAGAGAGAGAGAAAGAGAGAACTAGCATGTAAAAAAAACAACCATTAACAATATATTAATTATCAAGCCAACCTAGCACGGAAAATGGCTACTTTAGACACCGAACTTTGTCTGTCCAATTAATGAGTAGATTGTTGGCAAAAATTTTAATCATAAATTCAAATAGAATGCGTAAGAGACCCAGCCCAGTCTAAGGAATTGTTTCTTAACCTGTTAAAAAGTCTCTATGTTCAGATCCAATAGATAACACTCAACCACACTACAAGGCATGTCGGCTATGGGAGAATATGGAATAATTGAGAACTACCAATCCTTAACTATTTTTTTTGTATGTAATGTTATGCTGAATTATCTTGTGACCTAAAATTGTTCACCAGGCTGGGCTGCTGGCTGAGCCCATGAAGGGATTAGCCTGGGGAATATAATTGCACCAGCATATAAATCACATACCACAGGACAGGACCGCCAGTAACAGTTCCTAATGAAGCACAGCACAATATCCATCACCCAAACAAGCACAAGAAAACAAGTCAATAAAACGAATTTTTGTTTCAGATCATTTTCAAGAGATAAAAACTTCTATTTCAAATAAAATCATCTTCAATTAATCATTCATGCAATGAACCCATTTTACACCAAAATAATACATGTATGGGATAAAACTATTGCATGTAAATATATCCATGCCAATGATCTTCCATCTATTGATCAAGTTATCTTGCTCCACCCAATGGAAATTCACTTTAAGAACATTATTGGCTCCTGTATTACTTCAGTCCAACCTTTGTTTCTTTTCTATTCATGGTGAAAAATACCAGCAAGTTTGAATGAGGAAGCTGAATAGCAGACTTATTTCCGGAACTTCCTTTGCGGTGCTATGAACTTCACAAGGAGCAGTCTTGCTCTAAATACAAGATCTCATAAAATAGTACTCCTGACCAAAAATAATCAAACCTTAGACTTCACATAATAAAATAGAGAGATATTGCTTGGTCTTTTTTTTTTTTTTACTAAAGCGACAAGCACCCCTACGAGGGATGTCAAGGATGGGGCCCAAACATAGAACCCACTCGATGCGCCAGAATTCCCGTATTTGCAAAAAGAGGGGATCGATCCCGGATTCATCCCGAGAGAGCGGAACCTCTTAGTTAAGTAACCCAGTACCAATAAGCTTTTATGACCATTGGTGCTTGGTCAATTGAACGAAAAGCTTTTAGTTTTGTTTAACCTTCTACCTATGGTAATTTAAGTATGTGTACTCTAATATCATTTTAAAAATCATAATTGTGTTATCAACTTTCACAAGGAAAGTTGATTAAATCATTCTCTCTTACAAAAAGAAGGTGAGTCTTCGAACCACGCTAGTGCCTTGTGCACATTTATCAAAAAAACAAAAAAAAAAAATCATTACTGTGTTTTCTCTCACCTACTCCATGACTCCAAAACATGTCTCTGGATAATGTAGAGCAAGACAATTTCTAATATCTAAAACTCCAAAGTGAAATGGCCGATATGTAAGCACTTAACTTCAGTGCTAACAAAAATATTGTAATCTTAATCTATTTTTGATAGGTGTTTCCATTTCCAACAGAAAATAGAACCACATGTGAACACGAACTGCATGTTTAGCATTGAGGTTCACACCTGAGTACTGTTTTTCAAACAGATGTTGGGGCATGATCTCGAATAAGAAATTATAAGTCGGTCTTGACTAACCCTGGATTCTTAACTGGGGGACAAACCCAAAACATCCATGTGAAGCACTAGAAAGTCGTCTTTAAAACAGTTTGGACCAAACTGGCGGTGGGGATCAACTAGAGTGACCACAATGAATCATTGCTCATTAGCCATCTTCCATCTGATCTCACCTACAAAATCAAGGTCCACCGGCCTACTAATGTCTTTCATACCTCTATTGGAAGAATACTATTGCATGGGATGAAAATGATAGTGATGCCTAGAAGTTATTATTCTGGGGATCAAATAAAAAACTCCTGAATCTTCAATTGCTAAACAACAAATAGATTGTGGACAACAAGCACAATGACGTATGTTACAATAATCTCATTTTCTACTGCACAGTTTGAACAAACAACGGCAAAATGTGTCTGAACCTGGAAAGATTTAACAGTTTTGCACTGAGATAAGTGATTGTATATGCTCGAAGAGTTTGATTTGTATCAGCTGCTTCTCATTTCCAAGCAGACAAGTCATTCAACTTTATCCTCAAACTAGAGATGAGCATGATTTCCCAAAACTCTATGCTCATAGTCTCCTCCTCAGCCTTTGGCATCCTAATTATATCAATTTCATCTCGAGAAAAGTCTGTTTAGCAATAAATTATTAATTTCAATCCCACCACGAATTAAGAGTAGATAGCATATCATCCATGCAAACCAGTCTTTCAGAACCACAATTAATAATTCCTCCTATTTCCTTTGTCTGCTTTGGTCTCCAACCCTTCAATTTGGGCATCTTTAAAAATTCTTCAACCCCAATGGTGGTTTTGCTTTCCATGCAGTCAGTATTTTTTTTCATGTTCTTCTCACCTTGATTGGTGAATAATATGATATCCTCATATCTTCATCCTCAAGCTTTCTTTCGTCACCAGGATCTGGGGATATCTTCTCTCATTTGGACATCGCTTCTCATATGAAACGCATGTTCATCCATCAACCACCACAACAGTAGTGATTGGCTCACATGATTTAAGGACCTACATCAATGTCACCAAAACCTGAATCTTGTAAGTACATCTTATCATATCCTTTGTACATCTATACATCTTTGATAGGCTTGCAATCGTAAGCCACAAAGTCTTCAGTCTGTACAACCTTGGGAAAGTACACTGCAATTGCAAATTACTGGTCTAGCGAACCAAGATTCTCATTTTGCCTACTTCAGGCTGTGTAAGGCGAACACATATAGAGTGGGTATAACACTTCAAAGAAAAAATAAAGCTTGTGTTTTTTTAGTCTACAACCCTGGCAGTTCATACCTTTCTATGATCTTCTTCAAGAAAATGGATGGACTATTTTAACTATCCATGATCAAGCATCCAAAGGATTGCATGGTAGCTATAGTCTCACTTATGAAACAGAATTGTGCTAGCAGCTGTGGAACTTTTATTGTTTCTAATATCTAATAAAGTGAAAATCACTCCAAGACCAAGACCAAACATTCCATCGGATGGAATTTAAAAATAAAATCAAATCAACACAGAGAATCAGCTTTAGAATTAGAGTTAATAAGTTAACCTTTGCAATGAAATTTCTTCATGATGGAGAATAAATCATAAATTCTAGAAGAAAGTTTAAAGGGAGTTGGCTAACACAAGAACCACAGGGGCAAATGATAGTTGAAAACTGGAAGGGAAACTCGTGAGTCAATGGCACGGGGTAGTTGAAGGATATTAAATCCACAAGCATGAAGACAAAACAAATGTCAACAGAATTGGACTTAAGAATAGGAACCACATGGAATGGAGTTGATTTATGAGTAAACCAACCAATGGTAGGTTTGGTTGGTTTGTGTGATCCATTAAGCAGTTGGCTGTCTGATTTTCTATGCAAAATTCATTGATTGTGGGAATTAACAAAGGTGAGATTTTTTTTAAAAAAAGCAACTTTTCAAACAGAGCAACTAGCAGAAATGTTGAAAGTATCAAGGTTGTTGAATCACATGCGTACAAGAAAGAGTGGTTGAAACCAAAAATAATAACATCAAATGACACGAGTGCCTGATAATCTGGATGTCTGCTCTAAAGAAAAGGGAATAAAAGAATAAAACACATTTGGAATCTCCTGTTTAATGGTTTTTGTTCCACTAAAGTCCTTGATGCAGTTATATAATTTTGTTAGAAGATCATCATCAAGAGTTCACAACACAACACATAAAAGAAAAGAACAGAGGCAGTAGAAGAGAAAGAGAGGTCAGAAACCACTAACCAGAAAGCTTGGAATATAAACAAAATCATTTGCTAAACCACATCACTCCTGTGACTGCAAAACCAATAGCAGTCAACAAGTGAGAATTTTTTTCCTAATATTATTCGTTTTCTTTCTATATTTTACTTCAATCAACAAACAAGTAAAGCTCATTTGCACCATACAATCATAAAAAAGACTCACCTTCGGATATTTTTTAATCAATATCAACCTAAAAAAAATTCTAACAATAATAAATATTGATAAAATAATCAATTCACTTACACTACTTTGCCGTTTGGTGAATAAGAACTGAATAAAAAATTGTTTATGAAATAAATAAATAGGTTCAAAGAATCACTAGCAGAGAAAAGAGGGGAGAGGAAACAAGATTACCTCCATTGAATAAGCCATTGACTCTCTTAAACAAAAAAAGCAGACCCCACTGTCACCACAATTCCTAGTCTTCATCTTGGACTCATTCACAACCTCTTCTTCTCCTTCTCTCATTGCCTTCAAAACCCAACCTCCCAGCTACCACTGCTGCCAATCAGAGCATTCATTAAATAACAAGCAAGCATAGATCGATTAAAGGAAGTGAGGATAGAGAAAAATGGAGAAAAGGGATCAAGGACTGAAGTTGAATGTGCCGAGCTTGTTCCGGTGCCCCATCTCATTGGAGGTCATGCGGTCGCCGGTGAGCCTCTGCACGGGAGTCACCTACGACCGGGCGTCCATCCAACAGTGGCTAGACTCCGGAAACACCACGTGTCCAGCCACGATGCTCCCTCTCCCCTCCACCGACCTTGTCCCCAACCTCACCCTTCGCCGGCTCATCTCCCACTGGCCTGACTCGTCCATGGACGGCGCCTCTCGAGCCATCGACCTCCGGTCAGCCAGCCGCCTCCAAGACCTCATCGCCTTCTTCTCTGATCCTGATCGAAACGAGTTCCACAAGAACTCGCTCGCCTCGGCCCCATCCTTCGGCCCAGCACTCGTCTCCCTCCTAGGATCGGACAACAACGAGGCTGCCATCAAGGTCCTCGCTCTCGTCCTCACCGCCGATTACATCGAGATCCGGAGCAAAAGGATGGTGATCCAATCCCTTTCCGCCGATCTAAACCGATCCCTCTCTGCTTTTCTCGAAACCCTCAAGAGTTCAGAACTTGAGGCAAGGATCGGGGCAGGGACGGTTCTAGAAGCCATTCTGAGCTCCGATCTATGCGGCGGCGATTCAAAATCCCAGATGGCGGAGAATTCATATCTCCTCCGCGAACTGATCCGGTTGATTGCCCCGTCCGAAGGCGGATCCATGGACGGAAGATCCACCAAAGCAGGGCTCGCGAGCCTGTCCTCTTTATCATCGGTGAAGAGAGCCCGTCTGCGAATGGTGGAACAAGGCCTGGTGCCGGCGCTGGCGCGGGCATTGAACGAGGGTCCATCGACAGTGCCGGCTCCGGCGGCGGAGAAGGCCTTGAAGCTAATGGAGGCGGCTTCAGGTTGCGCCGAGGGACGAGCAGCGATGTGCGAGGGGAAAGCGGAGGCAGTGGCGGCGGTGACAAGGAGGATGATGAAGGCGGGGAAGGAGGGGGCGGCTGCCGCCATCGCCGTGCTGTGGACTTTGTGCCATTTGCACGGGGAGCGGCGAGCCATGGAGGCGGCGGCGGCGAACGGCGTGGTCACCAAGATACTGGTGTTGATGCAAGGGGATTGCTCCGGCGTCGTGAAGAGGATGGCCGGCGATCTTCTCAGGATCTTCAGGGTGAACAGCGAGAGCTGGGTCGCGGGTTATAACACGAAGACCACGCATATCTCGCCGTTTTGAGATTTTTTTTTTTGGAGGGAAACGGAAACCTCTATTAAAGGGAATTATAGCGGGAAATATAATTAATTAAAAAAATTGTAATTATATTGATATTTTTGAATTTCCAAATAACATAGAAAAAAGAAATATGAGTTCAAATATATTAATTTTCTGTTTAATAACTTTAATATATAACAAAATATTATATAATTGAGGATATTTTCAAGACATTGTCCAAAATTACCAACAAAATGAAGGGGATATAACTTGTACTACAATTGGAAAATACCTCTCTCGGCCCCCACTCTAGCTCATATTTAGTGATGTATATATGTACATTGCAATACATCAATTAGGGGAAGAACCAGGAATGAATGATAGAATGGAAAGAGGGGCACGTATACACTAGACATTTTAGAGATCCTTGAAGATGATGGCTGCCGGTAAGATCGATCCGAATGCTGATTTGATTCTAATTGTTCTATGTTTCGGAAGGCGTCAATTCATCGTCGTCCAATCTTCTTGTTGATTGGGTGGATGATGGTGCCGCTGCTCTGTCAGATCCGCGAACATTGTATTTCTCATACACCCTGGCTCGATTCTCAGACCACCATGTTTCTGCTTGATGTTCACCGAATCTTCTTCGACTGCAAATGGCACCAAGGTACTCATATTAGATAAATTCATTCTTATCGATGATAAAGAAAGATGCATCGAAAATAAAGGTGCAATCTAAACCTGAATCGCACTCTCTTTAGATCTCTTGTTCCATCTCGAAGTGCCACGAGAGTTATATATACACCAGGTTCATATTGTTCTATCCACTCTGCTTCGACTTGATTACCGGATGGGGAACTTCTAGAGTTTGCGGCATTATCACCGTTGGGACGGGTTTCTACTCCGCTGCTATCATGATCTTCTCTCCGTCCAGATATAGGCATTTCAGTGTTACTGCTACGTTCTGAATTCAAATACTCACCTTCTTGATTGGGGTTTGTGACCTTGTGATTGTTAAGATGTGCGCTCAATTCATTAGTTTCGTGGAAACCACTTGGTGAATGATTCTGAGCTGAAAGTCCATTAGTCATAACAGAGTCGATAGATGAAGGATTGCCAGGAGCACTGCTTGTATCATTACTTAAATGATACTCTTCGTTCAAACTAGAGTGATACATGGCATGTGATTCAATGCCATTCGGCAGATATACTGGTCTAATCTGATCCTTCTCATAGACACCATGGGGCAGCCTCTCTGCCATATCCTTAAGCTACAGAATATGCACAAGCAAAGAACGTAATTAACAGAAGATCACTCGCAATATTAATATGAATTAAATATAAGGATCCCCACTAGTACTTCAAAAGGGTAACAACATGAAGCATAATTTAGAATAGATGGCAACAACTCTCAGGAAACCATTTGAATTCTGGAGCTTATCTACAAGATCAGAGTACAGATGGAAAATATTCAAAGAAATAGAGTAAAATAAATGTCTTTACCACAAGATATTATCAACAGAAAGATTTAGTTCAGGCTAAGTAGCTAAAGAGATCTATGTATAAGAAGTGATAAGCAACTGGCATGTATGGAAAACAAACCCTTTTCAAGGTTGGTGATCCTCAATTAAGTCCGATGATCATGTGATTGACTTACATTCTCATAAACAAAGGCGCATAAAGGCACAAACAAAGTTCATGGTATATTATATTGAATTCTCAGATCAAGTAGAAGTAACTAAAAAAGGGGACAAATTGACTGATGTAATTAAGGATAATTTCTGGGGCAAGTATTAGGATATTACTCTACCACAAATGAAAACTGTGAGACACCCATTTGATACCAGTGGACAGCATACAATCAGTTTGATGACTGCTATTAGAAATTCAATTTTTATACTATTTTAGTATCAATACATACTAAAAAGAATCAAAAAGACGAAAAAAGGACAGGCAGACCCAGGGGAACTTAATTGAAAACAACTCCACAGATTCTTTACTTGTTTTATCGCTTCATTCGCTTGCGAAGTTTACTGCACAATAACTAAGAAACCTTTGCAAGTCTTGAACGTGAGATCACATGAACGAATAGCAAAGGGATTGATGAAAGTATCTTAAACCTAAGCATAAACTTAATCATTGTTGTATTTTATATAACTGAAGCTAAACAGTTACAATAGAGTGAATAATTATAGAAATGTTGATTAATCAATACGAAGCTAACCTAAATCTTTTCAAGGAAAAATATAACACACTTCACAATCAGGCGACTAGCAACTGCAGAAAACTGCTCCACAGTACATTTAATATCAAGTTGTGCTCTTTCCATAACTTCTAGCTGGGAATGAAGAATTTAAGGCATCGAGAGTATAGAAGAGAAATTGAGAAATACCTGAGCTGTAAGGGATTTTATAACTTCCTTTGCAGCTTTGGACTTTGCAGCTTCCTCTGCGGCCAATGCCATGGCTTCTTGAGCTTTCTTTGCTGACTTTTGCAGCTCAAATTCTTGAAGCTCACATCGATGTTTTAAACCATCAACCTAATCGGCATTCATTAAGAGTATTTAAAGGTATTGTGAGTTTATGGGTTGAAACTAAACAGAAAGAGATAAGTTGCTTCTACCTGGCCACGTAACTTTTGAATTTCTTGATTCAAAAGTTCATTTGTTTTCTTCAGACTGTCAGTAACATTTTTGGAGAAGGAAAGTCCAGAAGTTGTAGGAACTGGTGTTACAGATCGTGGAGGACTGGGTTTCCTCGAGAATGGTGAGACAGCTCTGGAGTGATTTACAGAATGGGCCACTGGTGTTTGAACTGGTCTTGAAACTGCATGATGTAGATCAAATCCACCACTGAAAGAAGCGTCTCTCAACTTTAGCACTGAAGGAGCTTGAGAAACTCGAGACAAAGATAGAGTATCACTCTTCTTCCCATTTCTTGCCGCCTTGACATCCAGGTTCTTTATCAAATCCAAATTGCTCGCTAAAGGAGTTTTTGACATTTTAGATTCCACTTTGTCAAACCTGTCTTTGTTTTCACCTGATAAACGGGGCATGGCATTCCTTTTATTATTAATTCCACCAGATTCTAATACTTTGTTCAATTTCAGATAACACAAATCACATACACGATAAGGTTTTCCAGGATTAGGAGACAATGCTGCTCTTAGAGCCTTTCTAGAACTGCATGAATGACAATGTACGAGTCCACAATTATAGCAATTATGCCTCTTTCGAGTAAATCCAAATGCTTGTCGGCATGCTGAGCACTGGGACTGCTCCGCACCTGACACCCATTTATGATTGCAAATCGCTGCAGTGAAATTTGAACCGCAAGCAATACGTTTAACTGTTCGGTCCTTCAAAGCTTCAACAAGGGTAGGTGTTTTCCGATCTTCAAGATCTCCATGACCCAACCTTCCATTTGCTCCTTTTCCCCAAGTGTAGACTTCATTCCTGGTTGTCAAAACAGTAACATGGTACGAACCACAATCAACTTCAGTAACCGATTCGCTGACAAGCTTATCTTCAACCAAGCAAGGGAGCTTTCCATCAGATTGGGGATTGCCTAGCTGACCATAAACAGTACTCCCCATAGTAAAAACACGTCCTGAAGTTGTTAAGCCAATTGTAAGACTATGACCACATGCTAGCTTGTTGAAATTGTAGTCTATCAATGAAGGCACACAAGTGGGCTTCAGACGTGCTTCCTTGTCACCATGGCCTAGGCGAAACTTGTCCCCATCACCCCAAGTGAATAATTTCCCAGATGACACACTGGCACTAGATTGAGTCACAATAATTTCTACTATAGCAGCAGTATGCCACACTCCGCATGCAACAGCAATTGTCTTCAAGCCCATCAAAGATTCAATTTCCCTTGGATATGAAACACTCTCTCTGTTACCATGGCCTAAAACACCAAAAGTTCCATCACCAAATGTAAATAACTGCCCTGCTGAAGTTATCAAAGCTGTATGCCAAGTGCCACAAGTAACATAAGCAACTTGAAGCCCCTCCAGAGGACCGGAAACTCTCTTAGGTATCCAGTGGCTGACATCAGAACCATGACCAAGAAGGCCTACATTATGCGTGCCATCTCCCCAGGTATATAGTTCCCCGGATGCAGTCACAGCACAAGTATGGAACTGACCACAAGCAACAAAGTCCGTGTTACACATGGATAAAGATTCAACAAGACGGGGGTGAATAACATCCACTCCAACACCATGCCCAAGCCTTCCACCAGATTCTTCACCCCATGTAAACACCTCTCCCTGCCTTGTCACCAGGGCAGCATGCCTGACTCCACAGGCAACGTGATGAACATCCAAAACTAGATTTGACTCTAAGGGCTTTGGCAGAAGGATATCGGTTTGGGCAATAATAGGACTATTACTTCTCTCAGTGCTAACCCATGCAGAGCTATCACATATGACCTCACCCCACACATATACATCCCCTAGAGCATCACAATCATCCTGTGCTGAACCATGACTGGATGTGCTATGTGTGCTGGAAACACTGACTCTAAAAACATCAGACGAAATTCCTTTGCCTTGCATATTTGTTACATCTGATTTTTCAGAAGTTCGCAAATTTTCAGAATAGTCGGCGGATGAAGTGCTAGGATTGAAGTTGCTGTCTGGAGAACTAATATCCAATATGGTGCTGATGGAACTGTCACTCACACTGTTGGTTCTCAAGTCCTTTGTCTCCTGTGTAAGAATATTCAAAGCAATTTTCTATGATTTATACCACTACTCATGATCTCAAATGGTTGCATAGAGAAAATTTTATGTATAAAAATAGGTTATTCTGAGCCACTATTTAATATTAAGGTGAGAAATAAATACAATTCTATCAATGTAGAAGAAAGTAGAGAAAAGCATGGTTTTACACTCTCAACTCTAGTTAAGGCTCTGAATTTCAAGCTCTCTGATTTTTCAACAATTGAAAGCTCATACTCATAGACAGCTATTGAGGTACTGCTTCCATTTATAGTTTAAAGTTTAAATATACTCTAGGATCATACATATAATGCTTCCAAGGAAGCCTTCAGACCTTAAATCAGTTATTATTCAAAATTAATGCACGCAACAGCTCTATAGAAGAATAGAAAGTTAAATCAGAAGGCTAGGGTTAAGCAGGCAACTAAACTAAATTGGTCCAGTAAAATGGGATTCTAATGAAAAAGTAGATTGGGTAGGTGATTCCAATCCCACTTTAACCATAAATTCAAAATGCCGATATATCTGAAAGTGCATATGAATACAATTTTTAGATAATATAAACTACAAAGATTGTCTTGAATGATATTCAGGTTTTTGGTCAAATCAAAATGATGACAAAGGTTGAAAACTAACAAATTCTGAGAAGATTTTATTCTTTTATGAAACAATATGGAAATCAATATGCTTAACTTTTATAGGGAATTAGTACTAGTGGAATTAGTAAAGGTAGAAGCAGCATACATCAAAATAAAATCCACCATCACTCCATCCATCAATTTTTGAACGGCCACATTGACCAGAAGAAATCAATGCTTTAAGTCCTGCAAACCACACCTCTGCTTCAACTTTATCCTTGCAAATCTAACAGGTTAAGCCAAAGAAATAAATATATCAGCCAAATGAAACTCAGAAGAAGATTAAACTGTAATGAAAAAAAAAATGATAGGAAGCATAGGTATACTAACCAGATCAAGAGATCTTTTCCCATTGTTATAGATGAGGGAAAAGGACAAGTAGTCCTTCTCAGGGCGCAAATAGCGTTGAAAGACAGGCTGTGAAGAGAATTTGGTAGTAAATATGTCACTTTTAGAATTAATGTGGTGTATAAAAACAATAATGATTATAACATGCTCGCTCAAAAAAACAAAAAATAAAAAAATAAAAAGCCCAAAGAAGCATGTTTTAGTTGTTCGAAAAATGTAAATAATAAGTACTACTGGAGAAGATCTTACAGTTCTTTGCCCTGGGATGATTTTTGCAACAGAAGCTAACTTTAAAGTTCTTTCTCCTCCACTTGACAACCAAATTAGAGATGATTCATCCTGCATAGCATGGATATGGCCTTCACAAGTTAGCAAATCCTTATTGCAAGCTGTGTACAGTTTAGCTTCAGCATTTGTAAGCCCTAATGATAACTCCATAAGTTCTTTCATGTTTACCTTTAGCAACCTTAGGAGACAAGAAAAAAAAAGAAATAGGAAGGAATTGAATATGAAATCCAGAGAAATATGATGGCATACATTCTCTCTTGTTGAGGAACCCATGACCACTCTTTCCATTCTATACAATAAACAACAAAAAATACCAACATCACACTTCCCAACTATAAAAACAGATAACCACTGCAACTTTGTGATTCTATCTGTGGCGGAGTTTTTCAGTAGCCTTATTTGACTAAAATCCCCCTTTCCGCAGACAAACTTATCTTTTTTCCCATGAACATTTTATGGCTGATGAGTCCACTTACATGCATAACCCACAAATAACAATAGTTCCACAACAAAGGCCCCTGAGAACTAGAAGCTCAACCTACAGAAACACAGTTGGTAGCTTGCAAATATAAAATAAAAATAGAATAGAGTGTGCATACAGGAATTGGTTCGCTTTGGTTAGTTTCAAACCATGGAGATAAATCACAGCTTGACCCTTCTAAATGGCTCAACAGTCTTCTGAACAAGTATATGATGGACCAAACATCTAATGGGCATATGTATGTGAATTCATGACAAGAAATGCTAATAAGGTATTCTATGCAATGTAATGGTTATCATGTCTACATGTATTTTTGGGAACATTTGGGAAGTTGCCAAGCAAGAATCATCACAAAGAAAATATAACTAGGCCCCCCCCCAAAAAAAAAAAATGTTGAAATGTGTCCTCACATTTGCGGCACAAAGTTTTAAATACCAAACAATTTCTGTAGAAGTTCATGCTATGTTAAGCTAACAATTACTATTAAAGATAACAGAACATAGTCTAAATATAGAAACGACTTTTGTTGACAAATGAGAGCTAACTTACATTAGAAAGTCTGAATGGATAAAACTTTGGTTTCCCTTTACGACCATACTTAAGCAATTGTGCGCCTTTCTTCAAAGCAACAAGTGCCTTCAAAAAATCAGAAAACAGAAGTTGAAGCTAACTGATCAAATCTTAAGTGGCAAAATAAGATCTCATCAATGTAAGGCAACAACCAGAGAAATCATGTTTCTCTAGCCTGTTGATAAACATTAAGAAAACATGATTTTCAAATGGCAACTTGCACACACACACACACACAAAAAGATTTAGTCTTTTGCAAAGTTGTCACAAGCAGCTGACAAAACCAAGGATACCCAAATCTAAGGTATCTTGTTTATAGCATAGCTGACACTGTTCTGATATATTGCAACTCTAGCACATAGTAAGGTTGCATTCTAAGAACAGCGTCATTTACCACTAAATTCTCTCTCAATTTACTAGATTTTCTTCAATTCAGTAACCAGCACTCTACAATTAAACCCCAACAATGCTTACAAGGTCTACTACTATCTAGCTTCTTCACTTTGACACCTCTCAAATTACTCCCAAGAAAAATTGTAGCCATTATAGTCCACAAAAATCAAGGCCAAAAGCTCATGCCCCCAACTCTTCAAAACATCATAACCTACAATCACAAAAGGGACCAGCACTCTATAATTTATCACCGATTATGTCACCAAGGTATGTATGCTTTTAAGCTTCTTCACTTTGACACTTTTGCACCCTTCCAATCACTCGATGAAACAATTCACAGCCATTATAGTCCACAAAAACCAAGGCCAAAAGCTCTGCTCACTACTCTTCAAAACATCATAACCTACAATCACTTCAACTATTCCCTTTTGTTCCTTTTCCTTAAACCAGAATCTCTCGCTAAGAAATCCAACAAAAACAAATAAAGATAAAAACACAACCAAAAATAGATTTTTTTTTTTTTTTAACACCAATCCAGTGAAGCAAGAAAACCTTCTCGACGTCTCGATCGGCGCTGCCAGTGGCGAAGAGATCTGCCATTCCATGTGAGATCCTGTCCCCGCATCGATCTCCCCGGGGTTCCAGTCGTCATAGATGGCAGATCGATCCCCGGACCCTCATCAATCTCCGACAGCGGCCAGCGACCGCCTCAAAGCCTCTCCAGAAGATGAGCAAGCGAGAGATGCGAAGTAGAAAGCGAGCTCTTGCAGCAGTGGAGATACCTAGAGTGGTTTTCCGGCAAGTAGCGGCGGTTTAGGAAGGCGGTTTCAATGGCGGATTCGCGGCAATCGGAAAACCGGAGTGGATGACGAGGCGGAGGAAATCTCGAAGCCGAGAAGCGGATTTAACTTGTCTCTGGGGTCCGAAACAGCATTGACTCAAACTCAAAGTAAAGATTAATTAATTAATTAATTAATTGTCTTAAAAATTATATAAATAGTACATTAAAAAAATATATATTTTAATCTATATTTTTTTAACTACTTAAAAAAGTCTTTACTAATCTAGCTAATTTCTAACTTTAAAATTTCTTTTAAATCAAAGGATATAAATTTAATAATTATCTGAATAATATAAATTATACCGAGTAAATCCTAACATAAACATGGCTCCATCCAAGACGTTGAGCAAGTGGCACAGATCCTCAAAGCTAACATCCCCTTGGATATGACGGTGACGACCCTGATCAGAAGGAAGGACAACAGGATAGCAGAGGATAATTGTATAACTTATTATTTCCCTCTTAACAAGTTTTAACTGCTCGAGATGACCAATCGACTGTCAACCAGTGATTATGATCCCTACGAGGGAGAACCGATTATTGTAAACAATATATATATATATATATATATATATATATATATATATATAGTAAATGTTATCATGTGGCGCTACTACTATTCAAGTAGGCGCTTCATTTTCACCCATTTTGAGTGTTGTTTACAAATCCAACCGTACGGATGGAAAGAATATCAAAAATAAGATATCATGTCGATTTTCATATAATTTGGTCAGTATGATCATTCATCTTAACGGGTGAAAATTTAACCCGTTAAGATTTTTATAAATTTTCACCCCTTAAGATGAATGATCATACGGTCACCAAATTGTATGAAAATCAACATGTTATCTTATTTTTCGATGTTCTTTCCATCCATACGGTTAGAAACCCTAAAAATACTCTCAAAATGGGTGAAAATGAGTCCACCTTACTTGAATAGTAGTAAAGCCGACCTTATAGTAACATGACCCTATATATATATATATATATATATATATATATATATATAATATATTAATTCACAGTATATTTGAGAAAGGAAAACTAGCTTTATTGTTGTAATGAAACATATTTTAATATGCGTGGATTAAGATAATATTATGTAGGTATGTTAGATTTGATTGTCTAGAAGATAATAATTTATAGAAGACTATGCCACATCATATATTTGTTTGAATTTTAAATTTTATGTGTGATGTGTGAGTTCATATAAAACTTAGGTGAGATATTCTCCTGTCCACAATTACAGTATATATATATATATCATTGGATGTCTGCTTTGAATTTTAAACCAGCTCCACAAATAATAAGAAATAAAAAATATTGGAAGAAAAATGAAAAAAAAAACTTATGCTAAAGAAAAATTTGAAGTATATGTTAAGTGTTTTGACATCGGTCAAGCGGTCCTATCTTTCTCTAGACTCTGCACATGTAAGAGTTTTGTAACACCGAATCATCTTTTTTTTATCTGGATCTTGGTATTGAAAAAAATATATATATATAACGACAAATGAAATAAAATATTAATTATTAAAAATAAAGTGAACTACAGAGTCTACGCATTAATAATAGTGTCATGCCACATGACATGATTGTATGGTGGAGTGTAACACTCATATGTACATGCCATGTAGGCTCGCATTGTTTGTGTGATGCATAAAAAATAATAGTTTATTTTATTTTCTTTAAATTTAACTGATTTTTTATTTAATTTAATGACCAAATATTATCAATTCATAAATTAATAATACATTATTAATCTACAAACTAAAAATATTTGGTCAATTTGGCCATTGAACTAAAAAAAATATAAAACAAAAGGCTCATATTGTCCATGTAAGCCAAAAATTAATATTTTATTATATTTTACTTAGACTTAAATGATCTTTTCTTTTATTTTAAAGACCAAATTAATCAAACATTCTTAATTCGTAGATTAATAATACACTATTAATCTATTAATCTATAAATTTAAAATAGTTGATCAATTAACTTGGTCTCTCAACTTACAAAAATATATATAACAAAATTGTTCTTCCATCGTTGAACTAAGGACATTTGTCAAACAAAGAGCAAAATTAGATTTTAATTGTTAAAAATAAAGTAAACAATAGAGTCTACTCATCAACAATAGTATCACCCCAATCTCATGTGACATAATATTCGCCAAAAGTTAATATTTTATAATTTTATTCATACTTGAACGATTTTCTTAGTTTAAAAACCAAATTAACGAAGATCCTTAATTTGTATTCTCTTGTAGATTAATAGTACACTTGCGACGTATTTGATAGTGTCTTGTATTCTCTTGTAAATCTCAGCTTTTAATTAAATTTAATTAACTATACTAACAATCAAACATCATAAAATGATACATAATTAAGGCATTGTTTGGATTGGTTTTTTTTGCCCCAAAAGCGCTTCTAGAGTAAGTTAAGCGCGTCTGGGACAAAATATTGTGTTTGGATGGATTTTTACAGAAAAGCAGAAGCTGTAAAAAAAGCTGAGTTTTTATCCAAAAGCTAGTGATTTGTAGTTTATGAAAAAAGTCGTTATGTAGAAACTATTTTAGAAAGTGTCAATTAGCAAAACATCTCTCTCAAATCTTTTCAAGGCTATTTTGAAAAGTATTAATTACCAAAATACACATTAAATAATTATTATAATTATTATTTTTTTATTTATTATTATTATTATAAAACTATTTTTGGATTTATCTATCTAAACCAAAAAATAACAGAAGGGCTTAACTTACTCTGAGAACTATTTTTTTCAGAAGTCTTTCTAATAATTTTTTTTTAAAAATAAAAATAAAAGCCAATCTAAACAAACCCTAAAGTTGAAAGGAGAAGCGAGTTTCCTCGGAATGAACAATCATTAAACATTTCATTTTTGTGAGGGAAAAAAGAGGTTGGGGGAGTGTCCTTTGTTTACTCATTCTTGATTTTGATAGGATTGAAGGTACTATTAGTGGAGGCCCATTGATTTTAGGGCAACTTCCCAAAATGATCTCAATGGCCCATCTATGTCTCTCTTTCCTTTTGGACATGTTTCTCTTGTTCAAGACATAACCATCATGTTTGCGCCGTCACCCTTTCATTCATCAAAACAAATGTATTTGGACACTTTAAAAAACATTGAAAGATACATGTTGATGTGTGACAACAATGACATTTTTTTTCTATCTCAAATGTGTTTCTATGAGAAGTTGAGATCCATGGATTTTTTTTTTAATTTCGAAAAGTATTTAATTTATTTCAAAAACACTTCTATTGATTTCCTCATATTTAAGAAAAAATAAATAAATTATATTAAAATTAAAATGCTCCCATGACAAACACCTTGTTTTTAATAAACTAATCCGTATTATTGATTTCCTCATACTTTATTAGTTTGATGAAACTCATATAACCAAACGACCGAAACTACTAACGATGGAATAAATAACCAAACGAAGTTTGTAATTCACAAGGTAGGAAAATCATCCACGATGACCATCGGTTGCAGACTTCAAGGATAACGAGACCCTAAAACCTAAGCACGCCCACTCAGAGTAGCTTGCCAACAAAGATGATATACACAAGCCACTCCATGAAAATTAATGCCTAACGAGAATCATGTAACTTTGAAATGATTTTACATATATAATTATATCCCCGAGGTTTTTTATTCATGAATATGGTTTTATCCACTTTATTAATAAAAATAATAATAATTAGTTGGTTAAGATGGGACGTTTATATTCAAACGGCAAGTGCTTATGAATTATATGAAATTTTCATCCCATGAACTTTTCTTAATAATCATCCATTTTATTAAAAAAAAATTCACATAATCATTGCTTCTATTCTTTGAAGAAGTCTATTAAAGAAGCACTGCAAAAATCGATAAAAAGTACTTAACTACTCTAAAGCACTTCTATAAAAAAAAATTAAAAAAAAAAGAGAGTTTGTCCATGTTAGGCCTTTATTTAATTTTCAAACTATAAGGACTATTGAATTAAATTAAACTTGTCTAATATATGAAATTTTTATCCCATTGATCTTAATAATCACCCACTTTATTAAAAAGAAATTCACCTATTCATTATTTCTAATTTTCTGAGAATTCTATCAAATCACTCATTGTAAAAATCATTAAAAAGTACTTACTTACCCCGAAAGCATTTTTAGACTACTAGTGCTTTTGGATTAAATTAAACTTGTCTAATATATAAAATTTTCACACTATCAACTAATTTTCTTCATAACCAACCATTATTAAAAAGAAAATCCACATAATCATTGCTTCTATTTTCCCAATAAATTTATCAAAGCACCGCAAAAACTCGATACAATTACTTAACTTACTTTAGAAATACTTCTACCTGAAAAATAAGTTCATCCATATAGGCCTTTATTTTTGTTTAAATTAAATTAAACATGTCTAATGCATAAATTTTGCATCCCATCAACTTTTTTTTTTAATAATTACCCACTTTATTTTAAAAAAATCACATAAGCATTATTTTTATTTTTATTTTTCTGAAAAACGTATCAAAACACTCAAAAATCGATAAAAAGCACTTAACTTAATCCAAAAACACTTCTATCCAAACAAACATGGTTTTTATTTTGGGACTATAAATATTTTAGGATTAAATTAAACTTGCCTAATATATAAAATTTTCATCCTCATCTATCTTTTTCCTTAATAATCACTCACTTTATTAAAAAGAAAATTCACATAATCATTGCTGCCAACTCAGATCACGAAGGTCACGAATCTCAAAGCTGAATGGATGGTGATGATCAAACATAGACTGTAAAAAAATAGATTCCTCTTTGTGACCACCAAGCTTTAGTTTTTTCCTTTTTGTTGTACTACAACTACTACTCCAGAGTCCAGAGTCCTCTCTAACAACAATCCATCAATCAATTAGCAATTGCTAAGAAATTGATGGAAAGATAAATAAAGATGGAGACAAAGAGATGCATGTCCTTGTTCTTGCTTTACGTTAAGCAATTGCATGCATTGCTTTAGCTAACCATGTTACTATTTTTACACCTTTTTTTCTCTGTCTTTTTGTAGCTTTTGATGCTCTTGGGAGTCACACTCTCGCATTATTTGCATTTGGAGTCTTACACTGATGTGATCTTCTGCCAATACTCCAACCATGTTTTCTCTCTCTCTCTCTCTATATATCCTTGTTTGGTTGAGAGGGATAACCTCAACACAGTTTCCAATGAAAAAAAAATTTTCGTCAAAATCTCTAATTAAGATTTAAAAATATAACCCACCAATATATAGTAAACACATCACTATTTTATCATTAATACCTTTATTTTAAAATTTTTCTCCAAAAATTTCAAAACTTTTTAAAACTTATTTCTAATCCCAAGGAGGGATAACTCCCAACCAAACACAACTGAGATTTGGGTAAACTTATATGTAAACCTTTCTCACTAATAATTCATAATATATTTACTGTTAAGATTTTGACCCGAACCAAAGGACCATTGATCTAGCAGTATTTTAGGTCCGTGTATTAGTTAATTTATTTAATAAACAAAACTCTCAGATTTAAGTTCTCGCCTCTTTAATGTCGGTAATAGTTTGGACAATTCACTTGATGAGCACAAGTCTCCTAAGTTCGAATCTCCATCTCTATACTCATACAGTGAGTGGTCAAAGGTGTTTGTCACTTAAGATCACACTGTTTGACAAAGCCCTTTGAGGAGATCTTTATGTCACCTATCAAAAAAAATATATATATATATTTGACCCAAATTCTATTTGATCCAACTCAAAAAACTAAAAGAGTGCAACGTTTTATGATAATAAAATTATGAAAAAATCTCGGGATCTGTGGTGGTAGCGGAGGGATTTTGTATAGTTGTTGTCTAGAGAAAACTCTCTTATTGTAGTCATCCAATATTGACATAGTGGGTTTTTTCTCTTTTGCTCATGTTATTTTCTTGTCAATTATTTTTTTTCACATAAATGTGTGTTTTATTTACTGTTTCATTGCTAATTTTACCTTTTTTTTTATATTTATAATTTATTTTATATTAGATATATTATTTAAAAAAAATATGTGAAATTTATAGTTGTGTGGGCTCCACATGAAAGGCCCGCTATTGAAGAAAACATACATATTATCTTATTTTTTTAAATAAAATCATATATAAAAAATTAAAGTTATTTTTTATTTATGTACTTTGACTTAATGTTCATTTCCATTCTTGTACAATGAAATTATTTTTTATGGTCTTTATATATTAAAATTTTTGTATACTTTTATCCCTATCAATGGTGCGATGCTGAGCTCGACTTGAAATATAATTAATTTTTTATTCAATTTGATAGCAGTGTTGGCATATGTGAAAACACACTTGGATGTGAATAAAAATTTTGTTATAACAAACAAAATTTCATTGTGACAAACAATTTTGTTACAGAGAAGTGGAATAAACATTGGGTAAATGTGAATAAAAATGACTTTAATCCTTTATTAAAACCTTAAAATATAAATATGCAAATATAAAGCTTTGTGTAGTTTAGATAGTAACATAACACAATTTATGATGTCAATTTTCCAAGTCTTAATTCGGTCCAATATGAAAATTATAATCAAATTGAATTAACCTGTTTTTCATAAGACTTTGACCACAGAGATTTGAAGGAAGACTTTAACCACAGAGAATTGAAGGAATTGCCTTGTTGAAAGAAGTCCTAATAGATGCTAAGATTAAAAAAACACTAATTCTATCTAAACCTAATATTACCTCTTTTTCAATGCCAACATTCCTTTCTGTTAGGCAATTAAGCTTATATAAACTAATACAGTAACAATTATTATAACTCAAACCTCCTGTTTCTTGCATTTTTGTTCTTTTCCTTAAAAATTTTCGATCTTTTAAACTGAGAAAATATACATGCTTGTTCACATTTTTTTTCTTCATAAATGTGGATAAAACATACACGCTTGTTCTCCAATGCCTCACTCTACTCTCTCTAATGTCATATCACTGTCTGGTTATTGTGGGAGGGCTTTCATGGTGAATGTCAGACTCCTTTTAACTAGGTTTCAGTTGTGTTCAATTAATCTCAATTTGATGCACTAGCTGATTGAATCAAAAGAGAAGAAGGAAGTCCATATTACGAATTAATTTTGTATAAACATGTTATTTTAAAATATTTTTTATTTCGTTCTAATCTTTAGCTTCATAGAATATCCATTATGGCCAACTCCCAGCCCATCTTCAAGTTCTGATTTCTTGTGCTTTGTATTCTAGAGATCATGAGACATGATTGAAATGTATTTTGTGGTGCATTAGGTCGTAAAAGTGGATTCATATTCCTTGCGTAAGTGTATTGGAATAGAAGATGTATAACCGATTCCTAACTATCATTGCACATGAAGTTGTTTGTTCGTGTTCCTCTCCATTATCTTTTTACAAGGTTATATAAGGTTATATAGCGTGAGAATTTTGTTATTTTAAAATAATCAGGTAAATAATTTAATTTTAAGAGGACATAATTGTTTGAAATGGGACCTAGGATAATTGTTTATATACCTCCATTTACAAAGAATAGGTATAGTGAACTGATTGTTTAGCCCTTTGTGGTGTCAGTTTCTAATTCGTTTCCCAAAGAAGAAAGTTTGTTCACATCTCAAAGGTTGTTTTTCCACAAGTGCACCAAAAAATTCTTAGGAAACAATTAGAGATAAGACTTGGAAAAAGACTAGAACCAAAGAAAATGTGGTACATTGAGGTCACTTTCAGGTTTATTGGAGACAAGCTTGGGCTACAAACCAAGCCATGAAAGTCTAGTCTACAGCCCTTAAGCATTCTCATTGCCAATTTGGTCCAATGTGAAATGGCTAAATAATTTTCTAAGTTTGTCTAGCATGGTCCATTAGTTACCATAGGCAGACATATTAAACTAGTGTGCATTTGATTTGTTCTGATATAAAATTTGTTAGGAAGTTGTGATAGCTAGCAGAGTTGGTGCGTTGATGGAACTTATTAGATCCGAGCTAGTTTAATCATCTCAGTGTATATTGTAAAATGAGGACATTCACTCACAACGAGAACATCTTCAATTGAGTAATCAGTACGCTACTCTTGTTCCATTGATTTGTTTGTTAAGTATTTTTCTCTAACTCAGAACTCTCTCCACTCTCTGTTACTTTCTTTTTAGCTCTCCTTTGTTTTATTGAGCCTCTTTGACTTGAATGTGAGAGGTTATGCAGAGCACAAGCATCCATCCCTCTTTTTTTTGCAAATCATCCTTCAAGCGAGATGTGATCCCTGAAGATCCAATCCCCAGAGCAGACAATCCAACGAATGAGGAGTCCATTCTGCTATGATCATAAAAAAGAGTAGATCTCAACATCAACACATTATTTTATATATATACAAATAATATAATTTAAGTAATTTTACCACACTCTTTTAAGTTAATTAATAAATAAAATATAATTTATCCACTTCATAAAAATAAAAGTAATTTTACCACACTCACTCTCGGAATCAGAGACTTGGGGATAATATATAATATATATATATATTTCTATTTGAAATTTAGTATAAATAATAAATAAATTGTGTGAATTTAAGCTGTAAAGTGGTTTTAACCGAGCCAAGAACATGGCCCTCACAATTCAATTATGTCTGCACCCTTCTTTTTGTGGCCCCATACGATTTAAAGCTCTGCACGGTGCATACCAATTATTATTTTGCTATTGCTACCCAGTCAATCACGGAGAGGAACAGGGTTGGGTGGCCCTTGGTCAACACTCATCCGGTGTTTGGACAAAGAACATGCATATAAATTGATTCTAATACAAATAAAAAATAAATAAATCATTCTGTAATTGTTTATGAATTAATTTCTTAAGAACATGGATGAATTGATTTTTTTAAGAACATGTATGCCATAACCCAACCTAATCTCTGTGTTTAGATAAAAATTAAATATGAAGTTTAAACAAAAAAAACTATTTTTTAGTCATGTCATTGTCATGCTTGAGTCTTATTAAAATTAAAAAAAACTTGATAGCAATGTCAAAATTAAATCATAGGCTTTTTTTTTTAATTAGCTAACAAACGATCCCACAAAGAATTCAAAGAATGAACATAATTAATTACACGGAGTAAGCTTCACATGTTGCATGCGCTTATTCTACATCGAACAAACTCAATATGTCAAACACCTCTAAATATGAAATAGGTGTTTTTTTTTTCTCTAAAAGAAAATTATAAACAATTTTAAACAAAAATTAACAAATAATAAGGGAGGAAAAAAAAAGCACAGCCAAAATGGCAATATTATATACAAAGTTACCAATCCGCAGCAAGTTAATCATGACATGCTGCTTTTCACTACTGTGGGAAGCTGCAAAAGCCAGCAGCGGTCCGTCCAGATTCTGCAGACCATCCGAGAATGTGCTAGAAACCAAGCATGTTCTCCGAAACACAACAAAACAAAAAAGATATTATAAGCTTCGGAATTACCAAAAAGTAAAAAAATAAAAAATAAATAAATTAACATATATCCGATAGATCATGAACGAGACTGTTAGATGAATTAAAAGACCTAGGTAAGAATAATAATAGCATCGGATTCCGGGTGGGTTCCGGATGCCAGGGAACAGTCAACACGTCACGAGAAGACAAAACCCCGGCAAAAAATAAGACGGTAAAGCATTGATTTCATTTTGCATGGGAAACTGGGAGAGCGTTCTATACGATCCAGTCAAGTGTATATGTGTATCACCACCAGGCACCAGGTGGGAACGGGTTAGTTCCAACCCTTCAACCCTTTCCTTCTATATAATAAACCCAGGCCTTCTTCATTCACTCCCACTCCCACTCCCACTCCCATGAAGGCCATGATCCCTCTTCTCCTTGTTGTCCTCCTGGCAGTGGTCTCAGAGGCCACTGTACCAAAGCATCATGTGAAGCCTGCTTACCCTCCTGTTGCTCAACCTCCTAAATGTGAACCACCTCTTCATAAGCCACCACCCAGCCATGGAGCTCACCAACATCACCACCACCACCACCACCACCACCATGCACCACCACCGTTATATCCACATAAGGCCCCACCTCCTCCTCCAATCCACTATGGCCGTCATCCCCCAGCACCAGTCCATCCCACTCCTCCAGTATACACACATCCCCCAGCTCCTGTTCACCATGAGGCTCCTCCACCTCCTACCACCCACTATGGCCGTCATCCTCCAGCACCAGTACATCATACTCCTCCTCCAGTGTACACTCCCCCGCCAGCTCCTGTTTTTCATGGTACTCCTCCATCTCCTCCCATCCACTATCGCCGTCATCCCCCTGCACCAGTACATCATACTCCTCCTCCAGTGTACACTCCCCCGCCAGCTCCTGTTTTTCATGGTACTCCTCCACCTCCTCCCATCCACTATGGCCGTCATCCCCCAGCACCAGTACATCATACTCCTCCTCCAGTCTATACTCCCCCATCGACTCCTGTTTATCATGGTACTCCACCTCCTCCTCCAATCCACTATGGCCGTCACCCCCCAGCACCAGTACATCATACTCCTCCTCCAGTCTATACTCCCCCACCAACTCCTGTTTATCATGGTACTTCACCGCCTCCTCCGATACACTATGGCCGTCATCCTCCAGCACCAGTACATCATACTCCTCCTCCAGTCTATACTCCACCACCAGCTCCTGTTTATCATGGTACTCCACCTCCTCCACCAATCCACTATGGTCGCCATCCTCCAGCACCAGTTCACCACTCTCCTCCACCGGTTTATACTCCGCCGCCTCCACCAATCCACTACGGACGCCATCCTCCAGCACCAGTTCACCACACTCCTCCTCCAGTTTATACTCCGCCACCTCCACCGATCCACTACGGTCGCCACCCACCAGCACCAGTCTATCATGGGACTCCACCACCGCCCTACCACAAGATCCCAGAGCACGCTCCCCCGCCACCTTACCTCTAGAGACTCAGATCTGGTGTCTTGAGAAGTTAAAAGCTTGCTACCTTCTACGATGCTGGATTGCAGAGTAATTAGTACTAGTAGTAGCAGACTAGCAGTGAAAGAGGGCTGATAAATAAATGTTTGGACAATGTATCTCATCGACTGAGGTTTTAAAGATATAGATTTAGTTTTCCAATCAAAATGTACTGTTCTGTAATGTTTGTGTGCTCGCTTTCCTGGCCTGAATGAAGTGTTTTCCTTGCTCAGCTTGTTCTCAGTATAATTTCCGGCCAATTTATCTCTATCGCTGCCCAAATAGTAATCGTGAGAAGGAAAAAAAAATTAAGAAAGAAGCTCAAACAGGGGAACACAGATAAACCGTTCACGAGAAATAACAACAAAATTAGAGAACTATTTCATGGTTGCTGATCAGATAAAATTGGGAAGTTTAGCTAGTTATGCTAAGGCTTTCTTTGGACGTAAAAAGACAATAATAAGATATGCTTACCAATCCACCGCTCACCTCCCACGTTGCGGACCTTCTCCAACCTGTGACGCTCAATAGATAACAGTCAGAAAATTGTAGAACTAATGATATTAAGACAAGCAAGTTAACTCAATCCTAAAGTTTAGGACTCCCTTTACTCCAACAATTCAGAGCTAATCAGAAATAAATTATAACCATGTCAATAATATGAATATCACATTCAACACCGTGCCAGACATTGGTACCATTAAATAATATGAATATCACATTCAACACCATGCCAGACATTGGTACCATTAAATATAATACCACCCCAAAAAACAGGCAACTGGTCACCAGATTTATAATCAGATCATGAGGATAAAATGAGAAACAAAAGGCAGTTCATCAACCAATTTACAATATCATCAGAACTGCCTAGGCAGAATGTGCACCATACTCCTGGGAGGAAATTTCATCCCCAGTCACCATGGGACTTTATAGTGATCATGGACATTTTTTATACCTCTTGTCTTCAGTATGCTCCGCAGCTTTCTATATTTGCTTCTGCTCTGCTTTACCCACAGAATGGCAACTTTTACAATAAGTAAAGACAAAAACATATGGAAAAAAAATTGATACAATGGCACATTCTACAGCTCAATATCCATAGCCAATAAACTTAGCCGACAATGCCCAGCTGAATATCCTTGGTGCATGCTTAGATATGTTATTACTTTGATTCCTTTGTGGCATCTCCTTCTCCTTGACTTGTTTCCCCAGTTGCCTGTCAGAACAAATAACGGATGCTTCAAAACGAACTTTCTTTAGTTGGGTAAATTCACTCTCCTAAAAATTCATAGCAATGTACCTTAACCTGTTTCAGGAGTTCCTCAAGTTCAATAATTATCTCTGCAAAGCTAGGTCGACTAACAGGTTTTGCCTCCCAACATCTCTGCATCAAGTCTACCAGTACTGGATGTGCATTCTCTGGAAGTTGTGGCCGCATTCCCTGGTATTCAAAAACAAAAGGGAAACAATGAGAACAATCACCGGCAAAAACAAGCTTTGATCTGGAGGTTAGTTACATGATGACAACATTCATGACTTTTCAAAAAATCAATCCCAGCTATGTGCATAAGTTAATTCATGTTTACTACCATTGACTTTTTAAACCTGCTCTACTAATGTGATGCTAGGAAGGATGCTGTAATCCAACTTATTAATATTATTAATGCATTTTAAAAAGGTGAAAAAAGTCTTGGTTCCAGATTCAAAACAAGATCTTTTCAGTCCCTTATAGTTATTGATATCCACATAACAATGAAATGTTCATGTTTTGCCTGCAGGTTCAAGATGAGAACTAAAAATACCTGTCTCACTCCTAGAGCAGCTTGCACAGGGGTCAAATTTTCATATGGTATCTGCATTTCAAAGCCATAATTTGAACGATTGTATAGTCTGACAAACAGAGTGGTGGATACTCAGTTAAATTCTAAGATTGCTGCTTTAATGCGCACCTTCGATGTTGTTAACTCCCAGAGGACAATACCGAAACTAAACACATCTGCTTTCTGATCGTATGGCTGGTGATTAATAATCTTAAAAAAAAATGACATCACATAGATCCGGATCAGAAAATATGAAATTTATTGTAGCAAAGTAGATACAAGCTAGTATTTACTATACGAGTTTTGGAAATAAGAGAAATTTACAGCCTAAAATGTCTTTTTTTATTTTAAAATATCACCTAACATTCCTCTGGGAATTTGTATCCCACATCAGGTGACTTTTGATTTCCAAAGAACAAACCTAAAGGATGAAAAAGAGCTGAAGGAGAATGAGAAGTTATCTCAATATCCAATGCCATCTGCTGTAAAACCTTTCATATCCAAGGTTTTGAATGCACTTTAGCGATAAAATAAAGTTGAAGAGGATGTACTCAGAAATAATACCAAATTCTAAACTTAATTTTTACACCAATACCCTATGCATATTTAGGTAAGAAAATGCTCATCTTTAACCAGGATAAGTACCTCAGGCGCCATCCATCTGTATGTTCCAGTTTCTGCAGTCATAATCCCTTGTTGATTCTGAAATCGTGCCACACCAAAGTCTGCTACTTTCACAACCTAAATGGACAAATTGGGAGAATTTTATTAAGCCAGAGACTGTATGTGCATATATTTTCAACTACAGAAGGGTACATACATGGTGATCATCCAACAGAAGATTAGCAGTCTTCAAATCTCTATGTATGATGTTGTTTTGATGCAAGTAATTCATCCCTTGGCAGACATCAAGTGCAAACTTAAGTAACAAAGAAAGCTCCAGAACATTATGATCTTTGTGCAAAAAATCATAGAGACTTCCTCCAGGCATGTACTCTGTAAGAAGGAGAGCTGGATTAGACATTAGATGACCATAAAAGAAATTTTGGTGGAGGCATTCCATTACAAACATGAAACTGTAAGAATCATCTCTCATCTGGACTTTTTAGAGACAGAAAAGTTCCCAGCAAGTATGGCACTCCTTGCACTCAAATCTTCAGTTAGGCAAGCTAATTAACAAATAAGCAAGAAGAGTAGATATAACGGTCACAAGGGACCTAGTTATAGCTGTTCCTCCATTGAAAGCAAAACACTAACTACTGATGAACAACCACTACTTTATCCCCTAAGAACAGTTATGTGACATCATAGGCATCAAGTGAGTTGGTTGTTTGTCACAACTATTATGTATAGTATATATATTCTCTGGAAGGACAGGCATGCATGAAGGTATGTATAGTTCTCTTCAATACCCATAAGTCAAATAGGAAAGCATTTTGTAACTTTCTTTTAACTAGAAACTTCTAGAAAGTGAAAATTCCAAATTATATTTAATTCTGTCCCCTTTTTCTCTTAACCAGACAGAACAACAAACATCATGATTTGTAATACTTCGAAATGAAAAAAGGATCCTAAACTATGACTCTCATCTACCATAAGAGATCTAGCTATTTCTGATGTTGAAATGTGTACTCAATTTCACCCCTTATTCTGGAGACGGATATTCCTAAGCAGAACTACTTATTTAAGGGCCAAGGAAATGTAGAAAGATCACAAAAGCAGCTTGAACCATGGATCAACAATGTTAACTTTAATCACTCAACTAGAGCATAAGTTATTTTGGTACCTGTTACTATACAGAATTGTGGCGGTTTTGCAGACGCCCCAATAAAACGAACAACATTCCTGTGTTGTACTTCACTGGCTCAAAATCAAAGGAACAACAAAAAAGTATCAATATCACAATGTATAAGACATCAAACAATATCATTGGGGAGATGAGCAAGATTTTACTCAAGAGGCAAAATAGTTTTCTTTAGATACAAATAACCGAAGCAGCAAACTAACACAGCACACTTTTACACTAATATTGAAAGTCCCACCTTAAGATCAATATTTCTTGAGCAAACTCTACCCCAAGAGCCTCATTAAGATGCTCAGATCTAAGAACTTTTATAGCAACATCCTGGCCCAAGTAGCTTCCACGAAACCTATGCAATAATTTCAGAGTGTACAAATCATGAGAAGAAAAGGCAGCATAGTTAATATAACGCATTGAAGGTGAGATCATGTCATAGTCAAACTCACAAATCTCCACAAGACCCACATGCAATTTTCTCTCCCATCTTCAACAACCTTTTGTCAATTTCCCATTCACCAATTTTTGGTTGTACAGCTAGTATCTTCTCCGCGCCAAAAGAATGAGTTGAACCTGACAAAGACCCCTACATTTTCTCGAAAAGCCAATGCAGAATGGATCACTATTCCCATCTAAATAGATTGCAGCAACCTAACAAACCATATAGAAATAAGGCACAAAAAAGAAACACTCCAAGCTACATTTAGTATTCAAATGAACAAGGGCCAACAAGGGCGATCAAACAAAAACTTGTTGAATGCTGATAGAAGCACTGAAATCATGTGCATCAGAATAACTCTTCAAAGGGAAAAACTAAAAACAAGTTATATCAGCAAAGGGCCAAGTCTTCCAACAACTACAGATCGTATCGAATTCTTGACACTAATGATGCACAGCCCTAGCCTGAAGCAAGCTTCTTGCGCACTATTCTAGCATGTGCTTGGTCATATAATTCTGGTTTTAAGTGACATAAATAAAAGTTGATCTCCATGAATAACCAAGCTGATAAAAATGCCTGAATAGATTCACCCATCTTTGCATTATATATGTGTCAGGTTAGAAGTGTAATAAAAAAGCCAAGCACCAATTGGCATGCTACTTGAATATATAAAGTACAAACAAGAAGTATAAATGTATGGTTTCACCGAAAGATCTGTATGAACAACTTCAATTCATGTGTTTCTTCTAGTCATGTTAAGAAACTAATAATTGAATCAATTTCATGAGACAAAAAATGATGAAGGGAAGTTGAAGGTTCACAGGTTCAGTAAATTGAGAAAACTTCTACCTCGTAGTTATCAATTGCAGATTCAATTTCCTTTTGCAAACCATCTGTATCCTGACAATATCAACACAAAGTCAACTATTTTTGGACCTGTCAAACAAGAGAAATAGAACTACAAATATTCCTTGCAAAGGGGACCAAATAGAAATGGTGATGATCATTGCGGAATTTCTTATAATAGTGTATAGGAGTAATATTGTACAGTAGTAAGATAGTCTTTTTAAAATTTTGTTTAACATAGATTACGGATTGTGTAGGCAAAAAAGAATGGAGCATAACCTAACAATAAAAGGAAACTCAAGGATATTGGATCATTATGTGGTGTTAATTATCGAATAGGAAGGAGTGAAACCTGGTTCTACATCGAGTGTTATCATAGTTTCTTTCAGAAGAGCATAACTAGGGCCTTTCTTAACATAACAGCTCTGTAATAATAGCTGCTTTTAGCTAGTTGAGCCAAGAATCACTGCTATCATGAAATTAATTCTTTAAGTCATAATTCATTGTGCTCCTAGAGGAGAGAATTTATGTCGGTTTTGTTGCAGAAAGAGGGTCTATAAAAGAATTCCGGTGTAGAATTTGGACATAGAAATATATACTATTTCCTTTCAAACTATGCATAGGGATATATGATATGCTCATTGAATTCTGCATAGTAAACTTCAAATACAAAGGCACAGAGGAAAAATAAAAAGGCAAAAATATTTCATTCCAAGCATGCAATTTTATATAGAAAGCCTACCTCAATAGGCCATCCATCAACAACAAACACATCCAAGGAGTAGCCATCAGTTGTTGAAAACACATGAGCTTCACGGATGTTCAGCCCAATATCAGATAGCAAGGCAGACAGCTAGAAGAATACTTCAAACATGTTAAAAAAACAAAGAGCATAAAATAAGATATACATAAAAATGCAGCAGCTTGTAAGATGTGCATTTAAGCATATAAATAAGCAGAAATGTATGAATATGTTCTGTATTAATTATAACAAAACAGAAAATTAAAGACAACCATGATCAATGAAATACATAATCATAAATAGAAATCACATATGAACCGTAAAAAAGAATTTGCCATTAAAGAATTGAGGACAAAATGTCTAATAAGTTCAGGTATCATAACAAACCCTCCAGAATTCATTTAGATCAGACAAATTACAGTATATAGTTTCATAAATTTATCAACACAGGCATATTTATGCTTACAAGGAACCAATTGCATAAAAGAACCCTCCTCAGAGATGTGTTGCATGGCCAAATATCTATCTGGAAAAAAAGGCAAAAAAAAAAAAAAAACCTCATTGGCTAACCTGGCTAAGAAGTTTTGGCTTGTCAAGGGTAGAGAATATTATCTCGTGGACTGGGATGTTCGCATTGTCATGTCTGCAAGTTATCAAAATATGCTAGTTAATTATGAAGAACCAAACATTTCAAACTTCATATGTGAAACACATCTTGTAGAGCTTGAAGATGGCCCAATGGATGCATTTACAAACTTCTTATCACATAATTGGATTTAATATACATTTATACAATTGGAAGTGGGTTGGTTCAAACATCTTATCAGAAAATTCATCAAGATTCATAAAATAGAGGTCAGATGGATGACATTAAAAAGGTAAAGGAGAAGTGCAGTGTGAACTAAAACCAAACAATAGCTGAAACAAGAATTTGATGGCTTGCTATTTAAAACTGCCATAAACATAATGTTAAGTTAGGAAGAATACTCGTTACAGTTCATCAATGATATATACCTTACAGAAAGAGCCTCTGTGAGATATGTTCCATCTTCAATCTCTTCCGAGTTCTTTCTTGCATCCGGATTTGAGTCATCAAGCTTTCAACAAAGGTTAAAGTCAATCCAACAATCCCTATTTCTACTCATATACTATCAAAATCAAGCAAGAAGAAAGTCTAAAAATGTTAAGACTAGCAAATAGCAAAAGCTTGTGCGAACATGCAAATTGGCAACACAGTTTTTTTCTTATGAATTGCATGAACTTGAAGAGGATGATCACATAAAAAAAAAACCCAACAAAGTTAAGCCTCACAGGGATGGCAAACTTGAAACCTAAACATACTTCTTGTTTTCTCTCAAAAATATGAATTACATGGATCAACATTTTCATGAACTCAAGTACAAAAACAGTATCCAATATAGCAGAGCAGGCTTGCAAACACAAAGGAAACCTATCAATCATATTGTGAACTTATTTGGGATGGGGGCCTAAAAAGTAAAAGGCAAAGCTTCTTTTGCATAGCATAAGTACAAACTATAAAGACAGAAGTACTTACATCACGATCTAATAAGACCTGATAATTCTTTTTTTTTTTTTTTTTGGATAAATGTGGACAAACCACTAAAAGCATGCCATAAGCATGGTTTGAACCCTCAACCTCTCTTTGTGAGAGGAATGAGTTGTCAACTTTACTTAAGACCTGATAATTCAATACCACACATGCACAAAAAAAAGGGTTCTAGATTATTTTTCTTTTGAGTGCCTTTGCCATTAAAGATAACAAGAATCCCCAGATCAAAGAAAAAGAAATATCGGAACCCACATACAAACTAGATAATGTTAACAACTTCATACCTTCGTGAAACGAACATGAAACACCGGGCGCTTTTCTGGATCCTTTGCCTCTGCTAGAATCCTTCGATGTAACAACACATCTTCGGCTTTATCAAGATTCACGTCCAACTGATAGCTGAAAACCAAACGAAATCAATCAGTGAATCACTGGCCCTAAGCGAATCAACTAAATAGGAAAGAAATACCAAAATCAATCAGAACCAACGCATGAAAAAAATCAAGAACTAAATCGGCATTTTCCAAAGCCGGCAAGGTTTAAACCAACCACTGATTGCCATAAAGAATCAAAGAAGACGCCCAAAAACGGAAACCCCGAAGAAAAACACACAAATGATAACCAAGAAGCAAATCACGATGAATACATGTAAGCAAGAATCAGCTCAACAAGATCCAGAAAGCAAGAATCCAAGAAGACGATCAAATCAAACCCTAGGGCCAAAACCGAGCTACCTCGCGGGCAACCGGCTGAAATGGATATCTAGCTGCTCTCTGAGGTCTGGCTGGGAAACAACCTCATCGTTCCCGATCTCCAAGAGCTTCAAGAAGATCTCATCCGCGATCTCATGACCACCTATTCCCCCGAACCCCTTGGGCGGCGAGGAGCTCTCCCCCACCTCCTCTTCCATCCCCTCCATCACAAGATCCCCATCCAAGAACCTCGAGCGAGCTCTCGAGGTCGAGCTAGAAATGGCGGGTCAGCGCGCGCGCGAGAGAGAGAGAGAGAGAGAGAGAGAGAGAAGGAGAAAGGGCGAAGTGGATCTTTGACGGTTAGAGGGAATCTGGAGGGGCAGAGGAGGGAAATACGGAGATGGAGCAAGGGTAGAAGGGTCTTTTATGCGGTAGAGGGAGAACCCATACTGAAGAAAAAGCGGAATGTTAGAGAGATAGTGGATATTGGTGAGAGAAATGAGATGAGATTGAGCTCCAAGAGCAGTGGGACTCATTGCTTCTCTCTTCATCGCTCGACAAGTGTCCTTTTATATTATCAATTGAAGCCATTGTTAGATTGTTTTTTAATAATTTTTATATATTGAGTGTTATTGATTTCATTATCATTATTATTATTAGTAGTATTATTATAGATGTGAAACTATCAATTTGATTTTTTTTTTCATATTTCGGGGAATATTTATTTATTTATTATGATAATTATATGTCCTCTATAAATTTTATTTTTATGAAGTATTTATTTATAATTATATAAATAAAATATATTGAAACTACTACCTTTGAAGATTGTTTGCAAAGGAATTATACAAGACTTTCTATATTATTAATTAATATTCATTGTGTAGATAATTAATATTTTAGTTTACTTATATATTTGTATTTTTTTAGTAGCTTATTGATACTGAGATCTACTCTTTTCTGGGATCAGAACAAATCTAAATCAACAGATGAGAGAAATTGATGAAAAGTGCAGTGCTTCGATTGATTTTAATGGAAAGATCGGTTGAGGTAGATGACTTCTCTGGCAGACTCCTTCATGCTTTATAGAATCAACACTTCAGAAGGAACTGCAAGAAAAGAGAGCACGAGCACTCATGCTCTGGAGGAGCCTCAGACGGTATGTTAGGGACTCCAAATGAAGAAAAGAGCAAGGAGAGTAACAGGAGAGAAAGGGAGAGAGTAGAAAGGAATTTGAAAGTGAGAGTGATGCTCAAGTTAGCAATCAATGTCAGTGGACTCAGAATGTATCATACTAGATCAAAATGTCTTTTTTGTCAGCTGAATACCTCTTTGTATAGCCTAAAGACAATTAGTTGCCAACCTAGAGACCGTTAGCTGACTCGAAGATAACTGGTTGCCAACTCGGAGACAACTCGATGTCAAAGGGGCCTTCTAGAATCTATACTCCACTGTCGGACAACCAGACGGTTATGATGATAATTGATTTCTCATCTGAATACTTATGATCATGTTATGGGTCCTTAGATATTTTTTCCCCATAACCTAACTAAATCACGTTGTATTAATTAAAGAAGTTCTATAAGTTTTTTTTTTATGTTCCAAGAGTAACAAATGACTGGAAAAATTATTAAGTCTGTGGAGTGTAAATGAGGAAATATATATGTTATATTGATTTCTTAGTTTTCGAAGAAAATGAGTTTAATTAGATTTGCAACAGAGAGTAAAATTTACTTTTCAATTCTTAATATATTAATTAGGATCACATCAAGGACTTGCTAATCTCTGGAGAAAATGAGAATAAATAAAGAATCAAACTTGTTGACCAGATACTTGACAAGAATCTCATTAAAAAAAAAAAAAAAAACTCAAAATGTAGTTGAATGATGTCATGCAATACCACAAGTTCATGAGGTTCTTATAAATACAAACTTCATTTTCATAGCTAGAAAAATAGTTTAATTTGTGATTTTATCTACCAATGAACTTGGAATGTTGCCCATTGGCCAACTTTAATCTTGTTTTTGTTTTGGGATGTGCTCATGCATGAATCAGGGTGGTTCTTTGCTTATAAGTCATGGTTTTCTTTATATTTTAATGAGAAAATAACTCTGACTTTCATGAGAATTCCTGTTTTGACCAAGAAATCTATTGCTATTTTTAATCTATTAAAGAAATTAAGATAAATTACTCCCAGTCAAAATAAGGAAAAAAAAACAATTTCACTCTAACCCTGACCCTAATACGTTATTTATCATGAAAACATCTTCTGTGTCATTTAAACCATATGCTCCAAATGATTGTCATGGCCACTAGATTCCATCTCTAATGGGTTTTCTCTGCCATTAGTTTGGTGAGTGTAGAGCTTCCTTACAGATCTTGTATTCGTGTCGGTTGATTGCTTGTTTCGAAGAAGTTGCAGAAGTGGGTGCAGATGCGTTAGATGTATGTGCATTATAGGAGTAAGTGAGTTGTTGTAACCTCTGCTTCATCGTAGAGATAGCATATGGTGCGTTCTCCTTTTCAATTTTTCTTTGTAAGGTTTTACAGTGTGAGGATTTTGTCATCCTGTACTAATCAAGGGAAGAGTTTTACTTCTATGGGACACAGGATCTTCTAAAAGTTGTATAGCAGTAGGTATCACATTCCTTTGTTGACCCTTAAACTATAAATAGATTTGACATTGAACCATATATTAAGGGTGAACCTCCATTCCCTGGTATCTGGTCCTTTATTATTTCTTTGTTGTAAGTATTGGCTTAAACTACTCAATTATTCACCGGCCTCCCTTAATAGCAGACTGCCCCATTTCTAGCGGTTGTTTCACTTCTACTACTGTAAAATTTTCGTTAAGCATTAGTGGTTGTATATATCCAGAAATAAATTTTGTTATGCTTGTCCATCTATCCAAGTTTCATGCCAACATGTGATGTATCCACTTCTCACTGTTACTCTTTATATATATATTTTTTTGACAAAGGGGATAAACCCCATTATACAAGATATGATATGCGCACGGAGAAGGACTATCACGGGTTCCTCTCTGGAGAGCGGCTTGACCTCCCACGGGATACACTGAGTGCAGACCGCCCGAAGGCGAGTCAAGCGGGGCTCAGGTTATTGCCCGTGACTACCAAATCCCACACGGCGTTAGCCATGTGTGCGTGGGCCACACCCACTGGGCGACCCACACCATACGCATTCACCCCGTCTCAGAGGAGATTCGAACTTGAGTTCTAGTACTGGTGAGCGGGGGACCTTGCCGCTCGATCAAGAGACCTTTGGCTCTCACTGTTACTTTTGTGTTTGTTCAAAAACCTAAATATATAAACAAATTATTTGAATTATTTTCAATATTCTTATAATTTCCTACAAGATTTTCAACAAAACTTTATCACCATCTAAATTCCAACCTAGGATGACAAAAAGGAGCATAAAAGAAGGCCACATTAATGCTTCGTAGGAAATAATTTTTGAAAAAAAAAAAAACAATCAAATTGAGGATGGGTCCCAAACTAAGGATTATATCATTTATGGTGCATGAATCACTCTCCAATGTTTTATGTAGATTGATATCTTTTTGGTAGGGCCCATGTATGTATTGGGTTTCCAAGAACTCATTAAAATGATAAAATCCATGAATGTGGAGACAAGTAGGATCCTAGTCATGTGGGGCCCATAATCTAATCCAATCCAATCAACCCAATCAGTTGGCTCAAAGGAAACATGGCCACCATTTCCAATGTTCCATTACCTTTCTAATACAAAATTAACTATAATCTTATTATGGAAAAAAAATTAAATATATTCAATTAAAAAATATAATATTTATGTGATTCAACTGATTTATCATTCATTTATATATATTGAGGGAAAAAAAATATTTGAAAACACATGGCATGATTATAAGCTCCGAGAAGATAGCTCAACTATCAAAATAATTGTATGTTTATCTATAAATAGAAGATGAATTTCAGCGTTGAAAGTATAACGGTCTTCAGGCAATATAAGGAGGTCCTCGGTTCACAAAGAAGGTAACTGGAAACTTAAATTCATTATGGGATTCCACTGAGATTAGGTGCTTGTCTAGGCATATTTCTCTTATAATCCTCTTTGAGTTCTCTCTCTTCCTTTCTTCATTGAGTCTTTGACTTAAGCGTCAGAGGCTCCCCTGAGCACGAGCGCTCATATCTTCTTTTTTCATAGCTCTTTCTCCTTGTGAGGTTCGATCATTGGAGACTAATCTCACCGTTGACTATGTGGAGCTGAAGGAACGAAACAAAGAATTCGTCGATCTAAGCCGATTTCTCTCTCAAAATCACCTGAAACACTCCAACCTTCACTAATCACTTTCACCGGTTGATTAAGATCTGCTCTGATATACATAGAAGAATCATATCTTTGTATCATCAATATAGAAAATAAATTTAATTATAAAAATTGTAGAATAATATGGTACACTTAAAAACTGTAACTGCAATGTTTCAACCAAATGAAAAAAAAACCAACATGAACTTGTTATCTGTCAATATCCAATGTATTTTGACTATAAATTTATCCTTTTAAAAAATAAAATTAAAAATAAATTAAATTTCTTTTAAAGATATAAGAGGTATTTTCTTGTTTCATGGTTTACATTTAACTATAATCAAAACATTTGAATTGATAACCGTTTATAGATTTCAACTACAGAGATATATACACAATCAAATAGAAAACTCTGGAGTATACATGTAATTAAGGTTTTCCCGATCTTGTATACACAATTATAGGATAATTCTGACAAATACCTAGACATTTTTTTTTCATTTGGTTTAATGTAAATAAGTCCCATCATTGGGCAATCCAGTTGATAGGCATGATATTGAGCATGAATCTAAGTTATTTGATGCAACCATAGTAATTGACTAATGAGAGGTACACCCACTAGAATTAGCTTGAGAGATTGAAATAGTGGGCATGGAATAATGTTTAAAGGTGATTCTCCAATGAGGGGGTTTGCCTTTAAGTAGGGGACATTGGATCCTCACAATTCTTTAAGGTTAACTAGTTCACATCATTCTAATTAATAATTATTAAAAAACAAATTAAGGTGATGGCTAAGTTTTAGATTTAAGAAATCCTAAGACCACTTATGTCGGCCTTAATATAATTCTTGACATTGACCCTTACGTCTCTGGAATATTTTGTATTGTTGTCACCTTCAAATGAAGTGGAAAGCTTCATCATCCCTCTTGTTTGGATGCAAGGAGGGAATTTTTTTTTCTTTATTGATTATTTTCAGTTAAAAAAACTCAATATAAACATCTTCCCATCTAAATCATATATATTGTGCTTAGGACAAATAAAATGGTAAAATAACGACCAATGGCCTCCTGGCCTATTGATACAAGATCCTTGTGTAAGGTTTCGTTGGTTGAGACGATCTTATATTCGAACCCCGTGCATAAAGTGAGGCGATGCAGCATTACGGTGCACGTTACATCACGCTCGGCATTCGGGAGGCGCTTGTCACCTTTATAAAAAAAAGAAAAATAACTGCACATCGTTCACCTCCAAATTCACCCTTAAACGATCAACAATGAAAATTTTTAAATAATTTAATTTTAATCAAACCTGAAATCATTTCAAATAAAATAAATGATAAATTAAGAAAAAAAAACTATGTGCTTTCACAAATTTGCAAAATAAGGAATGTGCTTTATTTTTTTTCGAAAAAAAACCTTGTGATTTCTCCAACTAACAAAAAAGAGAAAACCATAAGGTTTTTAAGGAAAAAAAATCGGATTTACAAAAAAAAGACATTTTTTGTTAAAAAAACTTGACTTGTTTTCTCTTTTTTGTTAGCTGGAAAAACTACAAAAAAAATTTCGAAAAAAAAATCGCATTCCCTATTTTGCAAGTCTGTAAACCACATGTTTTTTTTTTTTTTTGAATTTACTCTAAAATAAAACAACACACACATAAATTAGCAATTATCATCAGAGGTTTGTGTTGGGACCAACATTTGCATGTCTATAGTCCCAATCAAGTGGCAAAAATTTAGTGGTGTGTCCCATGAGAACTCTATCAAAGTTTGCAAGTCTTGATCACTTAGAAGAGTGGGGAGTGGTGTCCCCATCTCAGCCACAGCTTAACAACAACCACTTCTATAGCATCATTTAGAAGAGCAGGGGTTGGTTCATACTTCATAGTCTATTCATGAGTACCATGAACCTTGTGGACCTTGTTCTTCCCTTTTTCTTCTCATTCTTCTAATTTTATTTGATCCACTACTTCTCAAAAGATAGAAGCTCCTTTTATGTCCTTTTGCTCACTAGGTCCCGTTCAATATATGGTTGGTTTTTTGGTCATTTGGAAGTGATGAAAGTGAAAAGTGAAAATTTCTTATGGATTGTGTGTATTATGGTGTTTGGTTGGACACTGAAATAGGGTTCATGAAAGTCAGTTCAATATGTACGTTAATTTCATCAAATTTTCACTTATGTTTTTATATATATATATATATATATATATATATATATATATATATATATATATATGTTGAAATACTGAAGTGGGGTTCATTAAGTCCAACCCACTTCCGATCTTCACTTCCACAATCCAAATATATAGAAGTGGACCGAAATAACCCGCTTCCAATTTTGACTTCAAGACTGCACTTCTATGAATCAAACACACTCCCACACAATTCATCGAGGTCCTCTATATCTTTTTCTCTCTTTAGATATCTTGATCGACATCATATGAGTATAAAACTTTTAAGTATATATAGTACTCGATACTCAAGATTGAAGTGATCGGTTTTTTGGATTTGTGGTTTATCATGTAAGTATATTTTTCAAATAAAGGATGAATTGAATTGACTACTTAAATGATTACCGACCCAAATCATCAAGACGTGTTAATATTTGTAAAATTAATCCCTATCTATCATTTGAGTTGTAAACTCAATAAGTTTCTCTCATTAAAATCTCATTTTTTAATATATATAATCGATAAAAAAAAATTCTTCATGAAAAGTAAATTAAAGAAAATCACAAGAAATCAGTGAATACAATGTTTTTTTCTTTTCATTAAAATTAACAAATCTCCATCATCAATAGATCAAAATAAACAAACAAACAAACCTTGAAACAAATATCTTATGGCATTAATTGATACCTTTGCACCTAGTGTTGATATATTCAATCCACAACCAACCCTAAACCCTAAACTAATGGCATTCCCTAAGAAGATGAGAAACTAATATTATTTTTACCCTTTGAGCTTAGTAATTAGCATCAAAGCCTACTAAGCCAGCACAAACCACTGATATCATCCTGCTTAAAATAAATCTCCAACCATTCATGTACTTTTCAAGTGATAAGAACACCACCAACTATATATTTTTTTCATAAACAATCTCTAATTAAGGACTTAGTGTTTTTTAATTACTTAGATTTATCTTTTCAATTGGTGGATTAGTTTAGCAGACAAGGCATGATCATTGTGTGCAAGAAACCAAGCTCTTTGTGGTTTATAAAATTCAGAGATCTATAAGAAAAGCTCATGAAGACAAGTTGGTGGTCTAAATCCATGGAATTCATTGGATAACAATGCTTTGCTTGAGCATCAAGGGTTAAGGTTAAGGTTAAGGTTAGGGTTAGGGTTAGGGTTAGGAAGGATGAGTACGAAATCATTTGAGTTTTGACACTAAGTAAATGATATTTAAATGACTTGATTAGCATTATAAACCTCACTTTAAGAAACTTCCTAGAAGGAGCATTAGGGTTCCATTAGTCAAAAGAGCAAATATTTTATAATAAGGAAAGATAAGAATGATCTTTTGGACCATGAATGAAACTTATGTTTTTTATTTTTTATTTTTATCATTTTGATGATCATAATTTTATTAAAACGAATAAGTCCGAATATCGGAAGAAACCACGAAGAAAAGTTTGGAAGATCATCCTCTCAATTGCTATCCACTTTTATGAACCATAGCTAGATTAGTATTTCATGATTTTAAGTAAGTTTAGGTAGCTATTAGATTTAAAATATAATTTGTGTGCTTTTTTTAACAATCTAATGGAGTTCTATTTTTTTTTAATATAAAAAATGATTATATTTGCCATCTTTTTAATTATATATCAAGTTGACAAGATTATTTAATTATTAATCATTTTTTTCCTTTATTTTTAGTGAAACCTCTCCATGGACTGTGGATACTTAATTTAGTCAAAATTTGCTAATTTTGAGCTTGTTTTGACTTTTTTTTGTTAAAATTTACTTTAGTTCATGGTCGGTTAGAAAAAAAACTTTTTATATTTCTTAAAAAAAATTCAAACACATATATTTATGCGGGAGTAAATCGATTATAGATAGCTTTTATTTTAAAAAATTTCAAAAATCCCAGAGAATTAGATTCTTCCTTTTGAATTTTTTTAATTTTAAAAATTATAACAACTATTTGGAACCCACGTTTTAAACCTCAGTAGTTGTTAATTGATGTAAATTATGATTATTCTATGTAACTATTGTTTTTATGAAAATCGTTAGCAATACAAGGAGTATTTGTTATTATATAACTATCACTTTTTAGAATGTTTTGGGTAACGCAAGGGACATTAGCTAGTATATAATCTAAAAAAGAAACTTTGTTATATATAATGCTTCATTATATTATTAATTAAGATGATCACGGGCTTCAATTTGTGTCTCAAAATGTTCATCCCATAAGCCCACCAAACTTTTCTCAATATATATAAAAATAAATCATACAAACTACAATTAATTAATTAATTAAGTAATTAATTTTGAAGATGGGACCCAAACAGTGACATTGATCAAAGGCCTAGACTTCCAAGACAAAGCCAAGCCCCCCTTAACATGCTCCACTCCATACCCTCCACTAAAAACCCCTACCAAAAACTTAGCTTGAGAAACATTACAAACACTCAATGGAATGCACTTAAACCCTTCCTCCATTACCTTATTTGTCCACATAAACCCTCTCTCAAACTCACCCACATAGTCCACAATCCTAGGCCCCAACATCTCCCTCTCCACCATCCTCAACCCTTTCTTGTACCTCTCACCAAAACCACAAACAAATGAATCATAAACACAAGTGAAGTGTTGCAATGCCTCCATAAAGAAATCCACAAAGCTCTTGCATGGCATTCTCATCACAAACCTAAACACCTCCTCCTCCACCATCACAACCATCTTTGGACATAACCTCTTAACTACTGATCCATCCAAGAACTTCTTCACTGATTTCAACCTCTTTAATCTTGTGTTATAAACCATGCAGTTTAATACCAAAACCCCACTGTCTATAACTTCAATGGAGTCAAAGTGATGAATATCCTCTTGATCATTGTCAACAAGAACAGTATCGAACCGCAAAGCGAAACCGATAGACTCGGCGAACTCCAAGAGTCTCCGGCCGGTTCTCTGCATGGATTTCAGATTGTTGCCATCCCAAACCAGTGCGATGATCCGGAGAGAAACACCATTCTTTGTCCTAGAAAGGTCTGCCATTAGAGGTGGCCATTGTATACCTTCCATGACATCCATGTCTATGATATGAAGCTCTTTCTGGCCATCCATGGCTTCTAGTATGGCTTGGTTGGCAGTGAAGTGAGCAAACTTAACATAAGGTGTCAGCTCTTGCACCATCTGTGATGCTGTCATGACCTGATCTTGTTGATCATGCCTGCACCATTCTGATCTACTTGTTCTCAAATGCAAGCCTAATGTGAAGTAGTAAGCTAATCTATGGAGAGCAATATTATTCAAGTTGTTTTCTTGATCAAGGAGTAGTAGTTGGTGAAGTGTTTCGGTGATCGTCGTAGCTCGCGCAAAGTTCTCGGCCTCTACTGCTTCAGCTCCAAGTATAAGTAGATCAATCAAACTACTTTTTGTTAGCTGATGATCATCTTCATCCTCCTCTTGAATAGTCTCTTGAGTTTGAGAAGGTGGTGGAATATTAGATCCTAATGGAATAATGCTCTCTTGATCATCCACATTGAAGTCCATCAGTGACTCCATTAAAATGTCATCAAATTCTATAGGAATGGTGAAGAATGAGGGGGAGGGAGAGTTTAGGTGAGCTTCCATTGATTCCTTCTAGGCTTCTAGTTGTGAGATGGTATGAACAAAAGCTCAATTGCATGTATGGTTCTTATATACTGATTTATAAATAGTTGAAAGTAATTATCATTAATTTATAAAGTTCTAATTTGAACATTTGTTTCCTGAAATGAAGCAGAGATCTGCCACATGTCCATGGTACTTCATTGTTCGGTTGCCGGCCATTTTTGATGCTTCATTGAAATCTCTAAGAAAAGAGACAATTAATTGTATTTTTTTTTTCTGTAAAACATGGATGAACATTTTAAGTATATCAGGAATCAAGAACCGAAACAATGGCGAATCGACACGTGTACGTATATATTAATTTTATGGTTTGATTAGTATTTGTGTGTGCCATTGCTATTTAAGTGGTGAGTATTTGACTAATTGGGTTCTTGTTAAACCTTGACCTTATAAACAATGTTGCAAAAGCATACAAATTCTTGGAAAACTATGAATCTCAACCGGCCTTAATGAGAAATTAGGCAGTTGGTCGCTCTCAAGAGAGAGAGAGGTTTCCTGACAGCGGACGGTCATACTTGATGATTTAAATAGTTTTACATTGAATATAGAAGAGAAGTGAACTTTATATATATATATATATATATATATATATATATATATATATATATATTGATGTTGAGATATGCCCTCTTGGGATTTGGATTGATCATGATTAATGGATGAGAAAAGCCTTAATTGAACATGTGTTTAGGAAAAGATTCAAAACTGTTGACAGTCTTCTTCTCAAATTGATGTCTCCTCTTAGGATTAATTAGACCTTCAAGGGTCGTTCCTTATCTGAAAATAAATTTGTAAGAACAGGAAGAGAGATTTCTCGTGTCTGGATAGCTATGACGCTCAAATCAGAGAGAGTAGGAGTGAAGTGGAGAAAAAGAGCACGAGAGATTAAAGGTGAGAGTTAATATGTGGAGTACTGGAAGAGAGAATTCAGTCCTTTGTGCAGTCGTTTCTCTATCCCGTCTATAGCTTGATGATTTCGGCCACTATCTCGAGATGGTGATTGGTGACATGATCTTTACCACAAAGTTCTCCACTGATATGTTGAGCGGTTGACTTCGGCAATCACCTGATCACATGCACGAAGCTCACAATCCTGTAATGCTCATGATCTTTTTGGACGTCTGAAATTAGGTCACGGAATTGTATTTCACAGTATAAAAAAATTAAAAAAATAATAATAAAAATAAAATGATAATTCTTTATAAATAGGTTCCATGACTGATGTTATGTTGTGCGGTAGATTTTTTTTTTAACAAACCTAATTTAGTGATTTGTTTAATGGCGGGAGTCAGGAAGAGGATTTGAGAGAGGATTTTGGAGTTGCAAATGTTAACTTTTTAAAACAGGATGTTTTGCTCTTATCAATCTCGTAAGTCTATTTGTATTTTCAACCGATAGATAGAGGATTTTGGTTTCACCAAATCTACTGCGTAAAACCAAATCCATCGCTTCAAATCCGCATACGTGTAAGCACGTGGCAAGGGCCGAAATTTATTCACATTGCGTTCAAATTTGAGAGAGAGCGCCTTCACACGTTCACCGAGAGAGAGTATGGAAAGTGAAAAACATTTTATATAATATTGTTTTTACATCTATTTTATTATCAGCATGTGCTAAATCTAATTTCCATTTAATTATTATTTAGAGAGTTTTGTACTCATCTCAGTATAGATGGAAAGCATCATCAAAACAGAAACCAAGTATATCGATTTTTTCATATAATTTTGGTGAATCGCTTTGATCCTCCCACTTGTTCTTGTTACTTCAACATAATAATAATAATAATAATAATAATAATAATAATAATAATAATAATAAAGCTGAGATGATGTGAGCACAGCCGCAATTCTTAGAATCCTTCTAGAGAGTTCCATGGGGCAAAGCAATGCATAGATTCCTTCTTATTAGACTTGTTCTATTATTGTTCCCCTGTGTGCAGATAAGTACCTTCAAATTGTGAGTCTGATCTGATTAGTCCACTAGTCATTTGTCATTGCAACTGAAGGATTATTAATTTACATTACATTTAAATTAAAACCTCCAATTGACTTTTTGCACACCTTTAATTTACCCATTTAAATATTGCTGTTTATATGATTTCCCTTATGAAAATCTTTAGTTTTTTTTAAATAAAATATGTTTTTTTTTTTAAAAGAAAAACTATATTGATGTCAGTAATGACATTGTTTTGAAGATTCCTTCTCTGACTGATCAATGGATTATTGAGGAAGGATAATAAGATTTAGATGCCAGTAGGTTTAGGACAAGTCCTTGAAATTAACTTTATTTTAGTATACATGGGACCTTAGGTTGGTGTCAAATAAATTGATTAAAATTAAAATTATTATTATATAATTATTTAGGTTTATTAAATTAATTTAAATTTAAATATTGAAAATGGAAGTGTGACTTTTAGGGTTGTTTGTTTGATTCATCTGCTTGGATGAGGATATACATGGATGTAAGTTTATATTTTTGTATTTGATTGCAAGAATGAGAAATTTTTTGGTGTTTTAGGATTTGTGCGGGTTTTTTTTGTGTTTTTTTAATATAATAAGTTAAATTTATTATTAAAAATATATTATTAATTTTAACTTTTGAAATATAATATGTTAATGCTGAGATCTGCTCCTTCTAAGGATCAGAACGTACATACTTAGATCAACGAATAAGAGAGATTGGTGATGATTGAGAAGCTTCAATGATTTTGAAGGAAATATTAGCTATAGTAGACGACTCCTCATGCGAACTCCTTCGTGCTCATAGGATCATCATCTTCTCTAGAGATCGGACCTCCAAGGATCGCATCTCGCAAGAGAAGGATCTACAAAAAGAGGTCAGACGCTCAAGTCAGAGAGACTCCAAATGAAGGGGAGTGCAAGAAGGAGAATAAGAGAGAGAGTGTAAGAGAGTGGAGAGGATTCCCACTGAGGGTGATGCACAAGTTGGCAATCAGTCTCAGTGGAGTTCTTTAGCTCGCTCGACTACTCGTTACCCTCATTGTGAACTGAAATCCTTCTTATATAGTCATTAGGTTGTTGGTAAGCTACGAGCTAGTTGGCAGCTAGCTCAGAAATAGCAAGGTGTCAGTCTGGAGGCAGTTGGTTGCTAACTTCCAAAATTTTATAGAGTCTTCTAGAAAATATTCTCCACCATTGGATTGGATGCCCAGATGGTTAGGCTAACAGTTGAGATCTCATCCATGGGCATGCCATGTGCCCTTTGATATTTTACCGAATAACATAATATTACACCATAATAAATTGTATGATATTATATAATTTTAAATGCTTAATTAGTTAAATTAATATACTAAGTAATATTAAAAATTAATAGTTTAATAAATCATATGCTAAATAATATAAATATGAAAGATTAATAAAATATTTTAATATTATAAATTTGAAAATGGACAATAAATCTAATTTTAAATAATAATGTTTTTAAATGATATAAAATCAAAATAATTAATATTAATAAAATATTATTAATCTTGGATGAGGTATGATATCCAGGAAATCCGACAAGCCATCTGTCTCAATCAATCCCCTTCTACAGCCGTATACTAATCCAACAGGACGCCGCCATACCCCCAAGGACAAGGCAAAATCACCTTAGGAGAGAGAATGGCACGCTTAGCCTCTCATGATGACTAGATAAAGGTAACACGGATCCCAAGGGCAAAAAAGAGAGAAATAAAAAGAAGTCAAGGAAAGAGAAGTAAGTAACTTCAAGCTCAGAAAAGCTTCTCCTCCTCCTCCCCTCCTCCTACTGCGATCACCAGACTAACTTGACCGTCGGAGTTGGAACAGGTGAAAAAGCCCTGGCCCCTCTCACTGGTTCTCATTTTCTCTTATGTCCCCATCTCAGGTGAACTCTCACGAGTCACGAAGAGGACATCGACCCCCAAGGCTTCTGACCAAGAAGCCATCATCGGTTAGCTGCGGATCTAGGAGATCCACATGGCAAAACCAGATCTTAGACTAACAAGGTAGATCATTTAATTTATTTAATCCTCCTTAATTCATTAATAATTTTTAATTAAATAATTTAATAACTGATAATATATATTTTTTAAGTTAATTAGGAAGGAAAAGAGGCGGATGATAACTTATGGTCTTTTTGTGTGTAAGTCAACATTATATATTTAAAATTATATAAAAATAAATATAATTTTAGACAACTAAACTTGTAATTATTGAAAGCATGGCTATTTTATATTTAAAATTATATAAAAATTTATCTTGTCGAAATTGTTATTTTGATCATTCCCCTCTTATCGAAATTTTAGTAATTTTTATGTGCAATTAAAAATAAATGTTTTGTTTTTCATGCCATTGATGTTCTATTCAATGATAATTTTTTTATTTGACTATTTTAAATTTTTTAACATATAAATAAATTCTTATATTTATTAGGCCCATGGGCTTGTTCAACACTTTTCAATAATCAGTAAACAAAAGTTATTACTATATTAAAGAAACAAAATGAGCAAAACAAAACATTTGACAGGTAAGAAATAGTCTCTTCCAATTATTATGATTTTCTCATTATTTGGTTTAGTTTGTCCTATTTCTAAATCCAAAATTTAAATTACCAATGATATCCAAGCCATATTAGTACCTAGGTCTTTGTTAAGAGGTGGGGTTCTCGGCCATGTTTGGTTGGGGGATAACCCCAAGGGTTATCCCCAACACAATTTCCCATAAAAAAATTTTTCCCGCCAAAACCTTTAATTAAGATTTAAAAATATAACTCACCAATACATGGTAGACACATCACTATCTTATCATTAATACATTTAGTTTAAAATTCCCTCCAAAAAAATTTGAAATTTTTCAAAACTTATTCTTATCCCCAAGTGGGATAACCCCCAATCAAACTCAACCGTGGAATATCATCTTTTGCAAAGTGATGGTCAGGCGTGGTGAAGTTCTCTTGTGGATTATCCCATGATTGAGCTGCCACCACGCCCTTGACTTACCTTATAGGGGCGCTTATCGTCTTTATAAAAATAAAAAAAATAATAAAAACTCTAAAATTTAAATTTTAAATTTACTCATAATTAAATTTACTCATAACCCCTTGTATTTTTTTTCCATTATTTTGTTACTTCTTTTGAATATCATCTTTTACTTAATTCCGGTTGGATTTTCAATTATTTTCATAGAATATATTTTTATTTTTTTTTATAAAATGAATAAAGTACATTTATTAATATCATTAGAAATTGTGTACAATGTTGATATTCATTTCAGCATTACATTAATTTTTCAGAGAATATTTTTGATTGAGAGAATTGATTTAAAAATAACAAATAAATTAAAATTAAAGAAAACATTATACTATATATGTTAGATCTGGATATGGTTTTGAGTCCAATCCCAATTTAACAGTTGAATTTATTTGATTCGAGAAACTAGAACGATGCGGAAACTAAAAGCAAAGAGGATTCAAACAAAGAGAGAAAAGACACTAAAATTTACATAGAAAACCCCAAAATCAAGGAAAAAAACCACGAGCTCTCTAGTAGGAGCTAATTTTACTATGCATCATCCATCATACAAAGGAATAAAATCAGGGACAAGTGGAAAGAGGAAAGAGAAAAAAGGTGGAGTCACCAGAGATACAGGGCTTCGCCTCTATCTCCACGTTGTTTGAAATGAGCTCCTCTTTCCCCTTTTCATAGGCTCTGGTTGTTTGGCGTCCAAATTTCCTATTTACCCACATGTTTGATAGGTTATCACCAACCAGGTTCCAGCTTGATGCCAGCTAATCTGCTAGTTGTAGATGCTCTAGAAGGTTCACCGAGTTTTTGGGCTTTTTCAAAGTTTTTCTCGTGTAAAACCGAGCAGAGGATGAGCCTCTAGATGTCGAACGTGGGACGAGCGACTGAAGCTTTTCATTGTATCCTCTTTTATACAGAATCAAGTATTAGTCAAGTATTGGATTGATGAGAGAACTAAGTTGGCCGAGCATCGGATTGATGAGAAAATTGAACTTAAGCTGAGCATCACTATGACCATTGACTAGCTATGATTCCGAGTAAGGAACGTTTCACAATTCTTCCATGTGGTCAGTTGGGTGAAGGGCACGTGTTCTTCCACTTTTACTCCTCTCTCTCTCTTCCATCCGGCTAAATCTGGACCGGACGCCTGTCATCATCCTCACCCTTCATATATGCTGACCCCAAAAACCGACCGGAATCATTCTCCCTAGGCAGAAAAGTAAAAACATGTCTGGAACATTAATGACAAGGGATTAAAAGTACATATCAAATATTTATTCCGAGCAAAAGATCTAGTTTAGGAGACTAAATGTCATAACTTCTCTTAAATGCCGGATGTGACACCAGTTGAAAAACAACTGTACCACTTGCACTGACAATTCTTCCACTTGCCCAACCAGTGGGTAAGATATTTTTTCCACCGCCTCAATAATCTTATATAAGGAAGAGAGATGAAGAAATCCAGAGGTAAGAAAAAATTGAACTAAGAAACCCTCTCCCTTACTTTCCAGTTCACTCCACTAATTTGACCGTCGGAGTTGAACCCGGGCGAAAGGCCCACTCCAGTTGGTTTTCTTCTCCCATACAGTTTTCCTCCCATCATCCGGAAAAGCGAAACTACTTTCCATCATCAACTGTAAGAGTCCGCACCAAATCAAATACAAATTTCAACCGTTGATCTGAATCGGATCTGATCCCGAAGGAAAGCCGGTTTTCAACACCAACAATATATATATATATACATATACAATGGGGCGGGCCGGATGTCCGGCTGGCCCCATATATATATCAAATTTTATATATATATATCTATAGTTATTATATTATCTTATCATCACAATACATATATATCTATATATATAATAATAAAAATTATAAAAAAATTATAGATAAATACTAATGGATATATATAGTTAAAAATAAAAAATAAAAAAATAAATAAATAAATATATATATATATATATATATATATATATATATATATAGAGACGATAGAATCGTACGTCTGCGACGCCGGGCCGTAAAATGAACAAAGATCCACCAACCTGATCTTAGCATCACCGATTCGATATATATATATATATATATATATATATATATATATATATATATATCTAATGTTTACATTTTATAGAGATAAAAGGATACCTCGCATCAACGGGCACAATCCTTAGTTGTCCCTACAACTGCATTATTGGTAGACAGCCGCCAATTTATTATGATTTTGGTCCACCTACCGATGTGTTTCGCCAAAATATTGAAATATCATCACAATAACATCACATGTTGCTTATTTTGGTCCACCCGCCGATGTGTTTCGCCAAAATAACATCACAATAACATCACATGTTGCTTATTTTGGTCCACCCACCGATGTGTTTCGCCAAAATCTTATTTTGATCCACTCGGCAAATACACATGGCTCTATTATTAAAACTTTCAAAAGGTTTTTTGTGAAATAGGTGCACAATCAGGATTTTATAGTCAAATCACTATATCTGTTTAGAATCAATGACGGATTGAGAAGTCATATCCCAACATCTTTCTGGAAGCCCCTGAAGACGCTTTCTTTGCTACTTGACATGTTTCCTATACGCCATAACCTAGCCTATAGACCAACTAAGGGGACAGGATGCTCGCTACCTATGCACACGCATTAATGGCGGAGATCACTCGACCACCAGGCATCCTTCCGCGACTCATGCGCAGGGTCTGGTCACATTATGTGCAACTTCTGGGCATCAATGTTCCCCCCAATAGGATACAAGATCTGCGTGAGGAACATCAATCGACAAGACCCTAAGGGAGGACCTCCAGAGGGGTCACTGCAACTTCACAGCCGGCCACATGGAACCTTTGGCTTGAAAAGAACAAGCGATATTTCGACAATAAACGACGCGTTTATCAGCACCTCATTCGCCAGTGGATCCTCCTCTTCCGCCAAGGCTCCAGCACCCACGAAAAACAACCATACCAGAACCCCCAAAGAACTCCTCACACACAACCTTACTCTCACCAGGGTAGCACAAGTGCAACGAAGCTCAGAAGCGGATTTCGAGGATAGGACCCCGGACATGGGAACATGGCTAGGTTTGCCACATTCACGGTCCCAGCTCCCTACTTTATAGATCCCACATGGGGCCAGTGTAACACCAAAATCGGTTTGTAACCCACTTCTGCTTTTTTTTTATCAATAAAAGAATGTGGTTAATCCACTTTATCGAAAAAAAAGAAATAGGTGCACAATAAATTATATATATATTTTTTTACTTTAAATCGAAGAAAAATTTGTGTACACAAAATCGAGTATTAATAAAGTTAAACATTATTAACTTTCATTAAGGAAAATATTTTTTTAAAAAAAAAGCTAGTTTCTAAGTGTGTAAAGAGAGGAAGTATGATAATACAAACATTTGATAATATTTTTTAAACTTTTAATTTTATTAATTAAACTCTATAATTTCTAATTCCTCCTACTATGCTACATTAAAGAAAAATATTTTTAATTTTTTAATTTTTTTAATATTTTGAAACAATTAATTTTATTTTTATATTTTTAATAATATTTCTCAAAAATTAAAAAAGAAACTGAGTAATGATGAATTAAGACTAGATTAGATGGTTATTAGTTAATTAACCCAAATATAATTCTCAAATGCTGATATTTTATTTACTAAAATATGTATATTTTTTAATTTTTTAATATTTTCAAAATAATTAATTTTATTTGGGATTTTTTATTTTAAAATTTTTAAAATATTTCTCAAAATTAAAAAGAAACTAATGAATAAATGACTTGTCCATGGATCAGACTGGGTCAGGTTTGAGTCGGGCCAAGACTTAATAATAATGGCAGGTATGCTTGCCCAAGCCTTGGCTGGCCCGATATTCGAGCCTATATTGTTGTCCAAGACCCACCCATATTTTCAAACACATGACCAAGGCCCGCCCAAATCCGCCCATATTTAATTTTTTAAAATTATAATTTATTAAAAAATAAATTTACATTTTAAAATAAAAATAATTTAATAACTTAAATCTAAAAGTGAGTTTTGATAAAAAAAATAAAATAAATTATACTGGAATTTTAAGATTTTAAATTAAAACATACAAATACATTGTTCAACTTTATTATAAATAATTACAAATAATAAATTTATTTATTTTATTTGTATATAATTCGGGTCGGGCCGGACTAGATCCGGGCCTAAACCATCATCATACAAATATATTTTTTAAACGGGTTCTTTTCTTTGTACAAGGCCTGATATTCGGGTCTAATATTTTTATCCAAACCCTCACATTTTTCGGGCGGGCCTTCAGGCTTGGGCCCGGCCGGCCGGCCCTTGGACAGGCCTTGAGTGACGATGAATTAAGACTAGATTAGAAGGTTATTAACGATGGCGCGAAACCGCACGTACTCGGTTTGAAGCCATGTGAGTCTATATAAACCCCATCGTCCGCTACTCCAGCACTCCAGCACCAGACGAGCTTCATTTTCTCGGTAATCGTTCTCAGATCTTCTTCAATTCTCGCCTTCTTCTTCATTCTAGATTATTGGTTCGGTTCTCTGTGTTTTTTCCCCTAGAATTCCTTCTGATTTTGAGTTTTTTTTTTCTGATTTTTTATTGTGATTTTTCTTGGGTTTTGATGATATAGAAGGATGGGTGAGGAGGCGAAGGTGGAGGTTTTGCCGGAGGAGTTTGATCCGAAGGGGATTCAGGGGCCGATTGGGCCTGAATCGAATGGGGTTGAGGTAGTGCTTGGGAGGAATGTGCACAAGATGTGCCTTTCGATCCAGGAGCCGGAGACCGACGAGGAGGTCACCGGGGAAAGAGAGGCTTATATGGCTAGTGTTCTGGCGAGGTACCGGAAATCCCTAGTTGAGAGAACCCAGCATCATCTTGGTATGCGGATTCTCTATCCCTTTATGGTTTATGCTCAATTTCTTTCTTAGAGATTCATGTCATAATAGCATAAATTCATGAACAGATTATGTGGAAATTAAAATCAAACTTGAAGAGATATGTTTAGATTTCTGGTGTGCATGGTAAGAAAAGAGCATTTGATTTGCTGTGCATCTCTAAATTTACTCTTGAATTACATATTATGCATTTTGATACATTTGTTGAAATTCATGTTATGATCCCTTCAGCTATAGAAGCCAATCTTCTATGTAATGACTGCTAACCATCAGTAAGGATTTTTTAGGTTTTTTTATTTTTTTTAGAGGATGAACTGCATTTGTTGGAGATAAAAGATTATTTGAACAGTGAGTACATTGTACAAAATAACCCTGAAGTACAAAACTAAGGATGAGAAAATAAAAAAGGATAAAATATCATGTTATTTTGATTATCTTTGTTCTTTTCTGCTTGTATGCTTTGACATTAATTATATAACAGGTTATCCCCTCAATTTGGACTTCGACTATGGTGCTCTTGTCCAGCTGCAGCATTTCTCTATCAACAACCTTGGTGACCCCTTCATCGAGAGTAATTATGGTGTCCATTCCAGGGAATTTGAAGTTGGGGTGTTGGATTGGTTTGCTCGTCTTTGGGAATTAGAGAAGAATGAGTATTGGGGGTACATCACAAATTGTGGTACAGAAGGCAATCTGCATGGAATTCTTGTCGGGTTAGTAGTAAGATATTTGCACACTTGAGCATTTTGATTTAGAAGTTAAGCAAAGACTGTAGTGAAGCAGCACAACACCATCTTCATCAATACTATGGTTTTTTGCAGGAGGGAAGTATTTCCAGATGGAATTTTATATGCCTCAATGGAGTCCCATTACTCTGTCTTTAAAGCTGCCAGAATGTACAGAATGGAATGTGTGCAAATTAACACTCTAGTATCTGGAGAGATTGATTGTGCTGACTTCCTTGAAAAACTTCTCCTGAATAAGGAGAAACCGGCAATTGTAAATGTCAACATAGGTGAGCTATTATCGTTAGCTCCTTCTCTTCCCTGCCAAATTATTTCAGTCTTATTACTAGTTTTGGGACTATATTACAGGAACTACAGTGAAGGGAGCAGTAGATGATCTTGATAGGGTAATAAAAACTCTGGAAGAAGCTGGGTATAAAGATAGATTCTACATTCATTGTGATGGTGCTCTCTTTGGGCTCATGATGCCATTTGTTAAACAAGTCAGTCCTCTTGCCTACAAACTCATGCCATTTACCAATGAGCCTTTTCATCAAGCAATAGGTCGATTTATGTACTGATCGATGTTGTTATTGTGCAGGCGCCAAAAGTCACATTTAAGAAACCTATTGATAGCGTGAGTGTATCTGGGCACAAATTTGTTGGATGTCCTATGCCCTGTGGTGTACAAATAACAAGACTGAAGCACATCAATGACTTCTCAAGGAATGTAGAGTATCTAGCCTCAAGGGATGCCACCATCATGGGGAGCAGAAATGGTCATGGCCCTATTTTCCTATGGTACACACTTAACCGAAAAGGTTACAAGGGATTTCAGAAAGAAGTCCAAAAGTGCTTAAGAAATGCTCATTATCTCAAAGACCGTCTTCGCGAAGCAAAAATAAGTGCAATGCTTAATGAGCTTAGTAGCACTGTTGTGTTTGAGAGGCCAAAAGACGAGGGGTTTATTCGTCGATGGCAGCTTGCATGCCAGGGCAACATTGCACATGTTGTGGTTATGCCAAATGTTTCTATCAAAAAGCTTGACAATTTCTTGAAAGAACTTGTTCAGGAACGTGCTAATTGGTATCAAGATGAGAAGATCCAATCACCATGTGTTGCTGCAGACATTGGCAAAGAAAACTGCATTTGTGTGGTGCACAAGAACTGATGCCATGAGTCCAAATCAAGCTTGTTTGATGTTTCCCGTTTTATGTATTTCTGAATAAATGAACTTTCCTTAACTGGTATGATTCTCCTTGATGAAAGGAGAAAGTTAGGGAAAGTTAGGTTTGTAATCCTCTCTGTTTTGCTGCTGAAAATAATAAGAAAGAAAGAACAACTTGTTCTGGAACTGTGTGCTAAATAGGAGAATAAAGCTTTTCTATATTTTCATAGGGTTACATGGCTCCCTTTTATAGAGCAGGATGCACAGATTTTCTTCATTAGAAGAGGATAAGCACATAATAAAATCGTCCGGACTAAATGTAGAAACTAACCATTATCTACAAATATTTTGCCAGATTTTCCTCTTATCAACAGGAACATAGTTAATAATGTTAAGAGAAAGGTTATAAAGTGAATCATCTTAATGTTAAAAAAAGAAAAAAGAATCTCAAAACCCCCTTTGATCTAGGGACCATAATTGCTCTATATAATTGAGATAACTTATCATTATCCTTGTGTAATTTTCTGTTTCAACCCATCATTAAAATAGAAATTACACCTTAGGTCTCTACACATTAAAGGCTCACACCCTATTAGATATATTAAAGCCAAAATTATCTAAAACTTTATTTGATCACTTTTAATTGAGCTCAACCTTATATGATAGCCTGCAAACATAATTATTTACATATAAGTCAAACGTTGGATTAAGGATCCAACAAGGCCTTCTTGCAAAAGCCTAACATGGAGACTAACCATGTGTAACAATTTCTAAATATAAAGGGTTTTTTATGCCAAAATGGGATTATCAAACCCAAGGACTTGCATGTAATGAATTATTAAAATAAGGTCTAAAATGCAAGTTGACTTAAAAGTTTCATGAAATCAAGATTTGCAATGTTGACTAACATAGGAGACTAAATATAAATTTCACCCTCTAAAGGACTAGAAGACTCATCAACATCCTCTATCTCTTCCTCCTGTGAAAGCACCCTTTCGTTCTCCTTTATTCTCTCTGTTACTTCATTGACTAAACATACGTGTAGCTGATAGGTATTCCCTAGAGATTAGATTAGTGAAAATAAAATCTTTCCAAAAAGTTGATAATGCCCATAATATGGCACTGATCTACCAAAACTTGAATAATCTCATGCTGCCATGTGGCTCCATAGTCCTTTCAATAATGAGCCTTGGCTTTTCCAAGAAGGCTCTGGAAATCTTTCATGGGACACCACTCCCCTCTATATCTTTCTCGTCATCGATGCCCCATTGTCCTTTGGCCTTAAACACCGTCAAAGCAAGGAACACACTTGTATGGTTCCTCTTGGAACTTGGTTTGACTTTGAGTGTGCCCCACACCAACTTCTTGTCCCGAGGAGATGATGCCATCATCTTTTCCTGAGGACAACACACTGCCTCCATGCCCTGAGTAAAGCCTTTTCCTCTGGATTCAACTTGCATGTTTCGGGAACCAGGCAAGTCCCTGGTTCCCGAACACTTCGGCCGCACATCTACTTTGGGATGTGTGGCGAGCGCATCCGTAAGCATTAGCCGCCGCACATCCCGGCGGTATGTATGCGGCCGTTTAATGCGGTCCCAACTGCGGTCTTGCAAGTTCCTCTCCCACAACTTGAGTGTGCCAGATGGTTGTCTGCTCGTTGGCTTCTTGAATGGTCAAGAGGTTATGGGTTTCATGATTTTGTGACATCTCCCTCTCTATTGGTCATGTGCCTCCTCATCTCCCCGAGCTACATTCACCATCCAATATTCAGCTAACAAGTGGTGTAGTTGTACCCACAATGTAGCTAAAGAGAACATTTCAAACGATTATGCTTGGTTGGGAGTTATCATTCATGGTCTCTCAGAGAGCAAAGTCTTAACCATAGAACTCCGGTTGTGTTTGGTTGGGAGTTCTTCCCATTTGAGATTAAGAATAACTTTTAAAAAGTTTTGAAATTTTTACAAAAAAATTTTAAAATAAAGATATTAATGATAAAATAGTGATGTGTTGGCTATATATTAATGGGTTATATTTTTAAATTTTAATTAAGAATTTTGATGGAAAAAACTTTTTCTTTAGAAATTGTTTTAGGATTATCCCCAAACCCCCCAACCATTGGGAGGAACCATTGGGCATATCCGTAAGTGAGAGGTCCCGAAGGCCGCCTCGAGGTTGTCTCTCAGGAACACGAAAGGCCAACAAAGGTTTGTTCAATTCTTGACCTATATTTTGGTGCTCACAGCAAATGAAAAGGTTAGTCTACTACTCAGCTAGATATTATTTCTTTTTATTAATTATGATGTACTGAATGTAGTGCCATGTTAAGCAAACTCGATCTAATCTAAAAATAGGTGCACATACTAGAATTATTATATATCTCTGACTAATACACCACTTTCTCAATTTGCTAAGTTGACTACTGGAGTCCTCTGTTCACTGTTACAAAGATAAATAACTTAATAATCTGTTACATTAGATTGGTAATATTAACAAATCTCTAAAGCACCACCAGCATAATATGTAAACATATACAAGAAATTTCTGAATAAAAGGGATTAAATTACAAAAGAAGTGGGCTGAAGTCCCCACTTGTTCTCTGCCTCTCTGACATTTCTGTTTTGCTATCTGTAAAGAAATGCAAGAACTTATTTTACATGAAATTTTAATTTTCTATTGCCGGCATCAGAAAATACCCACTTACACGTGAACTTTGTTTTTACATCTCAGCTTCACTTTATCAGATTTCAACTCATGGCTAAATTGGCTGTGAGTTGAAATACAGTAAAAGCATTTGGTTAAAATAACCCTTCAATTTATCAAATTTATTATAAGGGTTTATTTGCAAAATTGCCGAACTTTGTAATATTTTTACAGAAAAACCCAAAAAATAAAAAAATATTTTTTTTTTGAAGGGTGTATGTGCAGTGCAGAGTCTGCAGACTTTCTAATCATTTTGCAAAAAAAAACCCTTAATTTATCAAAATTATTACAAGAGTCTTTAAGCAAAATTACAAAACTTTGTGTTTTTTTTATCAAAAAATTCAAAAATCCAAGTGTCTTTTGCAGAAAACCCTTATATTTACCAATATATATATAAAATGGATAATAGGGGTAATCTCACCACTTATAGAAAAACTTACATTAAACTAAACAGTGAAAAATTAAATACATTATTTTCATTTATAGGAAACTAAACAACTTTAGATGTAAATTAAAATACAGTAATTTAAGTTAATGTAATTATACTTACACTGTAATTTGAAATACAGGAAACCAAACAGCCCCGCAAGAAATTAAATTACCTTTAATAAGTTGCAATCTTGTATAAATTTAGCCCTAAAAACACATAAATATTTCTTTTCAATAAACACTAACAAATTCAGATTGTTTGGATGATTAATATTAGATAGTTTTGATAATTAAGATTTGATAGTGGTGCGCCAGGCCCGAGCAGTGGTGCAACGCAAGGGCGACGAATGAGGGCCCCACTAGCAAGCTAGTGTAGGTGGGCCCTCCCCCAAAAGAAATTAATTTAATATCATAGTAGGCCAATGGCCCACGTATCAGATATTAAACTGATAAGAACAGATACTACACTTGATCTTAGCCAAAAGGCCGAGAAAGGTATGAATTGTTCACAGCCCAATCATCTTGTTTTATAGGGAGCCTCTTTTGAAACTAATTTGACCGAAGCCGATGTGGGACTAAAAGAAATGCGAGTCAATCATTCATTGGCTATGGGTTTGGATTTTGGATCAGACCCATCGACTATGGTTAGCTAATTAGCTCCTGTGGTATATGCATTGGACTTGGTTATATAATATTATTCTCCTTAATGGACATTAAAAGTAAAAATGATCCAACTTTAAGGTTTATAAAATTCAGAGGGTGTTTATTTCACCAAAAGGATTTGGACCAATTTTTATCTTAAGTAATTAGAAGTGGATAAAAGTAACAATTCTACTGTTTTTTTCAATGAAATGCCGAAGTGATGAGAAGTAGATTTTTATATGTTAAAATTCATTTTATTCATTTCAATGATAAAAAAAACCTGTGGGAAATTGTATTTCTCTCACTAAATAACAAATGAACCCAACTCAATTTGGTGGCTTTCCGCCACTCACAGTAAAATAAACACCTTTTATAAAAGAAAAAAAAAGGCAAAATTAGTACAAGTTTAAACCATATATTCATTTATTAAATGTGTCAATAACAATAACAAAATGAACTAAAAGTTGGAAAATAAAACATAAAAGAGACATATAAAATCAATGACTCAAGAGTCTATTTCCAGATCCAAAGTTTCACTAAGAGATAGAGATTTTTCCCGCGACGAAATCGCATCAAATCCCCACTCTTGTAAGCTAAAGATCGGGTGTGACATTGTTCTCCCAGAGACAAGCCTGTAGGATTGAGCGGTCACCCTTATATACATCCTTTGAAGTCTCTATAGAAGTGTTTCAGTTTATCATCTTATTCAAAAAAAAAAAAAAGAAAGAAAGAAAGAAAAAACATGTAAAATAAAGCAGTGAGAGGGTCATATTTTGCTTTCAATGGATAAAGATTTTTTCTTCTTCTATAGGTATGATTAAATATATATATATATATATATATACATGCAATATTCACTTTTGAAAATGTTTACTTATTTAATGAATAAAATACAAGAACAATTCCTCTAGTCAAACACTAGTATGACAAATCTACTTATTTTAAGAAGATAAATCAAAGAAAAAGTAGCCAATACCTGGGAATCCACCCTAAAAAGAGGGAACAAGCATCCCCCACTTTACACCCTAAAAACTTTGAAGCAAATTCCAATAGAGGGTAGACAATGAGAGAACAAAAGAAACCATGGTTGAAGATTGATTGGATTGGATATTTGTATGGATGGATGGATTGGCCCCAAATCCAATTAGAAAAAAGGTTAGACATAAAAAAAAAGGTTATAATAGATAAACAAATTAGTGGGTGGTGGGTTACCTTCGTGTGGAATGCATACTCCCCATCCATTTAGTAATGCCTTCAAAGGCCCCTTGCACTTCATTCATTAGTGTCTCTCAGTAGTGCTCATACATTCAGCAATCCATGAAACATCTTTATTGTAAACATAACATCCTTTTCAGCACTATATTAGACATTGTATTATCCACCATATAATTATAGGGTGACAAAAATAAATTAATAAATAAATAAATATAGTGGTTTCAAATCTCAAATTGTATTTTGAAGGCAACCATTTCCTCTTTTTTTTCTCTCTCTCTCTTGAGTGATTTTGTTTTTGGTTTCACCAAAAAAAAAAATCTCACAACTAAATGGAGTGTGTTCACTTATCTCTTATCCACAGCAGATGTGGGACTAATGTTTGACATATCTAACATATCATTTTATAAATATTTTGTTGAGTCGGGGAATGGTTTTGATCCCACTTCTGATCCAACAGTTGAATTTATTTGATTATGAGAAACTAGATCAAGAATAAATCAAATCGGAATCAAAAGTAAGAGCAAAGAACACCAAATTTACGTGAAAAACCCCTATGAAATCGGGGAAAAACTATGGTACCCTGGAAGGAATTCAATCTACTATGCATAATTGGATTTACAAAATTGTTGTAATATGAGGAGAAAGAGAAAGGAAAGGAATGAAGAAATTTCCAAATGAGGAGTAAATCTCCGGAGAGGCAAGGCTTCGCCGTATCGCTATTGTTTGATTTGAATGAGCTTCTCCCCTCCTTTTATAGGCTTCGGAGTCTTGGGGCGCAAGTTTTGTATTTCTCCACGTGTTGGACAGACTTGCCCCAGCTAAGCTTCCAACTTGATGCCAGCTAAGCAGCCAACGAGTTCCAGGTGGGCAACAACCGATAATTCTTCTAGAAGGCTAACTGTGAAAGGTCGAAAAATAAATAAATTGTCATGAACCGTGAAATGGATAAACCATTTTGGGCCACGGAAAGGATAAACTATCTTAGATCGCGGAATGGATAAGCCATTTTGGGTCGAGACATTGGTTGAGAGGGATCTAGATCTGTACAAAAGAAACCTCATGATCTCGACACATGGTTACTTGGATGAAAGTACGTGTCTTCTCATTTTCACCCGTATCATATTTTGATTTTATTTGTTTTAGAACATAATTAGTTAGTTTTTTCCTTGAGAATACCATTTTAGTGATTTATAAATAACACATTATAGAAATTATCTTAAGCATCTTTTCGAAATGAAGTAACGAACATCCCAAGAATCGACGATAATTATAAAAAATATATATATATTCTTGAAAACCAAAAGAAAAGCAGATCGGATAGCACAGGGCTGCTTTTTATCCCCACTAAATAAAAAGAACATGATTTGGTTTCACCTTCGTTCATCACTCTCCACATCAACAGTGAAGACCAAAGCACTATAAAAAGACCTTCACGGCGTGTGTCTGCCATACTCTTCTTCTCTAGTTGCACCAGCTTTACCACCTATTCAATTCATTGATCTTCATGGCAAGCAATGAGGCTAAGATCACTATTGAAGGCAAGGAAGAGGTGGAAGTGAACTACTCCCAGAGAGCACAATGGCTGAGAGCAGCAGTGCTTGGTGCCAATGATGGGTTAGTCTCCACTGCATCACTGATGATGGGAGTTGGAGCTGTGAAGGATGACTCCAAGGCCATGCTCATCTCTGGCTTTGCAGGGCTGGTGGCTGGAGCATGCAGCATGGCTATAGGGGAGTTTGTCTCAGTGTATTCACAGGTGGACATTGAGGTGGCTGAGAAGAAGAGGAGCAAAGATACAGGTGGTGGTGGTGGTGGTGGTGGTGGAGTGAATGAAGAGCAATTGCCGAGCCCGGTGCAGGCGGCGGTGGCATCGGCGATGGCGTTTTCGGTGGGGGCGGTGGTGCCATTGCTGGCGGCCGGGTTTATAACTAGGCATAGTGTGAGATTGGGGGTGGTGGCGGCGGCGGCAAGCTTGGCTCTGGTGGTGTTCGGGTGGATCGGGGCGGTGCTCGGCCGGGCTCCGGTGGTGAGGTCTGGTTTGAGGGTGTTGCTTGGAGGGTGGATGGCCATGGCTCTCACCTTTGGACTCATGAAGCTGTTTGGCTCCTACACAGCTCTCTGAATGACTAATGACTAGTTAATACTATTTCCCTCCATTTTAACTATTTCCCTCCATTTCTCTATGTTTGAAACAAGTCAACATGTGTAATTGTGTATGTTGTCTATGGAAGAGAATGTATTCTGTTTCTTATGCTAAGTTTCTTCTCTTGTATAAGATGCAAATGAACAATTAATAACTAATGAATGCTTAATAGAAGTGGATGATCAAACCAGTTCCAGGGGTTTCAGTTTCATATTGATTCAACATACTAGAAGTGTTAGACTGGAAAGGTTCAGCATGATCAGAGAGAATTCATGGGAGTGCAGCAAGAACATGCAACTGTCATGCAATTCCTGGTGCTGCATAGAAATAAGGCGGTATAATATCCAATTTAGTCTCTTTATTATACCGAACCGAACCTTTTTGTCCCTCTACTATAAATTGAGCATTTTTTATCCCTATACTTTCACGATTAAGAAATTACTCCCCCCACATATCTTTTTGGTCCCTGTATATATACCTTTCAGGCCTTTTTGATCCCTATATATGTGCCTTTACGGACTAGATTTTTACAATCGTGAGAGTAGAAGAACTAAAAAAGCTCAATTTATAATGGAGGAACTAAAAGAGTCTATTTGGTATAATAGAGGAACTAAATTGGGTATTAGATCAAATAAGAAAGAAATCTTTGCTTCCTTGTACTCACATAACAAAATATTAACTAGAATATACAATTATTCACAGACAAGAAATGCTTTAAAAATAGGAAGATAATCACATTGGCAAACCATACCAGATCAGCAATTCTACACTCTCGGAAACATAAACTTAATATTTCGATGTATTTATAGATTAGTATTATAAACCATCAGATTCCAGCCATACCTCAAGCTTGTAAGATCGGCTTGCTTTCATTAAACAAAATGCTTCACATATGTACAGATGAGGATTGATTGGCTTCACCAAAATCCTCAAGAGCCTCCACCAGTAGAATCGGGTATCTGAGGGCTTGCTTGCCTAACTAGTTGTTCTCTCATTGCTTTGAAACCCCTAAGTTCTTCAAATGCATCTGCAGCAGTTCTTGATCTGATAAATCCTGAAGTTGTCATCCCTGCAACAGAGGCAGCACTGCTGGGATTTGCGGCAACAACTTCAGTATCACAACTATTTTGCTCAATGCTTGAGTTCCCAGTTTCATCTCTGATGACCTGTGAGGAGAGTGGCTCACAGATCTCTTGATGGAGCGGTGGGGCATTCTTTAGCATTCTTACAAGGGCACTAACTGCTGCATCCTGGGACTTTCTGACTGTTAATAACCCAGTGGATTCCAAATTCTCACTGGTCTGTCCTTGCTTGTCAAGAGGTTCGATCCTAGAACAAAAATCCAGTATTAGTTGATTAAAAACATGAACTGTGTGGACAGGAAAAAATGTAATGTGACTGTCGATAATTTTGTGATAAATTTCTTCTAAGAAAGCAAAAATCAGTAGATGCAAAGAGATTCACATATTTGCACCAGTGGGAAAATACTCGTTACTATGCATGATATGATAAACATGCAAGAGATGAAGATCATATTCAGAGATTAGTAAACATGTATGAGATCTGTGCCATTGCTGTAGACTCTTGGCCCTTGTTGCAAGGCCACTGGTTATTTAATTTCATGAGAAGGTCCCTGAACTGAAACTCCATTGCTGTAGTCTCATGGTGAAGAAAAAGAACAAGGTTGCTACTAAACTGATGCCATGTCGGAAAGGGTATCTAATTATGAACAACAATATCCAGATAATGCAGCCTAGGGACAATAAATTACATTTAGCCTCTTATCCTTGAACAGGACAACACCTCTGTCAACAAAAGCAAAACAATTGTTCAACCAATCCCTTTTCCCAACTACTAGAACATTCCAAAATTCAGTTCTCATTATGTTTCACACTCAAGTTAATAACTGGGAAATTATCACTCAGTATCTGAGTGAAATAAGTTAGGCTATACTTCCTCACATTGGAAATCACCTAAAGTTTTAGAAAATGTGCAACCACATGATCAAACATGGTCAGAAAAAAGATTAAAATGAAGAAAAGCATCTAAAATGGAGCTACTATAAACTTTATAAGATAAAAAGGGGCAGCCCGGTGCTACAAAGCTCCCGCTATACGCGGGGTCCGGCGAAAGGTCGGACCATTTAGGTCTATTGTATGCAGCCTTATCCTGCGTTTTTTTACAAGAAGCTGTTTCCACGACTTGAATTCATAACCTCCCGGTCACATGACGACAACTTTACCGTTTCGCCAAGGCTAAGCAGTTCTTAGAGTTCCAAAATTCAAAGCCCAGAAGAATCAACAACAATTAATGAGAATGAAATTTACCATAAATTTAACAGTGCTCTTAGGGTTTTCAATGCAAGTTCATCATGAGCTACTCTTTCATGAAAGTTATTTTCAACGGAAGAATTAAATGTATGATTCATTAGCATACTAGGCAACCAACACAACTTTTACGTTAAAAAGGGAAGATTAGCCTATTGCACATTGACACCATACGAGCAACATGCTTGGGAATGTGAATGCAAGATTTTAAGTTGCTTTTTCAAAAATAAAGGTAGACCACCCTTTACCTCTTCCATGAATTTGCAAGACTCAAGTTGGTTTTTAAAAACTAAATAGCACTTTGTCTAAATGATACTTGGGATTACAACAAGAGCAATCAACAATGAACAAGCAAAATAGTATAATACCTGTTGCATGAATCTCCTATATCCTCAACATCTACTGCAAATGGGCAAGCAAAATCAGAATCATCAAATTCATCCAAAAAAGACAACCTGCTGGAACTCCTTGAAAATGGGATCCTTGGTGAAGTGCATGATGACAACTTCAGACCAGGCAGGTTACCAGTTTCATCTTTACCAAAAGAAAGTGCCTGTAGCACACGAATCAGTAATTAAAACTGTTAACACTGAAAAGTTTGCTTTTGAATATGGATCACTTATCTTATTTGACAGCATATCTGACTAGTTTGACAATTCTACCAACTATTCCCACAATTAATAGCAATATTCAGTTTTACCTTTTGCAGTGTCATGCCAGTGTGAAAATCCCCAATCTTGGTCAGTTCCTTCCTTGCTTGTAGCTTACTTTCAGGAGATGACATATGTGATGTGGAGGAAGTGGAAATATGAGTTTTAACATCCGCCCGAGGAGCACTTCCCTGCTTTAAACCCTTAACCTTGGATGGAGATGGAGGAAGGCCCTGGTTAAGCAAACTATTCTTCCCAATCCTGGGTAGGGGAATATTAACCGGTGCACTCTCTGTGCGGAAAAGAGCATTTTGTGGATGATCACTGGAAACATGAGTTGGCGGGCAAGGGGAAGTCGAGGGTGAAAATGGTGGTGAAGGGCCTGAAGGCCAATATTCGTCAAAACTTGTATCCTTTCTATGCACCATTGATGCATTGTTTGGGACTGAACAAGCCGATGGAGAATTATCACACAGACGATTACGAGAAGGTATCCGGGAATTTGGATTGGCACGGAAGACACATGCATTGGAGTAGGTTGGTGAAGGTGACTGGGAAACTGAAGGTGTGGTTCCATGGTCTGTGCTCCAACTATGTCGTCTAGAAAATGAAGCATAGGCAGGCAAAGATGAAGGAAGAGAATGAAACCTCTTAAGGGGATCAATTGTTGGACTGCCAACATAATCGGGGATAAACTGTGTTGACAAAGGTGTAGAAGTTTCTGAGCTCACATCATCCAATTTCATAAGGTAGGACACCGATAGACTCAGTCTCCCGCCAGGAGTATCAACAGGAGTGAAACCAAATTGATTCATCTCTGCATCTTCTTCCCGAGTAAAGGGCACAGCAAATGATGAGATTCTATGAGAAAGACTTAATGGGTGAATTTGACCCGAAGAATTGAGATCTCGGAAAACTTTGTATGATGGCAAAAGCCTGACCATGGTGTACAAAGAACGAAGCATTATGATGGATTTCTTATATGTCTTCTTGTACATAGCCGACATTTCAGAAGATTGACAGTTGGCACTACTACCTTTCTTAGCACCTGAACATGATTCTTTTGTTGCATTGCCACTGTTGCGGTTCTCATACTGAATAATCCATCTCTCCACTATCTTCTCACTCTTGCTATCCTGCACAAATTCATCTTGGCCTGAAGTCCAATTTGAAAACTGATCTCTAGCAGAGTTCGGAGAATGAAGCACATCATGATGATGTGAGGGCCTGCGGGTGAGGATCACATCAATGACCACTGGCTCAAGATTACTCTGCCTCCATAGGTCAAAGTTCTCAAGTGCAGCAGGGCAGTCTCCAAGGGCCAAATTGAACCATTTGTCCCGCGGACGAACACTTGAAGATGAAGAGGATGATGATGGTGATGGTGATGAAATAAACTGCTCTCCGCTATAGTTGCGAGAAGAGACATATGGAGACCTAGTTTCAAGAATTATGTGCACGCTCTTTGTAAAGAATTCAGTGATAACTTGCTCAATGATGGCCGGTTCTGAAAACAAATTGCATGAGGACGACCCCATCGCCAACACTAAAACTTAGCTAAATTTGGGGTCTAAAAACCAATCAGTTCAAATCCAAGCCCTTTGAACGATGAAGTATAGAGCCACCGGATCTCCAGCAAAACCCAAACTACAAGTTCACTGCTTTCAAGCTTCAACAAGCAATTCCCTCGAGTTTACTGCTGAAATTTCTAGGGTTTCTACCTAAACTAATCAACTAGTTCCACAGCACAACAAACAACCATTCCTACATAAAAAAGCTAAACTGAAGCACTACTACAGATTAAACCCCAAAAGATCTTTAAAAGAAGGGGGAAATCAAGCAGCAAACAATAATCCGATCTTCAGATGAAAAACACGAACACATGTACCAAAATTTAAGCAAAAAAGCTCGAAATAACAAACGGATTGAGATGGTACCGCAGAGATAGGAACTCCAGAACAAAGCACTGACATATCCCGCAAAAATGAAGGGAAAAACACCTGCCTTTCAGATTTTCTTTCAATCTAGGGATTGGAATCCGTTTGATTTAAAGGGGGATTTCATCTCTCTCTCTCTCTTTTCAAACTTCAGGAGCTCTCGATGGGCTTTTACGGCTTTCTCCTTGCGGGGAAGCAGCCCGGCTTCTCTAAATGACGGATATGCCCCCGTTCTTTTAGAATAATTACGATTATATCCTCAATCATATACTGGGCTTTTTTAAGGCCCAAAACTCATGATGGGCCATAAAGCCAAATACAAACATTGGGCTTAAATCATTAAAGAAGTAAATTTTTTATTTAAATATATATAATATTATATAGTTATCAATTTTGAATATCATGCATTTTAGATTAACCCAAAAGATTGATTGCTTCACAAAGTGGTTGATGTGATCATTGATGAGAAGCCATTGATAAAAAAGAGATTTAAGACAATCTATGTCAGCTAATTTGGATAATGTTTGGTGATTGTGATTGAATATGATTGGTATAAATAGTGATTAATGAATGCAAAAATAAATAAATGCTTAGGTGGTGACTGGTGAGTAGGTAGGGGTTATCTTGGTACATATTGGTAATTTTACTTTGGGAGATATTTATTTTGCATCTCATTTAGACAAATCATTGACTGTTGATTCAGATGTTAGTCAATTTGATTTGAATATAATAAAATATTTTCAAAAATATTTAGCACCATGAAAGTTTTTTTTAATAAGGTTAATAAACCTAGTTAGATTAAAAGATTAAGATAAATGTTATATTACATGTATCATGAAGGTTGTAGTAGGGTTAGTATATATGTAAAGCATTACAAACTGAGCTATCCATTATATACCATGGTCATACATCCCTGCGTGAATTGTCGCTGCTAGGGCTCTCTACTTCCCTTATGAAAGCTAAGCTCCTCTTCACCATGTTCTCCATGGCCTCCAGTCTGGCTCTTTAAGGGTTTGTTAATTGCATTAAACCTAGATAAAGTGAGAGAGAGAATCAATATCACAAACTAGTTTTAGTAAAACATGTTTAGGATTAAAAACATTTTGATTTTGTTCCAACCACAGGTTTTAGAGGATGGCCGTAGTAACCATGTCTCAGCCCAAGCGAAAGTTTGGGTTAGTATAGTTATTGGTCCATAGATCCTGGTACGACCGTGGGAGCTCTGAGTGTTGCAGTAAGTTACAAAAATGGCCTCAAACAACTCATGTGTAGCAGCAGTGGAAGAAAAGTTGCGACTGTCTCAAGATCCCTATCACAGAGAAAGTGGTGAACCGAGTTCCTGCAAACCCCCACTTTGCGAAGTTATCCAGTGTTAGGATCTTATTGTCTGCCGCCAGCCAAACGAACAAATTAACCTTAAGGGGGGCATGGCTTTTTCCAAAAGGCAATCATGATAGTACTTTTAATCCCATTGTCCATCAGAAAGTGGTACAAAGAATTCACATTGCGAGGGTCCAAGTCTCCAAGCTCTTTGATCCTTTTTGTTTCTATCAGGGTCTCAGTCAGCAGGCCCTTTGGTCCCTTAGCACCATGAAAGTTAATCATAAATATTGGTTATTTATCCTTGAAAAAGAATAGTCTTTTTTTATGTACTCAAACTTGTTTAGTTGGTATCACCTGACTTACACAGTTGATCCAGTCATATAGGACAAAGATTAGGGAAGTCAAATTTGAAGGATCTTGGCTAACTTACCAAAACATAAAGTCAAGTTGATTCCTATTTGGATCTAATTTGAGATTTTCCTCGGTATGTATTGGGAAGGAATTTGAATGTAATAATATTAATTCATACCGAAGAACAAAGGTTTCATGTAGTAATTTTGATTGAAAAATCTGATCACCTGTGGTTGTGTTAACTGCAAAGGAGATGATGCTTACTTTGAAACAAGAAGAGAAATTATGAAACTAAAACATCACAAACTTTTCAGAATGAGATTGAGGATTAGGTTTAAATTCTCAAGCAACAGGAACAAACATATACCACAAGAAATGTTCAGAAATCCAAATCAATGTTCAAATCTAATGGTTACTTGTTCATCTTTGCAACCAAAAGAAATGATGCACATTATTCTCCAAATGTTGTTCTGAAGTTTTTTCTTTGTGTAAAATTATTCACACTTGTTATATGTTATAAATTAGAAAAATAATAACTACAGAAAAGCCTTCTTGCTAACAAAAAGAAAAAAAAGAAAAAGTTTTCCCACTGTTGAGCAATGCTATCAAATCATCAAAAGCTTTCTTTTTTTAAATGTTAACATCCTACCTGGAATAGGTATTAGATTAAAAAGCAACAATGCTAAAACTTCAGCATCAAGTATCTAAAGCAATCAAAATATAACCCAACACTCCATCAGATATAATTATTTGTGGTGACCAACCTAACTATTCATCTTTATCGATGTTCACAATCTCTTTCTCTTGTGCATCTTGAACTAACATTGCTTTAACATGCAGTATCAGATAAAGTTTTCAGAATCTCACCAAGTTGCAAACTTAACAGACTTGTTTTCTGCAAGCCATTTGATCTGCAATCTTGTCAAGTAGCTTATAGACTAATTAATTACAACACTCTAAAAAGTTTTCCCTATCTCACCAAGTTGCTAACTTAACAACCTTTTTTTTTCTGCATGCCATTTCTGCAATTTCTCCAAGTTGCTTATAGTCTAATTAATTACAATACTCTAAAAAACTTTTCCTTATCTCACCAAGTTGAAAACTTAGCAACCTTAATTTTTGCTAGCCATTTCTGCAGTTAATTACAATACTCTAAAAAAAATTCGGTATCTCACCAAGTTGCATACTTAACAACCCTTTTTTTCTGCAAGCCATTTCTGCAATTTCGCCAAGTTGCTTATAGTCTAATTAATTACAATACTCTAAAAAAGTTTTTGGTATCTCACCCAGTTGCAAACTTAACAACTTCAATTTCTGCTTGCCATTTCTGCAGTGTCACCAATTTGCTTATTGTTTAGCTAATTACAATACTCTAAAAAGATTTTGGTATCTCACAAGTTGCAAACTTAGCAACCTTTTCTTTCTGCAAACCATTTCTGTAATTTCGCCAAGTTGCTTATAGTCTAATTAATTACAATACTCTTTAAAGTTTTCGGTATCTCACCCAGTTGCAAACTTAACCTTAATTTCTGCTAGCCATCTCTGCAGTTTCACCAACTTGCTTATAGTTCAGCTAAATACAATACTCTAAAGTTTTCAGAACCTCACCAAGTTGCAAACTTAACAACCTTTTTTTTCTGCAAGCCATTGCCAATAGTTGCTTATAGTCTAATTAATTACAACACTCATTAAAGTTTTCGGTAACTCACCCAGTTGCAAACTTGACAACCTTAATTTCTGCTAGCCATTTCTGCAGTTTCACCAAGTTGTTTATTGTTCAGTTAATTACAATACTCTAACAAGCTCAGTGTTTCCTTCACTAACTAAAGCGAATTCTGAAGGTCCAGGTCATCCTTTTTCACAACTTGATGAAGGTTAAAGCTAAGCTGGATTCATGATGGAGTTAGGAGTGCTGAAAAGGCTTGATTCAATTGGTTTACTGAACACCAGCTATGCCAAGTAGCCAGTATGATTAACAACTAGTAGCCAAGACAGTGTACACCAGCAAGCTGCTTTAGATTATATTTATACATCAAAGTGGAGAGTATCTGACAGATTAGTATTGTTAAAGTATATATAAGATCTCTGATTAAACACTTGACAGGACAGCTTCATGAAGATCTTCAGAATATTTTGCTGGTACGGCACCCATGCAAAGGAAATGAGAAAAGCTAAAGAACATGTATTGTAAGGGGGAACAAAAGCTACAAACTAGATAACCAAAAGCTAGAACAAAATATCTACCAAAATCTAACATCCATGAGTATAACCAAAAGCTAACATGGCATGTGCTATTTTAGTCTGGGAATGTTTTGAAATAGAGCAGTGCTACAGATATCGAAAAGATTTCACAAATAGGTGTCATGAATCAATCGTGATCGTTCAGTCTTCTTCAGGATCATTAATATACCCATCTCGAGAAAGGTTGAATAAGGTTGAATGGCCATGATTCATAATACGTATGATTCCTCTTTAAAATACAAGAGAGAGGCAGAAGTGTGTATGGGGTTAAGGAGAGGGATAAGGTATTGTGGGAGAGGGATGGAGACGTGGAAGGAGGTGATGGGTGGTATGTGGCTCACACGTAGATGAGTTTAACTTTTGAGTGGGATGAGTGGAGTATTGTATGGGAGTGAGAGTGAGAGCATTTGACTCGGAGACTCAGGTGAGTGAGTTGGTGGAGGCTAGACTGTCTCTGATGGGGAACACATTCCATTGTCTTGGAGATTAAGATTAGAGAATATAAATTAAAAATATATGTTTTTCTTTTGAAATAAACAAAATACAGTTGTGACTTGGATATAAAAATTATTAGTTATATAATATTAAGGATTGATCTACACTTTATCTAGGTGTGTTTAGGGATGGCAACGGGTCGGGGCTGGGGCGGGTAGGGGGCGGGTTTTGCCTACCCCGCCCCCGCCCCCGCCCCCGCTCCCGTACCCGACCCGCCCCCGATACCCTTCGGGTTTTTAAAAATCCGCCCCATACCCGAACCCGACGGGGAATCGGGTACCCGCGGGTATCCCCGCCCCCGTCCGGCTCTAGGTCCGGCCCACAGAAAAACATTTATCAAAATTAATTTTACAAAACCATGACCAGTAGAATCTTTTTACAAAACATCCATAACATTAACAATAGAAATTTAATGGAGGTATTTTTGTAATTTTATATTTTAGGTCGGGTTCGGATCGGGTTCGGGTCAGGTATCAAGTTTCCCATACCCGCCCCGCACCCGCTTTATATTATTCGGGTTTTACCCGAACCCGACCCAAAACCCGGTCAAACTGGGTTTTCCCCGTCAAACTCGGGTCGGGCCGGGTCGGATTTGGGTATAATTGCCATCCCTAGGTGTGTTTATTTCATCGAAAACACCGGAAAAAAAAAATGGGATGAAGTCTTATTTCCCCAAAATGGTTAGAAGTCGGGGGAAAATTATACCCCACTTCAATGATTAAGTCAAAATGATTGAAGTATATATCAAAGTCGGGGAAGTACTTCTCCATTTTTCAAAACAAATGAACAACTGAAGTGGGGGGAAACTCAACCAACTTACTTTTAGTAAAATAAACGCCACCACTAGGTCATGGTGTGTAATAATATCTTTTTAATATTTTTGGGATAAAATTGGATGAGTCCTTTTTAATCTCTCTATCTGTAGTTTTGAAAGGAATGCGGTAGCGAATCTTTTTTTAATAAAAAAGTTGTTGCCGATTTGTAGTTTTTGATATTTAAATGTAGGGCTCAACTAACATCCGATATTTACTTACTAAATAAAGAAATGTAAACTTATATTTAATATAGCTTTTTTTCATATATATCCCTAAAAAATGTTAATATTGTAAATATATCTTTGGAAAAATCATAATTACAATATACCCCAAGTTTCTAGTTTTGTTGTATATATACCCCTAGATTAACATAATGTGTTTAGCTTAATGTTAACATACTATAGATATGTGAAAAGACCGTTATACATTTTACACATATATCTTTAAAAATTCATTTTACTATAAATTTATAAATATGTCGACAAAAAATATGAAATTTAAAATAATTAAAATATATTTTAGAGGTATAAGAGGTATTTCCTTGGTTCATGGTTTACATCATAATTAAGTTTTTTGGGTTAACAACCGATCACAAATTTCAACAACATAGGTATATAAGCAATCTAATAAAATTTTTTGAGGTATACCTGTAAATAGATATATATACATAATTGAGATAGTTTTGAAAGGTACACATACAATTTTATCTTTAATATAATATACCCAAGTGGTCATATCTTTTTCCGGACCTCGCGCATAGCAGGAGTTTTATAGCACCAGACTATCCTTTTTATTTACACACAAAATTATATATATATATATATATATATATATATATGAGGGATGATATCTTGCAGTACGTAGGACATCGTTTCATTTTCCTGGCCGCCCATTTGGCCCCCTGGAGTATTTTTTTTTTTTATGGATGGGAAGATCTGCTAAAAATAAGCTACCCTGTCAATTTTCATACAATTTGGTAACCGTTTGGTCCTCCCACTTAACGGTTGAAATTCTGGATCGTTCAGATTCCTACAAGTTTTGATCCGTTAAGATGAAGACCCTATAAGTTTCCAAATTGTATGAAAATTGACAGGCTAACTTATTTTTCGATGATCTTTCCATCCGTACGGTTGAAAATTGTTCAAACATGCTCCAAGGGCCAGAATTAACCGGCGACCGGAAATTTATAATTTCCGGCCGGCCGGACAGAATCAAAGCTGTATATATATATATATACTTTGGCAAAAGGAATTACATACAATTTAACTTAAATTAGTTGCCCCTATTATTAACATATCTTAATACTTATCACTTACAAGTTACAAGTAAAAAACTCACAAAAAATGATGAACAAAATATATATTTAATTTATAAATTGATCCAACAATTCAAATTGTTAATCTCGAGATCTGCGCCACCTAAGAACCAGAACATATCTGTATCAACGGATAAGAAAGATCATTGACGATCAAGAAGTTTTAGTGATTTGGAAAGAATGATTGGTTATATGGATAACGCTTCATACTAAACTCCACCTTGTTTCACAAGATCGACTCTTTCTCCAGAGATCAAATCTCCAAGAATCACACCTCGTTAGAAGAGGGATCTACAGAGAGATGAGAACCATGCACTCGTTCCTGGATAGCTTTTGACGCTCAAATCAAAGAAGTTCCTAATGAAGGGTAAAAAAATGAGGAGAGTGGGGGAGAACGAGAGAAAATGGAGAAGATTCCAAGTGATAAAAGTGATGCTTAAGTAGGCAATCAATGAAGTCAAAGTAGCATGGCGCTAGTCTGGAGGCAGTTAGTCAGTACCTTTCAGGTTCTCTGGAGAGTCAATCTCCACTGTCAGATGATCAGACTATTAAGTTAAGTCTTTATCTGACGCTCTTATGATCATGCCATGTATACCTTGGTAGTTTTAACATAACACAAATATTAAAAATTAATCCGACTTGTAAACAAACACCTCCAACCAAACATTTGAATTTTATTTATATTTTTAGACGAAATGAAATGAGAACCAAGCCCAAGAACGTTCCAGAAATCAAACTCTGGTAAGTGGCCGCACAACACAATTGGGTCCTACTCCTCTTCTTATCTGACCCAACTCACCTGATCCAACCGACCCGCACGTTCTAACCCAATAAGCCCAATCGTGTAAATGTCGGCAGTCAGCCCACAAGTCACGTGAGACCAACGTGGTGGCCCATCCAATCCCCACTAAGCCCTCCACGTCATCCCCAAGCTCTTCTCTCCCCAATCACCTCTCGACACATCATCAACCCTCTCCCAGCCGTATCCACGTGGCTTTCTGCGCCGCGTTGAAAATGGCGTGGGCCCCAACAACGACTATTCCCGAACTGGGCCCCACTGGGCCCCAGCCCGAAAAGGATTAGCCTTGTAGTGGATGCCTCCTACCTCTCTCATATAATTGAGGATTATTAATGAAAAAGCTTGTTTAGTGCGTCTAAGAATACTAATCAAACCCTAGATTTCAAATCTATTCTAGTTTTCTTATCCAATCCCGTGCATTCCAGACACTCTTCTACCTCTGTAATTAGATTTCTTTTTTCAATTTTGGATTTATTAATCATAATTAATCAAACTAATCCACATAACCACTTCCGTGTATTGCTCTTTGTTGTATAAGCAAGCACAAGCACTGCAGTGCAGACACAGTTTAAACTCAATTAATATCAACCAACTGACAATAAAACCAATCTGAAAAGGCCAAGCTTGCTTTCTCTCAAGCTCTCTCTTTATATATGTATATATATATATATATATATATAGACCCTTTCAAACCATCATCCAAGAATTCTCCATTCTGAAAAATTTAACTCACTGATGGCTTCTCTAGAGCTCTTGCAAACGCTTGCAATCCATGTGTATCCACGGAGACTCTTGCTACACACTCCTCTTTATAAACCTTCTTCTCCACCACCTGAGTCACTGGCCTCAGCTCCAGCAGGGAGGAAAGATGGGGGGGAGCCGGGGAGTAGCTTCGACGCCAATGTTGTGATGATCCTGGCCGTGCTGCTCTGCGCGTTGATATGCGCGCTGGGACTGAACACCATCGTGCGGTGGGTGCTCCAGTGCACGAACCGAGTGGGACTCGGATCGGACGAGTCGGAGCGAGTGGCGAGGCTGGCGCAGTCCGGGCTGAGGAGAAAGGTGATCAGGGCTTTGCCAGTGTACGTGTTCTCAGAAGAGTTAAAGATCTCAGAGTGTGCTATATGTCTCTCGGACTTCATGCCTGGAGAGAGAGTAAGAGTGCTGCCAAAATGCAAGCATGGGTTTCACGTTAAGTGTATTGATCGTTGGCTCATGGGGCGGTCGTCTTGCCCGACGTGCAGGCAGTGTTTGTTCCACACGCGCCAGAAGGCTTCCGGCTGCGCCGTGGCCGAAACCGGCCAGGAAACCCAGCCGTCTCACTCTATCATTGTACCATTAGAACCTGAAGGGTTGGTAAATTCTTATAGATGATTTGTGATCTATTCTGTGTTTTGTTTTTCTGTTTGTAAATGCTAAGTTTTAGTTGGAAAAGAAGAGGAACAAAAAACAATCTGGTTCTTGGATTTGTTTTTGGTTGAATATGGTTGAAGATTACAAGGACCCACTGAGGTGGGAATAGAGATGAGAAAGTCTGGGGATTTTTTTTCCTTTTTTTCTGGCCAATAGAGATGGAAATGAATGGGAATCTGAGGGTGAGACCAACTTAACTGATTCTCGTTTATCAGGGCAAGGGGGAGGATCTTAGATAGGTGAATGAATGAAATGATGTAAAGAACAAGGGCCTTCATAGAGTGGGGACACTAGAACCACCAACCAACCTGGATAGACATGAGTTGAAGGGTGACACCGAGCTCCGTGCTGGAACGATGGCGAAGGAAAAGGAAGTGGCTGGAAGCCCACCACTATGTGAAGCTTAGATAGGGTTATCTCATAATTCATATATTCTTATATATAAGGTTGTTAGTTGTTCTTGTTGTCATGGCCTACATGATATGCCACATTGAACCAGTCCCCATTAAGCAGGGGAGAAGCTTCATGGAACCTTCTTTGTGATTTCCCAGGTGGTGCTCATATCAAATAAATAGAACATATTAACCATTCGAATTAATTTAAGATGTGGTGTTGGAAATCCTAAGAGAGAAAAAAAAAAAATGAGAGCCCTATTTGGTAAGTTGTAACAAATATCACACACAGAAAACCAGAAATTCTCATAACACAATACCATTTTACAGAAACATGGATACTGAAGGGTTATCCAGGTATTATCTGCCAAACTTTCCCATGCAGAACAGATTTTAAGTTTTCATCGAAAAAAATCACACTATGAAAGTCGAAGACATGAATGCATTTGTCAATAATAGTGTATAACAGCTCTTTGATAGGTCTACCTGTGAGGAAAGAAAACAATAGCTGGTTCATATCAAACAAGCAAAATTGTTTTGGCAAGGAACAATTAATAGCTCCAAGAATCTCGAAATTCGACAGAGCTTATTTATTCAAGATTGATGAATACAGAGAACAGCAAGGAAACATCAGTCGCCAAGGCAACGCACTGTATCATTTCAGTTTCTCAAAAAGCTTTGGAGCAACCTGCATTCCAAACAATAGATGTTCTATGTAAGAAAGGCGCTAACATCATATCATTATGTATATAATGGTTCCTTAAGAGTACCATTCATATCAAATATTAAGACAGTAAACTAGATAAGAAGCTAGAGAATAGTTTACTCACACATTTGTCAATGCATGACCAATAATCGAAGTACTGTCCTGTACAGTGCTTGTGCCCGGTTTCATCATCTTGAACTCTCTTGATGCATGCCTGCATATTATAAATTTGATTGAAGTATTATGATATAGAGGTAAAAGCTTAGGAAATAACACAAAGAAAAAGACCAACTACTACAAATAAAGGGGGCTAGATTTAAATATAAATTTGGAAACAGGAAAAGAGCAAATAATGGTGCAAATCAAATCAATGTGGTTCAATAAAAAAGGAGATTCCTTCACTCAAATATCTCACATGCTGAGTTACTTGAAAAAGAAAAAAAAATATCAAGAGCTTATAACTGAAATCAATAAATCACATATCTTAACCAACTATAAAATAAAAGACATAACAAAAGAATGACAATATGCCTGAATCACAAAAGCATCTGCATCATCAACTTCTTTGCTAGCATGAGAGAACAAACCAAATTCTACTGCACATCCAACAATATGACAGGAACAGATTCCAGCAACTTATATATTCTTCACTGCAGGATGAATGGTAGGAACCTAAAGAGCCCATATCAGCCTTACATAAAAATGAATTGAGGCGGCAACTCACCATCATGCACAAGGTAAAAGTGAAACAATTTGTTATTACAGGGCACGACCTTTACCCAACAAAAAGCTATGCTTAGGTAAGGTGAGCATTTAAAAGATGAAGATGACTAAGGTTTGCAAATGCTGTTAAAAAATTTCCTGACAACAATTTAGAGACATCTTTTTGGGAAAGGCTATTAGTCTAAGTTCACATGTCAACATATTTTAATTAATATTTCATACGAGCACGATAAATGAAACATTCAGTGCAATAATATGTACATTCATCACAAGATTTATACAATCATTTCATGCACATAGAAAATAGTTTTGACGTACTGTTATCTCCCTAAGTCCCAAGAAACACAGTAGACATTCTACCAGTGACAAAGACAGGTATATCAATTCATCTTTGGATATTACAAAGTTGGCATAACAAAACATTTTCAAATACGATTGAACTTCGCGAAGAAAGAAGCAAAAAGAAGAGTTCACGACAATAGTGGGATATTAGTGAACAAATGCTTTTGATGAAGGCATACCTGATACTCAAACAACGCTTTAACACATTTTGGCTTGCATCGGTCCTCTAAATATTTCTTTGGGTCAACAGGTTCATCATCTGCCCTGGATGTAGGAAGAAACACAAATTTCCCATTCATTGAAATACAATTTATTCACACAGATACATCCTGAATCAGATTTTAAGCTTGATCTTTTGCACCCTGCATTCCTTGGATCAATGTATGCCTACTGATGTGAGAATAATTCCTTATGCCACTGATTTAATCTCCTGATTCCAGCTCTTTAATGTAATCCCCCAAATATGATAAACCTTAACCAATACATATATACTTTTTTTTATTAATGAAAACTTCATCATCAGTTCAGAGTTTTGTCCAGCTATGAGAAAGTCAGTAATTGCCATGCTTGACAGAAGTCAAGAAAATTACAAGTACTGAATTAGTAAATAATATGTCCTGCTGTGCTAAAATATAACTGAGATTAAACTTTTGTTATCAGCTATAACCTTCCTAAGAAAGGCACAATCCTGCTTGCATTCTAACATACTGATGAGCAATGGTAATCAACCTAATTGAAGTCCTCTTGTTTATCCCTAATTAAGTCCATAAAACAATTATCTACGTGAAATTATCGAATTGGAACTAGATGAAAATTTTGATTTTTGAAAGCATTCAAATCCCAGTAATAGTTTTACCTTTTTAACGGATTTTCTTATTTAGAAAAAAAAAAGCAAAAATGGATATCTAAAGAGTACTCACATCGAGAGGAGATCGGAGCCGGCTGACGACTTCTCCTGAAATGATCGATAGAATGGGGATCAGAATTAGCAAATAGAGATTTGAGATCAATTGGAAACCCTAGCTCGATCCGCATGATTCTCAAGTTCATGAATCGCCTTAAACCCTGGGAAGGAACAGCTAGGGTTTGCGGAATGCTTACCTTTGATTTCTCGGACGGCGTTGGCAGGGGAGGGATCGAAGGAATCCTCTAGAGCCAATACTGGCGGCGAGAAGTATAATGGGGGATCGAATCGAGAGCTCTTTCGCCGACGATCGTGCAATCTGAACCGTCCATCACTGAAAGCTCTACATAATTTTCTCATTTTAATTTTCTTTTAGTTTTCCTTTTTCCATTAACCTTTAAGTTTTAACTGATAAAAAAAAAACACAGGAATTTTTTTTCTTCTTCTATGCCTGATACTTTTAAACGGCACATATTTTATAAAATTTCTATTTTGCATATTTTATTAATTTTTTTTTCATAATAGATACACATCAACTAGTAAAAGGGGTGGATGTTTGCGAAAGTTTAAGAAATCACATGTGATAGATGACTCCTGGAATGAATGTCATCGTGCTCACATAATTAATGCCTTCTCTAGAGATTAGAGATTGGACCTTTAAATATCACGCTTCGTGTGAGAGATGGATTTGAATAGATAGAAGGAGGCGCTCATGCCCCGGATAACCTTTGATGCTCAAGTCAGGAACTCCAATTGAAAAGAGAGGATACAAAATAACAGAGAGGATTTTCAATGAGAGTGATGTATAAGTTGGCAATCAGTCTTAGTGGAAATCCATGTAGGTAGTGTTTGGTTAGCTGTGTGTAACTCCTCACACAGGGATGGGTAAGTCCCCATACAAAATTTTTGTTTGGGCTTATTTTTGGATATGAAGTGCCATACAAAAATTGTGTACTGGCACTATACAAGTACTTGGATGAGTTACACCCACTCCCCATCCAAGCTTTTTAGAAAATGTGAAAAGTGGCACACCTTTTCATATAACTTTTTTTTAAGATCATCATTTGTTTAATATATATATAATATATTAAATTAAAATATCTTAATTTTGAATATTGTTAAATTAAAATAAATAAATAAATAAAATTTAAGTATTGTATATCAACTCTCACTTATGTTAAATTAAGTTTGAATAATTTTTTAAATAAATAATATTTCAGGTTTTTCTATTTTCCTAACAAATGAGTTGATATATATTTATACTCAAATTTTATTTATTTATTTGTTTTTTTTAAAAGAATTGTATATCCTCATATATGTTAAATTAAAAAAATTATATTTGGTTTTATTTGAAAATAATATTATATATTAAATTAAAATATATTATTAAATTAATATAAATATTTTAAATTTAAATACAACATTTACATCAATTAATTTTTTTTAAAAGATTTAAAATTATCTATTCATTAGTTTTTATTAAAAATTTAAATATCTTTAATTTTCTAACAAGGTAATTTCACCACTACAATAAAGCGCAACTATATCCCCTATTAAATCCATCTTTTATTACTTACTCAAACACAAAAAAGTGTACTTCCACTTACATCCATTATTTTTAAATAACCAACCAAACATACAAGTGTAAGCCCCATCAGAATCCTCATGTAACTCTCCATCCATGGGTGAAGAGTTACAAACAACCAAACGCTACCGTAGTGTACGTGGTTAGATAAGATGTTAATTACCCTTATATAGTCTTAAGACATTTGGGCAGCTGTGAGACAATTGGCTGCCATATTAGAAATAGCAGTACGCCAGCTTGGAGGCAGTTTGTTGCCAACTAGGGGCCTTCAAGAGAGTTATTCTTCATTACCGGATGACCAAATGGTTATGCTGACAGTTGGTCCTCCGGGTGTTTGAGATCATACCATGTGTCTTTTATATTTTCTCCTCGCAACAATATATACAATTTGAAAAATTTTAGGGCTTGCTTGGTATGGGCGTTTTCCGCATTTTCCACGTTTTCTGTGTTTTCCATTTTCTGAAAAACGCGGAAAACACAGAAAACGCGTTTGGTTGCACTCTTTTCTGGAAAAGGTGGAAAACAAATAGGGTCTGGAAAACGGAAAACGGAAAATGAAAAAAAAAAATCGTTTTCTAGGTTTGGAAAACGATTGGAAAAAGTAGTGGCATTGTTGTAAATAAACCCAACTCCAAAATTAATTATAAAAATATATAAAATATCATGTTTATCATTTTTTTATTTTTAAAATATATTTTCTTTAACTTTTGTTATTGTAAACATATATAAATATCATGTTTTTTATTTTTTTTATATTTTGAACTTTATAAAAATATCATGTTTGCCATTTTTTTATTTTTTAAAATATATTTTGAACTTTTATTATTATATAAATATATAAAAATATCATATTTGTTATTTTTATATTTTAAACTTTATAAAAATATTATGTTTATCAATTTTTTTTATTTTTTAAAATATATTTTCTTAAACTTTATTTATTATATATAAAATATATAAAAATATTATGTTTGTTATTTTATATTTTAAATTTTATAAAAATATCATGTTTGTCATTATTTTATATTTTAAAGTTTATAAAAATATCATGTTTATCATTTGTTATTTTTTATATTTTGAACTTTTGTTATTACACTTATTATGTTGAATTTATAATTCTATTTTATATTTATTATATTATTTTATAATAGTTAAAAAAAATTTGTTTATACATATTTGATAAAATCACCAGAAAACATACTACAGAGTTTTCTATATTTGGTTTTCTATTAAACCAAACAACATTTTCATTTTCTGTTTCTGAAAACAGTTTCCAACCAAACAACTTTTCCATTTTCCAATTTCTGTGTTTTTCATTTTCCATGTTTTCCATTTTCTGCGTTTGCCGCCTTTTCATAAAACAGAAAACGGAAAACAAACCAAACACCACCTTAGATTTTTACAGCTACTGTAATACCCGGATTTTTTTTGAATTAATGGAATAAATCAAAATGAATATGATAAAATTTTGGGGGTTAAATCAAAAAAGAAAAAAAAAAAGAAAAAAAAAAGAAGAAAGAGAAAAGAAATAAAAAAATATATATTAAATGTGATGCTTCATGGAACCTTCTCGATTTTGGAAAAAAAAGAAATAAAATAAAATAAACAAAATAATGGATAAAAATGGGGATGTTTCAAGGAGCCTTCTGTGGCTATTAAAATACTAATTTTTTTATTATATATACACCAAGCTCGCCAGCCCATGCTCACGGATGAGAGAATGAAAAATTTGAGAAAGAAAGAGGAAAGAGAAAGGGAGGAAGAAGAGAGGAGAAGAAGGAATAGAAAGAGAGTGAGAAAGTGAGGGAGAGGAAATAGAAGAGAGGAAGAGAGAGAGAAAGGAGGGGAAAAGAGAGGGAGGAGGAAAGATGGCAGGTGGAGAGAGAAAAAGAAAGAAAGGAAACCGTCAGGAGGGGAGAAAAGAAGAGAAAAAAAAAGAGAGGAAAGAATAGAAAGAAAAAAGGAAAAAGGAAAAAGGAAAAGAAGGAAAGAAGGAAAGAAGGAAAGAGAGAGAGAGAGAAAGAAGAAAGAGAAGGAGAGAGAGAAAGAAGAAGTTTAGTAAATTTTGTATATTTTTATTTTATTGATCATTTAGAGGAAATTCTGCCCGTTTAACGACAACACCTACAGTAGTTGGAAAAATCTAACTAAAATGAAGGGATTATCAGGTGAGTTACCGGTAATGAACTCCGGTATTTTTTTGAAGTTAATTGGCGAATGATTTATTGATGTTTTTTTTGTGAACTTTATTAAAGGCTTCATTTTTGATTTTCTTTTAAAAAAAAGAAAAAAAGGAAATGAGCGTATGTCCCCGGGAAGGGGTAATGAACGATTGTTAATATTATGCGGTAAAATTTATGTGTTTCATGTAATTGTTTTAAATTATTTATGTCTTTTTATGTTTAAACGCTTCATTTATGATTTTTATGAAATACACAACTATGTTATGTCTCAGAAAGAGAATTACGATATGTCCCCGGAAAGGGGGAAATGAACGAATGTTATGTTGACGGGTGGTAATTATACACAACGTCATTTGGGTAATGATGTCAAGGCGGTTAGCCTGACAAAGAAAGTCCGCCTTGACAAAGAAAGTATGATGTCATGGCGGTTAGCCTGACAAAGAAAGTATGATGTCATGGCGGTTAGCCTGGCAAAAGAAAGTATGGAGTCATGGCGGTTAGCCCTGACCATTAATGTTATGTGGTAAAGTTTATGTTTGCAGAAATGTTATCTGATAAAATTTACATTTGACTAAATGCTAAGTGGTACAGTTATGTTTGCATACATGTTAAGTGGGCAAAGTTTGTTTCGATAAATGCTAAGTGATAAGATTTATGTTTGACTAAATATTGAATAAATGGTAAAGTTTATGTTTGGAACAAATGTTGAGTGGTAAAGTTTATGTTTGAATGGATTTATACAAATGGTACGTAATAGCGTTTATGATAAGTGATAACAGTTATGTTTGAATGATTTATCAATGAATTATGAAAAGTGGTATTTTTGATATGTACACGTATTTGCTCCCAGTAGAGCAACGTTTTATGTTTCGTATATTCATCGATCATACATGTCACGTGTGGTGAAACATGCCTATATCAGGGCTTAGGTCCGTGGGACCACCATATTTATTGTATGCAGCCGGGGAGGCTGATTATGTGAATAGTACTGTACGGACTATGTACGATTGATATATTTGTGATTTACACAAGTTTGTAACATGATTATGTTAAGATTTATGCAAGTATTGGTATGAATTATGTTTGACAAATATGGTACACAAGTATGGATCTGGAGATTGACGTGGCTGTTAAGTGTATAGCTGACTCTGAGTAGGTGTGGACTGTAAAATTGATGAGAAAACTATTGTATTTTAAATTTTAAGTATGGAAGTGTACCTAACCTCCAAACATCTAAACTAAAAGATCCTGTGGTATGTGTAATTTTATCATCAATATTATATGACTTTAATAAAAGTCAATTATATGAGCTATGAAAACCCGGGATGTTACAGCTACACCTATAGTTAACCATGAGTTAATTTAAACTTATATATAACAGAAATTTTATTCTCTAAGCCCTTGTTTGGTTCAAGGGAGGAATTTGGAGGGGAGGGGTGAGGGCGAGTTTGGAAGGGAGGAGTGTGAAGGGTTTTGAAAAATTTTATGTTTGGTTCAATGGGTGGGTGAGTAGAATGAATCTTTTTTTTGTTTGGTGGTGATTAGGAGTGAGAAAGAGTGTAATGTGTATTTGACCAATTTGCCCTTTAGTTTAAAATAGATAATAATAATATTTGGTTATGAGGATTGAGAGTGAGGAAAATGTAATGTTTATTATTATTAATTTAATACTAATTAATATTAATTATATTAAAACTATTAATTATATTAATTTAAGTATAATTAATATTAATTATTAAACAAATACAAATTTTATTACTATTAATTATATTAGAATAAAAGCTAATATTAAATTAATTAATATTAATTATATTAATTTAATTTTAAGTAATATTAATTATTAAATCAATACAAATTTTATTACAATTAATTATATTAGTTTAAAAGCGAGTATTAATCTAATTATTATTAATTATATTAATATAAAAACTAAAGTTAAACTAATTAATATTAATTATATAAAAATTAGGACATAAATGAAATTTTGAAAATAAGTGGAGGGCAAGATGGTATTTTCAAGTGGTTTTTTTAGTTTAAAAAAATATATATTTTTCACCCCTCCAAAAAACCCCGATTTGGGAGGGTGGAAAATGAGGGGTGAGGAGGGGTTTGTCACCCCCCCTCACCCCCCCAACCAAACACAAGAAAAACCCCAAATCCCTCCTCACCCCTCCAAAAACCTCTAACCAAACAAGGGCTAAGTATTTTACTACAGATATAACTAAAAAAGTTTTATGTATTTATTTATATTGAATATGTTGATGCAAAAAATTGTTCCCCTTGAGATGGGGTGTAGCCCTCAGATCAACGGTTGAATTTGTTTAGGAATGGGATTGTGGCCTCCACTAGGAAAGTGATTGTAACCCTGCACAAGGAGAGAACAATGAACTAGAGGTGACCCTGTCTCCCGGAAGTGCTCCGACGCTCAAGTAAATGAGAGTTCATAGAGGGCAAAAGTTTATTGGTGGAGGTTCTAGAAAAAAGATTGCTTACCACGTCTCTCGTTGCCCTTCCTTTTTATTCTTGCTCCTTGATCCATCTTCGGGTGTCGATCTTAGCTGCTCCTTGATCTTCATCCCTGATATCCACCCCGATTGTCTGTCCTATTCCTCACTGGGATTTTACTTTCCGTTATGGACCTGGCCGGCTGTCTTTCCATTAACGGGACGGGAGATTCTGGATAAGAACCAAGCCGATCTACGTTCCAGGTCTTCGAACGTGTAGGCCTGGATTGAGGCCACGTATCTATCCAGATTTCCCCCTAACAGAATATATTTCTAAATATAATTTTATATTGTGAATAGGTATTATTTAATATAAAAAACTTGTAATTCATAATATATCAATAAAATGTTAAATGTTTAGAAGTGTGTGCATAAAAGATTATTTTTTTTACAGTGATAATAATAATAATTATTATATATGTGAGAAAGGGGAACTTTGCTATGGTACATATGCGATTTCAAGAGTTTGAAGGGGCGTGGGTATACAAAAAAGGTTTTTTTTTTTTGTAGATACAGGTGCGTTCTATGGTACTGTGGGTTTTGTACCTATGATATAAGAACTATGGGTCCAAGACTCTGTTTTTTTGGGTCTAAGCTTCTATTTTTCATAATGAAATTGTGGAATGAGAACTTCAATGTTTTAAAAAAGATTCGGAATTTGATTCTGATCGTCTCGATAGTTCGGATATATAATTAAACTAATAAAAATGGTGCGAGCAAGTGTTATAAGGCACGAAACCGATAGTTATAAATTAAAAAGTCCATATTTTGGCTAATACAAGATGAGGGCATTTAAATGCATGTAATGCATTATATTTGTTATGAAATGCTATGTGATGAACATTTACCATGATTAGGACGTGGTGAGGAGGTTGAGGACCTGAGTGGAAGGCTCGGACCTGGGTAGGTCCTAGAAGCGAATAAGGTAGGATGTCGCCCGGGTGCTGTGAGTATTCCTAACTCATAGTATTCTATTGATTTATGTCGTTGTTGTGCTAGATGGATGTTGGAGTCCATCTTTTGATACTTGCTCTGTCTGCTGACATGTTATGCTTGTTGCATTTGTCTGAGCTTGTATGTTCTGATATGATCTGCTTTGAGGGAGTACCCCTTGACATTCTTCTTGTGTTGTTGTGGGATGGCCAGGAGGTGGTACTCCATGGCATATGGCCAGTGGGAGTGATACTCCATGGCATATGGCCAGTGGAGTACCCTCTGGCATCCTACTTGCACCTGGGATGGTCAAGGGGGGTGGTACTCCATAGCAGTCTGTCGATATTCTATTCTTTGCATTGAGTATTCCCTCCTTCTACCTTGCTTTGATTTTTGTATTCTTATTTCCTCGAGAGGTTTCCAATACATATTTGAGATGGGTTTCCTCATATGTATCGGCTTTATATCTCGGGGAGATTATTGCTTTCATGTTTTCATATGCGTATTTGAGTGGAGTTTACTCCTTAAATACGTGTTGGCTTCCGATCTCGAGGAGATCACTGATTATTATATAGTCGAGATGTTGCTGCCTTGGATATATAGATACGTCTGTTGTTAGGTATTCGTCCTAGCAATCTCTTACGTACAAGCATGATATATCAGACGGAGGCCCCGGTAGAGGGTGTATAATATCTGGCCACGAGCACTTAGTGCTCCATCGGACAGAGGCCCCGGCAGAGGATGTATAATATCTGGCCAACTGGCTCATTCAGAGAGCGGTATTTTCTGGTCATGTGCACATGATTATTATACCGCTATCCAGCTTAGGCCGAAGACGATGTTGATGGCGTCGTTGATGTCGTAGACATCTTAGTATCACATGCTAGAGATTGAGTACATCTGTGGATTTATCCGCATTCCAGAGACTTGTTATTTGCTCGTGATGTTGTTTCACTTGCATATTTGCACTTGCTTTATTCTTTTCTTTGCTTATGGCTTTCGCCACCTTTATTGATTTATGTGCGATCCTACTGGGCCTTTCTTTGGCTCGTGCACTTGGTTGCTTGATGTTTTTCCCAGGTGAAGATGAGTAGCTAGGAGCGGGACTCTGGAGGGAGCTTCCGCGGGACAGCCTAGCAGCGTTGGGGATATTTTGAGCTGACGTTTGCGGGACTCAAATCTCCTTCTGAGTGAGGATCTTGTGTCATTTAGGACCTGACATTTGTATAGGATTGATTATGAAAATCCTAACTTTTATTTTCTTCCGCTGATTTATAATTTAAACTCTGTTTTAATTATCTGCTTGTGTTACTGAGCCTTGCGTGCTTATAGGGGTGACCCTATAAGTGCGCTGCGTCTGTCGCGTGCGCCGAGGCTCGGGACCCGGGTTCGGGGCGTGACACGTGATGCACAGTACGCCACGTCAGCCATGCCACATGACCAAGTAACTTGGGGAAAATTATTTAAATAGTTATCAACTATTCGGGTACTCTTATTTGAGTAGCGAATTATAAAAAATTTCAATTGGGTACCCCAACTTTGAAATCAAGTTCAATTAAGTCACTCATGCTAACTCCGTTGACGGCAGATGACGTGGCATGACATGTGACACACAATATGCCATGTCAGCCATGCCACATGGCTATATAAACTGGAGTGGTTATAAAAAACCTCGTAGGTCCTAAATAACTTTACCTTCATAAGCACAAAAACTAAAACTAAGAACAACCAAACCCTAATGAGCAAAGGATCAATCTTCACATGAGCATTATTCTGGGGGAGAGAATCAGTGGTGGCGTGTGATTCTAGTGACTTTACCCGAATCACCTTCTTGGTGTCATCTCAACGATGCTCGCTAGAGTAGAGAATCAGTGGCGGCATGTGATTCTAGTGACTTTACCTGAATCATCTTCGGCTTGTTGGTGTCGAAAGAATAGAGAATGCACACATGGATTATGGATCATTGGCCTTCGTAGAGGAAAGGGGATTAGGGATTTACAACACAACGTAGGAGAGAAGGGTGATCTGGATAAAGTCACTAGAATCACACGCCGCCACTAATTCTCTCCCAATAACAACTCTCATGTGAAGATTGATCCCTTGCTCGTTACGGTTTGGTTGTTGTTAGTTTTGGTTTTTGTGGTTGTGAAGGTGAAGTCATTTAGGACCTAAGAGCTTATTTACAGCCACTCCAGTGCATATGGCCACGCTGTATGGCTGACATGTTGTACAATGCACCACGTGTCATGCCACATTATCCTACCATTAACAGTGTTAACATGGGTGACTCAATTGAATGTGATTCTAAAGTTCGGGTACCTAATTGAAATTTTTGATAATTTAGTAACTCAAATAGGAGTACCAGAATAGTTGGGTGACTATTTAAATAATTTGCCCTAAAAGGTGGCCATGTGGCATGGTTGGCGTGGCATACAGTGTGCCACATGTGATGCCACATCATCCCATCGCTAATGGTGTTAGTATGGATGACTCAATTGAACGTGATTCTAAAGTTGGGGTACCCAATTGAAAATTTTTATAATTCGGTGACTCAAATAGGAGTACCCGAATAGTTGGGTGACTATTTAAATAATTACCTTTTTTATAAGAGTTGTAAGTGTAGTTCCCCTTCTTGCTATCTGTTGGATTTCTCAGCTTTTGATCTCGTCTAGCATTTGTTTACACTTTATTGTCATGTCAACAAACCTCTAATTGTGATCTATTCTATCTTGTTTTAATATTCTAGGAAGGTATTTGGTTGTTTGTCAAGATTATTGCTCCCGAACTCTTCAGCTGCAGCAATTTCCCTATCCCCTCTTTCATTGCTTGTAGTTCACCCTCAAAGGCCGATTTCGCGTCATGGTTCCCTGCACCTACAAGATAGAGCTCTCCATTAGTAGTTTAAATGATGAACCCTATACTTACACTCTTTGCTCCTTCTTCCCATAACCCATCTATGTATAACTCATATTTATAGTTCTTTTTCCACCATCTCCTTCCTTGAGTTTCTCTTATTTGTTCTATTGCCTCTTATTGGTGATAGAACTCTCTTGCTAGAGCTATTACACTTCTTATTACTCTTTAGGCTCAAACTCCATGTTCTGGAATATTCTCCTCCACCTAGACTTTTATATATGCCATAAAATGTATGTTATTAGTGTTACTTTTATGTTATTATAGGATCCCAACATTCTCATCACTAGCCAATCTATATCGCCTAGGTATGTTCCCCTCTTCCTCTTGTCCCAACATGTTAGGTGAACCCTCATTCCAAACTAGCTTTACAAATTTGCACTCATAAAATACATGTCTAATAGATTCGACCAACATTCATTCTATATAAGTAGTTATTTGTTGGTAGTCTTCCATGTAATAACTTTTATAAGAAATATTTTATTTTGGGATATGTTTGGAATCTCATGACAATTCAATCAACTTTAGTGTCTGTTATATATTCAAGGCTGATTAAGAAACAACAGGGTAAGACAAGCACACCAAGTTAATCCCTATAAATCAAAAATCTAAGTCAAATGTTGATAAAATATCAGAGTATAAATCACCCAAACTCATTAGAATATAAGTTAGGAACTTTGGAAAAAAAAAATAGATTTTTTCAAGATGAAATCACTGACTGGATCATAGAAAGCAATGTATCTGAGTATGAGATTCAAATGAAGCTATTAATTCCAAATAGAAACTGTGCCATGAATGGACCTCTGACAAAGAAATGCAGGCCATTTTTCTGTCAAATAACATAGCCACTTGTTCTAACTTCTAGTTGTTTATTTTGCTTGAACAATTGAATTCCAAACAAAAAATTAAGTCCTTCAATTGTAAGGAAAGAATCAGTCAAAATCATCAGCTGGTCACAAGTGTTTACATTTGTCAAGTCACAAAGACTTCTCAGTCTAGCGGCAACACGGTCGCGTGTCTCGCATCCCACCCGGGATCGATTCACGCTGAGGGCGCCCACTCGAGGCGAGTCCTGTTCTTGGACACGTGGAGGGTATAGAAACCTTTACACCCGTGCATCCGAGCGGATTCGAACCCGGGTGGGCGCACGCCCATGGGTCTTAGCAGAGGGTCGCTGACCGATATGCTCTATCTCCCAAAAAAAAAAAAAAAAAAAAAAAAAAATTTTATTAATGAGTACATAGTGCGATAAGTGACCTTCTCCGGCATGTGTACACAGCTACTTGAAGTCCTCATTTTAATGCCCACTTGTCTTAGGTTTGTTATGGTTCATCTCTGTTGAAGGATAGACTTTCTTTTGATGATCAACTCCATTCTTGTTATTTATTGTGGAAACATCTATTGTTCTTTTATAGCTAGAGAGGTCACATGTTGTAGATGCAACCGGTTACTTAGCTTCCTTGTAGCTGTAGTTTGGTGAGGTTGTTTTTAGAGTAAGTATTTTGTTGTTCCGTGCAATCTAAGCTAATCATTTTTTCTTAAACATGTATAAATCAGGCTTTATAAGATAATAAAGTTTATAAAATACATAAGTGGTGCCCTGGTGCATTAGTTTGTCCTGGGACTCACCCCTAGATTAGTAACCTCCCCTAGCTGATATTTTTCTTATTTGAGGTTGTCTTCAAAGTTTACAGTGTGCCCAACTCGTCACGGGTGAAAGTTATGACTTTTACAAATTTGGATATATTTGAGATAAAAATAAATTGTTTTAAAAAAAAATTGGTCTTTAATCTAATTCGAGGTTCATGAATTAATGGTTTAAAAAATTTAAGATAAATTGAATTAGAAAATTCAAGATAAATTGTCTTAAAAAAAAGTTTATCCATAATCTACTTGGAGGTTCATGAATCATGAGTTGTTAGCAACTATAAAAATTTAAGATAAATTATTTAAAAAATAGTTTGTCTTTAATCTAATTGAATGTTCATAAGCTACTATTTGGCACAATATATTTAGGATAAAATTTGAAATAAATTATTTTAAAAAATTTAACCTTAGATTAAATTTTATAGATTCGGTAAGGAGGAATTGAAATCGATTCTGACAGAATTCTCAATTCAACCATTAGTTACTGACCCAATATTGGTTCGAAAATATTTCTCAAAATTACATAATTTCGGTTGCTAGCGATTCACACCTTTCGGTTAGGTAAGCAAACTGTTATCAGCCCATTGCGGAGTTTTCTGCCCCATACATATGGAAAAACTTTTTTCATATATATATATTTTTAATTTTGGGATTTTACAGTGGTATAAACGTGAAAAAAACCCTATTATTAAATTCTTAGATATACCGGGTTTCTAACCCGCAGAACCGAATCCGCTTGTTCAAAGTGCGTGGGCGCACGCATCAGTGGGTCCCACCACACGTCTCCTTCCCAGCCGTCCATCTGACGTGCCCGGGCCCATCCGGGCGGCCGAAAGCTCGATCGTGTGGTCAATATCACACGATTCACACCGTGGCCGGTCCATCCGACGGTTGCTTTTTGGTGCAGTCTTTACTTAGTCCAACTCACGATCGCGTATAATAATAATAAAAAAAATTCAAAATTTCATTTCAAGAGACCTTGTATATAAAACCCCTTGATCCTCTCTCTCTCCCTCTCCGCCCAGCTTCTTCGTGGAGACCGCTCCGACCTTCGCCTGCGAAGCGGAGGGGAGTCTTCGCCGCCGATCACCTTTCGTTCTATTCAGTAGGTTTGCGTCCTCTGGTTCTCCATTTATCTCCTATTGATTCATGGTTTTTGAGACGATCTATGGGGTTCAGGGCTGTATTCAGGATAGTTGTGTAGTAATTTAAGTGGCGTTTTATTTTTCTTTTTGATTGAGAGGCTGATATTAAATGAGATCAAGCTGTAGTTTCATTCGATTTTATGATTTTTTTTTGGCATTTCTACAATAATAATTTCATTTATTATGTTTCCGATGATCTGGATCTAGGCTTTGTTGATCTGGTGGTTCTTTTAGGCATGCGATCTGATGTTTATTGTGATGATTTTTATTTTTTTGGCATTGTAATCGGTTCGCGATCTGATCTATTTCTCGTGTATGTGTATTTGGCGAAAAAGTTGTTGGCTTTGATGGTTGTGCGACTTAGATTTGAAGCATCTCAAGCGTGTCTTCTCTCTATCGTTATGTTTTTCATAATTTTTTTAAAATTTTTTATTTGGTGGTAAATCGTAAGAGTTAAGCAATTTCTAGTTTAGTTGCAGCATCACATATATGTTGATAAGTTACTTAAATTATCTGCGGATGTATTATTTGTTTAACAAATCTTTCCTGAAACTTGAGAAAGTGTGCAAATGATTTCTTATCTTGTAGATACTGCTTTTCTAATTTCTTGAAGAATGCTAAATTTCATCTCACCACTCTTCTGTTAAATTTTGTTATGTATTTTATTTAGTACTTTTGACATTTCTGTTTGTTTTTAAATTTTATTTTGTTACTTCTATTCCCAGCCTTCAATGACTTGAGGTTGGTATAAATCGCACATTACAATGAAGCCATTGCCAGAATATTTGAACATAAATGTTGAGAATTCTCATTGATCTTATTCTTCTCAATGAAAGGTTGTTGAGTTGTATTTGGTGTAACTAGGGTTGCTTTAACATTAAAATCTTGTATGAATATTTGTATTGTGAATTCATATAATTGATGGTGTGAATATCTATAATCTCATAGAACTCTTCACATCACTTGATGGTGAGTAGATGGTAATTCCAATTCTATTATGCAGATCTCTAGGAAATGGCCGACTCAGAGGATATCCAACCCCTTGTTTGTGATAATGGTACTGGCATGGTCAAGGTTAGGCAACTATTTCCTGTTTTCCATGCTTCACTTTGAATGTAGTCACTCCTCATATCTGCTAATAATTAACTTACTTATCATGCAGGCTGGATTTGCTGGTGATGATGCACCTAGGGCAGTTTTCCCTAGTATTGTAGGCCGACCCCGGCACACTGGTGTCATGGTTGGGATGGGCCAGAAAGACGCCTATGTTGGTGATGAAGCTCAGTCCAAGAGGGGTATCCTCACTTTAAAATACCCCATTGAACATGGTATTGTTAGTAACTGGGATGACATGGAGAAGATCTGGCATCACACTTTCTATAATGAACTTCGTGTTGCCCCAGAGGAGCACCCTGTATTACTCACTGAGGCGCCTCTCAATCCCAAGGCAAACAGGGAGAAGATGACCCAAATCATGTTTGAGACCTTCAATGTACCTGCAATGTATGTTGCAATTCAGGCTGTTCTTTCCCTATATGCAAGTGGGCGTACAACTGGTGTGTATCAATGTGACTTGTTGATGGACGCAATTTGTTTTTATTTTCGTACTATATCTGTATTTGATTCATCTGTTGTGTGGAAAACAGGTATTGTACTGGATTCTGGTGATGGTGTGAGCCACACAGTTCCAATCTATGAGGGATACGCTCTCCCTCATGCCATCCTTCGTCTTGATCTTGCTGGCCGTGATCTCACGGATGCCTTGATGAAGATCCTTACTGAGAGAGGCTACTCCTTCACAACCACTGCTGAACGGGAAATTGTAAGAGATATAAAGGAGAAGCTTGCCTATGTCGCCCTTGATTATGAGCAAGAGCTGGAGACAGCCAAGAGCAGTTCTACTGTTGAGAAGAACTATGAACTGCCAGATGGACAGATGATTACTATTGGCGCAGAGAGATTCAGGTGCCCAGAGGTCCTCTTCCAGCCATCCCTGATTGGAATGGAAGCTGCTGGTATCCATGAGACAACTTACAACTCAATCATGAAGTGTGATGTGGATATCAGGAAGGATTTGTATGGTAACATTGTGCTCAGTGGTGGCACCACCATGTTCCCTGGCATTGCTGATCGTATGAGCAAGGAAATCACTGCTCTTGCTCCGAGCAGCATGAAGATCAAGGTGGTTGCACCGCCAGAGAGGAAGTACAGTGTCTGGATTGGAGGTTCAATCCTTGCCTCACTTAGCACTTTTCAGCAGGTAATATATATAGAAGGTTCTATACTATTCTTTTGTCTACATGGTGATGTGTTATTCAAAAATAGGTTAAACTTCACCTTCTGTTTTATTAGTTTGCTTCACTGTTGCTTTTTGATCTGTGCTATAGATCCATGCCATGCATGATCACTACCATTTAATTTTTTATGAAATTGATCTGTGCTATTTATCAATCTATGCAATAGTTACTAGCATTTTGGTTTAAGATTTACTTTCATTGAATCTTGAAGCCATTTTTTTCCTGTTACTAAATTACTCGTTAGATGTATTTCTGGCACATTTCATTTGAATTTTAGTGTTCATAGTTGTAATTATTGATAGTATGATATCAGACTGTGTCATATAAAAAGTGAATGCTCGACTAAGATCTAAATTGTTGTGCTCGTATACTTTTGCTGCTCTTTCCTGTGGAGTAAGTTGAAATTGAATTGAAGATGTGAATGCTAGATAGATGACATACTAGTCAAACATAGTTTTCCTTTGAAAATAAGAAAAATAACACTTTGTGTTATATTCTATACCACGTTGACTATCAACTAATTCGTTGGGTCGTTGTGTTTGCAACTCATATGATTCAAAATTTCATTCTGAAGCATCAATTTTAACCAAACTGTTCATTTCTCAGATGTGGATTTCAAAGGGTGAGTATGAGGAATCCGGCCCTTCTATCGTTCACAGGAAGTGCTTCTGAGTTTCTTTTGTCGGTGTGAAGTCCAAACGACCAAGCAGTTTGATAGTTGAGATTGTTGTGGCTCCATATTGAGTTGTTTGTTTGCTTTTATACAAATTGCATACATCCAAGTGATGAAGACCAAGGGTTCCATTGATTTTTCATTTTTTCCTTTCCTCTTTCCAGGCATGTAGTTTTCCAGTTTGGTAGTCCTATTAGAGAAACATTCTCCCCATTTGATTTTTTAGTTGTTTCTAGTGATATCAGTGTGTTTTCCTTTTGGTTTATTTATGTTTGGATTTAGCAGCTGTCTTAATGCATTGAGAGATTGTTATCTATTCTTCTCTTCTTAAAGATGTGTGCATTCTTTTCCATGTCCCTTATGTTCTAATCTATTTGACATCAAATAACTATTAATTAATTAAAATTTGAATGATAAAATAAGATATTTATTTAATTTATCGATATTATTAAGTGGGAATAAATTGGTTATTGATAATATTTATTTAAAAAAAATTTAAAAAAGAAAATTAGATTTTTTACTTAATTTTTTTTTTAAAGTTTTGTATATTTTAATTTTAAAAATTATAACAATTAGTTATAATAGACTTTTTGAAATTAAAATATCCAAATTTTGATAAAATTTCAAAATTTCAATCTAGTTTTTTTTTTATTTTTTTAAATTCAAATTATATAGATAAATATTTTTTAAAATTAAAAATACTTCCGCTAAGTAATATAGATAGATTTTATTTAAAAAAATCCAAAATTATGAAAAAAATTCTAAAATCCCAACCTAATTTTGTGGTTTTTTTAGATTTTTTAAAAATTAAAATTAGACTAACTTTTACTTAGTAATATAGATAGATGATAAATTATGATTATTCTATTTTCTATATAACTATTATTTTTATGAAAGTCATTAACAACTTAAAAGGATTTTAAAAATTGGTTTGTTTTCTCATAAAATCTTGGAATTAATATGAAAAATCAATGTTGATTATAATGTTAAAATCTATTTAAAGAAAAAAAATCAAGAATACAATTAAAAACAAAACAAAAATCCAATTAAAAATTCTTTCCCCAGGCCCAATTTGGCCCCTCCCGCCCTCCAAAAATATCCCGCCCTTAGACAAAGGATAGCGATCCATGTAATCACCCAAAACCTCATCTCCACCGTTCATTTCATCCCAATCCTACGGTTCAAATCCTCCCGTTTCGAACCCCTTCCCCGCCTTCCTTCCTTATAAATAAAACCCACTTCCCCTACTTCACGACCCACCACCAAATCTCGCAGTTCAATACCTCTCCCAGAGAAACCCTAGCTTAATCTCTCGTCTCCCCAATCTCTCAATGGCGAGAACGAAGCAAACTGCTCGCAAGTCCACTGGTGGGAAGGCCCCGAGGAAGCAGCTGGCGACGAAGGCTGCTCGGAAATCCGCACCGGCGACCGGTGGCGTGAAGAAGCCTCACCGCTTCCGTCCTGGAACGGTGGCTCTCAGAGAGATCCGCAAGTACCAGAAGAGCACCGAGCTTCTCATCCGCAAGCTCCCTTTCCAGCGCCTCGTCCGCGAGATCGCCCAGGACTTCAAGACCGATCTTCGTTTCCAGAGCTCAGCTGTCGCCGCCCTGCAAGAGGCCGCCGAGGCCTATCTCGTCGGGCTCTTCGAGGACACCAATCTCTGCGCCATTCACGCCAAGAGGGTCACCATCATGCCAAAGGATATCCAGCTCGCTCGCCGGATCCGTGGGGAGAGGGCTTAAGCACCGTTTGATCCTTCGATTCTTGCTGGATCACCGTCCGATCTATCTAGTTGTTTGCCTTTGTAGCTATGCGCAATGGGTTGTTCTATTTTAGGGTGTTCAATATGAAATCAGTGTTTATTATTTGCCTTTTATTTCTTAATTTTTATATTTTTGTTTCAATTTTTTAAAATTATTTATAATTAGAGCGGTAAGTATCCAATCATCAACAGCTTGTTATTCTTCGATGCTCTCTTGTTGGTTTCGCTTTGAAGCATCTCGCTCAGGGATCGAGGAATCGACGTAGCGTTTCTAGGGTTTGGACTTTGGTACGATGAAGATCACGGCGTTGCTTGTGCTTAAATGCGCCGGGGATGGCGAGTCCTCGTCTTCAGCGTCTACTGATCCCGTGGTTCTCGCGAACGCCTCGGATGTCAGCCACTTCGGCTACTTCCAGCGTGGAGCCGCTCGTGAGTTCATCCTCTTCGTCGGACGCACTGTCGCCAAGCGGACTCCTCCTGGTCAACGACCATCCGTGCAGCATGAAGGTCTTTCCTGAGATCTCTCGCTGATTTATGTTTTTCTGTTGAAATTCCTGTGAGTTATATGCAATTGTGATTATTTTTAGGGTTCTGGTGTTGTGTTCTTGGTGGATCTTCTAATATATGAATTTTTGGAGAGTTATAGTGGTTGTGTTTTGGAATTGATGTAATTTGGTGGATGAGGCTATGAGATGTTGTGGTTTGTGATGAATTGTGGTGATTTTGTTTCTCTGTTATGGTGGAAATGGTTTGTAGACCAAATGTTGTTCTTTCTGGTTGGTTTTATGCAGTAGTAATGCTAAGGTAGTTGGGCATCCTGCAGAATAAATATTAAGGGACCTTTATTAACTGATAAGAGATATTTTGATTCATGCTCAAGAAGCATGTAGGGTGGTTATTGGTTATTGTTCTGGTTTTGTTGTTGTAGTGGTTGTTGTTGCTGCTGTTTTATTTTTTCTTGTGTGATTAGAAGGGTGAGGAGTCTAATGATTTGTTTTGATTGCATAAGTTTACTATTGTCAATTCTGATATGAATTTTCTTTTTCTTTTTGCAGAATATAAAGTGCATTCATACAACCAAAATGGTCTTTGTGCTTTGGCATTCATGGATGATCATTATCCTGTGAGAAGTGCATTCTCACTTCTCAATAAGGTATGCTTCGTAAATTTAGTTTTCTTCTGTTGTTTGTTTTTTGTTTCTTTGTTAATTCAATTGTTGGATTTTGTTGTAATCCTGGTAGCATATATGCTGAGAATACCTTGATTTTAGTTTGAGATGGAAATTTAAAAAACCTATTAATTTCTTTATGGTTGATCTGCTCATTGTATTTCAAAACTTCTTCAACCTTTAGTTTGATCATTTTTTTTTTTTTTTGTGTGTTCCAACTTCCTAAGTCTCTATGTTAAGGTTATGGGTAGAAATTTTAATGATGTGGCAGTCTTATTATATAATTGTACCCAATTCGCCACTTCTTGTGTTGATGTTAATCAGAGAATCAAGTTCATGCAGAAATGATCTTTAATAATTAAATTCTTTGAATGATTTTTTTTTTGTTGTGATTAGGGATATATTGAGGTGGGGTATACATTGTTCCCTTAATATAAAACAGACATTTTCTATGTTTAAACCAATTAAATGCTTATAGGTCTGAAATATACAAGTATTTTACTGATTTTGGAGGAGCATGTATCTTCCTCCATTTGTACTGTCCTTGACCTACCTCAGTATCATTGTTGTTTCAAATAACATTGAAAAGTAGTGAGTGGCAAGAATGCCTTTTCTTATAATCTATTTGAGTGTTTTTATTTTTGGGTTAATGTAAAGTTCTATTCTCTTTTTGATCTTATGATTTGCTCTTTGTAATCCTGATGTTGCTGAGTCTTTAGATGATTTTGTTCTTGTTATGTTTCTTTTTAATGCAAATTCCTTTTTCTTAATATTGAATCTTGGTTCTCTATTTATATTTTCTAGTTTGGTTTTCCTGCAAACATTATTGGACATCCTGATTACATAAATGAGTTAAAATGCTTTTTAAGGTACTAGATGAGTACCAGAAGGCTTTTGGGGAGTCTTGGAGAGCTGTGGTGACAGATTCTGAACAGCCTTGGCCATATTTAAATGATGCCTTAACAAAGTTTCAGGTTTGCTATCTTAATAGCATTTGGCTCTTATTATTCACTGCTATATAATTGTTTAGAAATTTATTTTACTAGTCATAATCTGTGATGTGCCAAAAATACCATAATTATTGTGTTTTATATGTTCATTTCTAGGATCCTGCAGAGGCTGACAAGTTACTGAAAATCCAGAGGGATTTGGATGAAACCAAAATTATTCTTGTAAGTACACATCTATGGGTGCATGGTTGCACCATTTTATAGATATTGGCTTATGATGTTTTATTTTATTATATTTGGCATCCTTTTATCTGATGGTGGTAATTAGCTTCGGTCTTAAAAGAAACAAAAAATTAAAATACAATTGAAGATTAAGCTTTTTTTTCATTTTTATTTACCGGTAATTCAACTAACTTAAATGGCTGTTACTCAAGCACAATTCTTTCACTGCTGATTTTCTTACTCTTAAAATATCCAATTGGCTATTATTAGATTTAAGCATAGCGGTATATATATATATATATATATATATATATATATATATATATATATATATATTGCGTGGTAGGATCAACATTTGTCTTGGTCGAAGCGCATTTTCGCTTGGAGCATGTTTGAAGGATTTCCAATCGTACGGATGAGAAGATTATCGAAAAATAAGCTAGTATGTTCATTTTCATACAATTTTGTGATCGTTTGGTTCTCCCACTTAATGGTTGAAATTCTAAACCGTTCAGATTTTTAAAAAATAAGAACCGTTAAGTGAGAGGCTAAATGGTCATCAAATTGTATGAAAATGGACATGCTAGCTTATTTTTTGATGATCTTTCCATCAGTACGGTTGGAAATCCTTCAAACATGCTCCAAGGATCGAAATGGAAAGTGACCTTATTTGCACAGTGATAAAGCCAGCCGTACCTTATCATGATTATATATATATATAGTCGTATTAGGGTGCGGCCAACCGGAGCATTGTTCATTTACGGTCGCCTCCTACGCCTCCCATTTGGTCATTTGGAGAGTGTTTTAAAGATTTTTAACCGTACAGATGGAAAGAACATCGAAAAATAAGTTCATTTGTTGATTTTCATACAATTTGATGAGGTGATGATCATTCATCTTAATGGTTCTTATTTTATAGAAATCTTAACGTTTCAAAATTTCAACATTTAAGTTAGAGGATCATCGCCTCATCAAATTGTATGAAAATCGACATGTTAATTTATTTTTCGATGTTCTTTCCATCCGTACGGTTGGAAATCCTTAAAACACTCTCCAAATGGCCGGCCGGATAGTATCGTCGTGTTATATATATATCCTAATTTAGTTTCCTTTGACTGTTCTTATTTGGCAAAATCAATGCAGCATAAGACTATAGATAGTGTTCTTGCACAAGGGGAGAAGCTGGATAGTTTAGTAGAGAAGAGCTCAGATCTGAGTGCAGCCTCCCTGGTAAGCACATCTATCCCATCCTAGCAAAACCCATGTAGTTCTTATATGATCTGAGGTTATTATGATTTTTGTTTTCCTTGATATGCTCATTAATGAGGTTTGAAGGTTTTTTTGATGAGATGAGGTTTGACGGTTTTCCCATCAATTCCCCCATGAAAATTTTGTTGAGTTTGTAGGCTAAATGAGATTTATTTATTTATTTATTTTCCTGCAGATGTTCTACAAGCAGGCTAGGACGACTAACCAGTGCTGTACAATACTTTAAATTGCTTCTGGTGGAGGGCTACGCAGCATGTATCTGCTAGCCATGATTGATTTCAACTTCCAGGTTGAAATGCTAATGAAATTGTGTTTGCATTCCTCATATCATGTATAAGATGTGTATGCATTTGAAGTTCTGTCTTCAAGCATTCGGCCATTCTTTGGACAGTTGAAACCAAGCTTGGAAATACGGACATGAGGCAGACATTGTTGCTGGTGTTATTTGAAGTTCACTGGTGTTTTCCAGGGAACCTTCAGATCAAGGTGATACTATGGAATGCCTCATTGCTATTAACAGGCCAAGCTGTGGGAAACTACAGTCTGGTTTATAACTTGATATTATTGAAGTCCATGGTCTTATTTTTGATAAGCTTATATAAAGATCGGTCAAATACCCAATTTAGTCTCTCTATTATTACGATTTGCTCCTTAAGGTTTCTCTAATATAAGATGTGTCTTTTTGGTCCTTTTAATTTTACGTTTGTGTCTTTTAAATCTCTCCCTTTGAAGTTCATAGGCACTAAAAAGGCTTGAAAAACATAAATAAAGGGACCAAAAAGACTTGTGGAAGGATTTAGAAGATATAAACGTAAAATTAAAGGGACCAAAAAAGCATGTTTTATATTAGAGGGACCCAAAGGGACAAATCGTAATAATAGAGGGATTAAATTGGGTATTTGACCTATAAAGATCATATTGAAGCCTATGGATATATATGATGCTTTGTACCAGGGGCTATTTGGTTCCTTCACACGTACATACGCTATTAGGTCCTGAGGGCTTCATTACGATACTAAGATATCATTGAAACCATGGGCTTCTTGATAAGATTATTCAAGGTCACCCTGCATAAAACTCAATAACCTAAGCCATCCAAGTGAGTGTTTTGAACTGGTAGCAAATGTACTGCTCTTCAGTGTAACCTGTTTCTATGCTTAATATTCACCTGTATCTATACAAGCAATTCAATGAAATCCTTTTGCCTGTACAACTAAATAACAAACACCACCTAGTAGGCAAGCAGCTCCTGACCAGCCTGATCTAATGCATGCCACCAACGGTGTATGCACAAGCATACTGCACAGGTTGGTCAAATCCGCATTTCAGGCTTTGGCCACTTCAAAGACCTTAGAAGTCCGTTTATATGAAAGACATCGAAGTCAATGGCTGGCAGCTTATTCCCATGTCTTTTATTCACTGCTAACAATGCTTCCCAGAGCTCGTCCCATGCTTTATATTCATCAGAACAAAGGCTTTTCTTTTAACTGGCTAGGAGGTCAGTGTTTGCCTCATTTAGAACCTTTAGAAAGTCATCCATGTGAACAAAGCCTCCCCCATTGTTTTTGTCATGCACATCAAAGACTTTCCTAATTTGCGCCCCATGTTCCTCCATTATTATATATACATCATGTAGCACTGTGTAATGGGTTCCACTTCCTACCAACCAAATTGTCCGATAGGCCACTTGGGCCGTTTGAGGTTTTGTTCAACTTGCAAGAGGTTCTCTAATTTATGGAACGAAAGGAATCCTAACTCCACTCTCCTAAGTATGTCTTTTGAGTGACATCTGCTCATCAAGCTCTCACATTCCGTCTGATGCCTCTGTTGACTGTTCAGTGAAGCCCTAATTAAACTTGTCCCACTTTTTATTTCCTTACAAAATTTAGTGTTTAATTAGAATGATTAATTCATGATGATGTGTTCATCATCAACAAAAACAATGAAATTGGTAATATACTCTCATTCAAAGGAAAACTAGGATTTAATAATGAAAGGCTGAATATCAAGTGCTTGGTGCAAACTATGAACTTCTGATTTATTTATTTATTTATTTATTTTTTTAAGTGTTGCCACACATTTGATTTAATAAATAATTCTTTTTGCCACATAAGGTATCAAAGTCACCGTTTACATTTGAACCAACATTATAGATTCAAAAAAATAATGATCTAGGAAATAAGTTATAACATACATTTAAAACTTTGAATAATATTTTATTTATTAATTTTTTTTTCAACTTTCATATATTAATTTGAGCATTAATTTACTAATGAGCAAGAGGTATATAAATCAAGGTAGTCAGAACTAGACCGGACTTTGAGCCGGGGAAGTGCAAAGTTCAAGGGTCGAGAGGTCCAACTGGGGTTGAACCGGGTCGAACAGGATTTAATAAATAAAAATATAAAATATAGTATATTAAATAATAAGCTAATTTAAAAATCAAATACATAAAATATATTCAACAAAACAATTTTCATTCCATATTTAAAACATAAAGTTTAACAACATTTAAACGACATGAAATATTATTATTAATATATTTATAAGGATCACAAATTTTTTCGGGTATAAATATAAAATTATTTATAGAATATTTTTTATTTTTCAAAAATAAATTGGCAAGGGTGTATCTGTAAATAAGATATATTTCAGGTATTTACAAGAAAAATGATTCTGAAAATATCAAAGATCATGGGCAAATATTATAACTTGAGGGGTTTGTTTAGAAAAAGACAATGTTCTCTAGCTGTCTTTCTCGCTCGCTATCCATGGCGGGCATAGCCTCGATCTTTAGGGGACGGAGATCGGAAGAGGTGGAGGATGAGCGATGGGCGGGAGGGAAGTTGCTCCGAGGCTGGAGGAGGCGGGGTGATGGTTGACAGCCAGGAGATTGTGAAGCTAGGGCGACTCGGAGTCGAAGAGTGCATGAGAGAGAGAAACGGGGAGAGGAGAGTTTGATGAATGATCACAGATTCACGATTCATCATCCATTGGGCTTGAATTAAAAAACAAAAAAATCAAAGAGTATTGGTCGTCCGGATGAGGCGAGTTCGCCGCACTGCTCAGTCGGTTTTTATATAGAGCCGGACCGCTATGACTCCCGGGTCCGATTCAATTGAGTCGAATCGGCTAGTTTGATCTGGTTCTGACTACATAGATATAAATAATATAACTCCCAACTGTCTTGTTCTATTAAGCAGATACATTAATAAGATTTATCTTGGAGACTTATCTTTGTTCCAAATTACATGAATATATCCTCTAAATTAATTCAATCACATGCACATATGCCCCAAAAGCACCAATGCATTTGCATAAAATATTATCACACGTGTGTAATACAAATAATAGATCAAAATGACGAGAAGAGTACATATATATATTTGAGAAAATTTGTAAAACTGATTGCTCACAAATTCTTACAAGAAATGTCATCCTAAAGTTTTTTTTGGTAAGTGAAGAGCTACATTGCTAAATCAAAACATTGAATTCTAATTTCTAACTCAAAATATAACTCTCTCAGTGGAGCTGGTAAGCTTTGATTACTTTTGAACATGTCTAACTATGAGTTTTTTCCCATTGCCGCCAGGTAATCACCAGATGAATTGGTCGCCCTTAGAATATGTTGAGGCTAAAATCGGTACCCACCTAGAGATGGATACTGGTTTCAGGTCAACGGCTAAATTTATATTTAACTGGTCAGACCTCCACAATTGCTGAGAGAGTCCATCAATGCTTCCAAAATCGAGGAACCTGCACAAGGAAACAATCCGTGGGGGTTGGGCCTGAATGCCCGGATTTAACTCCGACGGTCAAGTCAGTATAATCTTCTTCTTTTTCTTTTTTGGGTCAAGGTTTTTTTGCTCTCCCTTTTCTAGTAGTGCCCCCCCGTTATTTATAGCCCTGGTGGGAGTCCTTGGCAATGCCTCGGATATGACGGCTCTTTATGGAGGAAGTGATGGGAGGGATTCATCCCCTTGTTGGGTCGGCTTTCCCCCGACCCGTCCCTTCCGTGTCAGAGATCACTTTTTCAATGTGTTCCCTCAAGAACCTGGCTCCTTTCTGCTTCTGCAGCCAGAGTATGCCACAAGGCCACTTGCCTAACTTTGTCCATCGAGAATCAAGTGGGCGGTTCCTCCTGTCAGATCGGGATTTTAATGGTGGGTTGTCTTGTTACTGGGTTAGCATGGGCACTTAGTCCTTTTTAGACTCAGATCATTTATTAACCGTACTTGTATTATGGCTCCAGTCATTCGATCAATTAATTCCCTGCTATCACTCTTCCCCATGCTCTGACTTTGATCGTGGTAGCTTCCCGGGTAAGATTTTGGTCGGCTAGAGAGTCTTCCCTTTGAGGTGACAGCGCTTATTAGGCATGGGCAGGGTGATGAGGGGTTTCCACGTGGATATGCCCAGTTGGCCAGCCGAACGGCCAGGATGTGTCCACTTGGTGGACCGTTTTCACCTTTATCACTAGTCCCGCCCCAAGTGTGCTTTCGTGTGAGTTTGAGTGATGAACGAGCGTTACTTTGCTAAGTTTTATCCGGTCGACTCGTGAAGCAAAGCACTTAGGGGATAAAAATGGTAAGTTTGAATCGGCGTTTCTCTCTTCACCGGGAAGTTGTTCCCGAGAGTATCACAGAGAGCGGTCATATCTAGAAGCGTTTGTGGCGGTGGCCATGGTCTTGGGTCTTATGAGTCCGTTTAAAGCACTCCCCTTTGTTACTCACACATGATGCCCTATATAAAAGGTGATTAGAGGGGGCTCTTTTTATATCTTACATTACATGGCTTCCCTCGACACCAATCCTTCTTTAAGATCTTTCTTCTGAAAGCAATCTACTTTTTATGCTCGGGATTCCTCCGCGGATTTCCACCGATTTCTTGGTGGCTTGGATCCGTGATCGATTCGACTTGAGGGTCCGAAAGTGGTTGCGTATGGAGCGTCCGGATTAGTGAGGGATGATGGCCGAGGACATCACGGTTTCTTGAGGGTTGGACGGGATTTCATATTGACCACCACGTGACGGCGGGGGACCTCCTAGTCTTTACTTACTTGGGGAGTCGAGATTTTAAGGTTAAGATCTATGGAAGGAGCTGCTGTCTCCGAGAGTCTCCTTACTTTGCCCGACCGATGCATGGAGCAGCCGAAGTTGACAATAGCAGGGGGAGGGAGCCCAGGCCTCGGAGTCGTCTATCTGGTCTTCTTGAGGTGTTAGGTTTTATTGCCTTGCCTGAATGGATTCTAAGAAATCCGTGTAGTCTTTTCTTTTCCTTAACTTGTTTTATCTCGTTCCTCTTCTCGGGGCGATTATTGTGAATATATCATCCGTCTTTATGGATCGTATGGTTTTGCTTCTGCTTTTTGGGTGATTTATTAAAACTGTCGACTGTGCATCATTTATTGTGATATGCCGTTTTCTGTTTAGCCAAGCGGTTTTCAAGGCAATTAGGCCTCGAGGGTATGGGGTGGGGTAGGTGAAATGATGATGGGCCCGACTTTTTAGGGTCCACTTGTCAAGGATCGTTATGGGATTACACGTCGTGTCGATTCGAATCATGGTGATCCGTCCGTCGCTTGTATTGCCACGTGGGCGTCACCTGGGTCGATCATCGTCATTATGAGGCGATCCCTATCGCTCGTGGTGATCCGACGGGTGAAAAGGAAAAGTTCGGGTCATTTGCAGCCAGGGTTGGTTAAGGGTTTTATGTTATCTTGTCTTCTTCTTTATTGCGTTTTCTCCCGGCGGTAGTTTCTGAAGCCAGTTCTTTGGCGACATTCTCAAGGCTTCTTTGTATTTCTTCATTTCGAGGTAATGGACATCCCTCCTTTAGACTCCAGGAATCCTGTTCTCCTTCCTCCTTCCCGTCCGACATCGTATGCTTCCTCTTCTGAGACTGTTTCCGGTTCTATTTCTTCGCCTCCTGTTCACGATTCTGGCGAACTTAGTCGCCTCGCTGTAGTCCCTTCGGTGGCCGCGGTTGGCGAGTCCAACGAGTTACCCATAATTCCTAGGGTACATCCTGGTTCTTCGAAAACTGAGAGGGGAAAATCTGCTGTCTTTGTGAGTCTTCTCCGTCAAGTGGATGTCAATAGGTTAGTGCACTTTGTTATGAGATTCCCGCTCCCTTTTAAACTTGCGGGAGCCGGTGAGCGGAGAGCAGGCGGCAGCGGCGAGGCAAGGGGAGATTGCCATTTACCAGGACGCGCTATTGGGCGGTCTGAGACTTCCGTTCGCCCCGTTTGTTAAGGAAATCCTTGACTATCACCAGCTGTGTCCGTCTTAACTAACTCCGAACTCTTGGAGATTAATTTGTGGTTTTGTCATGGTCCTGAATCATTCACGGCGTTTACGCCCGGTAGGCAGCCGTTGGTTCCGTCTTTTATTCACCTAAACCTTGAGCCCGACACCGACTGGTATTACTTCTCATTTCGCTCGGGAAAAATTCTTGGGCAGGTCCCTTCTTCCATCAAGAGATGGAAGAGCAAATTCTTTGTTTCTAGCCAATCCGGGTGGGGACTTTCGTGATTAAGAATGGGCTGAGCCGGATCGAGACTCGTGTGAGGATGGGATGACCGAGGAGGAAGATCACGAAGTTCGGGGAGTTTCAAAGGGGTTTACGGTGTTTTGATCGATACGATTACGACGAGGGAAAACCTCAGGAAATGTTGCCTCTTTATAAACCGGGGTAGGGGTTGTTACGTGTCTTTTGTCTTAAAAAGTCGGTGCATATGATCAAGCGATTGATTTTTCTTTGTCTTGCTGAGACGGGACAATGGAGGGCGGTGGCCTCTTCGCTAAGGAGCTCCCCGGCCGAGCATGTGGGGAGTCGCCCAGCTCCTCATGGAGAGGGAGTGAGGGCAACATGATCCGTCCGTGAAGGGCGGCGGAAAAGGAGAAAAGAGAGAAACTCAAAAGGAAGGGTCCGGGGTAATGCCCGGTCGGGGTTCTATGATGGCTCCTAAAAAGAGGGGAAAGGCGAAGGTTCCATTCTTTGGATCCAATCGTCCTCCCAAGAGGGCCAGCGTGTTTCCCCGAAGTCCGCCTTGCGACTTTTCCGCCACGGTTCAAGCCGAGGACTCTGTCCCTTCCAGAAGCCGAAGAAGGCGTTCTCAAGCGCTGGAGTCTGCGGAAGCCCATGAGGGAAGCACGGGGTCTCCCGTTGAAAATCCCTGCTCCATCCGTAGATGTCCCTTCTTCTCACGAGTTGCGGGGCCCGGCTCTGCGGGCTCAGTTGGTCGAAAGGAGGATGTCCGTCCTCTCGGCCAGGTGTTCTTTTCTATCCTTTCCCGGTGTTTCCAGGGAAAACTTGTATTGACAACCTTCTAACCTAATGTAGGTCGAAACGGTAGGGGACGAGGGACCCAAAAGAGGGAGTTCGGCGACTCAGAAAGGATTCTTCCCTCCGCGGCTCCCCTCCGAGCTGTGCTTTTCGACGATCCTTCTATAGTAGGGGAGATGGCCGACGCCATGCGCTCGGAGGATATTTCCCTGAAACTACAAGGTCTAGGGAAGGAGGAAGTCGCTAGCCAACTGGCGTCGCATGTCGGATCGGTATGGGATAATGCCCCTCAATTTTATGTGCCAACCTCCCTTTTCTTTTTGCGGTGCCTGATTTTCTCTTAGGTCTTCTTTTTGGCGGATCGCGCCTGTCGCCTCCTCCGCGAGGACGTGGCCATCGTTAATCCGTGTGCCGAGGTCTTGGATCAGAAAGATATGGAAATTAATGATCTCCGGGGGAAGATTACAGCCCTAGAGGCTGCGACCGAGCTGCTAAGGAAAGAGAACAAGGAGTTGAAGGATAAGGTTTCCAAGGCTGAAAGGAAAACGAAGAAAGAGCTGGAGGTGGCAAGAAAAGAGAAGGATGAACTCGCGGGAAAATTGTCAAATGCCGAGTCGTCGCTCAAGTCCGCCGAGGCAGATATCGCCGCTTTCCAGGAGCGGGTTGTTGCTCTTGAGAAGGACATGGCTGGGTCCCAACAGGTGATCGATGCTCTGTCGTCGGAGAAAGAGAAACTTTCAAGTGAGTTGAAGTCGCGTGATGAGCTTCTTGACCGTGCTAACGGGGATTTGGAGAGAATTAAGTCTGAAAAAGAGGAGGCCTTGGACGATCTTGAAGTGCAAGTCGAAGAGCTTGAGGCCGCTCTGCTAGCGGCCGAGAAGCCCGAAAAGTCCGCAGATAGAGGGGAGAGGACTTTTGCGATGTTCAAGGCCTTGGCCCAGCATGGTCTGTCGTTTGCGTCTATGAATTACTCCGACGCACTGAAAGCTTACATAGCTTTAGCGGAGAAATCTAAGGATGGTAGTGGTCCTACCGAGGGTAAGGGTTTTTCTTCAGTCATCTGACTTACTTATCGTGGCCCTTTTTCTGGCAAATTAGTCGGTTTTATCTCCTCTTATTTTTGTAGTTGTAGCCGAGGGCGAGACTACTACGGCTGGAGCCGGAGTTGACAAAGGTCGGGTTTCAACTGGGGAAACTAGTGCTAGACCGGACCTTTCGAGGGAAGAAGAAGTCTCCCCGGCTACTGCTATCGGGAATTAATAGGGCGAGGAGGCTTAACTTGCTGACGGAGGACGTCTAACAGGCTCTGCATGTTCTTCTTTTATGCTTCTTTTGATTTCCTCGGTATTTTTGTAAGAACAATTCTATATTGACCAGTGAGTTGATCGTACCTTGCTCGTTTACTGCTCTTATGGGTTTGTATCGGAATTAGGCGAAGAATCGTGACCTTTATTTTCCCAACGCCCGTTAGAACGAGTCGACTTTTAGGTTTTTGGAAGGCTGCGGTTTTCCATCATACCTTTAACCCGAGACTTTACTCTGGTCGACCCCTTTCCTGTGTTAATGCAATGATGTCATCCATTTAAGGGGCTTTCTGGAGAAGGCGCATATTATTATTGTTATTAACCTATTTTTTATTTTATTTTTTATTATTATTATTATTATTTTTTTTTTTTGGGAAACGGGACGGTCGCTGGTCCATTCCCGATGGGACGTGAGCTAGTTTCAATATCTTGCTTTTAATGATCTGCCGGTCCCGAAGGGTCGAAACGAGTTCACGAGTTAAGGCGATTTCTAATTCGAGGGTTATTTAAGTGGAGCCGCAAAGGGTTTTACTCCCATCTTTGGCTTGCCGTATGAAGGTAAGGACCCCATGGACCCCCTCCTTCGCCCTTCCTTCTACAGGCAGTTTGGCTTAAGAGGTACTACCCATCGTCTGAAAATCCCCTCCGCGTTTCACGGATATTTGGACGAAGTAAATGTAGGTCCCGTAGCCATCGAAGGCCCCAGTGGCCATATATGGGGAGTTACTTTCTTGAGGGGCCTTGCAGATCACGGGGAGATTTGGTTCATGAGCAGGGTGCATTTGGACTTCTTGGTCGACCATCACATAGAAGTGGGGGACCTCATGACCTTCTTCTACATGGGGGGGACCCATTTCCGAGTATCCATTTATGGGAGAAATCGGTGCCTGAAGGAGTGGGCTCTCTTGGCTCGCCCTTTTCACCGATCCGTCGTTCCTCGATGATGCATTTATGGCGGTGAGGAGGGAGGGAGGAGGACGAGGAAAGCGAGTCAGGCAGTTCTGCAAATTAGGGCGTTCACCTTTCTAGCATTCTCTTCTCTTCGTCTTTTTATGTGTCGACTTTTGTAACTTACTTGGTAACGACTTTATAAATAATCATCGCTTTCATATACTCTAACGCGTTTTTGATAACGATAACCGGACGATTCTCGGATTCTCCCGCCCCTCTTTCCTATTCCCGTACCTTTACAACGGCCCAGGACACTAATCTACCACTCGCTAGAGTAGGTCAAACGCCGAACCTAAAAAAGGCGAGGGGAAAAGCCTAGCTTATTGGCTTTTATCGAACTGGGTCTATCCTATCCGAGGAAGCCGTGTGGTCTCGTCGATGTCTCTTTGTTGCCATTTTCGAATCGAGCTTGACTCTCGCGATGCATTTGATATCGGTGAGGGTGTGTCTATATTAACGCACATCCATCCTCAGTTTCCTGCCTTCCAATGGCTTCTCCCTCTCTTCCCCATTCCTTTTTTATTTTGTTTGATCCTGAAGTTCACTCTGGTTATTTAAGGATCCCATCTCTATACTCTCGGGGCTTGGATTTATCTAGCTCAACATACGTAAGCCTTAGGAGCCCGAATGGCCGTAGTTGGCTCGTGGCGTTCTGCCGAGAGGAATTTCCAAGGAAAGTCTGGTTTGGTCCTGGATGGTCGAGCTTCTACACAGACCACGGGCTGGCGGAAGGGGAATTGCTAATTTTCTCCTACCTTGGCGATAAGACTTTTCAGGTGGAGATTTTTGGAAAGGATGGTTGTCGGAAATTAGCTGACCCTTGCATCCGCCTTCAGGCCTATAGGCCCCTTTCATATGATGATGAGCCTAGAAGGGTTCGAGGCTGATCCCGTTCATCCATTTCGGGTCCCGCTAAGGGGATATGTGGGTTGTCAAGTTTTCACGCAAGGGTACTTTGTGCATCCTATGTAATACGTTTTTTCGCTTGTATTTGTCCTTGCCTTAAGTACATATAACTAAGGCGTATACTAATCCCCAAGTATGCGGGCTTGCATCTGGTGAGTTTTACCATAATTAAGATGTATCTTAAACTCTAAATGCGCGAATTAATATCGGGTGAGCTTTTTCTAACCTCTGGTCTTCTGAGGGGGACTCCCCCGGTTTTTTAGAGATTTAAGACCTTTCCTTCCTAGTGATTGTTTGAGGTACTTTTTCCTGTCTTCTTCCGAGTTGGACGGGACTTTGCGTGAGTCAGAAAGACTTGATCTCCATTCGGGGAGGCTTGATGCGAGTTTTGAAATACTCGGCCTCCCTTCGGAGGGTTTTCGTGCGGGCCAAGGCATTCGACCCTCCTTTGGTGGGGCTTTTACGTGAGTCGGGAGATTTGATTCTCATTCGGAGAGGCTTGATGCGAGTTTTGGAACACTCGGCCTTCCTTCAGGGGGTTTTCGTGCGGGCCAAGGCACTCGACCCTCCTTTGGTGGGGCTTTAACGCGAGTTCGGGGACTCGGCCCTTTTCCGGAGGGACTTTATTACGAGTCAAGGGACTCGGCCCTTTTCTGGGGGACTTTTTGGCGAGTCGAGGGACTCGGCCCTTCGAGGAGGACTTCCTCTCGGCGAGTCGAGCGACTCGCCCCTTCTGGAGGGGACTTTCTCGGCGCAGTCGAAAGTGACCTCGGCCCTTCTGAGGGACTTTTTACAGTCGAGGGACTCCTACTCTTTCCTCGGAGGGACTTTTATGCGAGTCAAGGGGCTCGGCCCTTTTCCGGAGATACTTTTTACGCGAGCCAGTGGGCTCGGCCCTTTTCTGGAGGGATTTTTTACGCGAGCCAGTGGAGGAGATCGGGTGGTATTTTTGGGTGACTCTTTCACAAAAACTTAGGTTTTTTCTTCCATTACTGATAATAACGACGTAAATGCTCCGCATGAAATGGTCGCTTAAGGATTTGCCCTTCCATATTTGCGAGGTAGTAGGTCCCGGTCCTAACTTCTTTTTTCACTATGTATGGACCTTCCCAGTTCGGGGTTAGTTTTCCCGTCCGGCTCTTGTTGCCTTGGAACTCGTTTTTCCTTAAGACCAGGTCCCCTAGCTGGAAGCTGACTCCTTTCACCCGGGAATCGTAGAAGCGTTTCACCCTTTGGCGGTATGCCGCAGTACGTAATTCGGAGATTTCTCTTCTTTCTTCAAGAAGATCCAACTCCACCCGGAGTCTTTCTTCATTGGATTCCGGGGAAAATGCTTTGGTTCGGAGCGTTGGCATCCCTATTTCCGCCGGAATTACTGCCTCGACGCCAAAAGCGAGAGCTTAACGGAGTTTCTCCCGTCCGGGTCCGGAGGTCGCTCGATAGGCCCATAACGCACTTTCGGAATTTCCTCCACCCATTTCGTCCCGGCCACGATGACCCGAAGTTTTAGTATTTGAAGTAGGGTCAGGTTGGTTACCTCGACTTTGTCCGTTGGCTTGGGGATGTGTTACCGATGTCGTAAACCCTAGCTTCTATCCCTAATTTGGTACGTAAGTTCTTGAAGGCTTGATTGTCAAACCGCCCATTGTCGATGATTTAAGGCCACCGCAGATCCCAAATCGACCACAATCGTTTCGCAAGAGAAAATTCTCACATGCTTTCTCAGTGATTTTGGCCAGAGGCTCCGCCTCTACCCATTTAGTGAAGTAATCGATGGCGACGATTAGGAACTTCATCTGTCTGACTGCTGTAGGGAACGGGCCTAGGATGTCGACCCCCCACAGGGCAAAAGGTCTCGGGCTGACTATTGGGGTGAGCGGTGTTGGTGGTCGCCTTTGTATTTTCGCGTGGCGTTGGCATGCGTCACATTTCCGGACAAACTCCATGGCTTCCCGAGACAATGTGGGCCAGTAATACCCTTGTTGTAAGACTTTATGCCCCAGGGCTTTTCCTCCCAGATGATCCCCGATGACGCCTCATGTGTTTCTCGTGAAGGCGCACTCAAACGGTTGGCCGTAGACACTTTAGAAGCGGTCGAGTATAAGACCTCTCAGTATAGGCCGCCGCCGATTATAATCAGACTTCTGGTCGACTTCGACTATCCGCCGAGCTTCCTTTGGCTCGAGTGGGAGGGACCCGTCTTGGAGGTATTTTTTTATGGGGTCAATCCAGCATTGCTCCTCTTCTATGTTCAATATTTCATCTTCCGGGCGTCCTTCAATGGTCTTCTTCATTAGGCTTTGGATGTTGAAGGGTTGTTTTAGATCGGCTTCAGGCGAAGACGCTATTTTGGACAAGAGGTCGGCTTCCTTATTTTCTGTCCGCGGGATTTTGACTATTTCAACATGTACGAAGCTGGGGGTGATCTTCCTTACCACTGCCCGGTATTTTATCATATTCTTTTCCTTGGCTTCGAAGTCCCCCGTGGTGTGTCCGGCAATGAGTTGGGAGTCCGTGTATGCTCGCAATTTCTGTACTCCTAAACCTCGAGCCAACTGAAGTCCTGCGATGAGGGCCTCATATTACGCCTCATTATTCGCTGCCTTGAAATCGAACTTAAGGATTGTTGATGTATGCTATCCCGAGGGGAGCGCAGTGATCAATCCCCGCCTCGCTCTCTCTTCCATGGCCGCATCCGTCTGCAAAGTCTAATGCAAGGAAGGTGTCTCCGTTGATCCGAGGGTCTCTTTTGTGGTGATTCTTTCCGCTTCTTCACTGCATTAACTCTACTATGAAGTCAGCCAATACTTGTGCTTTGATTGCGGTTCGGGGTTGTGGCTGATTTCATGCTTGTCCCCAATTCGACTACCCATTTGGCGCAGCCTTCACGAGGCTTCCGGTTGGTGAAGGATATGCTTGAGGGGTTGATCGATAGGACCGTGACCTTGTGTGGTTGAAAGTCTGGCCCGAGTCGCCTTTGTTGCATTGATGAGGAAAAAGCCGGTTTTCTAATGGGAGATATCTCGCTTCAAGTCACCTAGTATTTTTCTTTGGTGTAGTAGATCGGTTTTGAATTCCTTTCTCCTCTTTTAGGAGGACCGAGCTCACTGCGGTGGCGGTTGTTGCCAAGTAAATGTAGAGCTCTTCCCCTGGTTGGGGTTTGGCGAGTAACATGGGGGATTTAAGGTAATCCTTGAGCTGGCCGAGCGCTTTTTCGCAATCCTCATTCCATTCCATTTTTGGGGCCTTTCGCAACGCTTGGAAGAAGGGAAGATTCCTTTCTCCTGACCTAGAGATAAATAAGCCCTAGGGCGCCAATACGCCCATTCAACCTCTCAGATTTCCTTCCGTGGTTTTTGGGGATTTCATTTCCAAAATCGCCTTGATTTTTTCCTCGGGTTTGCCTCAATGCCCGTTGGGTTAGCATGAACCCCAAAAATTTCCCCGAGCGAACTCCAAAAGCGCACTTACTTGGGTTGAGACGATGCCATATTTAGAAGGGATTGAGAAAGCTTCTTGTAGGTCGGTTATATGGCTCTCGGCTTTTGGGCTTTTCTACCGTGATATAGATCCACGTAAGCTTCAATATTCCTCCCGATCTGCTTTTGAAGACCCCGGTTTACTAGCCTTTGGAAAGTTAAGCTGCATTTTAGGCGAAGGCATTACCTTGTAGCAAAGATATCCCTTTGCTCGTGATGAGCGATGTCTTCTCTTTATGCCTTTCTGACCATCCGGAATCGATTGTATCAGGAGAAGGCGCCCGTAAAACCGAGCATTTCATGTCGATGCCGAATCTACAAGATCATTAATCGAAGGCAAAGGGAAAGAGTCTTTTGGACAGGCTTTATTTAGGTCGGAATAGTCTACACACATTCTCCATTTTCCTGATGCCTTCTTTACCAGGACTATGTTGGCCAGCCAGTTTGGGTAGACTACCTCCCTTATGAAGCCCGCTTTCACGAGAGTTTATCGACTTCTTCCTTCTGCTTGTATACACATCGTTGGTATGATACTTCGCTCACGGATTCTTGGTTTGAAGGTGGGATCCACGTTCAGTCGGTGTTCGATGATTTCCCGGTTTACTCCGGGTATATCCTCTGGTGACCATGCAAAGAGATCGGCATTGTTTCGCAGGAATTTCATCATTTCAATTTGGCATTCGGTTGACAGCCCAGTTCCAATTTGAACAGTGTGTTCCGGCTGATCTTCGTTGAGTGGGATCGTGACAAGTTCTTCGGACGCCGGCGTTCTGCGTGATCCTCTTCGACCGACGCTCGTGATACTCTTCCGCAGTCATGGTTTCAGGGTCATTCCTTTTGAAGAGTCACTTCCTTTGAGGGAGTCCGCATAACATTGTCGGTGCCACGGTTGATCTCCTCTTACTTCTCACATCCGCTTTCGATTGGAAACTTTAGGAGGAGGTGGTAGGTGGACATAGCCGCTCTTAAGGAGTTAAGAGTCGGCCTACCAAGTATGGCATCAGAAGCTGGACGCCGCACCGCAGTACTACTAAGAAGTTTGTCAGAAGTTGTGGGTATCTTGGCTAACGCCCCAACCGCTGAGGTAGTGTTAGCATTCCTTACAGTTGAATCGCTCCTCCCGAGAAACCTATCTGTATGGACTTGACCGGTAGAGGGAGTCGATCTACGTCGCAACTCCTCATCCTTTGAGCGCATCTCCAAAAAGGACATCGATCGAGCTCCGATCGGCTAAGAATTCTCCTTAGCTCAAAATTTGAGACCAGAATGGCGTATAATCGAGGCGCCATCGCGGTAGGGTGATGACTTTCTCCTCGCTTCTATCGCCGTAGAAGATTATCCAGCATTTCCCGTACCCTCTTTTGAGTTGGACTTACTTGAGCGGTTAGCACCATCCGAAGCGTAGTTCTTCGTGGAAGTAGTAGCTTTCCCCGCGACATCCGGCCTCTCACGCAGCAACAATTTCCTTTCCTGTTTCATTCCGCCGGGTGGGCGATTCTTTGGTAAGCGCCGATTTGTGGAAAATGTATTTTTCGAGCCTTCCTTTCCGTACAGCTTCTTCAAGAGCGTTCCGTAGGTGGGTGCATTCCTCGATATCGTGGCCAGGAGCTCGGTGGAATTTGTAGTATCTTCCGTTGTTGCCTCTCCGCCCCCCTGAATTCCTTACGGGTTCTGGCTTCCTCAGAATTTCTTGGCCTCGGATCTCCATGAGGATATGGCTCCGCCAAGGTGCTGGAGGGGTATGATGATTGTATTGGGGCACCGCCCGTATCTTCCGGGGTTCCCGAGGGCCGAGTTGATACTCGCCCCTCGGGCGAAAGGTGGGGACCTTCGCCGGGCGATCCACTTCTTCCGAGGAGGGTCTCTGGCCCCCTTTGGGGGGCCCTCTCAGTGATCTCGGCGGCCGCTCTTCTCCCTGGCTTCCTTGTTGCCGGGCTTCTCTCCCAACCCTCGTGAATCTCGGTCTGAATTGATGTATTTCGGGCGTGGGACATAAGATCTGCTATACTCCTTGGTGATTCCAGGGGTGAAGCAAAAACTAAACGGAGAATCTTGCGGTCCCTCAATCAAAGATGGTTATAACCATTCTTGGGGGCAAGTCTTCTACCTTGGTACGCTTCCTCGAGGAATCGATCAAGGTATGCTCAAGACCCTCCCCTTTCTTTGCTTCACTCGCATTTAGGGTTGAGGGTGTCTTGTTTTTGGAATGGTTAGCAAAGCGAGCGAGAAATAAATTGATCCATTACGGAAGGAAGGGATGGAGTTTGTGGGAAGCTTCGGCTGAGCCAATCCCGTACCACGCCCTCAAGGGTGGATGGGAAAGCCCAGCACATCCCCGGCATCCGGAAGTTTCTGTCGGGCATCTTGGAACGAAAAGACTTTATGTGGTGAGCAGGGTCAGTTTTCCCGTGGTAGGCTGCCATCAAGGGTGGTTGGAAACTATCGGGTATGCTCTCCTCAAGGATCTCTTTACTAAAGGGAGTAGCTATCCGAGACACATCGTTTCCACGCTCCTTCCGTGATTGGCCGTGACGCCTCGTTCCCTCTTTTCGTGGCGTGTACCTTGGTGATCTTGGCGAGGTCCGGCCGACGCTGACATCTGGATGAGCTTGGGCTTTCGGACCACGCGACGCTCTTGCTTAGAGTTTTTCTTCGGCCCTTCTTCGTAACTTACCCGTGGTCCGCCTTGAGAAGATTCCCAATCTGAATATAGGGGCCTCGTCGCCATTCCCCTCGGTCCTCCGCGGGTGATGGAGTGCGGTATTCGGCCTCCCTCGCTTCGGATTGGATCGGGGCCTTGGTGGCGCACCGGTGGCGTTGGGATGCAGGGGACTTGTTGTCTTATGGTTTGAAGATCACGAAGCGAAGTTGTTCACAAACGACGCGCTGTGGCCCTGGTATTGCTTTCGTTGTGGATATTTCTTTTCCTCCGATACAAGTGGGAAGGACAAATACGCACGTGATTGGGGTACCATTTCGCCCTCCAATTATTTACTTCCGCTCCCCGTTCTTGGATGCGCTTGGACTTTCTCATGATGACTTTTGTTTGGTCCCCTACTGTAGCCAAACTGCTGAGGCTAAAATGGTACCCACCTAGAGATGGATCTTTGGTTCGTGTCAACGGCTAAATTTATATTTAACCGGGTCGACCTCCACAATTGCCGAGAGAGTCCATCAATGCTTCCAAAATCGGTGGAACCTCGCATAAGGAAACAATCCGTGGGGTTGGGCCTGAATGCCTTGGATTTAACCTCACGGTCAAGTCGATATAATCTTCTTCTTTTTTTTGGGGTCAAGGTTTTTGCTCTCCCTTTTCTAAGTAGGTGCTATTTATAGCCAGGTGGGAGTCCTTGGCAATGCTTCTGGGATATATGACGGCTCTTTATGGAGGGAAGTGATGGGAGGGATTCATCCCCTTGTTGGGTCGGCTTTCCCCGACCCGTCCCCCTTCCGTCGTAGATCACTTTTTCAATGTGTTCCCTCAAGAACCTCGGCTTCTTTCTGGGCTTACGAGCCAGGTATGCCTCTTGGCCTTTCCTAACCTCGGCCCATCGAGAATCAAGCTGGGCTCCTCTCCCCGGCCGATCGATTTTAATGGTGGGATTTGTCTTATTGCTTTGGGTTAGCATGGGCACTTAGTCCTTTTAGACTCGTGATCATTTATTAACCGTGACTTGTATTATGGCTCCAGCCATTCGATCAATTAATTCCTCGCTATCACTCTTCCCCACGCTCGACTTTGATCGCGGTAGCTTTCCCTGTAAGATTTTGGTCGCTTAGAGCCTTCCCTTTGAGGGCGCGCATAAATAGGCTATTAGGTACCCGCGGTGGATCGAGGGGTTTCTAATGCGGATATACCTAAATTGGCCAACCCTAACGTGCAGGATGTGTCCACTTGGTGGACCGTTTTCACCTTTATCAGAATATATTCAACTTCCCATTTCAGAATCTGACTCAATGTTCTTTTGTCGTCTTCAATAATATTTCTTGTGCTCCAATTGATATCATTTGATCCATCTTGTATACACCTTAGGATATAGAATTAAAGTCAAAATGTGAATTCTATACAAATCTTTTTCTTCCAAATTGTGTGAGTGGTGGCTGTGGAATTTCTAAATTTATTTGGTTGGTATCGAGAGAAGTATTGGGTTGGTATCATCAGGCCGTATCATAAGTCCAACTACATGACTTACAATTTTTTATATTTTAATATTTTCAATTATAATAAATATAAATATTGATGCGTTCTAACCGCAAGTGTACGGGTCGAATCAAGTAGTAAAGTGGACTATTGAAAAGTCGGGTATCGAATCCTCATGGAGAAAGAAAATACTAGTACTAATTAATTGTCTATTATCTAGTCAATCAATTCGGGTTGATGATACTAATTCTAACTCTAAGGCTAATAAAGCAAATTAACAAACGCAATTGATCTTGGAGATGTCAATCGATGAAGGGGGATACTTGGGTGATTGAATCCCCTTTGGGTTTCCTTAGATGTGGATAATGCTCTCTATGCTGAATCTTGGTGAATCATTGGCCAAAGGTTCCTAATACGATTTCATCCCCTCGCTCGAGGGTGATTACTCAACCTAGTACCCTCACTAGTTAAGTTCTAGAGAACCTATATCTTGGAAGGACTAAGGGAATAAGACATTTGAAGGAGTAGCTCGCCTTAGTACCCGGGCTCCCGGTGTACTCCTAGTCCTCTCTATTGAAGTTTGTCTACACGCGGGGAGTGCGCTCGCTTCTTCCCCCACATGGACTAGAGAAACCTCTCCGGGCTCTCTGGCGTAGAGGTTAATGCTTTCACTATACAATACATTCAATAGACCATGATGCATTCAACCAATCAATCAACATAGAAGAGACAATATCAATTAACCATAACCCAAAAGGTTCATCAACACCCAAGTATCAAAGTTTAGCTCTCCATCAATGGAGAGTTACAATCAATGTTAAAGAAGAAATCAAACACAAGAGTCAAGTGAAGCAAACCCTTGATGATGACCGCTTGGAGATTTCCTTTTTCTTTTTAGCCCTTACTTCTTTTCTCTAGCCCTCTTGAGCCTTCTCTTCTCTTCTTCAATCTCCTCCAAGATGGTGGAGAAGATGATGATGGCTTCTCCCTCCTTGAAGCTTTGGCTCTAATCTCCCTCCAAGATGTCCCAAAACCCCTTTTACATCTCTATTTATATCCCCTCTAGGGTTTTGGGTGTATTTCCCGACTTTGCCCCTCGGTTCTACCGAACAAGTACTCAAGTAGCTTTTACGATATATCACTCCAAGTATGTATTTCATAATGACCCGTATATCCCTATACCTGAATGCCACCATACGGGTATGTCAGACGGAGTCGATATTTCTCGTGTCCTCGTGTACGGGTCCCGCCACCGCTCAAGTGAGTCCGTAGGAATCTCAGTCCATACTGGTCCAGATGAGACTCAGTATGGACCTTCTTCCATTGCTCCATTTCTACTTTTGGCCGCGTTTTCTCGAAAACACTTCCTTCTCTCTTTGCGATTCTTTGTTTTTACGCCTGTTTACAAAAACAAAGCCTTTTTGAGCACCGGCGGGCCAATATTCTTCCAAAACATAAGATAATATGCATGAATTTCATGTATGATTGATGCTCATTTGAACACTTATCAAATATATTCCTTTTACTCCAAAAAAACTGTTTATAATATATATATATATATATATATATATATATATATATATATATCACAATAAAATAATAATAATAATAATCATAAATATAAATATAAATATAAATAAACAAATAAATAAATAAATAAAATATAATATACATGATATTATCCTGTTGCAAGTTGTTGCCGCGACTTAGTCTATCGCACACATTGAAGCCAAATCACTCGTATATAGGACATGTGGAGCGTTATCCTTTGAGACAAGATGACCAAAAAAGATTTTTTGATAAAGAACATCAGAAACAATGGCTATGGTATAAAAATAAAAGATATATATAAAATAAAATATTATTCAAAGTTCAAAATATCTATTATAATTTATTTTCTAAATTATTATTCATTGAATTATGATGTTTTTTATAGGAATACGAATCTAAAACCAAGTAAGTGGGAGGACCAAAGCGATTACTAAATGTATTTAAAATCGATGCGCTTAAATTTTATTTTGAAAGCATCTTTCCATCCATACCTTCAAAAATCTTCAACACGCCTCCGGAGGGTCAAATGGAAAAGTTTACTCATAATCAAGACATGATATTACAAATCCGTACGGATGTAATCCTATATATATATATATATATATATATATATATATATATATATCAGTCCTATATATATATATATATATATATATATATATATATATATATATATATATATATATATATATATATTAAATATTTGTTATAACTTATTTTCTAGATTATTATTCTTTGAATTTATGGTGTTGCCAAAGAGAAACGGTTGCTCTGATACCAAAATAAAAGATTTACAGTTTGTATTTCAGTTGATCTTCCACCTTGCACTTTAAAAAGTTTAGTTACACTTAATTTGGATGACTGGACAAAAGTTTTTGTCATTATGGATGATGATGAGAAGTACATGTAATTCTTGTGGTTGTTTATACTTGAATTTCAATTCTCAAGTTTTGGTTGCTATCTATAAATTTTGCAATTTAAAAACCTTGGTTTGTAGTATGATTGAAATATTGTTTTAATGTGGAAGTAGGGAAAGGGTTGTTATTGCATCAGTAAGTGTTTTTAGCCATTATTTAGAGGATCGATGTGAAGATGTTACAAAGACTGAAATGATAGTCCTGTAACCAATTTTTCATGTTTATTTTCAATTAATTTAGCCTTTCTTTTTTGTTGTCTAAATAGATATCAACCAATGTCTTGAAAGACCTTCAGACTGTATCCCCTTCAGATTTGCGGAAAATTGTAAAGTTAAGGTGTACACCTCTCAACTTGTTGCTTCCAAGAGGTTTATAACAGAACTACCTGTTTTCCAAAGTGGCGTGGGGGTATTGTTGTTCCTTATTTCTGCTATACTTTCATTAGGATTGGTACATACATTACTATTTTATAATTGAGTAGATTCTTGGAATTGTTGTTTGTCCTAGTTACTAGAGGGTAAATTTGATTAAGAATGCAATGTTGTTCTCTTTCTGTTGCTTCCAGGAAACTTATGACAGAACTACTTGTTTTCCAAAGTGGTGTGGGGGCATTGTTATTCCTTATTTCTGCTCTACTTTCACGAGGACTAGTATACATTAATATCTTATAATTTGAGTAGATTCCTAAAACTGTTGTTTGTCCTAGTTACTAGAGTGCAATGTTGTTCTTATACTGTTGCTAAAAGGAAACAATGGCTCTGATACCAAAATAAAAGATATATATATACTAGTTACTAGAGGGTAAATTTGACTAAGAATGCAATGTTGTTCCCATTCTGTTGCTAAAGGGAAATGATGCTCTGATACCAAAATAATATATATATATATATATATATATATATATATATATATATATATATGAGGTTGACCTTATTACTATTAAGTAGTGTCACGCCATTTTCTCACCCATTTCGAGAATGGTTTTGCGCTTCCAATCGCATTTAAATGAAAAGAACGTTGAAAATAGTTTAACGTGTTGATTTTTCATAATTTGGTGGCCAGATGATCATTCCATCTTAAAGTGAAATTTGTAAGGTCAAATACCGATTTAGTCCTCTATTATTACGATTTGTCCTGGGTCCTCTAACGCTAAAGCGTGCGCTTTTTCCTTTAATTTTACGTTTGTGCCTTTTAAATCCCTCCCTCTCGTTTATAGTGACCAAAGCCTCGAAAAGCATAAATAAAGGGCCAAAAAGCCAATGAAACGATTTACAAAGCATACAAACGTAAAATTAAAGGGACCAAAAAGACATGTTTTATATTAGAGGGACCCAAAGGGACAAATCGTAATAATAGAGGGACTAAATTGGGTATTTGACCAAAATTTAATAATTATTAAATTTTCACCCCTAAGATGAATGATCATACGATCACTAAATTGTATGAAAATCGACATGTTATCTTATTTTTTGTTGTTCTTTCTATTGGTATGGTTGGATTTGTAAACACTCTCGAAATGGGTAAAAATGAGGCGACTTTACTTGAATAGTAGTAAGGCTGACCTCATATTAACCTGATCCCATTTTTCAAAGTGGCTCTGATACCAAAATATTATTTTGGTATCAGAGCATCGTTTCCTTTTAGTAATAGAATGATAACAATATTACATTCTTAGTCAAATTTACCCACTAAGACGTTATACTCTTTTATATTTTGGTCGTGAGTCATACATTTCCCTCTAAATGTAACGAGAAACAACATATCAATTCTTAGTCAAATTCTACCTCTAAGTAAATAGGACAAAACAAATGCTTCTACCTAATCTACTCAAATTATAAGATAGTAATATATTTACCAATCCTCGTGAAAGTAAAGTAAAATTAAAGAATAATAATGCCCGCACACTACTTAGGAAAACATGTTGTTCTGTCATAATTAATCTCCTAGAAGCAACAGACTGAGAGGTGTACACCTTAACTTTTATAATTTTCTGAAAATTTGAAAGGGATACATTCCGAAGGTCTTTGAAGACTTTGGTTGCTATCTGTTTAGACAACAAAAAATATTGGTTGAATTAGCTGAAATTAAACATAAAAATTAGTTGCACGATTGTCATTTAAGTCTTTGGAACATCTTCTCATCGATCTTTTGAATAATGGTTGAAAACATTTACTGATGCAATAACAACCCTTTCCCCACTTCCACATGAAAATAATATTTCAATCATACCCCAAATCAAGGTTTTGAAAATTGCAAAATTTGTAGATAGCAACCAAAACTTGAGAACTACTTGTATTTCTCATCATTATCCAAATTAGTGTAACTGAACTTTTTAAAGTGTAATGTAGAAAATCAACTGAACTTTCTCTTTTTTCGAAGAGAGTAGAGCATATTTGAGCAAAAATGCCTGTAAAACAAAGAGAATGAATGAGAAAACACTACCTAATAGTGGTAGGCTGACGATCATGATGTTCCAATGGGCCACTTTCATATTAGTAGTACTATAATTCACCAGCCAACCCTGCTATACTTAGTCTATACTAAGAGTGGGCTCGCCCCAATGGCAAGTAGCTCATGGCCAGTGTGTTCTAATGCATGCAACTAGAGGGTAAATTTGACTAAAAATGCAATGTTGTTCTCATTTTGTTGATAAAGAAAAACTATGGCTCTGATACCAAAATAAATAAATATATATATATATCCCCTTTAGTTTTCTAGAAAATTATAAAAGTTAAGGTGTACACTTCTTAGTCTATTGTTTCTATGAGGATTATGACAAAACTACCCATTTTTCAAAGTGGCTTTGATACCAAAATAATATATATATATATATATATATATATATATATATATATATATATATATTTGTTGTTTGGATCCAAAGATTATGTAATCATATATAGTTTTAGGTCAGATATAGGTTTTTGTAAAAGATTTTACGCTGATGTTTAGATGTTATAACTTCTTTAAGTAGTGAACTTTAATGGATTATTAGGAGTCCACAAATTCTATTTGGAACTTATATTTTATAGTAGCAAGATGAACATTTTATATCCCCTTCCAAGCTCAGAACTTCTATGTTTCTGTATATAGTCCAAATTTATGAAGAATGAGTGAAGGTCCTTCACTTTTCTTTGTATACTAACTGTGAGAGCATTCTTTTTCTCCCCTTTGTCAAGATGATAGTTCCAATGATTAATATCATTCCACGATTTCCATCTAGATTTAGCATTTATTTAGAGACAGAAATGTATTTGGAGCAACGCGAACGAGGTCCTTGTGGCATCTTAGCAGTCATCCAGGTATTGTTTCCTTTTTGAATCGTTGCTCGCTTGTTATGCTATTCCTTCCTTTTTCTGGTATGTGCCCATACTTTGAATAGATATGAAAAATAGCTTGCACAAGCTCTTGTTTTTATTTGAATGTCAGTCATTTAATAAAATCGGTTATCATTTGGTTGGAATATGTTATTTACCACAAAATTTCTCACCTCGAATAGATAGAGACATATGATTAGAACCAACTAGCAAAAAAATTATCATCATTAATAAGAGAATTGAATAAAGTTATATCTAAGATTCCAACATGGGTAAATTGCCTACTTTTTCTCCAAGCAAAGTATCATCGGTTCTGTGAAATTCAACTTTATTTATTCATTTCAATAGTGAAGAGTTGCCTATGATTAACCAATTTTCTTTTTAATTGTTGAATCGTTGTTTGATAATTTTAATGGTAGCATGTATATACAGGATATAGAATATACTTATAAAAGATCAACATTTTCACTTTTACACTTTTCCAAAACTTCAATGACTAGTAGATGGTAAATTTGACTAAGAATGCAATGTTGTTCCTTATTACTGAAGGAAAACAATGGCTCTGATACCAAAATAAAAGATATGTTTTGGTATCAGAGCCACCGTTTCCATTCGAGCCAACTCTATAAATTCAAGGAATAATAATCTAGAATTTAAGTTATTACAGATATTTAGCACTTTTAATAATATTTTACTTTAGATTTGAACATCAGGAGAATATACGATACAAAAGGTGAACACTGGTATGGAACTTGAACACACAACCGCACTATCTCTGATGTGTAGTTCATGCCCAAATAATAGACATTAAAATTCAATGTTATCCTAAGAAATAAACATTATGAATCAAGGAATCTTTGAAGAATGAAAATTAAGAGGAGCGAATGGTGAGGCAAATAACTATAGCATACCCTATCGACGCAAGTAAGAAATTCTTGCACAATATTATGAATATCAAAGGTGGCGCTCTCTTCCTTTTTGTATTCAAACCCCAGATGCACACAAATTAAAGATTAGCTATAATAAATAAGTTCAGAAATTAATCTAGCTAAGCTACTAATACCTCTTAAGATTTATTGATAATAGTTTTCAAATCAATGAACTTAATTTCTTTTCAAATGTCGCTCTCATGTCTATCTTGATTTCCTCCAAACGACGAAAATTCAACTCCTCCTCCTCCTCATCTTTCATGGTCAATATATGTGACAATCAATTGAAAGTCACGAACAGAAGCAATGTTGGAACCTTCATAATTTTGTTATTGATATTGCTCCATCAAAGCAGAAGCCATCTCGGTGACCATAATCTAACGAATATCATCATCCGAATAAGGTACTCTGTTCACCCAAGAACTTGCTTGGGCCATCGTAGATTGAATTACAAACTTGGCATGCATCTGACAAAGTATATATGGGTGAAAGAACTAAGATCATGAACGCAGCGCCAATGTTTTGCGTTCATTTTGTTCGTCTTTTATAGACAAGCTGTCAGCATGATCTCATTAGTCTCACTGTCAATAATTCTTAAGAGGTATTAGTAGCTTAGCTAGATTAATTTCTGAACTTATTTATTATAGCTAATATTTAATTTGGTATGATAGAACTACCTATTTTTCAAAGTGGCTCTGATACCAAAATAAAAGATATATATTATTTTGGTATCAGAGCATCGTTTCCTTTTAGTAATAGAATGATAACAATATTACATTCTTAGTCAAATTTACCCACTAGTACGTATATCTTTTATTTTGGTATCAGAGCCATCATTTCCCTCTAACAACAGAATGAGAACAACATTGAATTCTTAGTCAAATTTACCCTCTAGTAAATAGGACAAACAACAATTCCTGGAATCTACTCAAATTATAAGATAGTAATGTATTTACCAATCCTCGTGAAAGTGAAGTAGAAATAAGGAATAATAATGCCCGCACACCACTTTGGAAAACATGTTGTTCTGTCATAATTAATCTCCTAGAAGCAACAGACTGATAGGTGTACACCTTAACTTTTATAATTTTTTGAAAATCTGAAAGGGATACATTCTGAAGGTCTTTGAAGACTTTGGTTGGTATCTATTTAGACAACAGAAAATATTGGTTGAATTAGCTGAAATTAAACATGTAAATTGACTGCACCATTGTCATTTCAGTATTTGGGACATTTTCTCATCAATCCTTTGAATAATGGTTGAAAACACTTACTGATGTAATAACAACCCTTTCCCTACTTCCACATAAACAATATTTTAATCATACCCCAAACCAAGGTTTTGAAAATTGCAAAATTTGTAGATAGCAACCAAAACTTGAGAACTTCTTGTATTTCTCATCATCATCCATACTGCCAAAACTTTTGTCCAGTCATCCAAATTATTGTAACTGAACTTTTTAAAGTGTAATTTAGAAAATCAACTGAACTTTTGTTCTTTCGAAGAGAGTAGAGCATATTTGAGCAAAAATGCCTGTAAAATAAAGAGAATGAATGAGAAAACACCACCTTATAGTGGTAGGCTGATGATCATGATGTTCCTATGGGCCACTTCCATATCAGTGGCACAATAATTCACCAGCCAGCGTTGCTATACTTACTGAGTCTATTCTAGAAGTGAGCCCGCTTCAATGGTAAGTAGCTCATGGCCTGTGTGTTCTAATGCATGCCACTAACGGTGTATGCGCGAGCATACTGCTCAGGCCCATGCTTAGGTCGGTTAAATCCATATTTCGGGGGACTGAAACACTGATCTTGCAGAACCCGGGCTTCGGCTGCTTCAGAGACTTCAGAAGACCATTTATATGAAAGACATGGAAGTCCTTAATGGCTGCCAACTCATTCCCATGACTTTTATCCATTTTTAACATTGCTTCCCAGAATCTGTCCTACAAAGAATATTTATACATATTTTTTGTTGGAATAAGTAAAAATAAGTAAAATAAAAATTAAGAATTTAATTAAATATTATAAAATAGATTTATTCCAAATTATTTCACATGGATAACTTGGAATAATTGATATTAAATCAGGAAATTTTAGGGACAAATTTTAAGAGGAAAGTTCCAAAAAAATCTTGGGAACTTTCCAACTGCTCAAAAAGCCCCTACTTTTTGAATAGATGTTATTTCATTTCTAAAAGTAATTGAAGGTGTTAAAAAATGTATGAAATTACCCTTATGCCCATCACCAAATAATCCTCTCTCTTAATCATTTAAAAAAACCTTTGGTGGAATTAGGGTTACCCGTCATTCTTATCCTTCTTCGCCGTCTCCCTCCTCTCTCTCTCTCTCTCTCTCTAAATTTGTGAAAAGCTTCGATCTTCTATCCATGGTGGAGATTTCGAGCCAGAGCAAGCTCTTCTCACCGTGTGACGTTCGGTCTCTTTCTCTTTCGCAGAGGAGGAGTCCTCTTGTTACGCATCGTCCTGCTCCGAGTTTTTGATCTTTAAGGTCTTCTTCTTCCTCCTTTGTGGGTAATGGCGCGGTGGTATTGGGAAATTGGATTCAAAGGAGGCCTGTAGAGAGGGACGCCATTAGTGGTCTCCATGTGAAGGTCTGTTGTGGATTCAAAATCCCTTTTTTTTATGCCTTCCTTTCTTTTGAAAAATAGGTTTTTTCCCCTTAATGTTGTAATTTGGGATTAAATTCACTAAATCAAGATGTTCTATTCAGGATCACCTAGGTGGTCTTGTGTATGTTGAATTACCGGATGCTGCAACATGTTAATCCTTCAAACTTCAGAACATGTTTTAAAACTAGTAAAAAAACAAAAACCCACTTTTGAAGAAGAGTTGTGTGTATTTCAAAGGTCAAAGCGTGTATTGGTATATCTCCGCTTGGTCACAGAGAGGGACAAACGCACAGAAAGAGACGCACATAGAGGGGTATTTCTGTCATTTTTTTAAAAAAACCTAACAACTGTCTGATGAAGGAACATGATGGGAACAATTTAAAAAAAGAGGGTCTGACAAGGGAGTTGGAAAATCTGAGGAACTACCCGAAATTGAAACTATGCCGAGACTGTATGATAATTTACCAAAATTTTAAAGTTAGAGGTCTCACAGGTGAATTCTAAGATACCTTGGGTATTATACCCAAGGTAGCATACTTATGTGTGCCATGACACACAATTTTGTATAACTTGGATATATCATTGTATTTTTTGTGTGTGTGGGATGGCACACAATTTGTATACCTTTGCACAAAAAGTAACCCAAGGCAACACTGTTGCAAGGTATCCTAGAAGAGTTGGAACTCTAAAAAGATGGTGTTAGATTGCAACCTGGTCTAAGGGTTTGTGGACCAGTGAACAAATCATTTCAATATTATTTTATTATATTTTATTTATATTTTATTTGTTTAAATAATATTAGTGAGACTCAATTCTTTCATGTAATTTCCTTGTTATTTATATCACAAAAGCAAAGGAAAAAAGAAAAAAAGAAAAAAAAAAAGAAATATGAAAAGTTAAATTTAATTTAATGGTCAGGATCTTTTCACCTCTAAAAGGTCACTTTTGAAGGTATGTTTTTTGGGTGTGTAAAAATGAAGATTCTCTAACACCAAAGTTTGATACATATCCTTCTTCAGAAAAAGTTAGGCACGTATCCGGTGCGTTGCTCCGGGAGTGAGTAGAAAAAACAACTAAAATATATAGCAACTACGTAGATGAAGATGACGATGACGATGACGACGACGCTGGCGAAATGATCCCAGGCCCTCCCCTCTGTCGTAGAAAGGCGACGAAATTGCTTAGTGGTTTCGGGCAGGAGATTGGTTGTTGTGGCTGCAGCTTTGGCGGGAAGGACACACATTCACCAGCTGATCGAGTCGGAGGGGACTTTGTTGATACCGGGGTGCTACGATGCGCACTAGGCGGCCATTGTTCAGATGTCTGGTTTTAGATTTAGGTTCATCTTTGGTAATACAGTCTCCACATCCCTTCTCTGCAAGCCTGACATCAAGCTCCTCAATTCTCCCCTTGGTTTTAAGCCGTCGGAGATGGGGAGGCTCGTGTGCGCTGCGGCGGCGTCTAAAATTCCCATCATCTTTGATGTTGTTCTGTTCGCATTCTCTTTTCTTTTAGACCGAGTTAGTACCATTTTTGTTTTTCGTGATTGTTTCAATTATCTGGCATTGAATGTTCACACAGATAATAAAGAGGGACATTGAATGTTCATTAATAAAGACGAGCTAAAATGTGATAACATTAAGCAAGAATCAAATCTAGAAAAGAGTGAGTGTGATCGGAAACAAACTAGTTGAACAATATAGTACATCGAATAGGGAAATTTGATCACAAGACAAATCAATAGCTAAAATGTTATATTTTCAGAAATAAATAGGAAACCAACAGAGAGTATTGCTTACTAGAATGGAAACAAGTGCTAGAAATGATTCATTCTTTAATGGATGCTTTATAAGTTTTTGTTCAAATCCATATTCAGTAACTTGAACTAATAGCATGCATTGATTTTTTTTTATTTTACTGATTTAAATGTTTATTGTGTTTTGGTCTAAAACATGCAAAGATCGGCTTTTTTCAGTATGGGAAAAAAGAAAAGAAAATTAGAGTTTATTTTGGAAATAAAGATGTATAATATTTATAACATTACATCAAATCACAACATAAACAAACAAGAACTCAGACAAACGTGAAGGTTCATCATTGAGGAAGGAAGGAAGGAAGGAAGGAAGGGGGGACAGGCCTGATCCGTCGTTTTGGATCGGCCAAAGGCCGACTTGGAAACAACTCAACATATAGTGGAAACCTGTTTGGTCAGGTTGAGCCGACGGGCCCATTGGGTTACAGGTCACCTTTGGTTGACCTAGATCTGGCCCGGGCAACCACTTAGAACCGACGGGCCAAGCCGTAACCCACTGGTTTATAGACTAGCCCTTCGATTCTTTTTTTTTTAAATATAAAATATAATTTAAATTTTGGCTGCCTAAATTAGGCATGATGTGACGGTTCAACCTGCCAGACCCGTTAGGTTGACCTGCTGAGTCACAGGTTGGGACTCGTAATTGGCCCCGCCCATCGGGTTAACTGATCCAATGGACCAAACCGATTATGGGTTTAGACCGGACCAAATTTCCACCGCACCCCCTCTATCAATACTCATGTGCTAAATGCTAACATAAACATGTGGTTCCGGTTGAGGGTTTTATGAATTGGAAACCGAACTGGATTTCACTTTTAATTTTTAAATAAAAGTATATAATATTTTTATATTATATGATTTATTTAATTAAAAAATAAAAAATTCATCCAGATAAATATTAAAATAAAAAATATATATTTTTAATTATTCAAAATATTTAAAAATCAATTCAATCATCCAATCAATTACATATTCACAAAATGATAGATCAATTTTTTTTAAAGAAAATAAATCTTTTTTTAAACATAAAAAAAATCATGCTTAGTTGCTATACCGATGAGATTTATTAAAACCGGAACCTTAAAATTATGGTTTGGTTCTCATTTGGAGTTTTACAAAATCAAAACCGTTAATGCAGAACCGAAACCAAACTGCAGAGATTGTATTTGAGTCCAGTTCTAAATTTTACAAAATAGTGGTAATGAACAAAACATCCCTCAAAGTTTCACAAATCCACAAAAAATCCTCTCAAGTTTGCACTATCCCAAAACATCCCTCCTTTTTGAGATTCCACTGACAGAGCTACTTTTGCCCATGTATGACGAAAATGCCCTTCAAAGCATTAATTGAGAACATATGTCAGAGCTAGCCCCCCAAGTCATGGATTTAAATATTACGAAAATGCCCTCAAACACATTAATTGAAAAAGGAGGTCAGAGCTGGCCCCCCAAGACATGGATTTAAAATATTATGGGAAAATAGCATCCAATATTATGAAAATGCCCTCGAAAGCATGAATTTAAAAGTTTAAAATAATGTGGTGGTTGGGCCTCCCAAAGGCATGTATTTAGAATTATGTGGATAAATAATATTCAATATTATGAAAATACCCTCCAAGGCACGCACCGGCTGCGGTACCGGGCGGTTGAAATCCCGAAAGGTGCCGATGCCAAAAATTTGAAAGATGTTACGGCGCTTAATTTACATTAACGGTCACCCTGGCAAGGTAATCAATCATCAAGGCTAAAATTGATTTACGTGAAAGCCTACCCTGGAAGGATGGCACATGGGTCATCGAGCAAATAACCGCGACAATGGTTTTGACTACGTTTGCTCAACTATCGACCCGCTGATCCCTCTACCCACCTCCGCTAAACAACCCGGTGATAAACCAACCACGCCATAATAAACCACCAAACCATACTTACCTCGGTGTCAAACCTAAAACTCTAAAACCGCAGAAAGCGTAAATGGAGCGGCCGCCGATGTTGAAGCCACCTGGTCACAAAGAAAGAACCACCACCATACATACCCTCATTTTTGACTCTAAAACCACAGTGAGAGCGGCAGACGGAACGACCAACCGCCAACGCTTTCGAAAGCTATCGGTCATTTATAAAGAACCACCCCGGGTTTCTTCAATTGAAACAAGCACTTTCCTCGCCCTTCCAGAGCCACCTCCATTGAAACGCCTTAGATCCGCGACCGCGCGATTCGGAGATGGGCTGTGATCCATACAAAGGGACCGCAAATGGCCAACGGCTAATGAATCCAATGAAGACAGATTTTATACCAAGAAGAAACGCTCTTGCGGTTTCATGTGGCTACTGACAAAGCTGGAACAAACAACAATTGAGATGTTTCTCAACTTCAAAAATTGACAAGTAAGTTTTCCGCCGCTTATAATAATACTTTCCATTTATAATGTCGCATTTCCGCTTTGTATATTACAGCTTTACGCCTCACGTTGCTTAGTTTCCGCTTTACTTTCGCTTTGTTTTCGTTTAACATTCAAACTTTTCGCTTAATATATTCCAATCTCACTGGTTGAGGAATGAGGTGGCCAGGGGTATTCTTCATGGGAGTGAGGTGGCAAGCTATGACTTGTTAGTGGTGAGGCCCACCGGTTTAGTCCGCTATGCACTTCTTACCCAAGCAATTTTGCGGCTATTTAATTCCCCTGAATCCATTTTCCATTTACGAGGTTTTGGTCCGCTTTGTGTCACAGCTATTTGATTCTCCTGGATCCTTTTTCCATTTATGAGGTTTTGGCCTGCTCCGTGTTGCTTCATGTTATCCGGACGGTGTAGGTGGGCAAAGTTATAATAACACTTCCCGAAACCCGAAACGTCGCATGAATCATTTGTGCGCCTTCCCGCGTCGCCCTTCGCTCTTTAAATAGCCCTCGATGGGGGCACACCCTCCTCATTCTTTCCTCTGCTAAGTTCTATCCCCCTCGAATGGATCCTCACCGGCTGCGCAAATCGCTAAGGGAACTCGCTGAAGGACCTCCACCGGTCCCGAGCCCCGAACTTCGAGAGAGTGCAGAGGCCTCTGAGAAGGAGAAGGAGGAGGAGTCACCTACCGCACGATCGGTCTCCCTTAAAAGGATCCGAGAGAACGCCGTGGTGGCGTATAAACACGGGGTACTCTTCCACATAGATATTTATCGAGCTGTCAAGCTCTACCAGATATCGAATGAGAACCTGGCCCGAGAGCGCGAGATCGCCTCTTGTGTTGTCTCCGACTTTAAGGAATCTGACGAATTCTAGGGCCTTGTAAGTGAGGAAGGGAGAAAAGGTGTCGAGGAAGATTTCAAACTCTTTCAAGATATCTCATCGTCATCCTAACCTAGACGACTTGACTGTAATGGAGTTCAAGGACGCCTTTCAGTATCTTCCTCTTAGTACCCTTAGTACCCCTGGTGAAGATACTGATTGAATAGATGTTGCTGGTGGTGGTCCTGGATCCCTTCATCTTTTTATCTTGCTTTGTTTGCATCATCCTTTCTTTTTTCTTGTTTAATGTGTTCAAGGATGCCCTTCAGTATCTTCCTTGCTTTGTTTCCATCATCCTTTCTAATATAATGTGTTTTCGTGTAATATAAAAACTTCTCGATTAAGTTAAGGTGTTTTCTCTTAATATTTGGAGTTTGTGTTTAACATAGTGTGTTCCTGTTTAATATAAGGTGTTTCAGCTTAATTTTGGGAGTTCGCGTTTAATATTATCAGATTGTGTTTAATATTTAGAGTTCTCATTTAACATATGATATTTGATTCTTAACAATTTTCCGAGCTTGTCCCTGTCACACGGGTGGAAGAAGTCAATGTACAAGCCGTGAGGAAGGACGATCAATGGCCCTGACCGGAAAGAAATGAAAAAGTTGTCAGCGCTTCCCCATCCCGGCTTAAAGGGTGCGGGGAACACAAATATTACATGAAAAGGGTCCTCAGAACGCTCCCGACCCGCTGACCCCGGTACATCACCTAACCCGTCGTTCTTCCACCGCCACTCCGGCAAGAAGGCCAATAGACGAGGACACTGCAACACGCCTTGAGAAGGCATATGATATTATTTTAAGAGATTTTCCCTGCATCATGCCCCGACATGACAAAATGGAGGGACAGAGACATGGCGTTGGACCACTAGTTTCGCCGTTTGAGAAAAAGGAGCTTGCGGCGCCGCTAGTATCATCCTCACCCATTATATAAAAGCGGGTGAAGAAAGTCATCCACAAGACCACTCGGTCGCAGAAGTGGGTGACTTAGTCTCAGTCTGTGCAGGCCTCTCTCCTCGAAGAGAAGTCGCTTATGAGGAATTCTTGCAAGGGAAAAACAACTACAAATTAAATGTTACCGAAGTCCATACATGTCACCCACGTGCCGCAAATCTTGGCGACAACAACGACTTTGGTCATACTTGGCGCTTTAATTCAATTCGCACATAATTTCAACTTTCTCTAGTAGAGTACAAATGGCTAAGGCCCCCGCAGATCATTTTTGGGATGGAATTGTGCCTCGGTTGAACGATATGCTCTCCGAGAATGAATGCCTCCTGTTGATGCATATATCACCAATGAGATTGGAATATCTTAAGCGGAAACCCATATATTTAAGCTGAAAGTCAAAATGTTAAACGGAAAAAGCAGACACCAAACAGAAACCCATATATTTAAGCGGAAACACGAAATGCATGAAATATTAAATGGATATGCTGATGGGTTGGTTGGGTCATCCAAAGAGAAGACATGATATTTACCACATCGCTTACATATATATCCTGCTAGTATTGATGTGCACATAAGTCAACACGGTGAATCGCAACACTCTTCCTCCTTATATTTGGATGCATCGCACAAAAGGTCTCCATTGCCAATCTGCAACAAGAGCACGCCTTACACTGGCATGATTTTAAACTACACGAGATAATCAAAAAATTTCTCTCACAAACGAGAAAAAGAACTCACGGCGAAGGTGGATGTTTCTTCAACTAGCCTTGGGCAGTGACTCGTCATTATAGATATGGTCATAGAGCTCGTCACACCAGGAGAAGAGGAAGAGGAGCAGAAAGGTAAGGAAGAAGAAGAGCAGAAAGTGAACAAAATGGATTAAAGAAGAAGAGTATAAAAATTTGGGAAAAGTCTGAAATGCAATCCCGATAGAAAAGATTGTGAAGGTGAGGAAATGATGGGTGGAGTGTAATATTTAAAAAATCTAACATGACTTGATGGGAAAGCTCTCCATCAAAAACAAGGGTAAAGTTGGCATTATGGGAAAAACTAACTGATGGAGTTAGCTGGAAGGGCTGAAAAATAACTTTGACATAAAGGAGGGATTGTCTTGAAAAGTTAAATATCAGAGGGACTGTCTAAAAAATTTTGAAACTTTCAGGAACCTAAAAATAATTTTTCTTACAAAATATGAACTTCGGAACCAAAATTGAATCCGAACTGAATCACTGTCAGATCTGATTAACATGCATTCACGAATTGAAATATGACATGCACCGGGACAACTTTATATGACATGATATAATTGACTTTGACATGACATGACATGACTTGACTTCTTTCATGCATGTCATATTTTTATGTTATGTCATCTTTATTTTGAATTGACATGACATGACATATCATGTCATCTTTTAAAACATGACATAATTGTAGCCTTCTTCAAAATAGAAAGAAAAATAGTTAGGCAGGTACTGTGATTTAGTTTCGATTGTAACCGGAACCTTAAAATGGTTTAGTTTCGATTATGAGTTTTACAAAATCAAAATCGCGGATGCAGAACCAAAACCAAACTGCAGAAATTGTGATTTTGAGTCCAGTTTTAAATTTTACAAAATAAGAACAACTAGTTCAGAACCAAAATTGAACCCGAACTGAACCACTGTCAGGTCTTGTCAACATTATGACATGCACGGAGACAACTTTATATGATAAGATATAATTAAATTTGACATGATCATGTCATGTCATGTTTTATGTTATGTCATCATTATTTTGAATTGACATGACATGACATGACATATTATGTCATCTTTGAAAACATGACATAATTGTAGTCTTCAAAAAAAAAAAATAGTTAGGCAGGTATCCCGTCTCATCCATCCATCTGTTGTCACTTTCTAACGTCTAAACTGAGACAGATTTCCTGAGTTTCCTCCATTGCTGTATTGCACCAGCTTTGTATGGCTTTCCTCCACTGCTAACCTCGAACTAAATTTTAGAGCTCTGAGTTTATTTACGATCAACCCAGCCAAGGCCCATAGAAAGTGTTTTAAAGCCTCTCATTCACCAATTCACTCTCTTTCCAACTATACTATCAGCGATCGCAATCCAAGAACCCATCGGGGATTAGTGGCCGTCGGCCATCGCCGGCGATGGCGTGCGTCTACGTCCCGGTGCAGAAATCCTAGGAGGAAGTGCGCGTGGTTCTCAACCGCGATATCCTTAAGGCCGAGCAGGCTCCCTTCGATCTTTGGCTCATCATCGCGGTTCGTCTCCTTTCACTTTAATATACTCTATTTCTTTTTCAATCGCTCAAACTTCACGTTTTTTTTTGGCTTCTTTTAGATACTCGCTCGGTTGCGTTTGGGGGAACTCGAATTGGTACCCATTGTCAGGGAGCTTTATCTGACGATTGATATGTGTTATTTTGATTTCAATGAGAATACTTTAAGCAAGGTAAAGTTGAACAATTTCGGCAGATTTTGGAGAATACTTTAAGCTAGTCCTGGTATGTTTGTTTTCTTGATTTAGTGTCTTGGTTCCTCTGGATGTTAACTGTATTTTTCTCAAGTAAAAAAGAGGTTCTTTCTTTTAGATGGTGTTCACAATTTCACAGTTTTTTTTATCAATGCAAAGCGACTCAGGAGGATAAATCCCGAAGATAGATTTTACTTGCGTAGCCTTTCCTGAGGGGATGAACGTGAGCCACAATTTCACAGTTTGAATTAGGGTCATTTGCTTTCCTTGAATCAATTTGGAGTTCACTTTTCTACAGAAATTGATGAATACTCACGGATTGGTATCCTGAATGCCTTGGGAGCCTACCATACTTATCTGGGAAAGATGGAGACAAAAAGCAGAGCAAAGGACAATAATTTTGCTGCAGCAATTATGAGCCTTCTACATGGATTGGAAAAGGTTGGCATTGCATTCTTGATTCTATTTTTATTTGTGCTTTCGGATTTCATTAGGACAGTGGAACCCTGATTAGTCCTTACGTCTTGCTTACTATAAGATTTCATTAGGACAGTGGAACATGTATCCTTCTAGCAACTATGAAGCAAAGCTCTTGGCTTGTTTTTCTTGATCTTCTTACCAATTTTCAGTAGAGTTGATTAATTGATCATTTATCTCATATTTTTGTCTGATTGCTTATTTGTTTTATGATTATTTTCCAGACTGCAAAACCTTCTGCCGCGAGGGACTTCTTTGATGGCTCCAGTGAGATTCATTGTCATTTCTAGTTCTAAGTTCACCCCTTTTACATGTTAGTATTGGTCATTGTCATCGAATTTTGATTATGTTCATCCATTTGTTTTTGTGCAGACTGAAGATGCAAATTTGGGGAAAAGTGCTGGTGGGGATAAGGTATCGCTAGAGTATTCTTTCTTTATTATTTATTTAATTTTGTATTTAGGATTGCTTAATCTTTACAAAAGTTTCTGGTTTTCATTAAGGTTCAATACAAACTTTTAATATGTTTGTCAATGGTGCATGCAGCCTGAAGAAGATCCACAAAGAAAGATGAAGAAAGAGTTAAGGTTTGTTTGTTGTCTATCATACGCATATTTATTAAGGGTATATGGTGAAATATAGTTTTTATTCTTGCACACTGCCATCCTCAAGACTTTTTAATGAATAGGTGGAGAATTTTCACTTTGGCCATTCAAGTATTTATTAGGATTTACCTGTGCATGAGTTATGTACTATGACCTGATTAGAATTTGCGGCTCAGATAAATGTGTTTTTAGAACATCAACATGGAGTCCAATGTTTAGTTTGATTGCATGCTAATATTTTAAGCAGAAAATCAATGCCTAACTGTGGTTCAGATATTTTCACTATGGTTACAGTATAGAAATCTGCAAAATAAGAAATTGGCTAAAAGTACTGCCATGTGTTTGTGTGAAACCATTAAAACTGAAACAGAATTACCAGAAGATGGGATGATTAACTGCATGCAAGTTTTGATTGGGAGAAACCTATAGGAAGTACTTTTAACATATAATTTTCGGTTTGTCACATGAAGACTATCTCATGTTTCTTGTGCACACCTAGATATAGCTTTCCTCCCCACTACTCATTCCTGGAGCTGGAAGAGTAAGACCATTTGTCCAACATTAATCCTCCCTTCTCATTTGTGCTTCTAAAACTACCACACAAGCCTTTACTTTCATACTGGAGTGGCTGTCTTATTACTTCTTATATCAGGCGAAACTGAAAGAAGGAAAAAATACTAAAGGCTGCACAGAAGGCGGAAGCCGCCAAACTCCAAGTAAGTATGGGGTACAAGCACTTCTGGATTTAGTTAACTGGTTTACTATGCAGTTGATTATTAGTAATGTTCAAAATTAATGTATTTAATTTTTGTGCTTTTGTGAACATCTTGCTTTTAGGCTCAGAAAACATTTGATGGACCTAAAAAAAGTGAGCAGAAACAAAGAAAGATGCTGAAGATGAGAATCCTGAGGAATTTCTAGATCCTGATATTCCTTTAGGAGAAAAGAAATGGCTTTTTTTTATCAAATGGCCAAGCAATATAATCCTAGTGTGGTGGAAAAATCGTGGGTGATGAGATGTTGATTTTTTCTATATATCCTTCGATTTTGAGTATGAATACTAACTTGTTTTACTGCTTGGGTTGTCAAAGATGGTATGTATGGTGGGAAAAGTCCTGCGTTTTTGTGGCAGATGCAAGCAGCTCTAAACCCCCATTTGTGATTGTAGGTGATTTTCCCATTATTATAGTTATGAATTATGTTTTTTCACTTCTTTTTAAGTAGCTGGATTGTTGTTGAATTTCTTCTATATAGGGTTCTCCAACATAATCAATGAAGTTCATTCTTTCAATCATATATTTATATTTACTAACATGGATATTTTGGGGAACCATATAGAGAAATAAACAAAGATTTTATCAATGAAGTCCATTGTTTTTATTCTAATAGAAGGCAAGAAGAATGGTAGAAGTAGGCCTAGGATTACGTGGTGAAAGATAGTGTCTAAGGATCTATATTAGATATTGAGCCGAATTTATTCTTTGATATAATGACATGGAGACAAAGAATCTATATAGCCGACCCCATCTAATATAGGATTAAGGCTTAGTTGTTGTTGTTGTTGTCGTCAACATCTTATCAAATAAACAATGAAGTTCATTTTTTCAACCTGAGTGGACTTCAAATGGTTTAACTTGAATTAGATAAGTTCACTCTGGATGTCATATTCTTTTGAAGTGCTAACTTATATTAGTAGCTACATGATGGCCTAGATTTTTCTAATTGACTCTGTGATTCCTTTGGCAGGTTCTGCCACCTCCAAATGTGACTGGGGCCCTCCATATAGGCCATGCCCTTACTGCCGCCATACAGGTAACCATGGCATTTTCTTTCTTTGGGCATGTCTCTTTGGTGGTTTTCTTTCTTCTGAATGCACGCCTGTATAAAAACAGTTGATCATAGTCACTCTCGTATGATCCAGGATATGAATATTCGATGGCGCAGGATGTCTGGCTATAATGCATTGTGGGTGCCAGGAATGAATCATGCTGGTATAGCTACCCAGTTGGATATATTTTGATTATTTAGCGGTGGTTTATCATATTTTTATTTTTCCTTGTGCAACCTTAGTTTATGACATAATTGCTTCATGAAGAAAAAATTATGGAACTCATAATTTTATTGGAATGTTTTATTGTGATATTCCATAATCACTTTTTGTATTACTATCTAGTTCTGTTAATATTTTTGTTTCAATGAACACTCGTGGTTGGACGTTTAAGCCATGTGTGTGCTAGGTTATGATTTTTCTTTTCATTTTTGTAGACCTTTGGTTTCATTTCAATGGAACAGTGATGATTTTCTATGAAGATGTCATGTATACAAGTGACATAGTTAAATCCTGAATTTTCTAATAATTTCTTGTATTGATAGTGCTGCAAGCTTTTCTGTGCTTTTGGAGATTGAGATAATTTTAGTCATTAGAATATAAATTGTGAGTGCAGGATGGTTTCTGAACTCTAAGAACTTTCATCATGTTGAAATATGTTTCTTCTTGAATTAGAATGGTGCTAAACTTTAGGTTGTCTTCTTGTTTGCCGATGTGTGATTATCCATTTTGTTTACTGCAGGTGGTTGTGGAGAAGTTGACATGTGAATGAAATCTAATTGTTCCAGGGTGGTTCTGAAAAGGAGATCAGTTGTTGTGGCGGTGGTATCGGTGATTATTGTTCCGTGAAGGTAATATATATATATATTGGGAAACGGGAAAGTTAAAAAGAAAAGAGTTATGATAAAATATATAAAAATGAATTTATTTATTTATTTATTTATAAAATATTTAAAAAAGTATTATCCGACTTAATTATTATGATTATTTTTTAATTAAATAAATGATTATAATTAATTATTTAATTAAATAAATTTATTTATTCATGACATTTGAAAAAGTATTACTTATTTCACTTATTATAATTAAACATAAATAGCATAATTTAATTATTTGTTAAATTTAATTATAATAATTATTTAAACCAAATATTTTAATATTTAATTATATTTAATAAATATAAATTTATTTAATAGGGTAAAATAGTCATTTTATCAAGGGGGAAAGCTTACCCTATGGCTATTACTCTGGTGAGAGAAATCTAATTCGTATATTGGGGGTAATAATACCACTCTAATAGATACCCAAACAAGGGTATTCATTATGGTCAGTAATCATTCCTCTGGGCGAATAATTATTGCAATTCAATTGTACCTTTAGTTCTTTTAGGCCGAGTTAGTGTCATTCTTGCTATCCTTTTCCGTATTCTTGAATGAAGAATTTCAATTAGCTAGCATTGAATGTTTGTATAGATAATAAAGATGGATATTGAATGTTCATTAATAACCACAATGCTAATAGGAGATTGCAAACCAAGCCCCCCATCCATTTGATAAAGTTTGATTTTTCCCATTGATTTGTAGACATGGGAGGTGAGAAAGCACTAAATAGTCATAGAACCATCAAGGATTTAATTGCAATTGGTGTTGTTAATTGCTTATTTGAGATGTCTTGTGTTTTAAAGGAGTGAAATCAATCAATATTCCTGGAAATCAAACTTGTATGTTTGTATTTTTTTTTCTTCATAATTTTAGGATCTAACATGGCCTAAGTAATGTGATGTGTCGGCCATTGCAGTAGTTTTTTTCAACCTTTGAGTTGATTTTATTTAGTGATTTAGTTTAAAATGATTTAATGCTACTAATTATTCTTTGGTTTTCTTTATCGTTCGGTGAGAATGATATATGTTTGATAAGAAAGTACTTGCTGAATTTTTTTTCACATTTGTGATAATTTTGTAAAGTTTGAAAATTTTGTTGCATGTTACAAAGTGGATCTCCTAATAAATTATTTACTGACTACTTATATTATTATATTGTTATTTTATGTAATGGTAAAATTGTCGTAATGTGACTTAGATGTCACTGATTTGAGTCTTGGCGCAATGATAAAACTATCACTACGTGGTTTAGAGGTAATGACCCTTCTTCGGACCCCGCACATAGCAAGAGCATTGTAGCATTATACTGCCCTTACTTGTCCATTGATGAGATTTTCCTTTATATGTATGGAGTCCACTATTTTGTCTCATATTTTTATTGGATTGAATTATTGTGTTTTTTATTGTGATGCATTAGGTGATTTCAGCACATCAACATGTTGTAATAATTTCGTCTACTAGAGATATGATAGGGGATGCTGACTTTTTCTTGTCGTAAGAACGGATGCAAGTGCAATCTTTGCGTAGACTGGGCTTGTTAAAGCAATTTATAGGACTAACCTTAACATAAATGTATAGATTATGAACAAAAGGATATTGTTTTATTTGAGTTAATTCTTTCATTCTACACTGGGTTAATTCTATTGTGGAATGAAAGAATTAATTGAGATAAAAAAATATCATTTTATTCATGATCTATACTATTATGTAAAGATTAGTTTTATAAATTATTTTAGCACTTCCGGTCTTATTTGAGATTGCCCTTGCATCCGTTCTAGCAACAAGAAAAAAGTCAGTATCTTCTATTGCACATCTAGTAGACGAAATATTTACAGCATGCTCCTGTGTTGGAATCACCTAAGGCACCATAATAAAAAAACATAATATTACAATCCAGGGGAAATGTGAGACAAGATAGTAGACTTCATGCGCATTAAAAAATCTCATCAATAGACAAATAACGCCAGCTCAATGCTACAAAACTATTGCTATACGCAAGGTTCGTAGAAGGGTCGTTATCTCCCGGTCACATGGTGACAACTTTACCATTGCGCAAAGACTCGAACTCATGACTTTCAAGTTACATGGCGACAACTTTACTATTGCGCCAAGTAACAATATAGGAATATAAGTAGCTAGTAAATAATTTAACGGGAGAAATCCACTTTGAAATATACAACAAAAATTTCAAATTTCACAAAAGGATCACAAGCGTGGAAAGGATTTACCTAATACCTTCTTACCAAGCATATGTCTTACTCACCAAACGATAAAGAAAACAAGAGATTAATCAGTATCATTAAATCATTTCAAACAACATTATTAAATAAAATCAACTCAAAGCTTGAAAGAAGCTAATGTAATGACCAACGCACCATCTTTCTTAGTCAATGTTTTATCCTGAAATAATGAAAGAAAATACAAATATATAAGTTTGATTTCCAAGAAGATTATTGATTTCATTTATTTAAAACACAAGACACCTTAAGAAAGTGTCCAACGGCATCAGCTGTAATTAAATCCTTAATGGTCTTTTGAACATTTAATGCATTCTCATCTCCCGTATCTACAAAGCAATGAAAAAAAAAAAATCAAAACTTTATCAAATAGGGGAATAGGGGTTTGGAAGCTCTTTTTAGCATTTTGGTTATTAATGAACATTCAATGTCTTTTTTTATTATTTGTGCGAACATTTAATGCTACCTAATTGAAATTTCTCATTCCCAAACACAGAAAAGGGGAACAAGAATGACACATATTTTGTTTAAAAGAACTAAGGGTGCGTTTGGATCGCAGTAGTTATGGAGGGGGAATGATTATTGACCATGATGCATACCATTGTTTGGGAATCCATTAGGGTGGTATTATTACCCTCAAGAGGGAACTTAGTTTCCCCTCATCAGAGCAACAGCCATTATGGCCATTCCCCCCTAAAATGTTCCAATATAATAAAATGATTAAATGAATTTATATTTATTAAATAATAATTAATAAATGATTAAAATTGAAATTGATGAAATTAAGATATTTATGTAATTAAAAATATTAAATATTGAGATATTTGGTTTAAATAAATAATTATAATAATTTAATTTAAAATTTGTTAAATTAAGATATTTATATTTAATTATAATAAGTGAAATAAATAATTATTTATGTCATAAACAGATAAATTTATTCAATTAAATAGTTAATTATAATGATTTATTTAATTAAAAAATCATCATAATTTAAAACAGATAATGCTATTTAAAGTATTTTATAGACAAATAAATTCATCTTTTTATATCAAGGGTATAATAATTTTATCTTAATTTTTTCTTACTTATCCCATTCCTAATAAATTAACTAATGAGTTTCAGTCATTAGACTTAACCAGAAAACACAAAAATGGATTGCAATCTTTTATATTTGTTGATTCAAGTCCGACATGCTTCATTGTTTACTTGTGATGTATGCCCGAATGGAGCTATAACTAATGGTTGGTTTGGATCATCTCTGTTACTTTGAATGGAATCCATTGCCTTCTTAGTCAAATTTACTCTCTAAAAACTAGGAAAGACAGTTTCGGGAATCTACTCAAATTGCAAGATGATAATGTATATACCAATTCTCGTGAAAGTAGAGCAGAAATACGGAACAATAATTAGTTATGTTACAAGCCTCTTGGAAGCAACATAGACAGTGCAGTTGATGAACTACATAACATAGACAAGGCAGTCGATGCTTCCCTTCTTTAGCTGTGGGGAGCTGCAGTCGTGGGTCAGTAGGTAGGTCTCCGTTTTGCTCTGTCCAAGCTCAATTGTGAGGTAGGTGTCAAAGAGTGCCCGCTGATATAAGAATAAGGATCATTTAGAAAAAAGCCAAAGCAAAAATAAAGATTAGTGACTCATCTTACCATTTCCTGGGGCATTTGCTTCGTATATAGGGCTTTACAGTGAGGAGTAGTGAACATACTCTCTCTTTTGCTTGTTGAGGAGGACAAGATGGAAGTGCTTATTAAGAATGATGGGCAAAAGAACCAACTTAACTTTATGGAACGCGCGCATGGCATCCTCCATCATTGTCAAGGAGACTTCTGCGGAGCGGGCTTGCTTGGACATCAAAAGCGCTAGCGGCCTAGTGATTGCAGTTTGCCTCTTGTAGGGAAAGAGAACTTTTCTCATATTCTCACGGACGATCATCACAAACATGTCCATGACGTCATCGGGAACCATCGTCTTCCCGTTGAGCAGTGTGTATATATGGTCATGGGTGGTGAATGACCACTCGTTCTTCTATACGATGATGTTGGAGGAATATTAGATGAAAACTTAAACGGTAAAAATACATCTTTAAACATAAACCAAAATATTTAAGTGGAAACTTAGTAGGTTACACGGAAACTCAATAAATTAAGTGGAAACACATCACAATTAGCGGTAACTTACTTGTTAATTTTGCAGTTGAAATACATCCCAATTGCTGCCTGTTCCACCTTGTCTAGCCACATGAAACTGACAGGATGTTTCTTTGGTATAAAATCCGTCTTCATTGGATTCGTGTTTTTGTTGACCATGCGGACCACGATCACGTCGGTCGTCGCTGGATCGATGACCGCGGACGGCAGTTCAATGGAGGTAGCCGGTAGCTCGGTGAGGGAAACTGGTTGTTTACTTCCTGCGGTTGATTGTTCTGTGTAGAATGTCAGTGGTTTACTTATGGGAGCCGGAAGTTCTGTGTAGGCGTCCAGTGGTTCATTGCCGTCAGTGAGTAGCTCAACATTTGGTGGTTCAGAGTTTGTCGGTTGTTCAATGTAGCTAATCGGTGGTTCTTTACTTGCTTCCGATAAGGCTCAGCTTCGAAGGTACTGAGGTAACCGGTAGCTCAGAGTTTGTCGATGGCTCAGCCGTTGGCTTAGTGCATGTTACCGGTGGTTTTTTGTTGGTAGTCATTGGTTCCTGTGGGTCACTGCCAGCGGCCTACACTAAGGTATCTGTGGCCAACAGTTTATTGCCAGCATTCGTTGGTTCATCAGCTGGTGGTTCAGAGGCGTGGTGGATGTAGGGACTGAGGTCCGTGGTTTAGCAAATGTTGTCAGAACTTAATTGTCGGCGACCATTGGTTCAACGTGCTATGTGTCGTTCTTCGGGATAGGCTTTTAGTTCTTCATTTTTTTGAGTGATTTGATTATGCTCCCAATTACAACAAAGTTGTCATCATCGTCGCTGACATGGGTTGGCATGGATGGACTCTGCTCAACATCTTTTATTGTTTTGCCTTTATGGACAGTCTTTTTCTACGGCATGGCTTCCGGGTGAGTGGCCTGCTTAGACTGAGACCGGGTTACCATGCGCAGACTGCGACAGAGCTTGTGGGTGATTTTCTTCACCCGCTTTCGCGTGGAAGGGGATGATATTTGAGGCGATGTTGGCTCGTTTTTCACATTCGACGGAGCCAGTGCACCAACGGCCTGCCTCTATCCCTCTATTACATCTAGTTAGAAAATGATACGGCCAACGTCTCTTATCAGTACCTCATATGCGTTCGGTAGGTGGGTTACAATATCGTCGTCTATTGGCCTCCTTGGCGGACTGCCCATGGAAAAACGACGTTGGGTGATATGTGGGGGCTTCTGGATGGGGAGCGTTCCCAACCTCTTTTTGGTACAGTGTCCCTCTCCCCCTTGCCACGAGGAGGGGGAGCAGTGGCAAGTTTTTCATTTCTCGTCGGTCGAGGCCGCTGATTGTTTGTCTACACAACTCTTACAATTACTTTTTCCTCTCGTGTAACGAGGATTAGCTCGGAAATTTGTAAAGAATCAAATGTCGTATGTTAAACGGAAACACACAAAACTAAACACAATGTAAGAATATTAAACTCGAACTCTGGATATTAAGCGGAAACACCGAAACTTAAACATAAGTTGGTATAATAAACAAAAACGTACTATATTAAACGGGAACTTCTAATACTAAAAGAAAACGCTGACAAACCATCGACATAGGTAAAATACCTTTTTTTTCCATTGAGCGATGTCATTAGGGGACCAAGGGGCGCTTGGTTTCTAAAGAAGTTCTTTCCATAGCATTGGATCATCGGTGTCCTCCCAAAATGCATCTTCTTCCCAATCCCAGTCACCTCGTAGAACTATATATTGAGGGCGACAGTCACCCTCTTGGATACCCCGTTTGTGTTGTCTTCCCGGAACACCTTGACTGCACACAGGTGACTCTCTGAGGGACGTCATCCATAAGCTATTTGTGAGTGGCCTACATCCATGCATAGCGATTCAATGCAGCTAGGTTGTCCGCGTAGTCTGCAATCCAGTTTGGAACCGAACATGAGGTGTTTGGGAACAACATCGTTCCCCTGAGTGAAGTTTTCTTTGACGAAGTTTTCCTCTTCACCTCCTTTCTCTGCACCCATGCATAGCGATTCAATGCAGCTAGGTATCATCATCATCATCATCATCATCATCATCATCATCTTCATCAGAAGGGCAGCAGACTCTCTTTAATCCTAAATTTGTTGGTGCCCTCATCGTACCTCTGTAACAGGGCATCGAACACTGCTCTCTCTTGCAGAATAGGTTTGATCTCCGCCAATGGGGCAAAGGGTGTCCTCTGGATGATTTCCCAGTGCCCGGGAATAATAATAATAATAACCCATCAAGGTGGAGGCCAAGGATAAGAGCAACATCTTCGGGTCTGAAGGGCAGCAAACTCTCTTTAATCCTAAATTTGTTGGTGCCCTCATCGTACCTCTGTAACAGGACATCGAACACTCCTCTCTCTCGCAGAATAGGTTTGATCTCCGCCAATGGGGCAAAGCGTGTCCTCTAGATGATTTCCCAGTACCTCCTAGTCATATGCTCTTTTAACTCGGTAAGTGTTTCCACTATTGGAACCATATAGTATCTACCGTTGATGAGATTGGTCGTCATATTTCCGTAGTCTACACCAAGCGAGATACATTACGAAGGATTCAATAATGCTTAAATAGAAACTATTGTGAATAAATGGAAACACCGTATTTTAAATGGACACACTGGTAGATATCATTCATAAAGAGAAAAAGTCAAAAACTCATACAAAATAAATGGCACACAGAATGCATTCATGTATAACAAACCCATCATCTTCTGGAAACACCCAAAATCAAAAAGACAAAAAAACCTTAAACCCTAATTTCATGTTGAGAAGTCCCAACAACTCTAGCTGCCCAAAATCACTCGCTAATTTGTAAAATTTTCCATCGCAAGTGCATACAAAATATGAAAACCAAGCGAGAAAAGGAAAAACCATCAACATTGCAAAGCTCAATCTAGGGTTCCCAAGCGTGCCTTCCTACTGTAGGGCAGTAGCTTTCTAGGGTTTGGAACAACACAATTATTTGTACTGTTCTTTGTTTGATATTCAATGGACATCACAAAACTTTTTGTGTTGTTCTCCGTTTGTTTTGCATGAGTATTGGACAAAAACATATAAAATTATTGTAATACTCTTGTTCTTTCTTATGTTGTTTTGGAGTAAATTTTTTTAGAGTTTTAATATAAGTTGGGGGCAAAATTGTTTTTAACTTGAGGGTATTGTTGTTATTTTAATATAAGTTGTAGGCAAAAATGTTTTTAAGTTAGGGGCATTGTTGTAATTTTCATATATGTTAGGAGCAAAATTGTCTTTAAGTTGGAGGCAATGTTATAATTTTTAATACAAATTGGGGGCAAAATTATTTTTAAATTGGGGGCATTATTGTAAATTTTAATATATGTTGGGGGTAAAATTGTCTTTAAGTTGGAGACATTGTTGTAAATTTTAATATAAGTTGAGGGCAAATTTGTCTTTAAGTTGGGGGCATTATTATACTTTTTAATTTAACTTATGGGCAAATTTGTCTTTAAATTGTGTTGTCCCTCACTTAAAAAATTGTACCGTATATTTTGAGAAATAAAATTTTCAGCCATTTGTACTGTACTCAAACAATTTTTTGTATTGTAATGACATCCCATTTGCAAATCAAACAACGTATAGGAAACATTGTCTCGTGTTATCTCTTATTTTTTCGTGTATCAAAACATACCCCAAGAGATGGTGTTAGATTGCAACCTGGTTTAAGGGTTTGTGAACTAGTGAACCAACCATTACTATATTATTTTATTATATTTTATTTTCATTTTATTTGTTTAAATAATATCAGCCGGAGCAGGCTGTGTTGATGTCGAGGTGCTATGATACGCTCTCGGCGGCCATTGTTCAGATGTCTAGTTTTAGATTTGGGTTCATCTATGGTTATGCAGTCTCCATTTCCCTTCTCGACAAGCCTGACTTGGGCTCCTCAAGTCTCTCCCTGCTCTCTCTCTCCTCCTCTTATTGGTTTTGAAGATCTGTGGATTTGATTTTTGTTTTTTGTGATCTTTCATTTGGGCATTTGATTTCAGGCCGCCAGAGATGGCGAGGCTACGGTGACTAAAATTCCCATCATCGTTGATGTTGTTTCGTTCTTATTCTCTATGCTTTTAGACCTAGTTAGTGTCATTCTAGTTGCCCCGTTTCCGTGATATAATGTTGTGATTCCCACAACGTACTTCACTCCAGAGAGAATAATAACTCAGAAGATAGATAAGAACAGAACTATCAACTTCAGAAATAAGATAAGAACAAGTTCCAACCATTCAAAGACTGATAATGATTGGAAACAACCACACTAAGATCCTCAAGGGATCATACAATAACAACTAAATCTCCGGAGAGACAGACACCAACAATCAAGGAAGATAACTAGAAGATGAATCACCACGCTACAAAGACCCGCGGAGATGAGCTGGCGCTCTTACGACGCGGCCGCTACTACTCGAGGAGATTAGGGTTCCACTGCTGAATCCATGCATGCCCCCCATAGCCCTCGCTATCCTCTTTATCTTCATTCCAAGTTCCAACCAATCAGCACGTAGTCTTTGAAACGGCTATTCATTCTGCGTTGGCGTGTAGCACGCGTGTTGGTCCCCTCGGCCAGGTGTTTGGATTCCATAGCTCTTGTCCCCACGCATGCGCATACGCCTTTGTCACCGCGCCGCGTGCTTACGATTTCCGTTTTGCCTCCCGATTCACGGCGAAGCCTACGTTGAAACCGTTTCCCTGCTTCAGATTCACGGAAGCGATACCTTCCCGCGAGAAAAGACCTCGTCCTCGAGGTCAACCAGAGGGTACTGTTCGCGAAGGTTGGCCAGGTCCTCCCAAGTGCAAGCCTCGGGTGGAAGCCCGTCCCAGCTGACCAACACCTGCCGGACTAAGTGACCAACTTTGAGTATGTTCCGGTGTTGCAAGAGTGTAGATGGTTGGATGAGAGACCCAGTGTCAGCTGTTAACGCTGGTTGAGGAACACTTGCAGTAAGGGGGTCACCATGACATGGCTTCAACATGGAAACGTGGAAGACGGGGTGGATCTTCGCCTCCGGCGACAGCCTTTATAGGCTAGTTACTTCTCCGTCGTTGCATGACACAGAACGGTCAAAAAGCGGCATAGCCCGGCTTACAGTTACGGGCCCGGAGTGTTAGCGGACTGTAACTGACAAAACCGGTCGCTCTTTGGAATACTACTTCCCTGCGCTTCTTGTCAGCCAAGCGCTTCATACGGGCTTGTGCTTTGACTAAGTTTTGCTTGAGCTGGGTAATCACCTTGTTGTGTTGTTGCAGTAGAGCGGTGACACTAGGTGGATCGGTGGCCTCTGAGTTGTAAGAGACTAGAGTTGGTGGGTCGCGGCCGTATACAGCCTGAAAAGGTGTCATGGCAATGCTTGTCTGGTATGCAGTGTTATACCACAGCTCCGCCCACGGAAGGAGCTCCACCCACTTAAGAGGATTCTCTACCGACAGGCAGCGAAGGTACATCTTCAAGCATTTGTTGAGAGCTTCTGTCTGGCCATCGGATTGTGGATGGTAAGCAGATGACATGGAGAGTTTGGTTCCCATCCTTTTGAAGATGCATTGCCAGAAGGAGCTGGTGAAAGCTTTATCCCGATCAGAGACAATCGTGCGTGGTACCCCATGGAGCTTCACTATGTTGTTGATGAAGACTTCTGCTACTGAAGCACTGGAGTAATCTGCTTTCAAGGGAAAGAAATGGCCATATTTTGACAGCCTGTCAATCACCACTAGGATGACGGAGAAGCCCTTTGATATTGGTAAGCCCACAATGAAGTCCATAGCTACATCCTCCCATATTTGCTGTGGAATTGGAAGTGGCTGTAAAAGACCCCCTGGTTTTGTATGGAGTGCCTTAGCTTTCTGACATATAGGACATGTTTTCACAAAAGCAGCCACTTCCTTGCGCATGCCATGCTAGAAGAATTGATTGGCTATTCACGAAAGTTCAGGGCCCCCCCTGATGCCCCTCTGGTCTTGTGGTGACCGATAGTTGAACCCTAAATCTTTGGGTTGTGCGCACCACAAGCTGTCTTGGCTCATAAGAGGTCATGTTTGAGTTTATAATGATCTAGGGGATCAGAACTCTCCTGTAATTGCTTCATAATGGTCACACAGATGGGGTCTTGTTGCTGAAGCTGATGAAGTTGAGTTAAGAAATCAGTTTCACGATGGGAACAAGACATAGCAAGGCACCTTGATAAGGCATCGGCTGCAACATTCTCCTTGCCTGGTCGATATTCAACTGTAAAATCATATCCCAATAGTTTAGGGATCCAATCTTTATTTGCTTTCTGGTGTATGAATTAGTGATCACTTGTGAGATCTTTGGAGGGCCTTTTGATCTGTCTTTATGATGAATTTGTGACCCAAGAGGTAGTGTCGAAACTTTGCCACGGCCTCAGTGATGGCAAAGAATTCCCGTGTGTATGCTAACTGACTCCTCATTCGTGGCATTAATCGTTTGGAGAAGAAAGCAATTGGATGGCCCAATTGACTCAGCACAGCGCCAATACCCTCCTCAGATGCATCTGTTTCCAGTGTAAAAGGTTTGGAGAAGTCTGGTAATGTGAGGACTGGGGTTGTGGACACTACTGATTTGAGAGCCTGGAATGCTTGTTCAGCGCCAACACCCCATTTAAATTGATCCTTCTTGAGTAAATCAGTAAGTGGTTGTGCAATGGAAGCAAAACCTTTGATGAATCTTCGGTAATATCCACTCAGTCCCAGAAACCCGCGCAGTTGCTTCAGAGTAGCAGGCGATGGCCAATTTATTATGGCCGTGACTTTCTCTGAATCCATTGCCACGCCTGTGCCCGAGACTACATGACCCAGATACGCCATTTCAGTGAGGCCAAAACTGTATTTGGAAAACTTGGCGTGAAGATGGTGTTGTTGCAAGGTAGACAACACTCTTGCCAAGTGATCTAAGTGTTACTCCCATGTCTGGCTGTAGACCAAGATGTCATCGAAGAAGACTAATACATAGCGTCTTAAAGCTGGTTTAAAGACTTCATTCATGAGGGACTGAAAGGTTGTTGGGGCATTGGAGAGCCCAAAGAGCATGACTCTCCATTGAAAATGGCCATGATGTGTTCTGAAGGCCGACTTATAACGATCCTCCGGATGTAGCAAGACTTGATGGTAGCCAGAGCGTAGATCAAGTTTAAAAAAGAACATAGAACCATATAGTTCATCTAGAAGTTCATCCACAGTTGGTATAGGAAATGAATCCTTGACGGTGATGGCATTTAAAGCTCGATAATCTGTGCAGAAACGCCAAGTTCCATCTTTCTTCTTCACAAGGATAATTGGTGATGAGAAGGGACTACAGCTAGGTTCAATGAGCCCTTCATCCAGCATCTGTTGAACCATTGTTTCAATCTCATTCTTCTGGCTGTGGGCGTATCTGTAGGGCTTAACCTTCACTGGCTTGGCTTCAGGCAACAACTCAATACGATGATCAAAGTGTCTGGAAGGTGGTAGACCCTTGGGGATAGAGAAAACCTGATGGAAATGTAGCAGCAGAGATTTTAAGTCAGCAGGCATGTGCTCAGGGAGCTTGTCATGGAAGCCTGGCTCAACTGGACTCTCAAGAACATCAACATTCACTTGGTGAGGTTCCTCGATGGTAAGAGTGAAGCACTGTGCAATGGCCTTGGCTTTATAGCTTCGCTGCAGTTGTTGTAGAGTTGATGGTTGCACCTCAGTGGCATTCTCGCCACGGAGAATGACGAACTTGCCTTCATGAAGGAACTGGAGGGTTTGTTTGTTGTAGTTGACCATGTGAGAGCCCAGGGTTCCCAGACATGATGCGCCCAAGATGACGTCTGCACCAGCAATGGGCAAAACAAATGCAGGAAATGTTAGAGTAATACCTTGCACTTGTAGTGGAATGGGGTCAACTAAGCCCTCAACGCGAAGCGCGTAGCCATCGTCCACCAAGACGCGAAAAGGTTTCGAGGGAAGCACATCCATACGAAGGAAACGAGCCACTCTTGGTTGGATGAATGAGTCGTCACTCCCTCCGTCTAACAGGACTTGGACCGGGTGTCCGTTGATGGCGCCGGTGAAGCGGAGCGTCCCTGAGAGACGAGCACTACTCATGGCGTTCATTGCTTTCTTTAGGGTTGGTTCTGGTTCGTCTGTCCCCGGGCCTGGGTCGATAACAAAGTCGATTTCAGGATCCTCAGGCTCGTCTTCATTTCATTGAAGCAAGAGAAAACGCTTGTTGGGACAGCGGTGATCTCGGGAGAACCTTTCATCACAAGTAAAACAGAGGCCCTTTGAGCGGCGTACTTGCATCTCGTCGACGCTCATTTTCCGGTACGGTGGCGCCGGTGAGATGACGGGTGGTGGTTGGCCTGGAGCAGGAAGAGCAGGTAGCTTAAGAGGTGCACCAGACCCTTTCAAACTCATGTTGGGGTCGCCCCGAGCTCCTTGCAGAGGCTTGAACTGATGGTGGATGTCTGGACCCGCCGTTGCACGTAATGGTTGTGGTCTTCCTGAAGAGGTGTATTTCTCTTCGAAGAGCTTCGCGAGTTCCACAGCCTTGGCGACGCCATCAGGGTGCCATGGAATGACGTCCCTCTGGATCTCTCGGCGGAGGCCACCGATGAAACAGTCCAGCAGTGCTTCGGGTGTGACACCGTCTACCCTGTTTGCAAGTGCAGTGAAATCATTGTAATAAGAAGTTACGGAGCCTTGTTGTGTGAGTTTAAACAAGGACGAACGAGGACATTCAAACGCAGAAGGTCCATAGGCTGATTCGATGGCTTTGGAAAGAGCCTTCCACGATGAGGCACCACCGGATTTATGGAGCATCTGAAACCAAGGAATGACAGGGCCTTCGAAGTGGATGGAAGCGATTTTGAGTCTATACTCCTCAGTATACTGAGTATCATAGAAATTGAAGAATTGCTCCGCTTGGAATATCCACTGCAAGGCGTCGATTGCCTGCTTGAATGTGGGAAATCAGCGGACTCTCTCGGGGATCTCCGTTAGGGGTAGATTAATGCGAAGCCGTGAATGCACTTGCTAGCGTGTTGAAATTTGGTTTTGGGGAAACTTGGCCGTGACGCAAGAAGGGTTTCCATCATGCGAGTCATATTGTTCATGGAGTGCTCCAGCGAAGTCAAGCGGGTATTGGTCTCCGCATGGTTCGCCGTGGACTTCTCTTCATTCAGTGATACCACAGACTGCAAGGAAGATAGTTGAGCCTGTATGTCTTTCATCCGTGTATTGTCCGCCATCTTCACTCCCAGCAGTAAGGAAGAGCTCAGCAAATGAAAGCACTGGGTCCGTTGGTCCTTGCGAACCACACACAAGTGTGAGCCTAACTTCTCTTGGAAAACCGGCTTACCAAGGAAGGGTTGCCCACACTTATATGTACAAGGACCCTCACATGATCACCCGATGTGGGACTAAATCGTTACAATACCCCACCCATCGAAGTAGCGCCCTCATCGGCCATTGACCCTTAGCCGCTCTGGCCAAGACCTTGAGACCGTCCTCCAGCGGTCGTTCGATCCCGGTAACGAACGGGTCCCCATGGGATCTCGGCCGTAACACCAAAATGTTGTGATTCCCACAACGTACTTCACTCCAGAGAGAATAATAACTCAGAAGATAGATAAGAACAGAACTATCAACTTAAGAGATAAGATAAGAACAAGTTCCAACCATTCAAGACTGATAATGATTGGAAACAACCACACTAAGATCCTCAAGGGATCATACAATAACAACAACTAAATCTCCGGAGAGACAGACACCAACAATCAAGGAAGATAACTAGAAGATGAATCACCGCCGGCTACAGCACCGGAGATGAGACGCGCTCTTCTGGACGCGGCCACTACTCTCAGAGGAGATTAGGGTTCCACTGCAGAATCTATGCATGCCCCCCCATAGCCCTCGCTCTCCTCTTTATCTTCATTCCAACCAATCAGCACGTAGTCTTTGAAACGGCTATTCATTCTGCGTTGGCGTGTGCTGTGCCGCCACGTGTGCTGGTCCCCTCGACCGTGGCTGGATTCCTCAGGCTCTTGTCCCCCACGCCACGCGTACACCTCTGTCTCGCCCGCGTGCTTCTGAATTTCCGTTGCCTCCTGTTCACGAAGCCCTGAGCCTACGTTGAAACCGTTTCCCTGCAGTTTCAGTTTCACGGGAAACGTTACATATAACTAGTATTGAATGTTCACACAGATCATAAAGAGGGACATTGAATGTTCATTAATAACCAAAATGTTAAGAGGAGCTAAAATTTGATAACATTAAGCAAGAATCAAATCCAAAAAAGAGTGATTGTGATATGGAAACAAACTAGCTTAACAGTATAGTACATGGAATAAGGAAATTTGATCACAAGACAAATCGTAGATAAATTGTTATATTTTGCATAAATAAATAGGAAACCATTCATAAATAAATAGGAAACCAACAAAGAGTACTGCTTACTAGAATGGAAACAAGCGGTAGAAATGATTAAGTCTTTAATGGATGCTTTATAAGTTTTTGTTCAAATCCATATTCAGCAACTTGAACTAATAGCATATCATTGATTTTTTGTTTAAACTGATTTAAATGTTTATTGTGTTTTGGTCTAAAACATGCAAAGATCGGCTTAATTCAGTATGGGAAAAATGAAAAGAAAATTAGAGTTTATTTTGGAAATAAGGATGGATAATATTTAGAACATTACATCAAATCACAACATAAACAAATAGGAACTCAGACAAAATTGAAGGTTCATATTTGAGGGGTGCATAGGCCTGACCCGCTAGTTCTAGAACGGTCAAAGGTTGACTCGGAACCAACTTAGCATATGTTGGGAACTTGCTGGGTTGGGTTGACTAGGCGGGCTCGTCGGGTTACAGGTCCACTTCGAGTGACCGAAACCCGGCTCGAGCCACCAGTCAAAACCGGCGGGCTGGGCCGTAACCCACCAGTTTACATGCTAGCCCATCAATTTTTTTATTTTTTAAAAATTATAAAATATAATTTAAAGTTTGGCTGCCCAAAATAGACATGATCTGTTGGTTCAACCTACTCGACCCATTAGGTTGACCCTTTGAGTCACGAATTGGGAAAACCCAACCCGTAACCGAACCAACCCATCGGGTTGATTGATCCGATGGACCGGACTGATTATGGGTTAGATCGAACCAAATTTCGACCCACATTCCCTCTATCGAAACTCATGTGCTAAATGCTAACATATGGTCATCAACATTAGACCTGACCACAGTTAGGTTTGAATCGACGAATCAAACCAGAATCATCACTGTTTGAGTCGGACGGTTCCAGTTCCAAACTTGAACCTTTAACCGGAATATTACAAATTGGAAATCAAACCTAACTGTACCGTTACTTTTAAATGTTAAATAAAAAATATATAATTTTTTTATATTATATGATTTCTCTTAATTAAAAAATAAAAAATTCATCCTCATAAATATTGGAATCCAAAATTATTTATTTTAAAAAAATTATTCAAAATATTTGTAAAAATCAATTCCATCATTCAATCAATCACGGATTACAAGATAGAACAATTTTTTTTAATAAATCTTTCTTTTTAACATAAAAAATCATGCTTAATTGCTGAGCTTATTGATGAGATTCATTAAAACCAAAACCTTAAAGTTATGATTCAGTTCTGATTTTTAGTTTTACAAAACTAAATTTGTTAGTTCATAACAAAAACCGAACCGCAGATCTAAACCACGCATTCACGAGTTGAAAAATGACATGCACCATAATAATTTAACATGACATGACTTGACATCTTTTGATGTCATGTCATGCACCATAATAATTTTGCATGACACGACGAAATATTATTGGACAGGACATGACATGACTTGTCATCTTTTGATGTCATGTCATGTTTTATGTTATGTCATGTTTCATTTTGAATTGAACATGATGTCATGTTTTATGTTATGTCATGTTTCATTTTGAATTGAACATGACATAATTGATAGTTAGGCTATAGTCTCAACTGCGAGAGACTGGGGAATTGATCGACTCCTCATCTAACTTCACCTGCTGGATTAATATCCTGGGACTAGAGTTAGAAGTACTGGTAGAGCCAAACTAGATAGAGGGAGTTAGGGACATGTGAACGAAATTAAGGCTTCACAGTTCCCGTGTCCCATCCTTGTGGTCCCTTTTATATGTCTCGGCTTCCCTCCACTGCTACATTTCACCAGCTTTGCAGGACTTTCCTCCACTGCTAACCTTGATCTAAATTTTAGAGCTCCGAGTTTTAAAAAGCCCATTACAATGACATCAATAAACGAGTACTAAGCCTCTCCTTCCCCAATTCACTCTCTTGCCAACTATACTATCAGCAATCTCAATCCAAGAACCCACCGGGGATTACCTGGAGGTTATATAACTTCTGATCTCGATCTATTTTTTCTTTTTCTTTAGAGCTATGTTTAGCTCTTTTCTGTCAAAAAAAAAAAAAAAGAACCCACCGGGGATTAGTGTCCGTCGGCCATCACTGGGGATGGCGTGCGTCTACATCACGGTGCAGAACTCCGAGGAGGAAGTGCGCGTGGTTCTCGACTAACTCCCCCTCGACGCCTCCGAACATCCTCGATATCCTTAAGGCCGAGCAGGCTCCCCTCGATCTTTGGCTCATCATCGCGGTTCGTCTCCTTTCACTTTAATATACTCTATTTCTGTTTCAATCGCTCAAACTTCACTGTTTTTTTTGGCTTCTTTTATATACTCGCTCGGTTGCTTTTGCCGAAACTCGAATTGGTACACAATGTCGGGGAGCTTTATCTGATGATTGATATGTATTATTTTGATTTCAGAGAGAATACTTTAAGCAAGGGAAAGTCGAACAATTTCGGCAGATTTTGGAGAATACTTTAAGCTAGTCCTGGTATGTTTGTTTTCTTGATTTAGTGTCTTGGTTCCTCTGGATGTTAACTGTATTTTTCTCAAGTATAAAAGAGGTTCTTTCTTTTAGATGGTGTTCACAATTTCACAGTTTGAGTTAGGGTCATTTGCTTTCCTTGAATCAAGTTGGAGTTCACTTTTCTACAGAAATTGATGAATACTCACGGATTGGTATCCTGAATGCCTTGGGAGCCTACCATACTTATCTGGGAAAGATGGAGACAAACAGCAGAGCAAAGGACAATCATTTTGCTGCAGCAATTATGAGCCTTCTACATGGATTGGAAAAGGTTGGCATTGCATTCTTGATTCTATTTTTATTTGTGCTTTCGGATTTAATTAGGACAGTGGAACCCTGATTAGTCCTTACGTCTTGCTTACTATAAGATTTCATTGGGACAGTGGAACACGTATCCTTCTAGCAACTACGAAACAAAGCTCTTGGCTTGCTTCGAAGATGACGACTGCGCTGGCGACGCGGCCCCGGCCCTCTCCTCTGCTGGCAAGAGGCGGCGGAATTGCTCAGTGGTTCTGGGAAGGAGATCGGTTGTCATAGCGGTGATCAGCAGGAAGGACGTGCATTCACCAACTGATCGAGTCGGAAGGGACTGTGTTGATGTCGGGGTGCTACAATGCACTCTCGGCGGCCATTGTTCAATGTTTGGTTTTAGTTATGTGTTCATCTCTGGTTATGCAGTCTTCGCCTCCTTTCTTGGTAAGCCTCATTTTGGGCTGGTCGCGACTCGCGTCTCTTCCTGCTCTCTTTCTCTCTCTTTCTTGTGTTGGTTTTGGAGATTTGTGGATTTAAGTTTTGTTTTTTGTGATCTTTCTTTTGGGCATTTGGTTTCAGGCTGCCCGAGATGGCGGAGACAGCGAGACTCGTGTAACTGATTTTACTGCATTAGAAGTTCTATCTTTGTGTTTTCAAAAGTACACATGGAATTCAAATGAAAATTCTAGCATTAGTCCGGAGGCCAGAAAAGGACATATTCAAGCATTTTTGTGTTGAGTTTTGAGAATTTAGCATTGAGCTCCACAAATGAGTCTAGATTGACCAACTTGTTGAACTGCTTGAAAGTTGCTAGTTTATGGAGCTGGTCTCTAGTGGTTAAGTTTTAGCCTCTGAAAACCCTGAGAATGTCAGTTATCACCCGGGCTGATGCATAGAGAGTTGTCGAAGGGTACAATATGAGATGGAAACCCATTTCTTTTAGTTCTTGTGTTGTGTGTAGTGGTGTGGGTCCACCTTCTACCATAGTGCCCACACGGTAACCTTTTGTCTCCTGGTCTATTTCTATGAGCTCTGTGTCATCTTTTGGTGCCCCCACAAAGCAGGCATCTGCTCCTCCTTGCATAGATTCAAAATGAAGTAATGAGAACATAAGACTGACAGCCAATCTGCATCTTAAAACTGTTGTATGTGACGTGGAGGTAATGACCCTTCTCCGGACCATGTGTATAGCTGCAGCTCTGTATGATATTTTTTTACTAGTTATTTGGTTACGTTGAAAGTTAGTCGAATGTAGTGATATTTTTCAATCCTTTTATGATAACCTTGCATATTATTGTGTATTTCTTCTTTCTTACTTTCCTGGTATTACTATATAATTTAAAGCTGTCTTGCCGGCTAATAAATGAAGTAGAACCCAAAGGATGAGCTAAACTTTTTATTTTTTTCAATTAACATGTCATAACTCTGTTTGTCATGTTTACTGGTACATTGAATGTTGTCTTCTGCTGTCTTAGATGGATGCTTTTGGGATGCTCAAAGTGTTTCCCAGTTTTGTTTATTCATGTCATGAACTCAATAGTTAAACATTTCAAATGTTATGTTTGTTGTGGTCTGTAAAGACAAATACTAAAACATAAACACTATTTCTGATTTCTTTGCTGGAACTAAAAATAAGTCAAATTTCTGAATTGCATGTGCAATAGTACATTTCTGTTTTCCGCTTCCAATTTGTTAATGAGATGTGTTCTATCCATTTTCTGTTCATGTCATTACTTCTCATAGCAAATAGAGGCGAGCAATCCATGTTTAAGATTTTAATACTTACTTAGGAATCCACTGTCCTTCACCTCCTGCCTGTTCAGTAGTTTTGGGATGCAAATGCCTGACCTTATCATTCATTCAAATGCTCTTTCTTTGTTAGTCTTTTCTTAAGTTATTTTGCTCCAAGTCCACTTCTGTTTATTGTCAGTTTGCTGCCAAACTTTCACACAGCGAAATGTCACCTGTTCATTATGATATTGATTGTTCATTTTGTCTGGGAAATCGTATTTTCTTCTATGCTATGCTTGAACTCTCTGATCAACACTTACAACAGTTTTAAGAAGCAGATTGGCTGTCAGTCTTATTACTTCTTTTTTTTTTTTTTGAAATAAGTGGATAAACCACGTTTCATTGATTAAGATAGTTTGTTAAAAGAGTACATAAAACTGATGATTACAAGCACATGTCCAGATCAAGAAAATAAATCTCTCCGTGTGTGAGCTCAGTCTGGATGTGATCATCACCATCCCTCTACTCTCCCCCGTGAGTCTGGTCGCCCCTCCCCTCCACCGGAGCCTCGTTGCCACCGGATCCCTGTGGAGCTCCCTGCTCGAAATGAAGGCTTCTTTTCACCAAGTTCTGGGTCTTATTACTTCAGATTTGAATTTATGTAGGTAGGAGCAGATGCCTATTTTATGGGGGAACCAAAAGAGGACACAAGGCTCATAAAAATAGGCCGGGAGACAAAAGGTTACCATGTGACACTATGGTTGAAGGTGGAGCCACACCACTACACAACACAAGAACTCAAAGAAACGGGTTTCCATCTCATCTTGAACCCTTTGCAACTCTCTATGCGTCGGCTTGGGCGATTACTGACATTCTCCTAGTTCTCAAAGAGGCCGGAATCACGAGAGACCAGCTTCACAAGCTAGCAACTTTCAAGAAGTTCAACAAGTTGGTCAGCCTGGACTCATTAATTTGTCAAGCTCGAAGCTAAATTTTCAAAACTCGGCACTTCTATTGAAATGCTTGAAACTGTCTCTTTCTAGCCTCCGGACTAATGCTAGAATTTCCATTTGATTTCCATGTGTACTTTTGAAAACACGAAAATCGAACTTCGAATGCAGTAAAATCAGTTACAAAGACCATACATATTTGCTATTCTGGTGAAATCTATGGATATAATTTCTGTGAATTTGAGTGTTTTGTTTCCAGGATTAAAGATAATGGCTCACTCTTCTCAGCAATGAGGTAGTGTGGAAAAGAAGAGCTGCCAATGAGCTAGCGGCAATCTCACCTTATCCACATGCCCACCACAATCCTTTATTATTAACACAATCATCTCCTAACTCAACTATCAAAGCACCTGCTAAGGTTTGTATTCATGGCTACCATGAACTCTAGTGTCTTGGCTTGCATCTATGTTCTCTCTGGATGCTCTGATCTCAACTTGAAGCTTGCTCTGTTCCAACCATGGCCAGATCATCTCTGTCTGCCAATCCAAAGTTGCCCGCCATTAGAGCTCAACAAGCCTGGACTGTATCTCAAGCTAAAGGAACCAAGGAAAGAAGAGCTGCCCCTTCTATCCCTTGCTGCCATCATCTTCACTGCCACTGCCACCACCTCCTCCGCCAATTCTGATGTCTTCTTCTAGTACCTTGAGAAGAGCAAAGCTAACAAAGTTAGCTTCTTGTGTTGAAGATCTCCGATGTCCATGCATGTAGTTTGCTACTGTTTTAATGACTGTTTTAAGAAGAGGCTGGCAACCAGTGCAGCCAACTTCGCACGGGCATACACCGTCGAGTTTGGCTCTTGCAAGTTCCCGAAGAACTTCACCGGATGCCAAGATCTAGCTAAACAGAAGGTCTGAGAATTCTAAGTATCAAATCTCATAAACCTTCTTGAACTACTATGTTTCATTAATTCTCATAAAGTTTGTTCTTTTATGTTACTCTGTTTCTTCAAACCCAGAAAGTGGCATTCATCAGTTAGGCAGTTAGAATCTAGTTGGATGACAGCGGGGCGCCAGCTCAGACCCAATAAGGTTCTAATGAGATGCCAGCTCGGACATAGCTGGACGCCATGCTGGAGACAGTTAAACATTCTCTTGGTTTCTATCAATCCATGAAAATAAGAGCAAATTGTGGGTATATGATTTAACAATGTTCTGCATATATTAATTATCCAGAGGCAACATCAATTGGGCAAACAAAACACTCCCAAAAGGACCAGGCAATATAAGCAAACTCTAGATAAACCATGATTTCCAAACAAGCAGCTTGCAGATGAATGCCTCCATCCTTATTTAGTTTTTGATAAGTTGATCATCTTCAGGCTATTGTTCTACTGCCTCAAGCTCTGTAAAATATATTGAGCATAGAGATCCCTGAAAAACAATGGATGCACCGAAAAGATTAAATCACAAGAGTTCTTTTAATCTATCATTGAGCAGAATAGATTTGTTAACCTCATGGAATGTTCAATAAAGGTGAAACTTACATTGAGTACTGAATGGCATCGACTGCAGCAGTTGCGGGCAAGAAATCATCGACAGCAACTGCCTTGTTCTCGTTTTTCTTGTCTTAATTGTAGGTCAAGGGTTGCAGCATTATCTTCACAGGAACTGAGCAAAAGACAGGCTTATAAACATGTATTTAGAAAGGATACAATCTTCAAAGAAGCGGCGGATCTCGGCGAGATGATGAGGAGATAGCTCTTTAATGTCAGTGTAGTGGTGATACTCAGGATCATCAGCACACACAGCAATTATCTTATCATCTTTCTCCCCCTATTATCAAACCGAATACATAATTTCTCAATGAAGTAACAAGCCTCAAGATAATGAGGTAATATGTAGTACCTGATCGATCATTGGCATAAGACCAATGGCTCTCGCTCGAAGAAAGCAGCCAGGGAGGACTGGTTCCTGTTTACATGATATTTGTAGATCTATTACAGTTTGTACCATTTCTATTCTTGCTTATTGTTGAGATTGTAACCATAGTTCACCAAAGTATGAACACAAGATTGTAGAAATTAAGTTTAGGCCAATATCAAGAATACATGAAAAACAGTTTGCCCATCTACAACTTTCTATTCTAGCTTATTGTCGAGATTGTAACCATAGTTCACCAATGTAAGAACACAAGATTGTAGAAATTAAGTTTAGGCCAATATTAAGAATACATGAAAAGCAGTTTGATCATCTACTACTTTCTATTCTAGCTTATTGTCGAGATTGTAACCATAGTTCACCAATGTAAGAACACAAGATTGTAGAAATTAAGTTTAGGCCAATATCAAGAATACATGAAAACAGTTTGACCATCTACTACTTTGAAGAGAGCAAATTGCTGATGAGTGAACTAAACTCACCTGCATGAGGACCAAAACATCCATTGGGTCATTACCTTCGCAGAGAGTAGGGGGTATGAAACCATTATTATGAGGATAGACCACCGACGAATACAAGACCCGATCCACCTGAACATGTCAGAACAAAAGCTTAAATCCACTCGAACAAGTCATCTACCCTTTTAATTTCAAATAATACGGTTCAGCTAAATTAATTAAAACAAAGACAAATGATCTATGAACTGCAATGCATGTAAAAACTTGTGGGGTCTATGAACTGCAATGCATGTAAAGGCATCCATTTAAGATATTTATTTATTTACCGCAAGAATTGGAGTTACCTCAAAGTGATATGTTTGTGTTCTTTCTTTCATTATTTTCTTTTCCTCTCACTAAGACACAAGGAACATCATCTTTCTAAAAGATAAAGGGGCTTTAATATAGCAAATTGTTATTGAACTCTACATCTTCTTAATAAGCAGTGCATAATGCCTTAGAGAACAACGCACTTATTTTCTATTGTGGCCTCAACTTGCAAGGGAATGACAAATGGTAACCATAATCTGTTCAAATAACTAATCCAGTCCATCCATCCTGTTTTGGCATTGACAATTTCAGCGATTTCATTCATTGGGTCATATATCTGCCATGCAGCTTATGCTTCTATAAACTGATTTAAAGATCTTGCTTGGAATACGCAGGGGTCCTCACAGTCCTTTCCATGGCTATATTTTGAATAGCACATCCCATACTATCATCCTTATAAAGCTAAACTAATTCTCACAAGTCACATCTGACTTCTGATGAGAGAATCATCCCAAATTTAACTATGATACTCTCTATAATAGATGGATTCATGTTTACACAAATCATATTGAAAACACTTCCCATACTGACATCCTACATTACTGTTTTTTTTTGATGAAGACATCCTACATTACTGAACTATTCTCACTGATCATATTGCTTTAGTCAAAGTCATCTTTATTGTTAATGATTGTCAATCATTTTAATTAAAGCACCTCGGGAACCTTCATATGTTCCCATTTTAATTCATGACAATTTAGAATCTAATTGCTTTAGTCAAAGTCATCTTTATTCTTCAACCTACTGATCATATTTTATCTAACAGCATTCACTGTGGATGATTATATATATCTTTATTATAACAAGCTGAACGTTAGCCCTTCAATCTCTCTGGAGTATGTCTTCTATCTTCCAGAGATTGCTTTTATTTTGCCATGTTGATGTGTGTTAGTTTATAACTGAACTTTATCCCTTCATTCAACCCACTTCTTATGCACAAATCCTTTCAGATTTTTCTGTAGATTCATACTTGTCAAGCATCAGACTTGACACAAAACCAAAAATCACAAGCCTTGAGTGTTAAATTATGTTTCCATCCATTGGTGTATGTAATTCCACTGTGACTTATGATGTTTGGTTTGTTTCAAGTCTGATTTTTGAACAACATTCCAATAGATTTCTAAGTGCATACCGTAACCTTATTAAATTTCATTAATCTGTTTTAGAAGTTTGTGTCTGAACTCTACTTGAGCAGATTACAGAAACAAAATGAAGTGCTAACTCCCAGCAGAAATGTGCAATTAGAATTCTGTCCAAAGGACCTTCCAGTGAGTATTGACTTTCAGAGCTCGATTTTAGCTCCCCAAAACAGTGTGGGCAGCAGATATGTCTGCACTACTCACAAAATCCAAGCTGGGGATTTTCTCAGATATTCAGGTTAATGACTTGAAGAGCATTGTCTCTTTGCAAGTAACAGATACCATAAAGTTTTTAAGAAGTGATGTTACTGACTCTCCGAAGATAAACAGTGTCTCTCAGTTCGGCGTATTGGTTTCCTTCATGCCTAATGTTGATTATAAGCCATTGGATCGAACAAGCTGTATCAAAGCAGCAACCTTTGAGCAGTAGCATTCTGGTGATGCAAGTGATGCAATATCCGAAAAATAAAATTGAGAATGGTGGTTTCTTGCAAGGTTTCTCCAGCTTTTCTCAGCCTAACCAAGAACACAAACTGTTGGATCATTTGCACACGGCACCACCTCTCATTTCAATGTCCTGCAATACTACTGAAAGAAAGAAAGGCGACATCTCTAATATCAAGCCCGTTTTTATGGACCACAGAAACAACCATAGGAGAACTATATCACCAATTATATGCACGATAGACTCGATCTCTGTTCATGTTGGACATGGAATAGTCAACTCTCAAGCATTTACTGCACCACGTGAGCCAAGTGAATCGCTGAGAAAAGAGGCATTTTAGTATTTTACTTTGATCAAACCTCAAACTGCGGTTTGAGATCACCATCACAAGAAGTAAATATGAAAAATGGAGCAGAATTGGTTTCCTTTCCTGAGGACTTGCAGTTGTACTCTCTTCAAGGCTATGGTTACTTAGAGAATGTCGACCTCAATGGTATGGGGATTTTTGAATACAACGATTCAACATCCGAATTTCACAGCAGCTTGTGCGATGAAGCGGACTGTGGAATTCAATCTCAGTCAACTCTGTGATGCAACACCGAAGGCCGCTTGGCCGGATGGTACTTGGGTTCCATGCCTCCCACCCGGTCTCGGGTTCGAGTGACTCGGGGGGCTGTTTCCTGTGGAGTTTCCTGTGCAGGCATGGTGGGGCCACCTCGTGATGGCCATTATTCCACATGCTTCTGCCGGGTTTCGAACCCAGGCAGTCCCGCCCCTTTGGTTCTTTACTAGTTGGTGGCTAGCCACCCGCTCTTAACGTCCAAAAAAAAAAACTCTGTGATGCAACAGACTACCTACCTCACAGCAACTTGTGCCATTGGAACAAGCCGTATCAAAGCAGCAACCTTTGAGCAGTAGCATTCCGGTGATGCAAGTGATGCAATATGCCAATATCCGAAAAATAACATATTGAGAATGGTGGTTTATTGCAAGGTTTCTCGAGCTCTTTTCAGCCTAACCAAGAACACAAACTGTTGGATCATTTGCACATGACACCACCTCTCACTTCAACAATATCCTGCAATATTACTGAAAGAGAGAATGCCGACATCTCTGATATAGTAATATCAAGCCAGTCTTTATGGATCACAGAAACAGCCATACGGGAACTATATCTCCGATTACATGCACGGTAGACTCCATCTCTAGTTAACTCTCAAGCATTTACTGCACCACGTGAGCCAAGTGGATCACCGAGAAAAGAGGCATTTTACTTTGATCAAACCTCAAACTGCGGTTTGAGATCACTATCACAAGAACAAAATATGAAAAAATGGACCCTAATTGGTTTCCTCTCCTGAGGACTTGCAGTTGTACACTCTTTAGGGGCTGTTTGGTTTGGGGGAATGTGATCACATTCCTGGGAATGTGGTGGGAATGTGATCACATTCCCCCATTTAGTTACTGTAGCAGCAGGAATGTGGTGGGAATGCACATTCCCAACTTATCCAACATTCCCACCAACTCGGAATCCACATTCCCACCAAAATATGTGTTTTTCTGGATTCCCAAGTTGGTGGGTATGTGAATACCCATTTTGCCCTCACCTTATTATTATTATTATTATTATTATTATTATTATTATTATTATTTCTATTACTATTACTATTACTATTATTATTTTTATTATTATTATTATTACTATTACTATTATTATTATTACTACTACTACTATTATTATTATTATTATTATTATTATTATTTTTTGATATTTGATGAAAATTTTAGATGCAAGGGTATTTTGGGAACCTGTGGCATAATTATTTTTTGGTATTAATTTAATTAGTTTTAATCTAACATTTAATTTTAATTCTAATTTAAATTTGCTCAAAATTTTATATACAAGGGTATTTTGGGAAATTTGAAATATTACCAAGTTGATTACTATGACCAAGCAAATATGAACCAAACATAGTAATGCAACATTCCCACAACATTCCCGGGAATGTAGCATTCCCGACTACATCCCCAGGAATATCACATTCCCATGGTAATATCCCAAAACTTGAACTAAACAGCCCCTAATAAGGCTAACGTCAAAGATTTCTAAATATGCATTCTGTCATTAAAATAAAAACATAGGAATGACCAAATAAATAAATATAAAAAAACTAAAAGAATTATGGCTCTATCCCTAGGTCGCTCATCTTCCCCGTAGTTAAATCCAAAGCATAGACATGACTAAATCCAAAATTTTGAGATATTTATATTATTTTGAATTCAAAATTATGAAAAAAAATTTAAAATCTCAATTTAATTATTTATTTTTTTCAAAATTAAAATTATCCCACTCATTCTCTTTAACTATGTAATATATATGGATATATTTTTAAATTTTTAAAAAATCCAAAAATTTGAGATATTTATATTATTTTAAATTCAAAATTATGAGAAAATTTTAAAATCTCAAATTAATTATTATGGATATTTAAAAAAAATTCAAAATTCAAAATTTTGAGATGTTTATATTATTTTAAATTAAATTCAAAATTATGAGATATTTATATTATTTGAAATTAAAAATTATGATAAAATTTCATAATTTTAAAAAAAATATATAAATTAGTAAAATTATGATCTATCTGTCAATTATAAAATTTTGATTTGTTTTTTTAATTTGAATTTCTCACTTACACCATTTTTAAAGTAAAAAAAAATTGATAATTTTGAGATATTTATATTATTTTAAATTCAAAACTATCATAAAATTTCATGATCTCAATTAAATTAAGTCATTTTTGAATTTTTTTAAATTAAAATTATATGATAGACTTCATAAATAATTAGACAGATAGATCTTTTTTAAAATTAAATATATTCATACTTAGTAATACTAGTACTCTCAATTATGGTTTTCATAGGGATAAAAAGGATTCGGGGCTGCTGTGCCCCTATAGTGTCAATTTTTAGGCACTTGTAGCATGTTGGGAATAAATCCAACCGTATGGATAGGAAGATAAAGGAAAAATAAAATTCTAAGTACGCCAATTTTATATCTGATTTAGTTCTGGATTTGATCATAAAACTACTTGGTTGAAATTTTAAAATGCGAAATGATAACCAAATTGTATTTAAAATATGACGTCTAAATTTTATTTTTCCATTATCCTCTCATTCATACAATTGGATTTACTCCCACATGCTACAAGTGCCCCAAAATTGGCATTGCAGGAGGCACAACAGCCCCCTAAATCCGTATAAGAACAACAAATTTGGTTAATTTAATATATACATAAGTATATCCTATTTTTGACAAAACCCAACCATTGATTTCTGAGATTTTAATATTTTAAAAAAACTTATTATAAGATCTCATATGATTTTTAATATTTTAAGTGGAATTATATGTAAGTTGAATTATTATAATTTGCTACCACAAAATTATTTGATTTACTGTAAATAAAAATATTATATTTAATTTGTTATTATTCGATATGTCACCAAAATATTTTCTTTAAACTGTAAACTATAAATTAATAAATTATAGTTATTTTAGCTTCTATTTGGGAACGATTCCTAAAATAAGTAAATTATAATTCGTGAAATAAGTAAGTTCGGTTTACATTCTAGTTTTATTTCATCCAATCAAAAAATTATATTTTTTTTTTAGAAAAATCAAAATAAATATAGGGATTCAATCATCATAGTGGGGTCCACAGCATGCATATCATTTTCCACATTTCTTTCTATTCTTATCTATATTTCCAGGGATCTCTCTTTTGCCTTGCAATCTTTTCGACCTTTTTTTTCCAACATTCCCAGCACAGATAGATAGATTTTTTAAAATTAAAAATTACAAAATTTTGTGAAAATTCCAAAACCTCATTCTAATTTTTTAAATTTTTCTAAAATTAAAATTATACTTCTTTTCGGTTAGTAATATACAAGCAAATGACCCTCACACAAAATTCACAACCTTTATATATATATATACTCACAAACAAATTATGTGCAGTAGAGTGCAGTACATGTGACACAAATAAAACTAAACATTACATGTCTAAAATTTTGTCATAGTTCTCCTTAAGTCTAAAAATTTGTAAAATATTAGTGCTTTTTAAAATATAGGCATATGATAGAATATTAAATATATTAATTAAATAATCTTTACATTGTTTTTAAAAGAATATTAATATGGTTTGAGGGTTAAAATAATAGAAATTTATATTTTGTTTGATGTGAAATTAATTTTTATTATTTGCATCTTTTAATAGATTTTCTGAAGAATTAAATATTCTTAATTTTAAGTAGTATTTTTAGATTTAAAAAATAAATATTTCAAATATTCTTTTTTTTCGTAGCCAAAAGTTCTTCCATGGTTAGAAGCATTATGGAAAAAAAATAATACATTTTAAGAGATACATGTAGTAGGCTAATTATTTTTTATTTAAAAAAAAATGCTTTATTGGTATTAGTTGCTGACACATAGGGATGGCAATGGAGCGGGGTGGGGACATACCTCTACCACCACAACCTTGCCTTACCCATCCTCTGACCCGCGCCGCACCCCGCCCAAATAGTGGTATTTTGAATACCACAACCGCTACTATGGTTTTTCCTCATACTCGGCCCGGCCCACCCCGTCATGCCCATATTTTTAACCTTTAATACATGATTGCAAGTTTATAATTTATGTTTTATACTTAGAAAATTGATAATAAACCTTGCACAATACACATGAAGTAATCTAATATATATATATATAGGCATTTTCATAAATTTTTTAGCAGGGCGGGGCAGGGCGGATTTAAAATAGATGTTTGCCAAACCGGCTTTGCCCAACACCCCTCACAAAAAATCCACGTCTTGCCACGCCCCGTGCCCCGCTCTCAAACAAAAAAAACCTCCCCATTTGGGGTGGATCGGGTCAGAAACCACGGATCGGCTCGGATTTTGGCATCCCTAAAGACACATCAAGATTTTAGATATTCATACCAATTACTTGTGTCTTAAATGAGAAATCTAGTAAGTTATGAATTTAAATGATAAATTCAGATAAAGGGATGTTGAAGTAGCTGGGTGACAAAGTTGTAAAAAGAAGCAGTTGAAAGTAAGTTTGGAATAGGTTTGAATTGATTATTTTTAATAAGAATGTGTAGTAGGACATATATACACCTGCTATATGATTGCTTGCGTTAATCTTATCCCAAATATATAATAGAATAGTTAAATCATAAAGCAGATTGAATAAATAGTATCTATCTATTCTAAATCGCAAAGTAAAGCTATTTACGTGAGTTCATTTTTAAAGTGACACAGATAATGCCCTTCTGTTTGTCATAGATGTACTCATAGTATACCACTCAAAATCAAATCTACTATAAAGCTAAACTCAATACTCACAATTGTATAATTAATGATTTTATCATATTTTTGTAATTTTGACTAAAAAAAGAGCAAGAACATTTATCTTATATCATGTTTTTTATTGTCACCGAATTTTAAGATCTAAGAAACTTGCCTTGTTTCTTCAATTTTTGAATACTAATGGAGCGAAGCTCTTGCAACTTCTCAACAACTAAAATAAGTTCAAGTTGTATATTAAGAATAATATGTTCATCAAAACTGTACAACTATTGGAACTTTTCCAATATATATATATATATATATATATATATATATATATATATATATATATATATAGTAGCCAAACGATTAATAAGTTGATATAAATAGTTTAAACATGGAAATATATGCCTAGGGATTTAAAATTTTTAATTTTAAGTCGTAGAATCATCAAAGCTTAATTCCCAAGGATCATATACAATGCTTAAAGAAACATGCTGAAAAAGACCGTACCATTCCGGAACAGAGGAATCTGGTGATCACATCAGTGGGGACTCTATGATTCAGAAATGTATGTTTTTGGGACAATGTTGGAGACTATAGACTGAGAGTCTCTCAAAAGGTTGGGATGGAAGCGCTGGGAGAGGAATGAGGTTGTGGCAATAGTGAGGATGTGGTTTAGGGTTTTGGAAGCTCGCGGGATTGATAACTCAGCAACCATGGCACCTCAGAGTCCTCCCATCTTAAAACCCTACACCAGAAATATATTTAGTAATAGTGTAATAGATTGTCATGTGTTGCTTTTGTTTTCAAAATCTGGAAAACATCCTCAAAACATAAGATTTGTAGAAATGTTCTCAGTGAAGAACTCATTCAGCTACATCTTTCGATAAACACTTCGATTTGATGTAATTATGTAAAAAAAACATTGAGAAAAAGTGCAAAATTTGCAATAAAACAAAACTGAAGTGCAAAAAGCCGATTAAGCTGTTGATATTCATCTCTCTGGAAAAACCTATCTCTAGAGAACATTGAAACAACACACGATTCATTAAAAGCATGATATTTTAATTCAAAGAAAAAATGTATATTAAAATTTAAAAATTTGAGAAATTTGGAATACCCCAATCTAGTTTTCTCTTTTTTTTTAAAAAAAGTAAAAAAACTGTGTAACTGTTTAGTAATATAAATAGATATTCTATATATTTAGCATCATATCACATAAAACGTTTATTTATTTTCTATATATATATATATATATATATATATATATATATATATATATAATATTAAATTCCAAAACCTCAACCTAATTATCTTGATAATTTTGAAACTTTAAAAAACAATATGAAATTTTTTGAGCTATTTATATTATTTTAAATTCAAAATTATAAGAAAATTTTAAAATCTCAATTAAATTATGTAATTTTTAAAATTTGAGAAAATTGCCTATATACCCCTCCAAAACTACATATTTACTTAAATTCCCCTATAAAAATGCTATTTGCTTGCATATAACCGTCCTTAGAAATTTTAGGGTTAACTATAGTCAAAACTTAACCCTAGTTAAAAATTATATAATTATCCTCACATTTTTCATTTGTTATATAAAATCATTAGTGTCTACAAAATAATAAAAAAATTACAGGGGTATATAAGCAAACCTAGTGTAGTAATTTGTTCTCAATCCATCCATTAGTTTAACACCGTAAAAAATCAACTTAACCATAGGGGCATATATGCAAAATTAGCTGATTTGTAGAGGTATGCAAGCAAATATCATTTTTTATAGCGGTATTTAAGTAATTTCATAGTTTTACATGGGCATGCAAGCAAAAACCCTTATAGTTTTTTTCAAAATTAGAATTATGTTTAGATAGATAGATCTTTTTTAAAATTAAATATATTCATATTTAGTAATATTTAGTAATGTAGATGAATATTTTTTATAATTAAAAATTTTAAAATTTTGACAAAATTTCACCATTTTAATTTTCTAATTTTTTTTAGGTAATATATATAGACATACAGATAGATACAGTCCTGATAGCATACGGTCAGCCCGATTGCTATGCATTCCCACTCACCTCCTATTTGGCCCCCTAAACATGTTGGAAGAATTTCTAACCGTACGGATGGGAGGATCATCGAAAATAAGCTAGTATGTCTATTTTCATACAATTTGATAACCGTTTGGTCCTCCCACTTAACGGTTCTTATTTTATAAAAATCTGAACGATATAGAATTTCACACGTTAAGATGAAGACCCTACAAGTTCCCAAGTTGTATAAAAATTGACTTGTTAGCTTATTTTTCGATGATCTTCCCATCCGTATGATTGGAAATCCTTTAAATATGCTCTAGGGGGTCAAATGGGCGGTGACCAAAAATGCACAGTACATCCGACCGACCGCACCTCATCATCAGCGTAGATAGATATATAGATATAAATCCTATATATTTAACATCATATCACATAAAACATTCTCATAATGTTAGAATTCTCCATGCATGTATGTACAGTAATATCCATTGATTGAATTAATTTAAATTAAAGTTATTTTGTTTTTTTAATATTATTTTGTCATGAGAACTTAAATATACGAAATCGGATGAAAAAGAAATGAGGGACTTAAATTATAATACAAGATTTTTTGGGGTTTATATGTGAAGTTAAAGAAAACGCGGTCTGGCTCAGCCTTAAATCCCCCCAGGCCCCACCCCAAAAACCAAAAGCCCCTCTCTCTCTGCAGAGAAGTCGACGGAGCGAAAGGGCGCCAGGGTTTCGATTTCCATCCATCAAATCTCCCGCAGCGCTGTGGGGCGGATGCGAGCTTTGATCTCTTCGAGAATCCAGGTCTCCAATATTTATCTCCACATCTCTTCCTCTTCGTTTTGATCCCCTCCTCTCTGAATATCAATCGTATTGGTTTGTTGCAAATATATTTCATCTTTACCTCTGAATACTTTTCAATTATTTGTTGTAGGAATCAAACCTATTGAATCATTGTAGTGATGACTAATTGAATGTGTATTTGGAGTATGGGTTGTGCTTTGATTTGTTGAAGAACTCTAGGCGTTTAATTTGATGAACAGCATAAATTTGGCCATGCAACCTAGGTTAGAATTTAAATTTTTTTTTAATATTCGCATTACTGTGTAAGTATTAGACGATTGTATAAGCATTACACCAGAATCTTGATATGTGTCACGATCTTGATTTTTGCAAGACCTTGCTTTACAAGTAGAAGTGGAGTTGCTAAAATCTTCTTTTGTGATTATTGTAGGGTTTAGTGGATGTCATTGTGTCTTAGAGTAGGTTTGATGTCAAAGATGTATTTCATTTTTGTGAGGTGATTAGAGTCACTTACAATGTCTGACAAAATCGACGATTGAGAAACTCTTGGGCTGATTTTACTCCAGTGTATGATGGTTTATATAGGGCAGCCCGGTGCTACAAAGCTCCCGCATTGTGCGGGGTCCGGGGAAGGGTCGCACCACTTGCGTTATATGGATTTGAGAAATAATCTTGTGGAGAATTGGTCAAAATTTTGTTCAGAACTTAGGATGGAGTTTTTCGTATAAGCATTGTTGCAAACCAAAGAGTTTATATGCTAATTTTCTACTCTGCATATTTATACAACATCTCCATCATCCTGCCTATATGTGTTGTGCGTATATTCTTTTGAGTGGCCATTAGACTCCATTAGTGCCTGTTATGTGGGGAGTCTTGGAGTGATTTTGAATGAAGATGGTTGTGTTTGCTAGATTTAGTTAATTGTATTCAATTACATAAAGTTGATTTTAAAGGTCTTGTTGTCGCCTATAATTTTTTCTTGACATTGCATCTCTACTGCTTGTTGTTATATAGGAGTAGTTTCAAAGTATGGCCGGGGAGAAAATATTAGCTATGTGCCACTTCGGTGGAGTGTTTGTTTATAATAGTGATGAATCTATGTCCTATGTTGGTGAAGAAGCACATGCAATTGAAATTACCCGTGAAATGAAATTCAGTGACTTTAAGTCGGAGATATCCAGTATGTTCAACAGTAATACGGATCCCTTAACCATCAAGTACTTCCTTCCAAAAAATAAAACGAATTACATCACTGTATGCAATGACATTGACTTGAAGCGCATGGTAGACATCTATGCTGATTCAGGCACAACTGATGTTTATGTCCTGAAGATGAACGGGTAATGTTTTATGCTCATTTGTCTTGCAGTAAAGGTATTTACCAGCTTTACATGAAACTTATTTTGGCAGGACAATGATTAGGAGAGCTCCAGATGACTCAGGCACTTCCACTGATGGCGATACTGTTGCGCTACCTACTCTCAGGGATGCCAAGCGCCGAAGGTTAAACATCGCTGCTCGGGAACACATGATCATGTTGAGGATGTCTTTGTGGGCAAAGTTTATTCACAAAGACAGATAAGTGGCAGTGACAAAGGAGGGCAGCCAGCAGATCAACAGGGTTGATTTTATTTCTAATTTTATTTCAGTAATTTTTGGTGGTTCCATTTGTGATTCTGTTATCTAATTAGGAGAGTTAATAAGGGCAGATGGTAGGTTTGATTTTATTTCAGTGTTTTTGGTAGTTTGGATTTTCTATTTTTATTGTGAAATTATTACCTGATTAGGAGTCTTAATTAGGACAGTTGGCAGGCTTGATTTTAGTTTGGGTTTTCTATTTTTATTGTGATTTTGTTACCTAATTAGGAGTCTTAATTAGGGTTGTTGTCATTGTATCCTTGAAGTCTATATTTAAAGGGAGGTTATCATCAATAAAGAATCAAGCAAGATTTATCGAAGAAAAGTGTCTTCTTGGCACATGTCCTTCTTTGAGTTTATCATAAGTTCTCCAGAGGAAAGGGAGGGAGAGCACGACCAAGGGAAAGGGAGAAGTCCTTTCCATTTGAAGAGCACTGAACCTTCAGCAGAATCACCTCCCTGATTTGCCTATACATATCCTCATATAGCATTGCTTTTGTTGGAAAAGCTGTAGAAACCTGGACCTTCAACATGGTATGTAGAGCAAGAGAAGTATATATTTCTGCCGAACCGACACCGGCCACTTCTTCAAAAGAAGAGATCAGAACTTGCATTTGGGAGTGATATTGCTTGTACCTTTGTTCGACCTTTAGTTATCAAGAATTAGCATAAAGAATAAAAATGAAATTTAATGAACATGTGAATTGCAGATTAAAAAAGAGCTAGACTCTTACTTCATGAAACATGCTAACTAGTGTGGCCTTTTTCATTTGAAGCTCGTGCTTCTCTGCAATAGTGAGCTCATCATCATCTTTTTCTTTACATCATTATCCTTCTTAGTAATCACTTTCTCAGGTTGTTTTTTAATTCCGTTTCTAGCTACTTCATCTAGCAACTCCTGAGCTGCCTTCAAGAACTTGGAGCCCATCAAGACTAATATATTTGCTGTTAGATTGGCTCCACCAATCTCTTTTCCAAGCTTGGTCTCAATTCACCATAACTTGGCCTGTCATACTCCATTTGTCTTCACTATATTTGCTCCCAAATATGGCCTTAAATCATGATCCGATTTGGCTTCAATCAAGACTAACATCAATTACAAAATAGTTGCCAAATCCACTAACCAATCATATCTCCATCAGTTGCATGTAGCAATCCCAGTCTTCTTCTAAGTTTGCATCATCCAAGGTTGAACTCCACCCAACATTGACCATTTGACTGATGTCAAATATTGTCAACCAAGTACATTTGCACTAACAATATCCATTGATTGATTTAATAGTTATTTAATTAAAAGTTTATGGCACTGTTTGGTTTTTCCTATGGCCATGTTTGGTTGGGTTATCCCAACACAATTCTCCATAAAAAAGTTTTTCCCGTCAAAACATTTAATTAAGATTTAAAAATGTGTTAATGAACAAAAGACCCTTCAAACTTTCACATATCCACAAAAAATCCCCCCAAGTTTGCAATATCCCAATCAGTCCCTCCTTTTTGAGATTTTGACTTTTTAAGCCTTCCATCCACTAACACCATCTATTTTCTTTTTACATGACCAAAATACCCTTGTGAATCTCATGATCAAGCCCTTCCCCCAATGCATGAAATGACAAGAAAGTAAAATGTCCGGAATGCCCTCAATTCAAAAAGCAAGCTGCGAATGGGTGGTTCAATCCCGGTGACGACGCTGACACGCCATCTTCTCCTTTCAATTCTCTGAAGCGGTTCGTCATTCTAATCTGGCGACCGCAGGAGATCGATCATTGGTTTTTCCCGACACGACAAAGCCATGCACTGCGGAGTACTTCCCGCCGGTTGTTGCCGCTTCTCAGAGATCAACAAAGGTGATAAATTTAGGCAAACTTAAAAGGTACGCTACACTAAGGTAATGAAGTATGCTTGAAACCCAGTGTCGTGATTCTTACCTTCTTTTCGCTTGTTTTTACTAGTTTGTATGCATTTGGGATGGAAGATAAACATAATGGTGTTTATTTTGTGTTGTTGTTCATGGGTCGGAACTTCGCAGCAAAGAAATTTGGGGTTTAGGGTTTATTCTTTTTCTTTTTTTTTTTCCGATTTAGGGTTTAGGGTTTGGGGTTTTAGGTGGTCGCATTTGTTGTACATTCCTTACTAATGATGTCTACAAGTGTTGCCAATGTTTCCGTGTAAAATACATTGTTCTCGTTTATTCTCCAAAGTTTCCATTTAAACGCTCTACAACCTTCATAATAAATCTCTCTTGATGCGCATGGGAAATATATGCGTCTAATCTAGTAAGCGGTAGGTGCTACTTGGTGCTTCCACCAAACACTCAATAATGAAACCCCATATATGACAGAGGCACTGGGAACTCATCGAGGAGGACACCCTTTCGGCCCCATTATTGGACATCTAACCCGTTATGCAGAGAGAGACCGTTAGTCTTTCTGTTAAAGAGGTTTGACGAGAGAACCAACAGATTTAGTATTGAGAGAGCATGCTGGCATTGAGCACCGTGATATTGCTATCATCTTTGGCCTTCGATGCCACGTAAGGCGGTGGTCTTCAAGAAGCGTAAAAGCAATCGCCTTTGGAGTGAAATACATGGGTAAAATATACGATGCATACAAAGACGCCAAAAAAAGAATCTTCTCCAGCCTTGTTCTAAGAAAAAAGGAGACGAAGAAAACTTTGCCAAACTGCTGGTGGTGTACCTCCTTGGAATGATGCTCTTCCCAAGCACCCTACGCTGTTCCTAACCTCGATTGCACTACGCAGACAAGCTAGATGAACTAAACCGCTGGCTAAGCCGAGCAGCTCAGCAAGTGGCTATGGATGGCGCCCCAAGATATCCAGCGACGCTGCTAAGTCCGTGGAATCCGATGAGACTGGCATAAACCGGATATCTAAGAGGGTGCGCTGCCGCCTCAACATATGGTTCTATGAGGTCACTTTGGGACCGGGAAGAAGATGCGCACTATGGGAGGACACCAGGATCCTCACTACGGGAAAATAAATTTCGTAAAGCAAGCCTCCCTTGGTCCCCTACTAAAATCACTTTCGATGGAAAGGGAGGTACTCCATTTTTTTCTTTAAATTTGAAAGTTCTCATGTAGCATTATATATTATCGTTTAATATAGTTTATTTTCACTTAACTTACCGAGTTTATGTTTAATATATCATTTTTTCGCTTAATATAACTAATTCCTATTTAATATATAAGCGTTCCGCTTTAAAAATATATAGTGTTGTCAAGTTTAACATAATAATGCACATTGTGGTTCTTTTACAAGCCCGAGAGCTTGTCCCCACATCAGTGAGGAGGAAGACAACGTAGGAACCGCATGAGAGGGACGTCAAGGGCCCGCAGGAAAGAATGAAAAGTTTCATCATACTCTATCCCGCAGTGGAGGGTGCTAAGGGAGCGGCACGGATGTGGAAAAAAGGTCCTCGAACGCCTCCAAGTCCAAGAGAGCCCCCCATCGTGATTACTACAGCCGCTTGTCCTCCTACGAAACTCCAAGCAGGCCAAGGGATGATGACATCGCAACACGCATTGAGAATGCGCTTAAGGTTCTCAAGAGATTGCCGCTGATCAAGTCCCACTTGACAAAATGGAGGGATGAGGGGGCTCCGCCGAGGTATCAGAGACAACGGGGCAGATTCATACCTTGGCCACGCCGATCATGTCGGCGACGGCGACTCGCAGATCCCAAGACAAAGACGCCATCTCTATCATCCTCAGCTTGCAGGTGAAGCGGTTAAAGAAGGTCACATCCGCCCGGCTGGCCGGTTCCCAAGCGAACCCGGTCTCAAATCGCATGGTCCTCTTCATGAGGATAAGATGCCAAGAGGAAATCGAAAAGTAAAAGCCGCAAAATGTTAAGCAAAGTCCATCTGTAGTTCCGCCAACGTCAAGATGACGACGATGACTACATGTATTATCACTTTGGCGAATCAATCACCGACGCAGATGAAGAACTTGACGCCCTAGTGACTCCAAACCCCGCACTCCACCGCCGAAGCGACCACCGTATCACTTCACGTCGCTGAACGCCAACATTCAACCCGTCGGCTCGCCATCTTGAACCAATCCACCGCCACTCATCGAATCCACCCACCGCGTCGTACGGATAGAAGGCACCGCCACACCAACGACCGTCGACCGTGTTGAATTACAAACATTCCGAACCACGGCCAATTCACACTAAATGAACCACGCGCCACCGCCCTCAAGATCGAAGAACCGTCGCACTAGAGCCGAGAGAAAAGACGATCACGCGGAGGATTTAATGGCAAAGGAGAACACAAATGCAAGTTAAGACAAACTTTATACCAAAATTAAAAATCCTCCCGGTTTCTATGCACCACCTGAGAAAACAACAATTGGGATGTATCTCAAATGCGGGATCGATAAGTAAGTTCTCCGTTTAATATTGAGTTTTAGCTTAGAATAGTAATTTGTCGTTTAAAAATATCGAATTTCCATTTAGTATGCTCATTTGTCATTTAATAAATGGTTTTTTCATTTAATGTCCACGCTAAATATTGGCTTCTTACCATTCGGGACAATTATTTGGAGGAACGCAGTGGACGTACACCCACTCGGACCATCCGTATGACTGGGACGTAAGACGATGGCTATTGACGATGTCGTGGGCGAGTGCTGATCATCCTTGAATCTATGCCAAATCTCCTACCCTCTTACAAGAACGGGCCACAATAACAGACCGCTTGGCGCTTTTAATGTCGCAACCTAGCTTAAATGTTGCCTTTACCCGATGAAGGATGCAAGGATTCCATGCATACCCGAAGTGGAGTTGGTTATTTTGCCCATAATTCTAAATAAGCATTACTATCTCGCTGCTCGACAAGAAAAGAAATGATGTTCACTACACCCTCGGTGAGAAGCGCTTATATACGAAACGCCTCGAAATGGTAACATGATTAACTTTATTTTTTTTTTTTGAATTTTTCTAAATGGTCCTTAATCTTATATTAGCGACTCTTTGACGATCGCATCCAAATCGAGTTGGGAGATTACTAACGCAGCGCATCTACTTATAATCGATAATGTCAGCCTGTGAAGCACGGAAGTGTTGACCGCCCAATCTATGTAATACGCGTTCATAGAACAAATCCTCAATGGCGAAGCTCCACCTCCCCACAATCACCATGTTACGCTTTTGCGCTTCGCCGCATTTATATTAATGGACGGCTTGAGGCGGAGCGGTAAGGAAACCGCGCATTAAAGTAGAAAGACAAAGCGAGTTAAATTTAGATTTCGTTAAAACAAACATTAACTCTTCCAATGGTTATGATGGTATGCCGAAATGAAAAGTATTGAATCCTAGATACAATCTTTATATATTAAACGTAAATATCACATATTAAATGGTAACATAATATATTAAATGGAAAACTTACATTTTAAATGGGAACATGAGATAGTAAACATAAAAGTGATATATTAAATGGAAACTCATTAGCTTAAACGGGAGCATGACAATCGTAGTCGCTTTAATGACAATCCACAAATGGGCATGAAGAAGAAAATATTATAACATTAATTAACGCTCAACTAAAACCAAACAAACATAAAAGTCACGGAACAACAACAACAAAAGAAAGAGATGAAAATTTAAACAACGGTAAAAAAAAAAAAACATAATGAAAGGGGTCCATGACATGCGCGAAGAATATTCTTCAATGATCTTCTCCACGAACCTGGGAGGAGATAATCAAGGGCTTGGGTGAAATCCATCCGAGTCAAGTCTAGATGAGGATGACGAGAAATATCTTGGAAGATTTTGAAACCTTCCTGGACTTTTCGTCCCTCTACACAAACGTAGACGTTGAAAGTCGCCGATTCTTTGAACTCGGATATTGACAGACTTGTAGCCGACCATCAAGCCAAGGCCATGTTCTCATACCGAAAGTCGGTAGATTTCAACAAAGACGAATTTAATCCATGCGAAAAGTGGCGATCGCTTGTATGAGGATACTGGCCATCCCGGATCCTTTTCAGAGCGGAACGTTCGGCAGGTGGCTCCTCCTCCTTCGACGTCGTCTTTGACATCTCCTGTACTTCTGATGAGCTTGAGTCAGCCGGTGGAGGTCCTTTGACGATTTCTCTTAGAGATTTTCTAAGCCTGTGAGGATCCATTCTTGCAAAGGGAAAGAGTGATGTGGTCTTGCCCATGTGGAGGGCTATTTGAAGAGCGAAGGAGGCCGCGGCGATAATCGACGCGACGGAGAGGATTGATTGACGCTAAAGGATTGAGGCGACGCGAGAGGATTGAGGCAATTTATTTATTGGGCAAAAGTATCCCGGATAGTTTGGTTATCATTAAGGCCCCACATTCAACGAATTGGTGGAGGCCGTGAGCCCTCAAAAGCGGAAAAGACATCGAAGAGTATTAAGTTGATTCGACCAAGGGGCCAAATCGTCGAAATATGCCCTAGGGCATTGGGAGAATGAGATGGTCACCTCTCTCTCCCCAACAAATTGAAATATTAAACGGAAAGTTGTAGTATTATACAGAAAGTCCTAATATTAAACGGAAACCAGTATAACTAAACGAAAACGTATAATTCAAGCAAAAACAAGAAACGCACGAAATACAATAAATGTTAGAGTAATTACATATTAGTTAGCAATAGGTGCATTACAAGATCTCCGGTTGTGTCCAGCCTCATGGCATCGACTACAGCGTAACTCACGCACGTCGGATTCCTGTGATTCTATTCTCTTCCGTCTTGGACGACGTAGCCTCTTTGTGCATGGCGGTCGCAGTAAGTAGTTCAGCGGTTTGAAATCACGGCTTGTCATCATCCGGGACGGAAAGATAGCTTCGCATACGCCAACCGGTAAGCTTCAACCGCGTGAAATAGTTGTCAACATACCGATGTACACTTGTGTCCGTTAGCATTATCATAAAGACATGCGTGTTTGCATGGGAGGCCATACACCCGCCACCTTCGCATGAACATGTCCCCTTGAGAGCGGACTAACGGCGTGGTTGTTCTCGTCGATGACCTCAAAATGATCTCCGTCCGAACGGCCAACAAGTAGGTTGCGGCTTTCTTCAACGATTTCCTCCAACTTATTGTGACTTGGGGCATAAGTGGGTTTCCCATTTTCGAGAATTCTCACGATTGCAGTATGACCATGAGCTTGAACCTTTGTTGGGCAAAAGAAAGCATTTAGGAAGCAAGAAGAAAAGATATTAATTACAAACTTGGTATGTTAAACGGAAATGCTTGAAAATACATAGGAAAGAATAATATTAAACGTAAAACATGGAATATTAAATGAAAAAATTATTTTAACTGGAAAAATGTTATAATAGCGGTAAGTTAATATATTGCCGAAAACTAAATAAATTAAAACGATAAAGTGGTACACTAAACTAATCTTTCTTACCTTATCGAATCGACCATGTTGCGTTATGGGGAGATGGCGTTCCTTAATCCGTGCATTGAATGACTCACTGCTAGAGAATACATCTCTCCCCATCTTCGGCCGTTGAACATATAGTTTGACCAATGAGAAACATCGGATTTCAAGGCGACAACGATGCGCTACCATACGGCAAGTAGGTCGCTCACCGCCTCATCGTATTCCTTTACTTGCATATGCGTAGTTTATCCTCACAAATATGGACCAACACCGCTCTTTCGAGACTTCCCAAGCCTAACATTTCCCTTCATGAAGTTCATTTGCGGTGCCGTAAGCAATACATGCGAGAAGGGAAAACATTTGGGACGGCGTTGATAAGGCCCTTCGACCGTCCAAACGAATGTAATACTCTTGCCATAATCGCTATCTCGGTAAATGGCATCGCCGAAGTTTTGGATAGAACCACGCCCAGCTTAGCGTCGGTTTCATTATCAACGACAAATAACGCACATGAAAGAACCCCTCGCTTCCATCTTTGCCCGTCTCTCCCAACAACGCGTGCCCGTATTTTCCAAGCAAATGAGTTCCATCAATGAAAAGTAATGGCCCGCAACCTTTCTTGAAACCACAACACATGCACGGAATGAGAAAATGCACGCCTAAACCGCCACCGCCTCCTCCACAATAGCAATGCTACTGTGGTTTGTCTCCATCACCTTGTTTGCATACCATACCGACAAGTCATAGCCGGCCACCTCACTACCATGAAGAATACCCTTGGCCACCTCTTTCCCCAACCAAGCCTCGCTTATAAGGCAAATTGACACCATGATCTCAACATATCATCACGAACGCCAATAGCTCTTTACAGAGGGCGGTCCTTCGCCCGCACCACACCTACCCGACCCATTTCTTTGATGCTTTGACGCGACGCTTGTACCGATACCGCCTCCACATGTATGTGTGGGATGCATCGCTTTGATTGTAAATGTTGTATGATTACCTTCGCCGATGCGTGGACACGCTTAATCGGCAATCCATCGCGACATCGATGGGCGGTCACTCTCTTCTTATCATTCTTATGAAGTTGAAGTCAAAATTCGATTGATAGCGAAACTGGCAAGCCCTTAAAGTGTCCCTAAATCGGTCACCTACTATCAACCACACAATTACAAGACTATCCGGTTGAGTAGAAATGGCTAATGCCCCAAGATGCCCTTGGAATGGATTTGTGTCTCTATTAAACGATATGCTATCCGAAGTTTGAATCCCTCCCCGTTGGTGCATACGTCACAAAATGAAATTGGGATATATTATTCGGAAGTGAAAATGTTAAACTAAAAACACGTATACTAAATGGAAAAACGAAATTTTAAGGCAGAAAGTGACAATGTTAAACTAAAACCGACTATATTAAACGTAAACTCATAAGTTTAAGCCAAAACACGAAATACAATCGACTACAAGAAGGATTACGTCGACGCACTGACGGGTTGGATGGTTCAACAATAAAAAAAAAACATAGTATTTACGGTGGTAATGAGGAGCTTGAGGGCCCATCCACCGCATCTTCAACCCAGTATCGACAATAAGGTCGACGGGCAGACCGCTGAACATGTGGTATATATGGTACATACCGAAAGTCCACCTCCGCTTCAATTGGGCAAAATAAGCTGTGCATCCGGTGTGACAAACCAACCTTTACGTGGGAAACTTCAAGACCCCATCGCCACATATCTCATTTAGTATTGACGCCTTACTAACTCAACACGCAGAATGAAAACTCTTCCTCGCCTCTTATATCCGGCGACTACACAAAAGGTCTCCATCATGCGACCGCAAATGAGAGTACCTTACACACGGCATGGGTTTTAAATCGATAGGGAAAACACTTTTCAAAAATGAGAAAAGGTACTCACGGCTTAAAGTGAACGCTTTCTTCGACTACTTGCCATGACTCACGAGGAAGAGAAGGTCACTGAACTCGCTAGTTCAGGGAGGAATGGAAACAAAATGGAACAAAAAAGAACAAAGAAGAACTAACAAGAACAAAGGAAGAAGAAGCTTTGAAAAGCGCACGGCACAAAAAGTAAGTGAGAAAAGATGGTAAAAAGTTGTGATTTGATGGCTAAAAGTGATGTTTGAACTCTTCTCTTTTGATTTGGCTGAAACAATTTCCGGTTGGGGCAAATGGGTATTAAAGGATTAACTAACGGAGTTATGCCTGTGGACTAAAAAATAACTAAACCAAAAAGGAGGGACTGTCTGGGAAACTGTTTTGTCAGAGGGACTGTCTGGGAAGTTTGCAAACTTCCGGGGACTAAAAAATAATTTTCCCTTTAAAAATATAACCCACAAATGCATGGATGATACATCACTATCTTATCATTAATATCTTTGGTTTAACTTAATTTTATTCCCAAGTAGAGGGGGGCACGGGCCTTAATCCCGCTGGCCCGATTCGACCCGGCTCGCCTACCAAAGCCTGTCCTCGAACCGCCTGCTACAATAGTAGCACGGGGCCTAAGTTGACTTCGGACGGGTCACGTCACCTAAGGTGACCCGTGAACCGCAAAGTAATAGTATAGAATCCCATGGTCGCCCAACTCACGGCTTTTTATTTTTAAATTTTTTTAAAATATCTAAAATGTATATTAAAAATTACTTAAAAAATGTAAAAAAATGTAAATAAAACTATGTTATTTTTGTAAAGCCCCAATTATTTTAATTAGGAATTTAATCAATTACTCCATCTTTCCTTTAATTATACCAATCACTAATCTTTCCTTTAGTTAATTAAATTAATCATCCATGCAATTTAGGTTAATCATGCCAATAATTTGATTCATTCCTCTTTAGGTTTTCCAATTAAATTCTAAATTACCAAAATACCCTTGGTGACCACCATTAAATCTAATTAGGGATTTTAACTTATTAAATCTCCATTTTTCAAATAATTCATGTTTTTGGGGAAAATTACTTTAATCTCCAAAATTAAGATTTTATTTATTCCAAATGAAAGAAATTCTAGGATTTTACAATTTTGATATAAAAATAGAATGAGAAAAATTTTTAAAAATCAAAAAATATAAAATTCATTATCCTACCCTCATTATTCAAATATTAGGAAAACCAAAAATATATATATAAAATAAAATAAAAGCATATAAATGGCAAGCTACTTAAAAAATAATGAAATAACAAAAAAAAAACTTCATTATTGACAACTAAAGATGCAAAAATCTCTCTTGAAGGAAAAAAAATTCAATATATAAAATTCATTATTCTACACTAATTATTTAAACTTTATAAAAATCAAAAAAATTATAAAATCACAAAATATATAAATGGTAAGCTATTTAAAATAAGAAAATAATCATGAAAAACCTTAATTATTGGTAATCAAAAAATGTGAAAATCTCTTTTTAAGGAAAACAAACTCAAATCTATAAAATTTATTATCATTACCAAATTATTCAAACATTAAAAAAAACAATTATAAATATATGATATTTACATGTGTTTAAAAAATCAAAAAAGTTAAAAAATTGAAAAATAGGCGTGGTCAACTCCTACCACTCCGGCGGGTCAACCCACGTCACGGTTGAAACCATTGACCCGTAATCGCCTACATCAGAAGCGGGCGGCTACTTTTCCGGCCCGGCCGGGCCTACCGACCGGCTGGAGTTTTACGCCTGCCAAAACCCTACGCGTCCCTCTCTATTCCCAAGTGTGATAACCCCCAACCAAACACTGCTCATTGGGGGTGTGTAGGGGTTTAATGTAATAGTATTTTTGGTGAAAAATAGTATCAAATAGTGTCAGAGACATGTAGATAATTTGCCCTTGATTTAACTTAAATTAAAGTTATTTTGCTTTTTAATATTTTTTTTGTTATGAGAACTTAAAATATACGAAATCGGATGAAAAAGAAATGAGGGACTTAAATTATAATACAAAATTGTTTGGGGTTTATGTGTAAAGTTAAAGAAAACGCGGTTTGGCTTAACCTTAAAATCCCCCCACCGAAAAAAAACCCCGTCTCTCTACAGAGAAGAAGTCGACGGAGCGAAAGTGCGCTAGGGTTTCGATTTCCATCCATCGAATCTCCCGCAGCGCCGTGGGGCGGATGCGAGCTTTGATCTCTTCGAGAATCCAGGTCTCCAATATTTATCTCCTCATCTCTTCCTCTTCGTTTTGATCCCCTCTCTGAATTTCAATCGTATTGGTTTGTTGCAAATATATTTCATCTTTACCTCGGTATACTTTTCAATTATTTGGTGTAGGAATTAAACCTATTGAAGCATTGGTAGTGATGATTAATTGAATGTGTATTTGGAGCATGGGTTGTGCTTTGATTTGTTGAAGAACTCTATGCGTTTAATTTGATGAATAGCATAAATTTGGCTATGCAACCTAGGTTAGAATTTAATTTTTTTTAATATTCGCATTACTGTGTAAGTATTACACGATTGTATAAGCATCACACCAGAATCTTGATATGTGTGGCGATCTTGATTTTTACAAGACCTTGCTTTACAAGTAGAAGTGGAGTTGCTAAAATCTTCTTTTGTGATTATTGTAGGGTTTAGTGGATGTCATTGTGTCTTAGAGTAGGTTTGATGTCAAATATGTATTTCATTTTTGTGAGGTGATTAGAGTCACTTACAGTGTCTGACAAAATCATCGACGATTGAGAAACTCTTGGGCTGATTTTACTCCAGTGTATGATGGTTTATATAGGGCAGCCCGCTGCTACAAATCTCCCGCATTGTGCAGGGTTCGGGGAAGGGTCACACCACTTGCGTTATATGGATTTGAGAAATAATCTTGTGGAGAATTGGTCAAAATTTTGTTCAGAACTTAGGATGGAGTTTTTCGTATAAGCATTGTTGCAAACCAAAGAGTTTATATGCTAATTTGCTACTCTGCATATTTGTACCACATCTCCATCATCCTGCCTATATGTGTTGTGTGTATATTCTTTTGAGTGGCCATTAGACTCCATTAATGCCTGTTATGTGGGGAGTCTTGGAGTGATTTTGAATGAAGATGGTTGTGTTTGCTAGATTTAGTTAATTGTATTCAATTACATAAAGTTTATTTTAAAGGTCTTGTTGTGGCCTATAATTTTTTCTTGACACTGCATCTCTACTGCTTGTTGTCATATAGGAGTAGTTTCAAAGTATGGCCGGGGAGAGAATATTAGCTATGTGCCACTTAGGTGGAGAGTTTGTTTTTAACAGTGATGGATCTATGTCCTATGATGGTGAAGAAGCACATGCAATTGAAATCACTCGTGAAATGAAATTCAGTGAATTTCAGTCGGAGATATCGAGTATGCTCAACAGTAACACAGATGCCTTTACCATCTACTACTTCTTTCCAAACAATAAAAAGAATCACATCACTTTATGCAATGACATTGACTTCAAGCGCATGGTATACGTGTATGCTGATTCAGGAACAATTGATGTTTATGTCCTGAAGCAGAACAGGTAATGCTTTATGCTCATTTGTCTTGCAGTAAAGGGATTTACCAGCTTTACATGAAACTTATTTTGGCATGACAATGATTAGGAGCGATCCAGATGACTCAGGCACTTCCACTGATGGCGATACTGCTGCACTACCTACTCCCAGGGTTGCCAAGCGCCGAAGGTTAAGCATCGCTGCTCGGGAACAAATGATCACGTTGAGGATGTCTTTGTGGGCAAAGTTTGTTCACAAAGACGGATAAGTGGCAGCCGGGACGGATCTAGGATTTTTATTATATTTTCTATATAAGTACTGAAACAATCGTTCATTCAAAAATCTCTTATTCGGTTGTACAAGAAGGAAAACCTATATGGATGGCAAAAAATGAAAAACCAAAATATCCTAATAAGCATCATCATATAACCAACAAATGATGGGTAAAACCTAGAAAGTATACAGTTAGAGAACTAATGCAAAGTAAACATGAAAAATTTCAAAAAAATACATACTTGAGAGCTAGAGAATTTGAGAAGTGGGCGAATTCACACTCACAGTCGGCGGGTCACAGGGTTAGAAAATAAGAATTGAGGGTTAGAAAATAAGAATTGAGAAAGGTAAGGGAAATAAATTTTTTAAAATCAATTTCTTCATATAAATTTTTAGATAATTTTTTAATTGCATTTGTATAGTTAGTGGGGGCAAATTGAAATAGTAAAAAAAATAAAGTATTATTTCATTAAAATCAATATAAGTCTTTAGATAATATTTTAATTGCTTTTGTATAGATTTCATTTTCTGATTTTAATGGGGGCACATTGAAAAAAGTCAAAAAAAATTTAAATATTATTTCATCATTTCTTAAAATTGAGTGGGGACAGCTGCCCCCACTGCCCCCACTCTACATCTGTCCATGAGTGGCAGTGACAAAGGAGGGCAGCCAGCAGATCAACAGGGTTGATTTTATTTCTAATTTTATTTCAGAAAATTTTGGTGGTTCCATTTGTGAGTCTGTTATCTAATTAGGAGTCTTAATAGAGGCAGATGGCAGGTTTGATTTTATTTCAGTGTTTTTGGTAGTTTGGATTTTCTATTTTTATTGTGAAATTATTACCTAATTAGGAGTCTTAATTTGGATAGTTGGTCCGCTTGATTTTAGTTTGGGTTTTCTATTTTTATTGTGATTTTGTTACCTAATTAGGAGTCTTGATTAGGGTTGTCAATGTATCCTTGAAGTCTATATTTAAGGCCTTGTTTGGATGATTGGTTGTTATGGTTTCGTAATGTATGGTATAGTATGGTATATAGTATGGTATGATATGATATTGTATTGTAATTAATGTTTAGCATGTTTAGCATGTTTGGAAAGATGGTATGTTATGGTATGGTATGGTAAATTAGTTGTTTGTGTTTGCTTTGATGGTATGGTATGGTTGCCAAAATAATAAAATGACCAGAATACCCTCAAATATAAATAATATAAAATCATGTTAAATTGGAAAAATTAGTTATATACCCCCTCAAAAGTTTCATAATTGCATATTTACCCATGAAAAAAATCATAATTGCTTGTATATCTCTAAAAAATAGGTTGAATTATGGATATATCCCTATTGTTAGGTTCCATTGACAGAAATTAATTAGATGATTTTAACCTTGGTTACAACTTCGATTAAGGGTTGGAAAACTTTCAAAATATCCTCTTTATATATTTTAACTATTTTGAGTGTCATATTTTTTAAGGGGTGTTTGTAAATTTACAATCAAACATACTTTTTAAGGGTAAATATGTAAAGGATATAATGGTTATTTTACATGTCTATTATTTGTTAACTGATAATTTTTCATCTGATTTTAACCCTATGGGTACATACGCAATTATACCTATTATTTAGAGATATGTATGCAATTATGTTTTTTTTTTCAAGGGTAAATACGCAATTTCAAGGTACACCTAAAAAAAACTTATTAAATTTAATGATTTAAGATAAAAAAAATTAAATTCAACTAAAGTATAAAAAAGCCTTACAAAATATACATCGAATTATTACCCATTAATTTAAAATTGATAAAATTATAATAAAATTAATATACAAAATTAACAAAAAAAATAAGATAAATGATTTTCTTAATCGACTTTTTTTTGGGGAGATTATGACTTTCTTTGGTTTTGGTAGAGAGAAGAGGGGATTGAAGTAACTTGGTAGGGATATTTTTGGTAGAAAAAAATTTAAACCATAGGAAACCACCAAATCGGTGGTTTCAAAAATCCAACAAGAAAAAGGCAGTTTTTAAACCACTGGAAACCATAAAAAAACCATGGAAAACTATAACATCTGAATGGAAATGAAAACAAACAAGAAATTAAACCTTACCATAAATTATGAAACCATGGGAAACCATGAAACAAACAAGGCCTAAAGGGAGGTTATCATCAATAAAGAATCAAGCAAGATTTATCAAAGAAAAGTGTCTTCTTGGCTGAAGGACAAGTCCTTTGATTTCATCATAGGTTTTCTAGAGGAAAGGGAGAGCACGACCAAGGGAAAGGGAGGAGCCCTTCCTGAGTGTCTTGACCTATGACTAAATCCTACGCGAAGGCCCATATTAATATGGTACCAGAGCTAGTTGTCATGGGTGACTTGGAGAGTTTAACAAGCAAGCTTGATGCTTTCATGCAAGTCATGGCCGGAAGACAACATGCGCTAGAGGAGCAGATGGAGGAGCTCACACGTCATAATCGCATATCGGGGACGGAGGTAGGAAAAGATGGTGTTGGTTGTTCCAATAATGGAAACCAAGGGAGTCATAGTTGTTCAGAGGAGAGGACATATGGGCGAGCTGGTGGTCAACTGGTATCGCGGTACTCCAAACTTGGCTTCCTATCCTTCGATGCAACGAAGGACCCGCTGGGATGGGTTAGGAGATGTGAGCAGTTCTTTCGAAATCAGAAAACCTTGGAAGGAAAGAAAGTTGGGTTGGCGGCTTTCCACTTGGTGGGGGAGATGTAGTTGTGGTTTTATCAGTTGGAGTAGGAGGAGCTAGATTTAGACAAGGGAGGATTTAAGGAACATTGCAACGTGAGGTTCAGGCCACCCATGAGCAATAATTCTTTAGGAGAGTTGGCGAATTTGAAGTAGACAGGAATGGTAGATGATTATCAATGGCAATTCCAGTCCTTATTGGCAAGAACTACAGTGTTGAAGCCCAGCTAACAGATGAATCTATTCATAACATGACTTACAGGGATCATCCGGATTGAGGTGGAGATGCAACAACCGAAAACTTGGGAATTGTGATGAATATGGCACAAGCCTGGGAGAGAACAACAATGCATGTCACACCAGTGAGCACTAGAATCACAACAAGGTGGGCAGGCCCTAAACCAGTGGTAACCATTACTGCCTCTGTAGGTAATTGAAGCAATAGGGGAGACATTGGAGGGGGAAAATCAACCGGTTTCAAGCATTACTCCAACCTAATTTTTCAAGAAACTTTCAAATAAAGAGATGTTAGAGAGAACATTTCATTATAATATATTTCATGCTTCATCTCAAGTGTATAACCCCATTCTACCGTGTGAATTAATGTTAGAATTCTCCATGTATGTATGTCTAGTGATATCAATTGATTGAATTAACTAAAATTAAAGTTATTTTGCTTTTTTAATGTTTTTTGGGTGAAATTATCAATTCAGTGCTTATGGTTTGATTTGTGACAATTTAGTATCCTGTAGTCTAATCCATGAGTAAAAAGTTATCAAAATGTTTAACCCTGCTAATATTTGCCAATGTGGCATAAAAAATCCAAAAAAATTATTTTTTTTTAAACACAACAAGAAAAAAGGAAAAATTCTGAAAATTTTCTGAAAACAGAAAATCCCATATATTAAAAACATCTTAAATAAATTTAGGAAATTAAAAAAAACACAAAACCATTAAAAATCAAACACAAATGAGAAAACTCATAAATCAATAGAAAATTGCTTAAATTCCAAAATAAGTAAATAAATAAATAAATAAATAAAAATTTTAGAACCCAAAAAATTTGAAAAACTTCTGAAAAATCCGACAAAAAAATTTGAAAAACTTCTGAAAAACCCGACGAAATTAGGAAAAAAAAATTAGAAATTTCAAAAAACAGAAAAATGTAAAAAAAATGTAAATATGCAGAAAATACCCAAAAATACAAAAAATCCCCTACAGAATAAAAAAGAATAGATTTTTTTAAAAAAAATATCCATAAAAATAAAATAAAATAAAATAAAATCTCAGATTTTTCCAAAAATTCCTGAATTTTTCATAAATTTCCCAAAAATCTCAAAATATTGAAAAATAAATAAATAAATTAGATAAATGAAAAAAATCTGAAGTTTCTATACAAATTTTGGGTTCCAATTTATTTGTTTATTTTCGATATTTCCGGATTTTTTTGTGAATTTTAGGAAATTTCTAAATTTTCTGGAATATTTGGCAAAATCTGAGATTGTTTATGGATTTTTTTTTTGTGAATTTTCTGGACATTTCACAAATTTTCTATGTTTTTTTTTTCCAGTTTTTAGGGTATTTCTTTTTATAAATTTTTCAGATTTCTCTGTTTTTTATAAAAGAGTTTTGTGGCTTTTTTGTTTTTTGGAAATTTCTAAGTTTATTTTATTTTTTATTTTTGAATTTTATGGATTAGGATTTTTTTTAGAATTTTTTTCTAATTTTTTGGGGTTTTGAAAGATTTTATTTATTAATTAATTACTTTATTTTGTTATTTAAGCGATTTTCCGGGGTTTTATAAATTTTTCTATTTTTTAAAATTCTTCTAAATTTTTTATGCTACATTAGCAAATATTAACTACTTTAAGCGTTTTGTCACCTTTTTACTCACGGATTAGACTATAAAGTATTAAAATGGTCACAAGTAAAATCACAAGCCCGAATTGATATAGACCCAAATCACACGGTAGTTTAGTTTAAATTTCACCTATTTTTTGTTATCAGAATTTAAATATATAAATCAGATTAAAAAGAAATGAGGAACTTAATTTAGAGGATGAAAACATGCTCGAGATGGAGGAACACCCGGATCCTCGAGAAGACATGGAGATGGAGGAAGAACTAAGATCGAGGATGGAAAGCAGCAACAAGAGAATCTCAACTGAGATGATCCAAACCCATAAGAAGGGAAAACAAAGACAAGGGATATCCACATAACCTACGTTGATCTGTAACACCCCAATCCCAATGGGGACACGTGTCGCACCAGCCAGTTAAGGAGGGTGTCCCGAGCCCAAGGCTGTCAAAACTGAAAGCAGAACAAAACATGCAGTATAAACTGGAGACAGTAAAAATAAAACATAATAAGTCAAAAGCTCATCCCAGAGGAGAGTCACAATTGGTACAACACTCCACACTGTGTCTAGTCTCCAAAAGTAAAATACATCAATATACAGAGTGCAAAAACACAGGAAGCTACTACAGGACGCCAGAGCCATCTAAGAGTCCTCTACATCACACCGTGTCTAGTCTCTACCCGGACTCCTGTTTGTTACCTGCACAAGATGGGTGAGAAAAAAGGGACTGAACTACAAAGCTCAGTGAAATGTGACCCCTATTGTCAGGTCAAATAAGACCTGCGCATTACAAGCATGTATATGGAAAATAGACTGTACTCATATAAGTAAGAAGATAGTAAAGCATGTAAGCCTGTGCACTAATTCCCCAATGTCTGAGAAATCTCCAAAAAGTCATTAATCAAAAACCATGCCTGTCTAAGTCTCAATGAATGTTCTAGATAAGTGAGCGTCTATCGAGATATTGCATCTCTGAAGGGTCACTTGCTAAGATCTAAGATAATAGGCCATGGGGTATCCCCCAGTCTAGGCGCATATGTGAAGCCGTGAGGTTTCCCTCAGTCTGGGTCTTCACTCGCGGTACCAAGCACTCCAAAGAGTTGGAAAGGGGTTTTTATCATAAATACATTTTGCAAACAAAGTTTTAATGCTAGAAATTCATTTTGAAAGCAAGAAAAACCCTTCCCCAACTCGTAGATCACTGGTCTCATTAACGGAGTCAGATTCTGCATAGCAAGGATCATCTAACAGGATGCAACAATCGATGCTCATATCATATATCTATCTCCGTGATCTACAGCTAATCATATGCAGAAAACTTAATTCTACAATAACTGTAAACAACCAAAACCATTCTCAAACCCGGAATAAAACCATATTTGTAAAATATAAGTGAAAACTAGATAAATCACGATCAAATACGAGAATGTACAGTAGGTCCACTCACCTGAAGTCCTAAGCAAGTCAAGTCTGACTCGGACCTCCCGAAGATCCCGTCTTGCCCTTTTCTTTTCCTAGTTAGTAATCACAATTATAACTAAATTAATACTAGTTCATACTTCATGAACTCATAATTATCAATTTCCTGCTAAGAATCCATGGGCCTAAGTCCAACCACTACTCAAATGACTTGGTAACACTACTTACACCCAATATTTCTCTAAAAACCATTTCATCAAACATAACATGAGCATGAACAAAACTCAACACAACTACTTCTCTTTGAATCTTAAAAATCCAAATAGTACAAAGCAATCTCAACACAATAAGGACAGTAGCATCAACAGCCACCTTAACACCTTCTTAACAACCTTCAAATAGAATCCCTCATGATCTTCTAAATACAACTGAAGGTACACATATCAAACAACTGATGGTTATGGAGGAAACTCAACATCACACCACACAGTTCTTCATTATCTTTGTTAAGCATTACAGTAAACATTTGATAGGCAAGGTTATGGTTCCTTATCAACTCATTTCCATTAATCCATGAGTCCCCAAATTCCTACAAGGCATACAACACTAACAACCATAGCTATAACAAACAACAACAAGAACATCATCATTTATATCAGGCCAGAACCACAGCAGCAAGAACAAACAACAACAGCAAGATGAAGGCCTCTTCTCCCACCAACCTGCCACGAAGAGAAGACCTCTTGAGATACTCCGTTGACCGGCCGGAGACACTGCAGAAGATTACCCGTAAGTCGGGCCTAAACAGTGGAAACAGTGGACCATGCCGCAAGTCCTGCTTTACCGGGTGTTGCAAAGAACGACCGGGCGGGGTCAAGCTGCGCGCCGTTTACTCCTCAGCCTTCACACTGATCCCCTGGAGAACGTGCAGCCACCTCTGTCTCTCCCTCTTCTCCCTTTGAAGCACAAGACCATCTAACATCAAGACAGCCGCACCTGGGAGCGTCTTTGGCAGCCACGCGTCCTTCTTCGCATGCACAACGCCAGCTCCAGCTCCACAGGGGCCCAAAGAAATGCTTTCACCCCAATTGACCACTCCTCTCCTATCTCACCGAGAAAGACCACCTACCCACCTCCCTCTCGCTTATTCCCTTCTTCTCCTCTAATACAATCCATTCTTATTAAACCAGGCCCAATAGGGAGACATTGTAACCTAGGGCATTAATAATCATTTTGTCACATCCTTTCCTAAATAATCTCTACTAATCTATTGTAAAATCTAGGGCATTAATTCACCACCATATAATTTAATTTCAATAATCCTCATGTTAATTTAATTATAACACCCGTTATTAACTCACTAAACACCGGCATTTATTTACTATTCATACAATCTTCTCAAAGAAAACCGGGGTGTTACATGATCTATGATGAAGATCTTACAGTGGGATTGCAGGGGATTGTTGGGTTGCGACAAGATAAGTTGAATTTCTGGATGATAAGAAACCTGAATTTATCTATCATAGGTCTAGTTGAAACATGAGCAGACAAGACATGAATAGAAAAATTCTGTCAAAAATTCCAAAGGAAATGGGAATGTGCAACCAATCCCCAAGGGGCTATTCTGGTGGTATAGTTATCATGTGGAAGAAAGAACTTGGACAGGCGACGCCAGTGGCGGTATCTAGGTACACACTTCATCTAATATTAACAACTAACAAGGAGAAAACATGGATAATTTCCATAGTATATAATAGCCAACTAGTGGCAGAACCAAAGAACACTTGGAAGGAACTCTCTCGACTTTCCTCTATACCAAACCCCGTGGCTTCTCACAAGTGATTTCAATGTGGTGAGAAGCCATGAGGAGAGGAAGGAAGAGCAGTTTTGACCATATTGGGAATGAAAACAAGTCAATTCAATTTCTTCTTAACAAGGAACAATCTTATGGATCTCAGATTCTTCGGCCCTCCCTTCACCTAGTGTAACAACCATAGAGGAGGGGCAAGAACATGGGCCAGGCTGGATCGTTTCCTTGCAAACTAAATTTGAATAGAGGAAGTAGCTAACTACCAAATAAACAGATTATCTAAAAGTTAGTCAGACCATTGGCCTCTACTTCTAGATTGCAGAGAGCAAGAAATTTGAACAAAAAGACCATTCCGATATGAAAATCATTAGGTGGTAATGTGGATTACCATTTATGTGGTAATGTTTTATTGTTGGTAACCTTACATTAATTACCACCTTATTCCCGGTGCTACAGCAATAAAACGCGGTAATGTTTTCACATTACCGTGAACAAACGGCCCTAAAAGCAAACCTAGTTAAGGAATTTTGCTACAAGCTGATTGTGATTCGGATTGGGCCAGTTGCCCTATCATGAGGAAATCAATCACCGACTATTTTGTCATACTTGGGCAATCTCTAGTGTCATGGAAGACGAAGAAATAGTGCACAATCTTAAGGTCATTGGGAGAGGCGGAATATCAAGCCATGGCATCCGCGACTAGCGAGTTAGTGTGGTTGAAGTCCTTATTGATTTCACTTTTGGTGATTTATTGTGAACCAATGGAGTTATTTTGTGAAAGTAAATCGGCGATACACATAGCGGCAAATCCAGACTTTCATGAGAGGATGAAGCACATTGAGATTGACTGTCACTACGTCCGTGAGCATATTCAGTCAGGGAAGATTGCTACAACACATGTGCGTTCGAAGTTTCAATTGGCAGATATTTTCTCAAAAGCCCTTGCATAGATCACAATTTGAGATTTTGCTAGGCAAGTTGGGCATCTACAATGTACATGGGCCAACTTGAGGGGGAGTGTCAATTTATAATATTTGATATAATATATTTAGGAGATAATTACAGAGTTAGTTAAATACTTGCTTTATTTAGAAAAGTAAAGATATAATTATGTATCTTGTATCCTAATTACAATATAAGTGATGTCAAGAGAATTATTCCTCTCTACTCTTTTCAGTTCGAAGAGTTGAAACCAGAGAGGTCCTTCAAAAAACCAAGAAAAGACGACTCCGAGATCATTGATGCGAAGCCTCCTAAGACAGGAAGAAGCCTTATTTTTCATATATATATATATATAATTTAAATTAACAACCCATTATTATATAATAAATAATAGATAAAATATCTTTTATACTTTTTTAATATACTTCTTATGTCCTTTGATTTTACTTATTTTTGTCACATTTTAAATTCTAATCATTTATAAATTAAATTTATATTTCTAATAAAGTTATCTTAGTGAAGGGGTATAAAAGGGTTTTTATCTCACAAAAACCAAATTTAAATAATAAAAACGTATGCCATGCATTCATACATGATTTGCACCACTTTGGATCAAAACAAATCTAGATCATCGGATGAATGAGATCAGTAAAGATCGAGAAACTTTAAAGATTAAGAGACCAAGATCAACATTCATCGAACCTTCGCTTGTGCTCCAGGGTAGCCTCTACAGCTCAAGTCAAAAAAGTTTAGGGAGAGCTGGGCGGAGAGTGTGAGATACCGGAAAGAATTCCAAATGAGAGAACTGTTGTCAGTGGAATCATAGCTCTTTATACCTTATATAGTATGCTGAGGTAGTTAGGCAGTTAGAATCTAGTTGGATGACAACGGGACACCACTTTGGATCCAGTAAGGTTCTAACTAGATGCTAGGACACAGCTGGAAGCCATGTTGGAGGCAGTTAAACATTTTCTTGATTTCTATCAATCCATGAAATAAGAGCAAATTGCGGGTAATGATTTAACAATATTCTCCATAAATTAATTATCCAGAGGCAACATCAATTGGGCAAACAAAACACTCCAAAAAGGACCGGGCAATATAAGCAAACCCTAGATAAACCATGATTTCCAAACAAGCAGCTTGCAGATGAATGTCTCCATCCTTATTTAGTTTCTGATAAGTTGATCATCTTCGGGCCAGTGTTCTACTGCCTGAGGCTCTGTAAAATATATTGAGCATAGAGATCCCTGAAAAACAATAGATGCGCCTTAAATCACAAGAGTTCTTTTAATCTAACATTGAGCAAGAATAGATTTGTTAACCTCATGGAATGTTTGATAAAGGTGAAACTTACATTGAGTACTGAATGGCATCGACTGCAGTAGCTGCGGGTAAGAAATCATCGACAGCAACCGCCTTGTTCTCATTTTTCTTGTCTTAATTGCAGGTCAAGGGTTGCAGTATTATCCTCACGGGAACTGAGCAAAAGACAGGCTTATAAACATGTATTTAGAAAGGATACAATCTTCAAAGAAGCGGCGGATCTCGGCGAGACGATGAGGAGATAGCTCTTTAATGTCAGTGTAGTGGCGATACTCAGGATCATCAGCACACACAGCAATTATCTTATCATCTTTCTCCCCCTATTATTAAACCGAATGCATAATTTCTCAATGAAGTAACAAGCCTCAAGATAATATGAGGTAATATGTAGTACCTGATCGATCATTGGCATAAGACCAATGGCTCTCGCTCGAAGAAAGCAGCCAGGGAGGACTGGTTCCTGTTTACATGATATTTGTAGATCTATTACAATTTGTACCCTTTCTATTCTAGCTTATTGTCGGGATTGTAACTATAGTTCACCAATGTAAGAACACAAGATTATAGAAATTAAGTTTAGGCCAATATCAAGAATACATGAAAAACAGTTTAACCATCTACTACTTTCTATTCTAGCTTATTGCCGAGATTGTAACCACAGTTCACCAATGTAAGAACACAAGATTGTAGAAATTAAGTTTAGGCCAATATTAAGAATACATGAAAAGCAGTTTGATCATCTACTACTTTCTATTCTAGCTTATTGTCGAGATTGTAACCATAGTTCACCAATGTAAGAACACAAGATTATAGAAATTAAGTTTAGGCCAATATCAAGAATACATGAAAACAGTTTGACCATCTACTACTTTGAAGAGAGCAAATTGCTGATGAGTGAACTAAACTCACCTGCATGAGGACCAAAACATCCATTGGGTCATTATCTTCGCAGAGAGTACGGGGTATGAAACCATAATTATGAGGATAGACCACCGACGAATACAAGACCCGATCCACCTGAACATGTCAGAACAGAAGCTTAAATCCACTCGAACAAGTCATCTATCCTTTTAATTTCAAATGACACGGTTTAGCTAAATTAATTAAAACAAAGACAAATGCTGAAATTCCCATCCATGAATGTTTGGAAATCATTGATCTTGCAATTGAACAACAAGGATGTTTATAACACCTTGATCAGTCCTGTTTTCTTGTCAAGCTCATACTTAACTTTGCTTCCTTTAGTAATCTCCACAACCTATACATCAAGTAACCAGCTTTCTTCAGAAATTCAATATGAAAGAAAAACAATCAAACTTTAAAAACAAGCACCAAAACTGAAAATCATCAAAGCAAAAGGATAATCTGAGATAATACTCACAACATTGAAAACAGAAGGAGCTCCAGGCCCTACATACATTGTCACACAGTCAGTCAACTACTGGAACTCATTGCTAAATCAGTGAGATGTCACACAAATAAAATACCAATTTCTAGATCATGCCAAGGATGTGCAGCCACTGATCTCCTTGACAAGGATGAGAGAATCCTCTCATTCAGCCTTGGAACAGGACGGCTCTCAGAAGCTGGATTATTCCCATTCTCTTCACTCATATTTCTAAATCAACAACAAACAACAAGGACCTCGATCTCAAATTCAAAGAACAAACAATCCATGAAAACCAAATCAAAAAGAAAATTATAGAAAAAAGTAATTAAAATAGACGATAAAAACTGAAATTTTACCAAACTACAAGGGAGACAAAAGATCGGTACTAGTGAGGCGGCGCGATGGAATGGTAGCTCCTCTCGATCCTTTTTATAGATTGGTCATTGGTGCGGGTTGTGTTGACTTTTGGCACGTGACACTGTAGGTCAACGGTTTGGTTGAACCAACATGAGCTGGTGTGGCTCGAGCCAGTTTCTCGAGCTCGGTTTGATTGGAATCTGTTTATTTTTTTAATAGTAAATTTAAATAATAAAAAGTAAATACGAATAGAAGGGTATAAATGTTAACTTTTATTAGTGCAAAAGATGACTTTCGGTGACTTGAAGCATATCTTTAACTTTGTTTAAACAAAAGAAAGCAACATGCTGTAGTTGTTGTCTTTCCATGTACTCAGGAATATTTCCAATCAAATAGACCACAAAACATAAGATTATCATTGAAGCAAACTGAAAAAGTTTAATGATTTTGCTGAAAAGAATCTGCACAAAATATTTCTGGTATTGCACTTTATTGCATTCATTTGATGAGAGAAACACATCCTGCATTACTGAAGAACAGGGACTGAAGAATAGGTTACATGATGGATTGAGAGCTTCAATTACAAGCAACTATTTCCACTCTCAGCCCCGAACTGGTGGAATTCTTGAGAAAAAATATTAAAAATTACTTGCAACTAATCATATTTTTATTGCCCCAGTGCAATGCAGTCCATACAAGAACCACTTTGACTATGGTTCTTTGAAGCATCAGATTGATTCGGATCTTCGGATCCCAGGATCATAGTTAACAAAGGAGTAATTTCCTCCATACATGCTACCAGTTTTCGATTGTTACACCTGGGAATTAAACACGATACAATGAAAGAACAACCGTGCTGCAAAACTAAACCATTGCAAAGGACCTGTCATTTACTGAGAAGAGTTTGTTCAATGTTTCGGTATCCAATGAACACGGAAGCATTTTCCCTGCAAAACTAAACCTGATAAGCTACAATAATCATAATGCCTAGAAGATAAATATCAATAAAAGGGCAAAGAAGATAGATGATTAAGTCAGGCCTCTTGAAAATCAAAGAAGGCTGGGCATTTTTTCACATGCTTCTCATTTCCATGATCATTATCTCCCCCATGGTTTCATGATTTTCACTATAAATCCAACTCGAATTAAACTAGACCCAATGACAATGAAAACAAAGAAAAAACAATGTCTAATTAGGAGACGGGACTTGGAGAAAAAAAAAAACCTAATTGCATATTTCCTGATTATTGTTGATCAAGTGTTAATTGGGTTACACAAGACTAATATGAAGAATGACTAACCTTTGCATATGTACAAGGTTGTGGAGAATGGCTTTGACATGGAAGAAGGGCCTTGGTCTATTCCAACAATGGACATTCCCCTCCTACACCAGACTGTCTTTAAGAATCTGCAGAATAAACAAAAGGTTTTGATGATAAAATAAGGTACTTTAAAACAATGCATGCTTATCCAATATAAAGAAAACTAAAGGTAGCTTGGCAAGAATTTTCCATGTGAACGTATGTAAGGCATTAAAAGACAGTATCATAAAAAATCATGCTTCACTAAGAATGCTAAAATGTTAATTCAGCCAACATGAATTGGAACATCTATATGCCCACAGGATTGTGGATGTAAGAAATAAGTGCAAGCTCAACTTCTCCTTATTAATTGAATACAAGTGCCATACAATGTCAGTATAATGAAATGGTAATGATATAATGTATGAGCAAGGTAAGAAGGTACTACAAGGAGCACTTGCAATATTAATTCTTCATAAATAAAATAAGAAGACTTGAAGGAAAAAAGGAATTTCTCATAGAACTCAGAGAAGGTACTTTAGGCATGAAGGTTCCATAGGGTCCTTTGGTATTTAGTATATACATCTTTTGTGGATGCCTCAATCTTCAAGGAAGTTTGGGCTGCACTAATCTCTTTTGTCAGTAATTGTTTCCTGTATGACCGATCCATAATGTCCGGAATTAGTCTCGACTAGCATTCAAGGAACACTGTAGAGAATTACCAATTCTTAGATGACCTTTGCTTTCACATGATCACACATGAACTTGTTAAGTAACTTATCTCTATCCGGAAAATCAAGAATCAAACAACTTGAAAGTGTTTTCACAGTATAGTATAGGATTGATGCTCCTTTTTCGACAACAAGAGACCGGTGGCAAAAAATTGCCACTCATTAATACATTTTAGCCCTAATGTTATTTTTCAGTTAGGGGGTCATGAAAACACATCCTCCCTAGCATCGGAGGACAAAACTAGGCTGAAGTGAAAAATAAATTCTAAACACAATGTTCTTCCTCAAGGAGTATGAGGCCGATTCCCCTACAAGGATAACATTCATCAAAGATCCACATCCATGTAATAAGCATCAACCTACTATGATTCAAGCTTGTTCTATCGATCACTCCAAATAAAATTGAATGAGTAAAAAAATCGATCAAAATAGTTAAACAAAACCATCAACAATGAAACTAAAAATATTTCCAACTGCATTGCAATCCATACCTCTGCTTATGAATCTTCTCATGGATTTTCATCGAAGAGAACCTTATAGAACCTCCTTCTCTCCTCCCTCTTCTCCATACTATCCACTTCTTCCTCTTCCACTTCCACCTTCTTCTCATTCACCACAATCTCCCCCTTCTTCCTCTTCTTCTCCACATTCGCCAAATGCCGCCTCCTGTTATACTCATGCAACCCCTCCTGCATCAACTCCCCAAACTTATCCTTCACCACCACCAATGGATCCTTCTCCACAAGCTCCGATCCCCTGTACCCTTCTCTAAGAACCACAGTATATATCTTGTATCGATTCGACACATAGAATATGCATGGATGCCGAAGCAGCAAAGCACTCAAATCATTCGGCAACCCGAATTCCCTCCTAAAATGCTCCAACTTCACAATGGATAGCTTCTTCCACAGAGTCAAAGAAAGCAGCTCATGAACTACCCCAACCGCCCGCTTCTCCGAGCACTCCATCCCCGGCCGATCGCCGGCGTATGGCGACACGTACGGCGTCCCATCATTGAATTCCTGAAACTTCTCCCTGGTCTTGATCCAGCTCTGCGGTAGCGAGCATTCAAACCTCGCCTCCGTCCCGCGCTCCATCGCCGCGGCCTCGATCGCGGAGACAGCGAGCTCCGATTCCCATCGGAGAAGCTGGATCTCCATGGAGTTCCGCCGTCCAATCGGGTTTCGGATCCGGAACGTGTTCGGATGCTTGGGGAGGATCCGAAGAAGGTAGTCATCCGGGAACCCGAAACTCCGCTTGAACTCGTTGAGCTTGACGATGTTGAGGCGGTGGTCACGCGAGAGCATAAGGAGCTTAGCAAGGCGCCGGACCATAACGGGTTCCCGGGTCTCCATAACGGATTCTTCTTCTTCGACCAAAGCGGACATCCGCTTGGAGAATCCGAAATGGAGCTCGTTGGAGGACGAGTCGGTAAATACGTTGAAACAGCAGGGGTATTTGTTGAGCCAGTTGAGGGCGCGGCCCTGGAGATCGAGGGTCTTGAATCGCTTCTGGAGGGATCGGACGGTGGCGACGCTGCCGGGGGAGCGGAGGAGGATGTTCTTGATCTGGTTGTTGACGATCCAACGGCGGTTACGGGAGAGGGCGGACTCGAGGTATGGGTCTTTGTTCATCGACCACGTGGCGAGGCGGCGGTGGCCGGTGGCGACGGCGATGACCTTGCCGGCGAGCCTCGCCGCCATGGATGTTTCTTCTTCACAGCGGAATCAGTTCATCTAATGAAATGGCCTGGGGCTGGGGGTTGAATCTTAGCCGTTGGTTATTTTTAGTTATATTTAATATATATATATATATATATATATATTATTTACATATTATTTAGAAAGGCTTTAAAGCTACGCCAACGTGGCACGTCTCCTCAAAGCCCTAGAAACCCTAATCTCGTTCACGCAGACTTCTCCATTTCACAGCGATACGATTCCCTGGCGCCCGCTCTTGCCCAATCGGGCCAATCCTGAACTTCATCTCCATCGCGGGCTGTTGTTTGTTGTAATCTCCGCACGAAGGTCAGTCAACCGAGCTGTGAATCGATGCTATTTCTTTCTGAAGTGTTTTTCTTGATCTTCTTACCAATTTTCAGTAGAGTTGATTAATCGATCATTTATCTCATATTTTTGTCTGAGTTCTTACTTATTTGTTCTATGATTATTTTCCAGATTGCAAAGCCTGCTGCCGCGAAGGATTTCTTCGATGGCTCCGGTAAGATTCATTGTCATTTCTAATTCTTAGTATTTCTCATTGTCATTGAAATTTGATTATGTTCATCCATTTCTTTTTGTGCAGCCTGAAGATGTAGATTTGGGGAAAAGTGCTGGCGGGGATAAGGTATCGTTAGAGTATTCTTTCTCTATTATTTATTTAATTTTGTATTTAGGATTGCTTAATCTTTACAGAAGTTTCTCATTTTCATTGAGTTTCAATCCAAGCTTTTAATATGTTTGTCAATGGTGCATGCAGCCTGAAGAAGATCCAGAACGAAAGATGAAGAAAGAGTTAAAGGTTTGTTTGTTGCCCATTATGCTCATATTTATTAAGGGTATATAGTGAAATAAATTTTTTATTCTTGCACACTGCCGTTCTCAAGAGGTTTAAATGAATAGGTGGAGAATTTCAATTTGGCCATTCAAGTATTTATTAGGATTTACCTGCACATGAGTTATGTACTATGACCTGATTAGAATTTGCGGCTCAGATAAATGTGTTTTTAGAACATCAACATGGAGTCCAATGTTTAGCTTGATTGCATGCTCATATTTTAAGCAGGAAATCAATGCCTGACTGTTGTTCGGATATTTTCACTATGGTTACAGCATAAAAATCTGCAAAAATAAGAAATTGGCTAAAAGTACTGCCATGTGTTTATGTGAAACCATTAAAACTGGAACACAATTACCTGAAGATCGGATGATAACAGTAACTGCGTGCAAGTTTTAGTTGGGAGAAACCTATAGGAATTACTTTAACATATAAGTTTCGGTTTGTCACCTGAAGAATGTCTCATGTTTCTTGTGCACACCTAGATGTAGCTTTCCTCCCCACTACTCATTCCTGGAGCTGGAAGTGTAACTTGTCCAACATTAATCCTCCCTGCTCTTTTGTGCTTCTAAAACTACTACACAAGCCTTTACTTTCATACTGGAGTGAATGTCTTATTATTTCCTATATCAGGCAAAACTGAAAGAAGAAAAAAAACTGAAGGCTGCACAGAAGGCCGAAGCTGCCAAACTCCAAGTAAGTATGGAGTACAAGCACTTCTGGATTTAGCTAAATGCTTTACTACACTGTTGATTATTAGTAATGTTCAAGATTAATATATTTAGTTTTTTGTGCTTTTGTGAACATCTTGCTTTCAGGCTCAGAAAACATCTGATGGACCTAAAAAAAGTGAGCGGAAACAAAGAAAGAAAGATGCTGAAGATGAGAATCCTGAGGACTTTCTAGATCCTGATACTCCTTTAGGAGAAAAGAAACGGCTTTCATCTCAAATGGCCAAGCAATATAATCCTAGTGTGGTGGAAAAATCGTGGGTGATGAGTTGTTGATTTTTTCTATATATCCTTCGATTTTGAGTATGAATACTAACTTGTTTTACTTCTTGGGTTGTCAAAGATGGTATGGATGGTGGGAAAAGTCTGGCTTTTTTGTGGCAGATGCAAGCAGCTCTAAACCCCCTTTTGTGATTGTAGGTGATTTTCCCATTATTATAGTTATGAATTATGTTTTTTCACTCCTTTTCAAGTCGCTGGATTGTTGAATTTCTATACATGGTTCTCCAACATAAACAATGAAGTCCACACTTTCAACCATATATTTATATTTGCTAACATGGTTATTTTGGGGAGCCATATAGAGAAATAAACAAAGATTTTATCAATGAAGTCCACTGTTTTTTTTCCCACTCTTTATCAAATAAGCAATGAAGTTCATTCTTTCAACCAGAGTGGACTTAAAATGGTTTAATATGAATTAGATAAGTTCACTCTGGTTGGCATATTCATTTGAAGTGCTAACCTAATATAGTAGCTAACATGGTAGCCTAGATTTTTCTAATTGACTCTGTGAGTCCTTTGGCAGGTTCTGCCACCTCCCAATGTGACTGGGGCCCTCCATATAGGTCATGCCCTTACTGCTGCCATACAGGTAACCATGGTGTTTTCTTTCTTTGGGCATGTCTCTTCTTTGGCGGTTTTCCTTATTGTGAATGCACACCTGTACAAAAACAGTTGTTCATAGTCACTCTCGTATGATCCAGGATACGATTATTCGATGGCGCAGGATGTCTGGCTATAATGCATTGTGGGTGCCAGGAATGGACCATGCTGGTATAGCTACCCAGGTGGATATATTTTGCTTATTTAGTGGTGGTTTATCATATTTTTATTTTTCCTTGTGCAAGCTAATTTTATGGCATACTTGCTTCATGAAGAAAAAATTATGGAACTCATAATTTTATTGGAATGTTTTATTGTGATATTCCATAATCACTTTTTGTATTACTTATCTAGTGCTATTTATACTTTGGTTTCAATGGACACTCTGTGTGGACATTTAAGCCATGTGTGTGCTAGGTTATGGTTTTTCTTTTCATTTTTGTAGACCTTTGGTTTCATTTCAATGGAACAGTGATGAGTTTCTATCAAGATATCATGTATACAAGTGACATAGTTAAATCCTAAATTTTCTAATAATTTCTTGTATTGATCTTGCTGCAAGCTTTTCAGTGCTTTTGGGGATGGAGCTAATTTAGTCATTAGAATATAAATTGTGAGCGCAGGATGGTTTCTAAACTCTTAAGAACTTTCAGCATGTTGAAATATGTTTCTTCTTGAAGTAGAATGGTGCTAACCTTTAGGTTGCCTTCTTGTTTGCCGATTCCTGATTATCCATTTTGTTTACTGCAGGTGGTTGTGGAGAAGAAGCTAATGCGTGAACGCAATCTAACAAGACATGATATTGGGCGTGAGGTATTTGTATCTGAGGTAAGTTGATAACCTTTGACCTATAATAAAAAAACCATACTTTCCCTTGTTTGGATACTCTCCTACTTACATTTTTCAATCTCTCTCTCTTTTTTTTTTTGGTTCGGAATATTTGTCATTAAACTATAGTGTGGTTTTCTTTGCTAAATTGGTTAGCGTTGAAAGTCTTCATTGATGCTAAATGTCTCCTGCAAGCATTTTGTTCTTGTAAATTTTATAGAATTTGTTTTGCCATCCCTCATTAATTTCATCTTTATTAGGTTTGGAAATGGAAAAACCAGTATGGAGGCACAATATTGAACCAAGAACGCAGACTTGGTGCTTCACTGGACTGGTCCCGTGAGGTCAACTTTCATGAGCTTAGAAGATTTTAGCATAGAAAGTTATTCCTTCTATGTTTTGCCTTATTTTCCTATCATTTAAGAAAATGTGCAGTTATATTCTTTGCTCTTTTTTCTTTCAATCAGAGTTTTACAATGGATGATCGAAGATCAAAGGCAGTAACAGAGGCTTTTGTTAGACTCTACAGAGAAGGTCTAATCTATAGGTCCGATCACTACCGATTTAGCATATTAAATCACGAATAATTGTGGAGCATACATAAAAGTTCCCAATTCTTATCTTCTTGCAATGGCATGAGATTTTGCTTCTGAAGCATGTTTGAACCTACAATTCCTATCATTGAAGAACTTCTAGATTTCCTGTCTTGTATCAGAAATCTACGATGATGTTAAGCTATTTTGTCCACTTTGAGTTACCATGGAATTTTTTGCTGCTTCAGGGATAATCGCCTTGTGAATTGGGACTGTGTATTACGAACAGCAATATCTGACATTGAAGTATGCCTTTGTTTTCTTTTCTGGATCATTTATCTAAATTCTATGGGCCCGATGATTATGTCTTTTTTTATGGATTTCCTCAATAACATGATTGCAGGTTGATGTTAAAGAAATCAAAGAGGAGACTTTGCTAAAGGTTCCTGGGTATGACTCCCCAGTTCAGTTTGGTGTTCTAATGTCTTTTGCTTATCCTCTTGAGGAAGATTTGGGAGAGGTGGTTGTTGCAACAACTAGAATCGAAACAATGCTTGGCGATACTGCAATAGCTATCCATTCTAAAGATGAACGATATACACATTTACATGGAAAGTTTGCTATCCATCCCTTTAATGGGAGGAGACTTCCCATAGTTTGTGATGATATCTTGGTGGATCCAAATTTTGGTACTGGCGCTGTGAAAGTAAGCTTTTCTTTGTTTAGAGGGAGAACCCTTGCTGCATCTTTCAAAGTTTTCTTGTCACTTCAGTTGATTTTGTTTTTATCTCGCAATGTTGGTCAGTTCTATATAAAGTCCTTTTTATTGCAGATCACCCCTGCTCATGATCATAATGATTTTGATGTTGGAAGGCGCCATAACCTTAAAATTATCAATATATTCACAGATGATGGAAAGATAAATTCTAATGGCGGCACACAATTTGAAGGGATGCCACGGTTTAAAGCTCGTGTGGCTGTGACTGAGGCTTTGCAAGCGAAGGTATTTTGCTCTGTTGCCATGTTATTTGTGCAGATGTTGTGTTGGTTCACTAGATCATTTTGGTTTGGAGTAGCAGGAGTTGGTTCATTATGTGTTGTGAAATGGCTTGACTCGTGGCTTATTTTCGTCCTCCTCCAGCCAATTTTAGTTGTGACATGGTAGCCCTTAATGCAATATCTTTATACATACTTACATTTGCTAGGTATAATCAGCATTTGCAATAGAATAGAAAGAAGACAATTTGCTTAAATCTAATACCTAAAGAGTGAGTTCTTATTCTTACAAGAATTTAATCATCCATTCTTGGGTCATAGGATTTGCTGTATTGAGTTCTTTGCTCTATCCGGTTTTTGTTTAATCTTTGAAAAGTGTAAATCCTCCATTGTATTGCTCTGATTAGGCAAATAGCACTTGCCAGAAAGTGGCCGCTTGCTGTCGTAGCCAAGTTTTTATCCACTTCATTTGCATATTTCAGCAATCTTGTCTCCACAACCTTGCATTCTTTAATTATGCAGTTTTTCTCTTTCTTGAATTTTTTGTTTTTGCAGTTTCTGTGGTTGCCTGCCCATAAAAATTAATGATCAACGCCTTGATTATCTTGAAAAGCTTCTAACCATGTATTGTGATGTTTGTTGTTTGGGTTTTGCCTTCTGGTTTCTAAATGTTATTTGGTATACTTCAACGAGTCTCTGACAGAATCTTTTCTTGAACTAGGGACTATTTAGAGGTATTCAAAAGAATGAAATGAAACTTGGTATATGTTCAAGAAGTGATGATGTTGTGGAACCAATGTTAAAGCCACAATGGTATGTTAATTGTAGTAGTATGGCAAAGTGTGCGCTTGATGCTGTGATGGACAATGATAACAAAAAGATTGAAATAATTCCCGAACATTATGAGCAGGAGTGGAAGAGGTACTTTCAAATTTCCTTGGTACCCTTTCAAATAGTATAACAGTGGTCCTGTGAAAGTAGTATTTTCGCTTATCTTTTTTATATTTTGCAGATGGCTGGAGAATATCCGTGATTGGTGCATATCAAGGCAGCTATGGTGGGGACACAGGATACCTGCCTGGTATGCAATACTAGAAGATGATCCACTTAAAGCTGTTGGATCTTATGATGACCACTGGGTGGTTGGAAGAAATGAGGAGGAAGCAGTTTCTGAAACTAAGAGAATGTTTCCAGGGAAGGAATTTCAGATAACACAAGATCCTGATGTATTGGATACGTGGTTTTCATCAGGACTTTTTCCATTGTCAGTGCTCGGTTGGCCAGATGATACAAAAGATCTTCAGGTGTTCTATCCAACTTCAGTTCTTGAAACTGGCCATGACATCCTATTTTTCTGGGTTGCTAGAATGGTGATGCTTGGAATGAAACTTGGTGGTGATGTTCCTTTCAGGAAGGTAAAAGATAATGCCTTATTAATTGATTTATTTTTATATTAAGAAAGTTTACCTTTCATAGGAATGGGTTGAGGATGGACTTTCAGTGAGCAGATAAATAATTTCTAGTGGTGTAGGAAATTTTATACATTTTTGTTTGTTGTCTTCACTTGAAATAGTTACCTCTATGACATAATAAGTGCACTCATTCCTTGTCCTTATGGAATATAATTTCCAAACGCTAAAAACACAGAACAGAGCATTATCAATTTAATTAGGTTTTCTCAAATTCCTTAAGAATTAAAGGGGAGTCTTGGCACAACAATAAAGTTGTCGCCATGTGACTTGGAGTTCACGGTTCAAGTCATGGAAACAACTTTTTGCAAAAAAAAGAAAAAGAAAAAGAAAGAAAGCAGGTTATGGCTGTGTACAATAGACCCAAGTGTTCCGACCCTTCTTTGGATCCTGCACATAGCAGAAACTTTGTAGCACCGGGCTGCCCTTCACAAATTCCTTAAGAAGTTAATCTTGTTCTCAATAGATCTGAACTTGTAAAAATGTGGGTCTTAGGTGTATAAATTCTATGCTTCCAGCCAATATTATCTGCTATTTATTAAACTCTTTGATCACAGGAATTCCAAACTATACAAAATTGTTGAGATAAAAATAGGGCTTCACTTTGAATATCTCATACCATTTAAGTAAATAAAGTCAAGATATTTGTTCTCAGGTGTAACAAATGGCATGTATACTACCTGTACTGCAATATGGTATAACTGATGCACATAGTGAGCATTAGAGTTCACACCACTATAGAAGAAAACATCAATTTAAAATAATATGAAGAAGTTATGGTTTGCAGAAATTATTGCTGATTGCATCTTGACCACAGATATATATTATTCTCTAAGTCATTTATTAAGTCTGGAGTTTATATAAAAAAAGGATTAGGGAAGTCTGAGAATTCAATGATTGGTAAATGAAGAAATGTACAGTTTGCTTTCTAAGTTTGGGAATGCATCATTTCTTTGTTTCCTTTCTGCAGTTAATAGAAACATTATGTTTCTGCCAATTTAAGGTGTGGTCTAATCTCTTATCCTGAACTTGATTTGATCTGGAAGTAAGGTTGCTTAAAAGATATTCTGACATTTTGGTTGGAGAAATATGTTCCTTCACTGAAGTGAACTCTTTCAAAGCTTTCTAAATTTAACTTTGAAATGACTTCTATTGGATTGGTTGATATTTGTCTCTCTCTTATAATTATTTCTCTAGCATTGCAATTGTTTGTGATGAGTTGTATCCATTTCTTGATTTCTTCCTTGAATGACCTGTTTGGTATGGTCTGGATGTTGTCATGCTGTTGGATTACTTATGCTCGTATTCCTTGTCTTAGTCATCAGCTGCTTAAATTTGAGCCTGATATTTGTAGCAATAAAGTTTTTCCTTTCCTTCCAAAGGTTTACTTGCATCCAATGATTCGTGACGCTCATGGTCGAAAGATGTCCAAGTCCCTTGGCAATGTTATTGATCCGCTTGAAGTAATAAACGGTATTTCTTTAGAAGGACTTCACAAAAGGCTAGAGGAGGGTAATTTGGACCAAAAGGAATTGGCTATTGCAAAAGAAGGACAGATGAAAGACTTTCCAAATGGTATTCCAGAGTGTGGTGCTGATGCCCTCCGATTTGCTTTAGTTACTTATACAGCTCAGGTTCTCTATTATCTTCTATCATATCTTTTTCCACTTCATTTTTTCCCATGTCTACATTATCTTTGCTCTATTTCAGTCTGATAGGATTAACCTGGATGTTCAAAGAGTTGTCGGGTATCGTCAATGGTGTAATAAGTTATGGAATGCTCTACGTTTTGCTATGAGCAAGCTGGGTGATCATTATGTCCCTCCTCAGACACTTGTGGTGGCTTCTATGCCTTCCATTTGCAAGTGGATTCTTTCCGTCTTAAACAAAGCAGTTGAGAAAACTGTCTCATCTTTTGAAGCATATAAATTCTCTGATGCAGCCAGTGCAATGTATTCATGGTTTCAGTTCCAGTTTTGTGATGTATTCATTGAAGCTATTAAGCCTTACTTTTTTGAGAACTCAGAATATGAATCTGCAAGAGCAGCTGCTCGGGATACCTTGTGGGTATGTCTGGACACTGGTTTGCGCCTGCTTCATCCCTTGATGCCATTTGTCACTGAAGAGCTTTGGCAGCGCCTTCCCCAACCAGGAGGATGCTCTGCAAAGAAAGAATCGATTATGATATCTGATTATCCATCTGTTGTAGAGGTGTGAATACTATGCAGTTTTATGCATCTTTATCCTTTGTTTTTCATTGCTGCCTTTTTTATTCTGACTGTTGTTTTTTATGTTCTCAGGCATGGACAAATGAACAAGTTGAGAGTGACATGGAAACTGTGGTAAATGCACTGAGAACACTAAGATCACTGCGCCCACCAAGTGATAGAAATGAAAGGTTATACCTGGTACCACTTTACAATTTTATCCAACAGTTTGTTTTATTTTTTATTTTAAGGACCACTCTTATTTGTTGCCATCTTCTCTATCCAGACGTCAAGCTTTTGCAGTTTGCCGCGGAGAAGATGTTGCTGCTGCTATTAGAACTTATGAGTTTGAGATATTGACTCTTGCTTCCCTATCCTCTTTAACAGTAATGTCTCTCTAGTTTTATTTTTAAAATCTTTTTACAATGATCCCACATAAATTTGGTTTTTAATAGTGGTCTAATATCCAATTTAGTCCCTCTATTATACCGAACCGGCCCTTTTGGTCCTTCTAATATAATTTGATACTTTTTTGTTCCTCTGTTTCCCCGATTAACGTCAATTCTCGTACAGGCTTTTTTGTCCATTTACATATGTCTTTCAGGCCTTTTTATCCCTGTACATATGCCTTTAGGGATGATTTTTACAATCGTGAAAATTCGAGAAACTAAAAGGGCTCAATTTATAATGGAAGGACTAAAAGGGCCGGTTCAGTATAATAGATGGACTAAATTGGGTACTAGACCTTTAACAGTTATGCTTGGCAACTTTATGATTCATGAATTTTATTCCTGTCTTCCAACCTGACCATCTTATGCCTTTGAATGTTGCAAATGTTGCCTTTCTTTTTAAAACATGAGTTCTTTCTTTCTTCTCCCAGTTACTAACTTCATATGAAAGCTGTGTAGGTTCTTGGTGAGGGTGACAGTAAGTTGACTGGATGTGGATGTGGAGTTGTGAATGAAAAACTTTTGGTGTATTTGCAACTTCATGGAACACTTAATGTGGACGTGGAACGTGAGAAACTTAGGAGAAAACGAGACGAAATTCAAAAGTGAGTTCCAAACTTGGATCTGCTATTTTGAGTATTACTACCTTTAAGTCCTGATCTCCTTCTGAATATTGTATAATAACCAACCTTTTTTTAATGTAATTTTATGCTTTCAGGTTGGCCAATACATTGTCACAGATGATGAATTCCGCTGGTTACAAAGAGAAAGCGCCTGCGAACATCCAAGAAGAAGACATTAAGAAGCTAACTTCCTACATGGAGGAATTAAAGATCATCGGCGAAGCAGAAAAAGACTTGGATCAGACAATGGATGGAGATAAATGATAGTTCTGCTCCTTAACATTGGGAGATACCTGAAATGTCAGGTGGCTGTTATCTCCCAAGCATATATAAACTTTTTTTTTTTAAGAATTTTGACTGTGCCATTTGATTATGATTTAGAACACTGCTACATTGTCAGAACCCTTATTTATTCTACAGTGTATCATTGTGTTGGAAATAAGTTTCCAAGTACCTTGTAGCATCTCTCCTTTGTTTTGCTTAGAAAAAGGTTATTTGCAGCAGCTTGGCTTCATTTTGGTGAAATATAATCACTGAATTGAAAAAAGAAAAAAATATTCATCCCTGCTTAACTGCAAAAAGATATCCTCTTATTTTCGTTATTGATTTTTTCTTATGATATCAGATGCAAATTCTAATCACTAGGCAGCATGCACATTTTATTTATTTAATTATTTTAATTGGATACCATTTATTTATTTTTTTAAAAAAAAATTTCCGACATATAAATAATGAAAATTACCGCCTGGGAGAATAAGTCGGAAGGACAATCCCTGTTCTCCGCGCTCTCTTTAAAGCCTTCATTCTTTGATTGTGAGAGAAAGAGGGAGAGAGAGAGAGAGAATGGGAGCGTGCGCGACGAAGCCGAAGGAGCTGATGGTGGATGCGGATGCTCCCCGGCCGATAGAGGCGCCGGATCCGAATCCGCAAGACGCCGGGGAGAAGAAGGAGGAGGAGGTCCCCGACGAGGAGACGAAGGAAGTAGCCAGTGGGGCCGCTCAGGATACGCCGCTTGACGAGAGCCGCCGCCGATCTCTCGGTATTTTGTTCCAAGAGGTAGGTACTCTTCGAGAAGTTCATCTAACTTTTTTGGTTATTTCTCGGCTTCTCGCCCTTTAATCCTTACACTAACCTTGTAGATTTTTGAAATGATACAAGCTTGATTTATAGCACACATTGATTTTTGTGACATTGATGTTAAATGGTTATTTTTTTTTCTTAAATTTTTTAAAGAGAAATATACTAATTTATGAGTAATACATTAGAATTAAACTTTATTGGAAATGAAGAAACGAGAGGAAGTATATGAGGATTTGATGATGTTGTATGACAAGGTAAATTGCTTACATGCATAACACACCTTGGTAATATCTGAAGATTTTTACCTTAGTGTGGGACCTATGAATCCACCATTCTGCATGACTTTTATGATTTTGTGCAGATAAAAGTAATGTCAAGTACTCCCAATTATTCAGATAAAGGTAGATGACATGATGATTCGTATACTATACAGATGCACACCATGTGATTTTCTTTGACATATCTCACATCTTACCTGAGTTTTACATTTCTTATTGTCTTGGGAGATTGGAACTTTTAGGGGAAGAAGAGAATTTTTTTTTTTGATAAATGTAGACAAACCACCGGAAACAATTCACTGGTGTGATTTAAACCCTCAACCTTTCTTGCCTCAACCTCTCTCAGGAGAGGAATGTGCTAGTTGGTGGGAAGAGATAATTTTTACTGTGCATCTCGTTCACTTTCTTGTTTTGCATTTTAAGTAGAAAGACATACTTTTGTTTTGGCTTTTGGGATGATGGAAAGCTTGCTATTGACTTTATGGCTAATGCTTTACTAGGTACACATGATCACATCATCCATGGTTCTTTTTCTAACTCATTAGCTGTCTCTAAAGGATGGTGATAGCCCGACATTCATGCGTGCTTCCCACTTGCACGCTTTGTTGGGTACTTAGTGGCTGTATTTAAGGGTTCATTGCCTCTCTGTCTTCCAATTCTTTTAGTCCTAAGAGTAGGATACTTTCATATAGTTAAAAGAGTCTAACTGGGACCCAATGATCAGACAATAGCTTGTGAATGGACATTGGCCTGCATGTTCTTGAATCTTGGATTTGGGATTAAACAAGTTGTTCATATAGATTAAACTCTTGCTATTCATGCAGAATGAAGCAAGTGAAGAAAACAAAGTCCCTTCTTCTTCAACTGATAAGAATGTCATCATAGAGAATAGTGAACAACAACCTTCAGTGGAAGTAAAAGGGAAAGAGCAACTCAAGGAACAGGATCAAGTAGAAGAAAAAAGTGAAGAGCATCTCAAGGAACAGAATCATCCTGAGACCTTAAATCCCATCCAAGATGAGAAATCAAATGTTCAGATTGTAAAGGAAGAGCAAGATGAAAGCAAGGTTGAAGAAACTAAGAGCTTAAATCCCATCCAAGATGAGAAATCAAATGTTCAGATTGTAAAGGAAGAGCAAGATGAAAGCAAGGTTGAAGAAACTAAGAGCTTAAATCCCATCCAAGATGAAAAATCAAATGTTCAGATTGTAAAGGAAGAGCAAGATGAAAGCAAGGTTAAAGAAACTGAGACCTTAAATCCCATTCAAGACGAGAAATCAAATGTTCACATTGTAAAGGAAGAGCAAGATAAAAGCAAGGTTGAAGAAACTGAGACCTTAAATCCCATCCAAGATGAGAAATCAAATGTTCAGATTGTAAAGGAAGAGCAAGAGGACACAGGCACTGATGCCAGCAAGCATGGTAATGGAGAAGATGTCTCCGAGAAGAAAGCAGTTGTTGACGCCTAATAACAGGTTCCTACTGTATTTGAGGTTTATGGTGTACCAAAGGAAAAGAATGTATTTCAGTTTGTGATTTCTTCATGCTGTTGTGTTTGTTGGATTTAATTTTGTTTTGTTTTGTTTTTTTTTTTTTTTGGTTGGTGAAATTTATTTTATTTGATCTATTTGATGTTGGTTTTGGAATGAAATGACATCGGTTTTGTTACTACCGTGTTAGTACATGTGATACAAGTATTTAAGTTCTTTAGTTCCCATTTGTCACATAGGAGAAATGATTCTGATAGAGTACTTACATTCGGTGTTTTTGTTATATTTTTATTTTTTTTTATTTTTGACCGAATGAGCGAACTGGCTAGGCCAGCCGCTGATAAGAATCAAAGGACGGGACGCCTGGTTCAATCCGGCAAAGAACGAAAGTGGACAAGCGTCATCCGAAGACTGACCCCACTACGAGCGCACAGGAACGCCACAGAAGACGATCCTCACCGCGTTCTCGAACCCGCGACGAGGTGGGAGGCACGGGACCCAAGTACCATCAGACCAAGTGGTCATCGGTTGCTTTTGTTATACTTTTGTTTTGCTTTCCTCATAGAACACAGGTTTTGAGTTGTATGATAATTTCGTGAAAGATGTTTCGGTCTCTTTATTTTTGGATAGAATAAACTCAATGTTCGACTTTGCTTCAAGCTCTAATACCGTTCAAGCTGTGATTATATTCGAGCTCTAATGCAATTCAAACTCTCATACCATTTAAGCTTTTTTTTTTGGTGGTCTCATACCATTTAAGCTTTGATATCATGATTTATGACACAATAAAGCCCAAGAATGACACTTTCCACATCAAATCTTAAGGTATAAAGAACATAATGTAGTACTATTTATTTCATTTCAATCTGTCATACTATACACCACATTGAAACAAAGAATGAGGTCTACATCTAATTTTCTGATACTCGATTTAATAAGATAGATATGAATGGGTTTTTGTAATATCAAGGAAGTGGATGTCCACCTTCCATTTGTCTTCTTTGTTCTTGTGAGATCTTTGGTGATGGGCAATGGTTTGTTTTATCAGTTCATTTAAATATCTATATCTTGTCTTTTCACCTTAGTTTTTAAATGCTCCATGTCTAATGTAATAATTTATTGAACTATCATTTCATAATATAATTGAAAATATCAATATCTAAATAAGAGTATACATACACACATACAACAATCATTAGCTATGGAGCTTAAACAAACCCAAAAGCACACAAAATGCCACCATAAAAAGAAACGATCATTATTAACCAAAGACACAATGCCATCATGATCCTTGTTTGATGTAGTCCATCCATCCAAGAAGGTGAAATTGGAAGCAACCCAAACATTGGTCAAAAGAAGCCTCCGTTTTACAGTGAAAGCCTTACTGCTGCAGCCAACTTGCAGGAAGGGGGAAAGGGACCGTTGGGGGATGAGTAGGAGTAAACATGGGACGTCATGACCTTGTTTCTGCTTTATTAATGCACTATTTTATGTAACAAGAAATTGTTTGCATTGTTTAACCTGAATTACATTACCCTAAGGCTTTGTTTGTTTTATGGTTTTCCATGGTTTCATAATGATATGGTTTACTTTCTTATTTGTTTTCACTTCCATTCAGCTTTTTCATGGTTTTTTGTTATGGATTAAAATTAACTACTATTTTTTATGGATTTTTTAAACCACCAAATTCGTGGTTTCCTATGGTTCTAAATTTTTTCTACCAAAAATATCCCTACCAAGTTTAATTCAGTCCCCTCTTCTCTCTAGCAAAATCAAAGAAAGCGCTAATCTCCACCAAAATTCACAATTATCACTTCTGACAGTCGTCGCCACCTCCGTTCACAGCCAGTATCTTCATTGCCACCAGCTCACATTCTCTCTACTTTCTTGGTTATTTTGATGTAAGCAATAAGCGATCTCTCACCTAATCACCGGTTACAGGAGGTGAGCTTTGGGAATTAATATCAAGCTTGGGTTTGGAAGCAACTATGGAATCAAAAGTTTATGTGACTCTTCTTCGAGATCGTGAAATGTTGACCAATTTCATAAGTCTTCCACTGGAACGATGCAAAGATTTTTTGCTTCATATAATGTTTGGTGGTAATTGAGGGACACGTTAAGATGAATTTCCTTGACTATCAACATATTTAGAACAATTTTCAATTATGAGTTGTATGGATTTAACGATAGACTATTTTGGACGACATTATAAATTGTACGAATTTAAATTTCATGGCACTATTTTATATTATGGATTATTGTGTTTTGTGATTTTTCATGTTTTGATTATTTACTTTGATATCAATACACGAAAATATCAATTAAGAATATGACTTGTCTTATCTTTTGTTAATTTTGTATATTAATTTTATTATAATTTTATCGATTTTAAATTAATAGGTAACAATTTGATGTATATTTTGTAAGATTTTAATAATTTTTTTATACTTTAATTGAATTTAATTTTTTGATCTTAAATCATTGAATTCAATATGATTTAACATTAATTTGTATTTGAGGGTATTCTAATCATTTTATTATTTATGCATACCATGCCATACCATCAAAAATAAATACAAATAGTTTAACCATACCATACCATACCATAAAAAATAAATACAAACAGTTTAACTATAACATGCCATACCATCTTTCCAAACATGGTAAACAATAATTAAGCATACCATATAATATTATACTATACCATACATTACGAAAGCATGACAATAAATCATCCAAATAGGGTCTAATAAAAAGTGGTTTATCAACATTTCAAAAAAAAAAGAATGATTATTATTAACCAAACTATATATAAAAGAAACAAGCGTAAGGTTATTAAGGTTTGAATTCATCCATGATCTTCAAAGAATCTCAAGAACAAGCAGCACTTCTTTGAGGATCTGATGGAAGTCCAGAAGTTTGAACACCATTTATTTTGCTCAAGGGAAAGAAGATGATCAATTTAAAACATTAGAATGACAAGAAGTAGTTGCTAACTATTATTGTGCTTAATGAATTGGTTGAACATATACAAAGAGAATTAATAGGTTGAACATCTTATTATGTAGTCAAATCGTTCTAACTTGTATATTCAGTTATTATTTTTTTTATATGTTAAGTTATGTGATGAATTTTCTAAAATATCAGAACCCTAGTTTGTTTATACATGATAATTAAAGACTGCATAGAGATGTAAATGGGTCGTGCCAACCCACCAATCCACTACCTGACACACATGGGTCATGACTTTGGGCCATGACTATGCGGCCCGCGGATCAGCACGACATGGCCCATCTAGGTTGGTTAGACTGGTATGTCGTCTTTTTATAATTTTTTAATAGTTTTAAACCCATAAAAATAAAACAAAAACCATTTATAACAACTATAAAATAGTTATTTTTTAGGGTATATTTATCATATTTTTGAAGATATTGTTTATCATATCTATGACATAAATATTTATTTGTTTTGGAAATTAGATTTTTATTTTTGGAAATTAGAATTTGTTTTAAAAAATTTGGACACAAACATTTAATTTTCATATCGGTCAAATAAAACACATTATTTTTACTAGTCACTTTTCAATAAAATCAATTTTTTGGAATTTGATTATTTTGTAATTTATAAGTTAAGTTTGAATCTTTATTAAAATTTTGATTTTGTTTCATTCATCTAATTAGTTTATTTAGTTTTGGAAATTTTTGGGATTTTATTTATTTATTTTTTTTATTTCTTTGTTTTTTTTTAATATTTTGGATTGTCTCACGGGTTGGCCAGGCATAGCACAGGCCCATACAAACCCGTGCCATGTCTCATACCGGACTGCATCCAAAAAATTATTGGCCGTATCGGTCTAGGGACCGACACGACAAGGATTGTACCGTGCTAGCCAGATTCTCATCTTTACTATTGTATACTACATGAAGTGAAGTGTTATCGATTGATGCCTTTTGAGATTTACTACTTTGTGAAAGTACACAAGTATGTGAAGTTGATTTGTGGATTTTGTGAGAATATTTTATTTTATTTTATTTTATTTTTCATTGGTAAATGTGAATAAGTCACTAGAAGCACGTTACAGATGTGGTTCAAACCCTTAACACTTTCTTATTTTAAGACTCTTTATACAAAAGTCATGAGAGATCTGGTGAGTTTGGAACAACCAGGAGTCCGTCATTATAACACGAGTACTTATGAGTCGACTCAAATATATAACAATAATCATCTAATCCTAGCTTGCCCAAATATCTATATTGTGAAGTAATAGGTTTTGGATATGCCCAATACATGTGGAATTTTTTAGAAACAATCTTCAAACGATTGAACTAACAAATTTTAAATGTTTTTTTTTTAAACTTTTGGAGCAGTTTCTATTCTTCTCTAAGGGTAGGGTATCATGCAACAAGTACATTTTCAGCCATGAAATCTATAGAAAATCGGTCCTATGAGTAGTGCAGTACCATAGAGGAAGATCACTATTTTCTTCATGTTTATTTTTCATATAGAGTATACTGTGAGAGGCTTCCATTCATTAAAAGCTCACCCAAAAATATTTTAAAAGTTGTTGAACCACTGCAGAAAATATATTATATAATGGTGGATGTATTCACGGTTATAAGGTACACTTCCGTCTCTGTATGGGTATAGTAGTCTATATCCAAAGCGTTGTTAAATTTTTCATCGCTAGAGGTTTAGCGGTGGAAAGTCCACCTATAGTAATGGATATATCTGTTGTTATAGACTACAACTGCATCTTTTTAGTGGTAGATATATTCGTCACTATAGAGTGCAGTTACACCCTATAACAATGAATATATTCGCCAATATAAAATGCAGTGTTGCACCATACAATGACGGATATATCTGCCGCTATAAGTGCACTTGCACCTCCTTCAACCCTAAACCTACCACATGCCATCTATATTCTTCATCAAGATTTCTCTTTGATTTGTAGAATAATATATATATATATATATATATATATATATATATATATATATATATTCTGTAACGCCCCGACCCAGATTTCGGGTCCTCGGGCACGTCAACAGACCGACCGTACCCAAGTGGAGACGGGCCCCACTCGAGTACAAGGCCTAAGTAATAGAAGCAGATAACATAATATAATCAAAATGTCATATATAACAATGTCAAAGTTATACAGCGGAATTTAAAATCACAAGGGTTCAATTCACCCTATAACAAACTATACAAAATCAGGCCCTACATGGGTCCTACAAACAAACTCTCACACTCAACCTGAGGTCCTCGGACCTCTCTATCCTATCCCAGTCCCACGCGCAGCCCTAAATCTTGAGCCATCTATTCCTCTTAACCTGGAAGGGAAAAAGAAAGTGAAGTGAGCTTTCGAAAGGAAAGCTCAGTAAGTGCCCTGCAGAGAAATCACGATGAGCACCGTCCAAAGGGTCAAGATAGACAAATCAGGACAATCAGTCAAGACATGGATCATATCAAGAAAATAACCAGATCAGCACAAGAAACCAAACAACGGGGCCCCCTAAACTCATCCAATCATACCTCCACGGTCAGCACAAGTGCCGCGTGCCTCAGTGGTCAAGTGCCGGACGACAGGTGGCTATGCTCCATGGGTACCCCTACCCAATCCGGACACATACCAACCCAACCTAAACACAAGCACCACGAGTCTCACAGTAATGTCCCGGTCCACGGTGGCATGCTCAGTGAGCATCCAAAAAAAACAACTTGTCCAAACAACCAATCACAGATGTGGAAAACATCAAACAAAACATGCATACCGGGAATCAACAACAGATATCCAGATCATAACGACAAGCACAATCATGATAACAATCAAAAATATACCAAACCAGGTAATAAGAGTGCCAAAGAAACCCATCTCTGGGTGGAAGCTAGGCAAAGACACTTACCTCTATAAACAAAGTCTGAAATCCCACCGGACTCCCTCCTGACATGTTTCTACGTCAAAATCTCTTTGTAGTTTATAGGAAAACCCTAGATAACCGGTGTACTCCCCATCTCTCCCCCATCCGTAGGTGTATGAAGAGCTATTTATAGGTAATTAATAATCATCCGACTTAAATTCAAATTTAAGTTTAAATAGGATTATATGTAAAAGATAACATTGGATTAATAAAGATCATCTAGTTTTAAATTTAAAATATATTCAAAACGTATTCATAAGATTTAAATCTAGTCTCTAATTCCTTATATATATATATATATATATATATATATATATATATATATATATATATATATTTGTCATTAATCAAATCATGTCCTCTTGTCGACTAATCGTTCATGATAAACCCTCTAATTTATTAAATTTTAATCAATTAAATTACATGCATCTCTCTCTATTTCTCTATATATATAATATATATTTAATTAAAAGGCATCATAATCCAACTTTTTCATTCAAAAAATAACTTAAATTCCATTTAAGCCATGAATGCATGTGAACCCCGTTATATATATATATATATATATATATATATATATATAATTCTATATTTGATTTGTATATAATATCCCATTTAATTTTTTTTTTATATTTTAATTCATATGGCTTTAAATTTCAAAACATAATCTAATCCTAATCATTTGCAAATATTAAACTATATCCATCCCATCCATCAAATCACACACACACACACACACACATATATATATATATATATATATATATATATATCCCTTTTTAAACCGATTTTCATCTTTAACCAAATAATTAAATATCTATAAATATATGTATAAGATATTATTGACTAGAAATATCTCTCTATATATATATATATATTTAAACTAATAAAGGAAATATAACCATGTATTTATCCACATGCATGTTTTTCTAGTAAAGAGTCCCTAAAAGACTTTTATTTTCGTTTCAGTCCTCCATCTCTTAAATAGTTCACATGTAAGTCCTTAATATGATAGAGAGGCACAATTATATTTTAGTCCTCAGTATTTTCAGAAATTACAACTAGGTCCTTGTTGACCCCAATTAACCCTAATTAGGTTATTAATCAATTTAATCATTAAAACCCCTTGTTTCTCATAAACTCCAACAAATTCCAAGTATGAGGGATTTATCTAATTAAAGGATAATTAGAAAACTCCTATTCCAACTAAAATTCGTTTAAATCCAACCTTGGGAATTTTCTTTTATTAATCACAGATTTTAGGAAAAATTTAATAACCTAAAATCTTCGGGTTTCACATCAAATATCACAAGAAGTTATTGCACTCACTGAAAGTATTAACCATCCAAACTAGCAATTTATTTTTTCAACAATAACTGTTCAATATAGTAAAAGAACAAGAAAAAAAATACTTTTAAGTGTTATTGGAGTCTGCATGTGGGAGAGACGTGCAAATGAGCATGCGTGTAAATGCATGTCTGCACCAGTTTGAGGCGATGGGATGTGGATCCATACAATAAGCACACAAATGTTTAATACATATGCATGGATTGTTTTCATTAATCGCACATAGCGTTGTAACGAATTGGAGATGGTTTGGAATTTGACTTGAAAGACAACTTCGCAGGGCATCCATTAGCGTACCATTCAAATAAAAAATTTGCCACAAAACCATTACAAAGTGAAGTATTAGCAACATATAATTTGAGCTATTTGCCTTCTTCCATGCGAGTTAGAAATCACTTTTGATATCTCTTCAGGACATGATGATGATCAAGCACCTTGTTTTCAATGCTCTTTCCCCATACAACACTCTATAGGCCTCTAATCATGAGAACTCTCGTCAAAACACTGCAATCAGGGTTATAGATGGAAGAAATTAAATTCCTAAAAGTTTAACAACATTAACTAATAAAAGTTTAGCACTTATAATTTACCTTCCCAAATTGATTATTTTGCCTAAAATGAATAATGAACCAATGATAGGGAAAACAAGAGCCAATGTTAAAATATAACTATGGTGTTTCTAAATATCTGTTATAACTTATTTTTTAAATTATTATTCATTGAATCAATGGTGTTTTCGAAAGGAAACGATGGCTCTGATACCAAAATAATATATATATATATATATATATATATATATATATATATATATATATATAAAATAAAATATTGTTCAAAATTCTAAATATTTTTTATAACTTATTTTCTAGATTATTATTCTTTAAATCTATGGTGTTGCCAAAAGAAACGATGATACATATATTTATTTTGGTATCAGAAATTTTTTATTTTGGTATTAGAGCCAAAATTTCCATTCGAACGAACCCCATAGATTCAATTAATAATATATAAAATAACTTATGATAGATATTTAGAACTTTGTATAATATTTTACTTGAATCTATGGGGTTGGCTTGAATGAAAATGGTGGCACTGATACCAAAATAAAAGATATATATAGGTATCAGAGCATCCGTTTCCCTTGGGCAACACTATAGATTCAAGGAATAATAATCTAAAAAAAGTTATAACACATATTTAGACAATGGATAGGATAAAGTCTTATGTTGTTTTGATTTTTATACAACTTTTAAACACCGGGATGTATATCATCACAAAAGAAGCTATGGACTTTTGTTTGAGTCCATTTGTGTTCGCCTTTTATCGACAAGCTGTCGACATCACCTTTAGTCTCACTGTCAATAATTTTTAAGAGACATCAGTAGCTTAGCTATATTAATTTCTCAGCTTATTTCTTATTATTTCTTATTGTGGATCTTTAATTTGTGTGCATTTGAGATTTGAATGCAAATAAGAAAGGAACACCACCTCTGACATTTATAATATTATTCAAGATATTTATACTCGCGTTGATAGAATATACTATAGTTATTTGCATGCTCCTCTTAATTCTAATTCTTCAAAGATTTTCTTAATTCTTAATGTTAGTTTTTTAGGTCTACATTGATTTTGAATGTCTATCATTTGCCCATGAACTACACATCAGAGATAGTGTCGGCTGTGTGTTCAAATTCCATACCATTGTTCACCTTTCTTTTTGTTTATTCTCTTTAGGTACACCTATGATGTTCATGTCTAAAGCTTTAATATTTTTTATGAATAAAAGAGATTCTAGAAACTTCGAATATAAATTGTATAATATTGATTTTGAAACAAGATCGAAACTTTGAAGATAAAGAGCCGACCAGGGATAGCTAAGGTACTTAGAATAGCATTCTGTGTGGCCGGAATAATAACCATCACCTTCTACAAAGGTCCCCAGTTGGGATCTTTGAACCACCACAACCACCACCATGTTAGCCATAACAATGAGCTCTCACATCCTACTATGACATGGATAAATGGCAGCTTCCTAATAATCTCCTCCAATATTAACTGGTCACTATGGTTAATCCTTCAAGTAATTAATTGTATTAATGCAGTAGTGCATACCTTCTCATTTCTCTATCAATTATAGTTTCACAACTCTTATATTCCATGTAAGTAGGGGATACTAATGAAAGAGTATCCATCCAAGCTCCTCTTATCAATTGTTCAGTGCATATTCAGCACCATCCAAACCTTCATTGTTGCGGTAATATTCCAAAGAGACATGGGGATGCTTGGAGTTGCATGTAGTGTAATTAACTCAAAGCTTAGCTTATATATATATATATATATATATATATATATATATATATATATACTTTGTTCTTAATTCTTTTTCCTCATGTAACACTATATAGGACTCCAATCATGAGAACTCCAACCAAAACGCTGCAATTAAGGTTATAGATGGAAGGAATTAAATTCCCATAAGTTGAAACAACATTAACAAATAAAAGTTTAACACTTATAATTTATCTTTCGAAATTGATTATTTTGCCTAAAAATGAATGATGAACCAATGGTGGTGAAAACAAAAACCAATGGTATAAACATAACTATGGTGTTTCTAAATATCTATTATAACTTATCATCTAAATTATTATTCGTTGAATTTATGATGTTTCTGAAGGGAAAAAGGGAAACAATGGCTCTGATACCAATATATATATATATAGGTGTTAGAGTGTTGCCGTCCCACTCTAACACCGAAAAAAAATTAAAATTAAAAGCCCAAAAACCCCCCACCCCATGTGTTTGGGTGTTAGAGTGGGCCGGCAGCACTCTAACACTATTATATATATATATATATATATATATATATATATATATATATATATATATATATATAATGTAAATTATTATTCAAAGTTCTAAATATCTATTATAACTTATTTTCTAGATTATTATTCTTTGAATCTATGGTGTTGTCGAAAGAATAAGATGGCTTTGATACCAAAATAAAAAATATATATATCTTTTATTTCGGGGTTTAGGGTTTAGTGTATCAAAGCCAACATATCTTTTATTTTGGTATCAGAGCCAACATTTTCATTCAAACCAACCCCATAAATTCAACATGAGGGAATTCTTGTAAGAGATGTATGTGTCACATTTTTCCTTTGTTTGAAAAGATTTATGTATAATGTATTATGTATGTAAGATGTTTGAAGAAATTTTTCTGTGATTTTTTTTTTCCTCAAAATATGTATGCAAGGTGTTTGAAAAATGACTTGGTGAAAGTTGGAGCATTAATGAAGTTCATCAATTGAATTTCCAAACTTTTTTTTTTAATTTTTTACCGATTTTTGGGATTTGTTTTAAATTTTTCAAAATTGTTATATATGCATGCAAAGTGTTTGATGAAGTTCTCAAAATATACATGTAATGTATTTGATAAAGAAATGTCTTAATGAGAGTTGGAGAACTAATAAAATTCATAAGTGTGATGCTGCATTATATGAACTAAAAGTGTGTTACTCTTAATGATGTATGTAATTCCATTGTTATTGTTATAGTGGAAGATTGTACGACATTTTGTCCGGTGGTTTTTCCTTTTGCTTTGAGGGGTTTTCCACATTTTTTGTATGCCCTCCATGCGTTTGATGAATTGCCTTTATGAGTGGTGTCACTTGTTTTAGGTGAATATTGTTTGCACAAAGGAAGAAATTGGGATACACGGTGTCTCAACAAGAGATCCAAGTCCCTTCTAAGATGCCCCCCTCTTGTATATTCCAATTTCTTAGGAATCCCTCTCTTTGGACCTCATTCCATATGAGCATTACCCATCTGCAGGTGTGGAACAAATGAGAGCTGAACTCTGTATCAATAGAGCACATAGGGCAAGGGTCATCGAACCCTATATTCCTAAGATACAGCCTTCTCCTTGTAGGTAGACAATTGTGGAAAAATTTCCATATTAAAATTTTAACTCTAGGAGCAACATCCAACTTTCAAAGTTTTTCCCAACCTTGCCATATGTCACTTTGTTCACTGTTAATGCTTGTATCATATATGGTTGTAGTCAAAGATTGTCCTCCTGTATGGTTAGGCCATGTCCATTCCCTTGTATCCGTATCACAATCAATATTCAGATTGAGGATGTATTGTGCTATAGAAGCGGGGAACATCTCATAGATCAAGTCTATGTCCCAATTCTGGTCTGTAGTCAAATGTTGGAACTGCATTAATGTTAGCATAAAATCCATATTGATGAATGTAGGCTTATACTGTAGTGGAATGTCATACAACCAAGGATCAAGAAGGATAGAATCAGATGCCACGGTCTTGTTACAGACAACATGATTTCTAATATTTACCATAGCCTTATACATTGAATTAAAGATAGCAGATGAATTCTTGGGCTTTTTTAGTTCCCAAGGGTTCAAATTTCCATACTAATGTATCATAAGTTTTATCCGACCTTTGTCCCTTCTATTAACTAAGTCTAGTGTGTGCTAGGATATAAGTGTAAGTTTCATCCGTTTTAAGTCCTTAACACCCAAGCCTCCCTCAGTTTTCGGTTGGATCACAGTATTCCATCCAATAAGGTGAGCCCCACCACTGTTGCTATCACTGCCGCAGATGAATCTCCTAGAAAGTTTTGATATTTTTTCCAAGACAGTGTCTGGGATGGCATAGGTATTTAGTCCAAATATTGGCATGGACATTATAGTATGCAGTTTTCAACCGGAATCCCTAATGTACCCAGCCGGTGAAATGAAATTAAAGTTTAGTGCTCATTTTGATACAAATTGAAATTCAGTACACGTTTAGAAATATAAGCAAAGTACGGTACCCACCCAAAAAATTAACCCTATTAATATCAAATTTCGAGCTTTTGAGCTGAGCTCAATCGAGCTCGGCTAAAAATTCTGAGCCGAGCTCGAGCTTTTATTGAGTCGATCTTGAGTTGCTCACGAACAACTTGATTGTTTAACCCTTTATGCAACAAGCGAACAACCGTACAAACATCGAAGTCATATATAGTATAATACCTCTTTTCCCACTCCATCCAGTTCTTGGTGGCTCATAGTTCCATATTTTTTTAATTTTTTAAAATTATAAAATCTAATTTAAAAAATAATAGAAATTGTAAAAAATTATAATAGCTCTCTCAGCTAGTCAGCTTCGAATTTTAAATTTAATGATGATAAGATTAGTTTTTTCAAAATTTTTATTAATTAATATTTTCATATAAAACAAACTTTCCCATGTTACACGAATTGCTATTTTATTTTTGGACATTCTAAAAACAAACCGATTGTGACATTTAACCGTGTTGCATGTGACATCGAAATCATATTTTGTTAGAAAATCACATTGAATGTGACATTTAACTACATTTAAATTAAAATGATTTTATTATATTTTTAACTATTTTTATATGAAAATATTTATATATTTAATAATAAATCTGTTAAAGGATTTTTGGTATTTGTTCACACAAATCATTAAATTATAATTTTTCCATAAAAATCATATTTAATTATATTCATTTTTTAACTCAAATTTTTAAATGTATTTTTATGGGATAAATATCCATAATTACCCGCCTTTATACCAACTTTAATGAAAATATATAAACAAAAAATATACATAAAAAATAAAATGATCCTTTTAAGAATATTGAAAAAAGAGTCATGATTGGGCTGCCCAAATTGGGCATGACCCGCCGATTCAATTCGACAGATCCGTAGATTAATCCACCGGGTCACAGGCTAAAAAAACACCAACTTATAATCGGCCCACTACTATAACGTGTTGATTACGGGTTTCTGGCCTGACCCGTTGAGTCAACTGACCCAGCGGGTTTTGATGGATCGGGCCAAATTTTGACATGTGCCCCCTCTAACCCGGTGGGCTCATCAGGTCAATCTAGACCTGTTGACCCGCCGACTCAACCCGGACTGATGGGTCCTTACTATAGTCCAGGTCGGTTCTGGGTTGGAAACTTGTTTGGCCCGATTTACAGGCCCGTGCCCCCTCTATATGGAGCCAATTAATGCACAAAAATGTCATATGGCTGGCCTGGTTAACCCAGCTCGTAAAGTGTGCCCTTCCAAACTATCTCCGAGACTCGGACCCATATGAAATTAATGAAAATAGTTAAAGCATATCAAACATACGGTTGCCTGTCCTATTGCATGCTTGCTTGCTTGCACATATCATAGCGCATGTAGATCGCGCTTGCATAAATAAATTCATATAATATGCATGCTTGTTTGCACCTGAATTTGCATATATACAATATGCATGCTTGTTTGCACCTGTCCGACTATCTCAACAATACGAGCCTAAAATTTTGCCAAAGCTTGCCCAAACCCACCCAAATTCATTAATATTTGATATATTAATGACTAAATAATTAATAAAATAAATATCTAATATATCTAAAATTTAATATATACTAATTACTTTGAGCTCTTGTGAATTATGTGCAGTAAAGTGCAGTACATGTGACACAAATAAAACTAAACATTACATGCCTAAAATTTTGTCATAGTTCTTTATTCCTTAAGACTGAAAATTTATAAGATGTTAGTGCTTTTAAAATATAGGCATATGATAGAATATTAAATATATTAATTAAATAATCTTTGTATTGTTTTTAAAAGAATATTAATATGGTTTGAGGGGTTAAAATAATAGAAATTTATATTTTGTTTGATGTGAAATTTAATTTTTATCATTTGCATCTTTTAATAGATTTTCTGAAGAATTAAATATTCTAAATTTTAAGTAGTATTTTTAGATTTAAAAAATAAATATTTCAAATATTCTTTTTTCCATAGCCAAAAACTTAGCTTATATATATATATATATATATATATATATATATATATATATATATATATATATATACTTTGTTCTCAATGCTTTTTCCTCATGTAACACTATATAGGCCTCCAATCATGAGAACTCCAGCCAAAACGCTGCAATTAAGGTTATAGATGGAAGGAATTAAATTCCCATAAGTTGAAACAACATTAATAAATAAAAGTTTAACACTTATAATTTATCTTCCGAAATTGATTATTTTGCCTAAAAATGAATGATGAACCAATAGTGGTGAAAACAAAAACCAATGGTGTTTCTAAATATCTATTATAACTTATAATCTAAATTATTATTCGTTGAATTTATGATGTTTCTGAAGGGAAAAAAGAAACAATGGCTCTGATACCACTATATATATATATATATATATATATATATATATATATATATATATAGGTGTTAGAGTGCGGTCGTCCCACCCTAACACCCAAAAAAAAAATTAAAAGCCCAAAAACCCCTCCACCCCATGTGTTTGGGTGTTATAGTGCGCCGGTAGCACACTAACACTAGATTATTATTTTCTAGATTATTATTTTTTGAATCTATGGTGTTGCTGAAAGAATAAGATGGCTTTGATACCAAAATAAAAAAAATATATCTTTTATTTTGGGGTTTAGGGTTTAGTGTATCAGAGCCAACATATCTTTTATTTTGGTATCAGAGCCAATATTTTCATTCAAACCAACCCCATAAATTCAACATGAGGGAATACTTGTAAGAGATGTATGTGTCACATCTTTCCTTTGTTTGAAAAGATTTATGTATAACGTATTATGTATGTAAGATGTTTGAAAAAATGTTTCTGTGATTTTTTTTTCCTCAAAATATGTATGCAAGGTGTTTGAAAAATGCCTTGTGAAAGTTGGAGCACTAATGAAGTTCATCAATTGAATTTCCAAACTTTTTTTTCTAATTTTTTACCGATTTTTGGGATTTGTTCTAAATTTTTTCAAAATTGTTATATATGCATGCAAAGTGTTTGATAAAGTTCTCAAAATATACATGTACGGTATTTGATAAAGAAATGTCTTAATGAGAGTTAGAGAACTAATAAAATTCATCAACTGAATTTCAAAACTTTGGAATTTTTTTAATTTTTCAAATTTATTCTATTTTTAATATATATAATATAATATATATACCATATATATAAAGAACCATTAAAATCTAAATTAGTAAAATAATGAGCTACCTACACATTTTAAAAAGCTCATAAAGTAAATAGACTACCATTACATAAAAATTATTTTTTTATTAAAAATTTAAAAAACATCAAAATGGTTCAAAAATCTAATACATAACTTATTTAGTTTTCCAATATATATATTTTTGAATTTATTTTGAAGAATCTTTTATAAGTTTTTCTTTTTAGGAGATTTTTAAAGATTTTTTTGGTAATTTTTGAATTTTGGGGTTTTTTATAATTTGTTTAGAATGTTTTATGTTTTTTTTTCTATTTTGTAGAAATTATTTCAATTTTTTTCTTATTTATTGAATTTTGTACCCAATTCTTTAAGTTTTTAAAAGTTTTTGAAAAAAAACATAAAACAGGTCGACACGAGCCCAGCAAGGTCATGCCCCATGTCGAGCCAACCCCCAGCATTGTTCATGTCCTACTATGCCGACACGAGCACGAACAATGCCCACAGCATGACGAGCCTCGGGCCATGCTGGCACGGCCCATTAACATCTTGAACCTGAGATCAAAACATCCTTTGAAAGACCTTTCTGGTCTGAATTGCACCAATTTTGGATGTGATCATTTTGCTCCTTTATGCATTTTTCTGGGTCACTATAGAAAATATACCCAGTACTAGCGGATATATCCGCTATTATAGAGTATACTTCCCCTTCTACATGGATATAGCAGCAGATGTCCAAAGAGCTACTAAATCCTCTGTTGCCAGAGATTTAGCAATGGAAAATACAAACTATAGCGACAAACATGTCCATCACTATAGCTTGCAACTACACCTATAGCAATGGATATATCCGACAATAAAAGGATACAACTAGAGGCGGATAATCTGCCGCTATATGCGGCAATTGCAACCTACAACGGCGATGAAAACAATCTACTAGAATTTGAATTTGGCAAAATGAAGACCATCAAGTCAGCCAGGGCCAACTCCAGCTTAGCTTGAGTGCAACATTGAAACTGAGTAGATAGCTTAAGCTCGGATCATTAGAAATAGAACTGGGTTCAAACTTAATTAGTGTGGAACTCAGGTAGCTCACAAACTTGATCATTCCATCGACAACCATATATCATGAGGCTTTATAATAACAGTGACAATTTCAAGTGGTTATATGCAATACTATTAGTAGTCAGGGAGTTGCTTGCAAGTTGCAAATACAGAAGATTTCATGGAGATATATGCCTCTATTTTTCCATCTTTAACTGAACAAAAAGAGAGGCTCAGATCTGACCTTTTCATTGCATTAGTGTAGAATAAGAACCAAAAATGACTGCAACAATGATCTGCCTTGCCATTTTTATCAAAGAGCGAAGAGATATACATATCCACTTATTTTCTTTATCCAGAGAAACACAATGCACCAAATTTCCTTCTTGATTTTCAATTCTTGTACTCTATTTCTCCATGATCCAAACACACTCAAACTATTCTTTTCTAAGAGTAGCAAGGCCCAAATCTGATTGTTTTCTGAAAATAAATGCAGAATAAAGGAATAACTGCTGAGATATCCCAAGGAAGCCAGGTTAAATAAGTTGCCACTCTTCAAGAGCGGATCACCACTGCCTCCCAAAATCAAAGAATAAAAACACATACTGCTAAGTCATATACAGAGAAATGAGCCTCACAAACAGCAGCAGCAGAAAATGCAGCAAAATGCAACTAGGATAGTCAATGCACCAGAACAAACTGGGCCAAATAAAGACAAGGATAAATGATTCAAAATTCCCACACAAACCTCACTTTCTGTATTCCAAAATGAAGAAGGGAAGAAGGCCCCTCTCCTATGTATCCTCCATTGTCCAGTAGAACAGCAGCAGTGGATGGCAGTAGGATAGGCCATCCAAACTGCATCAGTGTTGCCATCCAAAATGCATTCAGAAAACAAATAGGTTTCATCACTACCACCAAAAAAGTAGTGTGAACAATATAAAGCTGAGCTATAAAAACCCTGCAAGGTTTTTAAAAGAAATAAAATATGAGCACATAACCTTGGAAATACAGAGCCCAAGGAATAGGCTGCAGAGATATCCTCTTAATAGATTCTAGAATAACTTGAACCAAAAACATATCAAAGCACCATCAGCTTTTCACTTTGGTTTTCAGTTCTGTTTCTGTATCAGAAAAAAACCTTTCTGTTAATTAAAGGTTTGTTAGGGTTTTGCAACACCTTGATGTTATAAAAGCCCCAAAATATCGGATACCAAGCAACTGAAGCTGAGACAGTTGGAATCCATCACCTGCAGTTCCCTGGCTATTGACCCAAGGGGACCACCACAAACAATGCGAATAGGAGGGAATGACTTCGAAGACGACTCATTAGGGCAAGATGGTTAGGAGTAGTCCGCTAGGTTAAAAGAAAGGAGGGGATATTGGACCGATTATGTACCAACTTGTATCTTATTATTACTGCTCATGAATAAATAAATGCGGTTTATCCACTTTAATCAAAAATAAAATAAAAGCCCCACAAAAATAAGCCGAGACAACAACTTTACTGACCGCAGCTTGAAGCATTTCTACCAGATATAAATTGGCCTGTCCAAAATTATCTAAATAAATAAATAAGCCGGAGACAAGGTGCATGGAAGAGAAACAGAACATAAGAACAAAAACAGCAAACAGGGAATGGCAATTCAAGAGAGCAGTGCAAGCACCATTTGATCTGACTTCGTTAATTTAAAGAGAATGAAAATCAATGAATAGCTGCAGCAAAATCCACCAAAGAAGCCACGCCATTTGATCCCAAGACTCTAATCATGCATGTCAACCAACCAGCTGTTTCCATAGGAGGGAATGGCCATTCAAGAGAGCAGTGCAAGCACCATAAGAGTTTTGGGAGATGGATACCTTTCAAGAGCTTGGGGGCTACCAAATAAACTTCAAACCCTAAGTGTGGACTATCTTTTTCCCTATCTTCCATTTTCCTTTACTCCATTGTGTTTTTAAGACACAAGCAAGAAGAGGCTCAGATCTGACCATTAATCAGAGATAAACACTGAATCAAGGGCTGCAGCCATATAGCCGCCACGCCACTCGATCTAGCTCTTCCAGAGTACAAATCATCATAGCCTCATGAACAGAAGGGCAAGAACCACGAGGTAGGCAACATATCACCGTCATCATCATCATCAACACCACCACCACCTCAGTTGCCATCCGCTCAGCAGCTTCATCTCAGTTGCCCTCATCCTCACTCTGTTCCCTTCCTTGCAGTCCTCCATCAAGCATCGAATACTCTTCTCCAACTTCTCTCTGTACTCTTCTCCAGCTTCTCTCTAGAGACAAATCCTTCAAGCTTCCAATCAACATCCAGCTCTAGTGCCACCCCCATGTCCATCACCATCTCAAAGGCATTCAAGTTTTTCTCTATTATTACGTAGGCTTGGTGAGTTGCATCCACCTGAACAAATAATTTACACTACTATAATTGAATTCACATTTAACCAAACATAAGAAAAATAATTTGAGTTGCACAAACCAGGGCATCATGTGACTTTTTACTAGTTTGCATTCAAACATGCCATTAATGAGTCAAATCAATTGTTTCTCTGATTTTTCTGAAACAATATACATTTTGTTTAACAGATAAAATTTGGATCAGATATAATCAGATGAGCTCAATTATAGCAGCCATTGACAGCATATAAGACATTTTACTCTATAACATTGAAAATCTCTTCAGCAGGCAAAAAGTTAAAATTCTTAAAATATAACTTGTACAAATTATTCAAGAGCAACTTAAGTTTCCCAATTTTTACTATTGCATCTCATAATTTTAGAAGGATGTTGATGTTGACATCTATGTTGGTGTAATTCAGAACACTGCAAAACAGAAATATCGGTTGCTATAAGCAATAGAACATATAATGTTAGGGTGAAAATCGATTTTGATCCCAACTTCACTCTAACGATCGAATTTATTTTGAGGGTGGGACTTAGAAGTTAGAACACAGTGGAAATCAAAAAGAGAACAAGCAATCACAAAGATGAACACCGATTTAACGTGAAAAACCCTCAAATCGGGGAAAAACCACAGGCTCTAATTGTGATAGCTAAATCCACTATTCAATCTTCAATACAATGGAGGAGAAGAATGGGTGGGGGTGAAGCTTTGGAGCTGGAATACATGGAGAGGAGGAAGGGGCCTGGTTTTTCAATGTAGCAAGGCTTCACTGTCGGGAGAGAGTCTGTCCTTCAGTGAGGTATTCTCCTTCTTTTATAGATTGGGGGGAGCTTGTGCTCCAAGTTCAAGCTGCTTGTAGCCTAATCCATTCCCTTTGGCTTGAGCCGACATTGAATTTGCGGGTTAGGCCGTTCTTTCTTGTGGCTCAAGTTAGCTCCTCAACCCCAATTTGGCTTTAACCGTATATTCTTCTGGAAGCTTCTCGAAATCCTCTCTCAGACATGGCTAGATGGCGCGCCGAAGGGCTCAGATGTACAGCTGGTGGAAGAGGACCCTCCCGCCATTTGCTCGAGCTGAAATGACTCGTGCACGAAGAGAGGCAGCTTCAGGGAGCCTCAGTTTGCTTCGATGCGACTCAGTTTTAGGTGGCATCGCTTCGTTCATGGGTTCGGGGAGGATTACTCCCTAGACCCGAAGGGAAATGCTTCGTGATCCGATACAGCGGACCGCCTATGGTTCCACTGCGTACACGCCTGGATGGATGTCACATGTCTTCCCACTTTTACCCCTATCATCAGTCCCTCCCCAAGTATGGTCGCGTCAAGCCCAAGCGATGGACATATAGTCTTCGGTCATCGGTTGCCTCGGTAAGCTAAGCATATAGTTAGTTGGTTGAGTGGTGTTGGGGAAGATGTTGCGCTTCGCGAGTTGTTTGATAAGCGTACGAGGTGGAAATGTACAGAGGACGTAGCTCGCGAGTAGACATGTCTTCCTCGGTCTCAGCCAAATGCAACACTGAATCGAGAAATATGGGTGGCTTGTGCCCCGAGCTTCACTTGGTCGTGGTGGTACCCTCGGCCAGGCGTGGGGCCCACAGGTAAGGCGGACATTTAATAGTGGGAAGCGTTTCGTCTATTGACGCGACTTTCCAGAGATGGCAGCGGGCGCAAGTGTGGAGTGGGGGAAGGTTGGTGTTGATAGGCGCGGCCCCCGATGTGACGCGTGATGGGCATCCGCCCTGCTTCTTGCGGAGGCCTCACCCGAATCGTCAGATGCGAATCCACGAGTTCGGTTGGGATTCCATGTATTTTTTGAAAACTCATCCGAGCCGTTAATGAAGATTCTGGCCGTTTGGCTACTGTGCTCAAGATTTGATTGTTGCTTTTAAGAGAAGATCCTTTCATTTCCTTCTCCTATTTGCTATCTTCTGCGTTGTGTGACTGGTGTTTGCGCTCCGGGTTGCCCCTGCGAGTCCGTCTTTCTTCTCTTAACAAAGATATGGAGTCTTCTTCCTCCCTCGCTCTCTCTTCTTCCCCTTCGCCCGCGGCTTCCTCTTCGGCCACGGCTTTTGCGTCTAGGGCGAGTCTTAAGCCTGGTAGGGAGTCATTTAGTCCTGATGCTTATCCCAATCTTCTTGGAGTTGGAAACATCCATAACCTAGTCTTTGAGTATATGATTTCCCATACCTCCTCACTGTCTTATAGGATTCCTAAGCCATCTGAGCGTGTGAGTTCTCCTTTAAGGAAGGGTGATCTCGCAGTGTATTATGATGCGTTGTTGGAGGATCTTAGGCTTCCCTTTCCCAAGCTTTTCTTAGACATTTTCCAAGAATTTGAGGTCTATCCTTCCCAACTAGCGTCAAACTCCTAAAGGTGTTTGTATGGGTTCTTTATAATGTCTCTTCTATGTGAAATAACATCTAATGTCCCCATGTTCAAGCTCTACTTCAGTTTGAGCTGAGAGCGTGGTACCGATTAGTACTACTTCGGCACTCGGTCGAAGAGGCACTTCCTCAGTCCAGTCCTTTTTTCTATTAAGGGATGGAAGAATAAATTTTTCTTCGTTACTAGCAAGGAGGGTTTAGGGGTGAGGACCCGGTAGGGCACTCCCAAGATTCTGAAAACTGATCAGAAGGAATTGTCGCTTGCAGAAGAGGCTCAACTTGAGAAGCTTCGGCAATACCGTTCTTTTCCTGTAGACACTTATTTAACCCCTCAAATCTTTCAGGACAACGACCTGTTTACTGCTCGGGGTAGTGTTTGTTTCAGCCTTTCCTCTTCAGCAGTCCACTAGTAGATCCGATGTTAATTTTGTTTTCCCTCTTTGGTTGACAGGTGAACCGATGAACGTCAAGGTTGCAATCAGTGTTCTCTTGGCTGGGATGCAAGCTTTCGAGGCGAAGACGAAGCTTACCGCCGGGGAACAAGGACAGAATGCTACCTAGAGGAAGAAAGAAGGGTAAAGGCAAGGAGGCTTTTCTTAAGGATGAGATAAGGCTCTGTCAAAGGCGAAGGCGCCCAAGGAGCTAGTCCCGCGCAAGACAAGGAGATCTGGAGGGCCCTCCGAGGGATACTTCGATGTGCCCTCGGCTTTGGTGGAGGCTGCTCCACAGAAGAGGAACAGGGAAGTAGCCGAGACCGAGGAAGGTGGCTCCTCTCATTCAAAGGAGAGGCCAAGGGTCTCCCCTGAGCTAATCGACACTCCCCGAAGCCGCCCATCTTCATGCTCGAGTCATTTCAGCCCAAGCAAATAGCATGAGGGTCCTCTTCAACCAGCTGTACATCTGAGCCCTTCGGCGCGCCGTCTAGCCACGTCTGAGGAAGGATTTCGAGAAGCTTCTAAAAGAATATACGATTAGAGCCAAATTGAAGCTGAGGAGCTAACTTGAGCTGCAAGACAGATAATGCTTAAGCCACAAATTCAATGTCGGCTCGAGCACAAAGGAATGGATTAGGCTACAAACAGCTTGAACTTGGAGCTCAAGCTCCCCCCAGTCTATAAAAGGAGAATACCTAACTGAATGACAGACTCTCTCCCTACGAAGCCCTGCTACATTGAAAAACCAGTCCCCATCCTCCTCTCCATGTATTTCAGTTCCAAAGCTTCACCCCCACCCCTTCTTCTCCTCCATTGTACTGAAGAATGAATAATGGATTCAGCTCTCACCGTTAGAGCCCGTGGTTTTTGCCCGATTTGAGAGTTTTTCCACACTAAATCGATGTTCATCTTTGTAATTGTTTGTTCTCTCTTTGATTTCCACTGTGTTCTAAGTCCCACCATCAAAATAAATTCAATTGTTAGAATTAAGTTAGGATCAAAACCGATTTTCACCCTAACATATAACATTGAATAACTAATTAAGAATATTGCTTACTCACTGCACTTGATCCAACTGTAAGGCAAGTTCGTTCTGTTGCCGTGAAGAGCATGCTGAACTTCAGGAAAATTAAAATAGAATTGGTGTTCGTATCTGATACAAACATCAACACCAATACTGGATCTTTGTAGCCTGACATTTTGAAGCCAAATGAAATTCATGAATATCATTCTTTTATCATCAATCGAAATACTACTTGCATCTGTTTTCTATCATTTCCTTCAGTACAAAAAGAGTCTGGTTCGGAGTAGATCCTTGTTATTAAACATATTTCTAAAACAAGGACCAAAGATGGCTGCAGTGGTTGCCTGTAGATTTTCAAAGTCACCAAGGCTGACTGGTCATTTAAATCCTGAAACTTGAAGATGAATCATCACCACCTCTCAAAAAAAGGAACCAATGAAAACAATCTACTAGAATTTCAATTTGGAAAAATGAAGACCATTGAGTGAGCCAGGGCCAACTCCAGCTTAGCTCGAGTGCAACATTGAAACTGAGTAGATAGCTCAAGCTCGGTCATTAGAAATAGAACTGAGTTCAATCTAAATTAGTGTGGACCTCAGGTAGCTCACAAACTTGCTCATTCCATCGACAACCATATATATGAGGCTTTATAATAACTGTGACAATTTCAAGTGGTTATATGCAATATTATTAGAAGTCAGGGAGTTTTGCAAATACAGAAGATTTCAGGGAGATAAATGCCTCTATTTTCCATCAAACCTACATTTAATTGAAAGAAAAGAGAGGCGCAGATCTGACCTTTTCATTGCATTAGTGTAGAATAAGAACCAAAAATGGCTGCAACAATGATCTGCCTTGCCATTTTTATCAAAGAAGAGGGAAGAGAGATGCATATCCACTTATTTTCTTTATCCAGAGAAACACAATGCAGCAAATTTCCTTCTTGATTTTCAATTCTTGTACTAGATTTCTCCAGGATCCAACACACTCAAAATATTCTTTTCTAAGAGTAGCAAAGCCCAAATCTGATTGTTTTATGAAAATAAATGCAGAATCAAGAAATAGCTGCTGAGATATCCCAAGGAAGCCAGATTAAATAAATTGCCACTTTTCAAGAGCGGATCACCACTGCCTCCCAAAAATCAAAGAATAAAAACACATACTGCTAAGTAATATACAGAGAAATGAGCCGCACAAACAGCAGCAGCGAAAAATGCAGCAATATGCAACTACGATTGTCAATGCACCAGAACAAACTGGGCCAAATAAAGACAAGATAAATGATTCAAAAATCCCACACAAACCGCATTTTAAGTATTCCAAAATGAAGAAGGGAAGAAGGCCCCTCTCCTATGTATCCTCCATTGTCCAGTAGAACAATAGCAGTGGTTGGCAGTAGGATAGGCCAAGCTACATCACTGTTCCATACATTCACATAAGGAAAAAAAATGCATTCAGAAAACAAATAGGCTTCATCACTGCCTCCAAAAAAGTACTGTGAACAATATAAAACAGAGCTATAAAAGCCCTGCAAGGTTTTTATGAGAAGAAATATGAGCACATAACCTTGGAAATAACAGAGCCAAGGGTATTCCTCTTGATAGATTCCAGAATAACTTGAACCAAAAACATACCAAAGCACCATACATCAGCTTTTCACTTTGGTTTTCAGTTCTGTTTCTGTATCAGAAAAAAACCATTCTGTTCATTTAAGGTTTGTTAGGGTTTTGCAACACCTTGATGTTATAAAAGCCACAGAAAAATAAGCCGGACAAAGCAACTTTTGCGACCACAGCTTGAAGCATATTTCTACCAAATAAAAAATTGGCTGGTCCACAATTATCCAAAAATAAATAAGCTGGAGATGGAAAGAATGGAAGAAAAACAGAATATGCAAACAAAAACAGCAAACAGGGAATGGCCATTCAAGAGCAGTGCAAGTACCATTTGATCTGACTTCTTTAATTAAAAGAGAATGAAAATCAATGAATGACTGCATCAAAATCCACCAAAAAAGCAACACCATTTGATCCCAAGACTCTTATCATGCATGTCAACCAACCAGCTGTTTCCATAGGAGGGAATGGCCATTCAAGAGAGCAGTACAAGCACCATAAGAGTTTTGGGAGATGGATACTTTTCAAGAGCTTGGGGGCTACCAAAAAAACTTCAAACCCTAAGTTGGGACCATCTTTTTCCCTATTTTCCATTTTCCTTTTCTCCGTTGTGTTCTTAAGACACAAGCAAGAAGAGGCTCAGATCTGACCTTTAATCAGAGATAAACACTGAATCAAGGGCTGCAGCCATATAGCCACCACGCCAGAAGGGCAAGAACCAAGAGATAGACAACATATCACCGTCATCATCATCATCATCATCATCAACAACAACAACAACAACAACAACATCACCACCACCATCATTACCAGCAAGAGGAGATAAATAAGAGCAGGTAAGAAGGATAGAGGTAGGAATACATAGAGAGATAGTGTCATATTGAACTGCATCTCGCCTTTAATTAGAGAATCCATATACCCGACCCAATGTATGTTGTATACATGCAAATTTCTCAATATCAAGAAGACCAAGAAGGCAATGAGTAAGACTGGAATCGAGCCCAGCTTGAGCCAACACCGACGAAAGAATGGATTAACAAGATTTCAGGGAGATATATGCCACTATTTTCAGGGAGATATATGCCTCTATTTTCCATCAAACCTTCATTTAATTGAAAGAAAAGAGAGGCTCAGATCTGACCTTTTAATTGCATTGGTGTAGAATAAGAACCAAAAATGGCTGCAACAATGATCTGCCTTGCCATTTTTATCAAAGAAGAAGGAAGAGAGATGAATATCCACTTATTTTCTTTATCCAGAGAAACACAATGCAGCAAATTTCCTCCTTGATTTTCAATTCTTGTACTCTATTTCTTCATGATCCAAACACACTCAAAATATAAAATATTCTATTCTAAGTGTTGCAAAGCCCAAATCTAATTGTTTTCTGAAAATAAATGCAGAATCAAGGAATACCTGCTGAGATATCCTAAGGAAGCCAGGTTAAATAAGTCGCCACTCTTCAAGAGTGGATCACCACTGCCTCACAAAAATCAAAGAATAAAAACAGACTGCTAAGTCATGGACAGAGAAATGTGCCTCACTAACAGCAGCAGCAGAAATGCAAGTACAATTGTCAATGCACCAGAACAAACAGGGCCAAATAAAGACAAGGATAAATGATTCCAAAATCCCACACAAACCTCATTTTCTGTATTCCAAAATGAAGAAGGGAAGAAGGCCCCTCTCCTATGTATCCTCCATCGTCCAGTAGAACAGCAACAGTGATTGGCAGTAGGATAGGCCATCCAAGCTGCATCACTGTTCCATATATTGACATAAGGAAAAAAAATGCATTCAGAAAATAAAGAGGCTTCATCACTAGCTCCAACAATATAAAACAGAGCTATAAAAACCCTGCAAGGTTTTTAAGAGAAGAAATATGAGCACATAACCTTGGAAATTATAGAACCCAAGGGTATTCCTCTTGAAAGATTCTATAATAACTTGAACCAAAAACATAACCAATTACCATCCATCAGCTTTTCACTTTGGTTTCCTGTTCTGTTTCTGTATCAGAAAAAAAACCTTTCTGTTCATTAAAGGTTTGTTAGGGTTTTGCAACACCTTGATGTGATAAAAACCCCAGAAAAATAAGCCGAGATAGCAACTTTCGCACCACAGCTTGAAGCATTTCTACAAAATAAAAAATTGTCTTGTCCACAATTATCCAAATAAATAAATAAGCTGGAGAGGGAAAGATGGAGAGAAGGTGCATGGAGGAGAAACAGAACATGAAAAAAACACAGCAAACAGGGAATGGCCATTCAAGAGAGCAGTGCACGCACCATTTGATCTGACTTCTTTAATTTAAAGAGAATGAAAATCAATGAATGGCTACAGCAAAATCCACCAAAGAAACCACACCATTTGATCCCACGACACTTATCATGCATGTCAACCAACCAGCTGTTTCCATAGGAGGGAACGGCCATTCAAGAGAGCAGTGCAAGCACCATAAGAGTTTTGGGAGATGGATACCTTTCAAGAGCTTGGGGCTACCAAATAAACTTCAAACCCTAAGTTTGGACTGTCTTTTTCCCTATCTTCCATTTTCCTTTTCTCTATTGTGTCCTTAAGACACAAGCAAGAAGAGGCTCAGATCTGACCTCTTATCAGAGATAAACATTGAATCAAAGGCTGCAGCCATATAGCCGCCACGCCACTCGATCTGGCTCTTCCAGAGTACAAATCTCATAGCCTCGTGAACAGAAGGGCAAGAACTAAAAGATAGGCAACATATCACCGTCATCATCATCATCAACACCACCACCACCTCAGTTGCCCTCCTCTCCATAGCTTCATCTCGGTTGCCCTCATCCTCACTCTGTTCCCTTCCTTGCAGTCATCCAACAAGCATCGGATACTCTTCTCCAACTTCTCTCTATACTCTTCTCCAGCTTCTCTCTAGAGACAAATCCAATCAACATCCAGCTCTAGTCCCACCGCCATGTCCATCACCATCTCAAAGGCATTCAAGTTTTCTATATTATTACGTAGGCTAGGTGAGTTGCATCCACCTGAACAAATAATTTACACTACTATGATTGAATTCACATTTAACCAAACATAAGAAAAATAATTTGAGTTGCACAAACCAGGGCATCATGTGACTTTTTACTTGTTTGAATTCAAACATGCCATGAATGAGTCAAATCAATTGTTTCTCTGATTTTTCTGAAACAATATACATTTTGTTAAACAGATAAAATTTGGATCAGATATAATCAGATGAGCTAAATTATTGCAGCAATTTACAGCATATAAGACATTTTACTCTATAACATTGAAAATCTCTTCAAAAGACAAAAAGTTAAAAATCTTAAAATATAACGTGTACAAATTATTCGAGCAACTCAAGTTACCAAATTTTTACTATCTCATCTCATAATTTTAGAAGGATACTGATGTTGACATCTGTGTTGGTGTAATTCAGAACACTGCAAAACAGAAATATCGGTTGCTATACGCAATAGAATATATAACATTGAATAATGAATTAGGGATATTGCTTACTTCACATGATCCAACTGTAAGGCAAGTTCGTTCTGTGGCCGTGAAGAGCATGCTGAACTTCAGGAAATTAAAATAGAATTGGTGTTCGTATCTGATACATCAACACCAATACTGATCCTTGTAGCCTGGCATTTTGAAGCCGAATGCAATTTATGAATATCATTCTTTTATCATCAATCCAAATACTACTTGCATCTGTTTTCTATCGTTTCCTTCAATACAAAAAGAGTCTGATCCGGACCAGATCCTTGTTATTAAACATATTTCAAAAACAAGGACCAAAGATGGCTGCAGTGGTTGCCCGTAGATTTGCAGTCACCAAGGCTGCCCCGCCATTTTAATCCTGAAACTTGAAGATGAATCATCACCACCTCTCAAAAAGAGGAACCGATGAAAACAATCTACTAGAATTTGAATTTGGCAAAATGAAGACAATCAAGTGAGCTAGGGCCAACTCCAGCTTAGCTTGAGTGCAACATTGAAACTGAGTAGATAGATTAAGCTCGGATCATTGGAAATAGAACTGGGTTCAAATGTAATTAGTGTGGAACTCAGGTAGCTCACAAACTTGCTCATTCCATCGACAACCATATATCATGAGGCTTTATAATACAGTGACAATTTCAAGTGGTTATATGCAATATTATTAGTAGTCAGGGAATTGCTTGCAAATACAGAAGATTTCAGGGAGATATATGCCTCTATTTTTCCATCTTTAACTGAAAAAAAAGAGGCTCAGATCTGAACTTTTAATTGCACTAGTGTAGAATAAAAACTAAAAATGGCTGCAACAATGATCTGCATTGGCATTTTTATCAAAGAGGGAAGAGAGATGCATACCCACTTATTTTCTTTATCCAGAGAAACACAATGCACCAAATTTCCTTCTTGATTTTCAATTCTTGTACTCTATTTCTCCATGATCCAAACACACAAACTATTTTTTTCAAACAGTAGCAAGGCCCAAATCTGATTGTTTTCTGAAAATAAATGCAGAATCAAGGAATAACTGCTGAGATATCCTAAGGAAGACAGGTTAAATAAGTTGCCACTCTTCAAGAGCGGATCACCACTGCCTCCCAAAAAATCAAAGAATAAGAACACAGACTGCCAAGTCATATACAGAGAAATGAGCCTCACAAACAGCAACAGCAAAAAATACAGCAAAATGCAACTACAATTGTCAATGCAACAGAACAAACAAGACCAAATAAAGACAAGGATAAATGATGCAAAAATCCCACACAAACCTCGTTTTCTGTATTCCAAAATGAAGAAGGGAAGAAGACCCCTCTCCTATGTATTGTCCATTGTCCAGCAGAACAGCAGCGGTGGTTGGCAGTGCGATAGGCCATCCAAGCTGCATCACTGTTGCCATCTGGAGATTTGAAGGCCAAAGAAGAGCAGGAAATGGCAGCAGTGCCACACATTCACATAAGAAAAAAAATGCATTCAGAAAACAGATAGGCTTCATCACTGCCTCCAAAAAAGTAGTGTGAACAATACAAAGGAGAGCTATAAAAACCCTGCAAGGATTTTAAGAGAAATGAAATATGAGCACATATTCTTCGAAATAACAGAGCCCAAGGGTATTCCTCTTGATAGATTCTAGAATAACTTGAACCAAAAACATACCAAAGCAACATCCATCAGCTTTTCACTTTGGTTTTCAGTTGAATCAGTTCTGTTTCTGTATCAGAAAAAAAAACCTTTCTTTTCATTAAAGGTCTGTTAGGGATTTGCAACACCTTGATGTTATAAAAGCCCCAGAAAAATAAGCCAGAGATAGAACAATACAAAGGAGAGCTATAAAAACCCTGCAAGGTTTTTAAGAGAAATGAAATATGAGCACATAATCTTGGAAATAACAGAGCCCAAAGGTGTTCCTTTTGATAGATTCTAGAATAACTTGAACCAAAAACATACCAAAGCACCATCCATCAGCTTTTCACTTTGGTTTTCAGTTGAATCAGTTCTGTTTCTGTATCAGGAAAAAAACCTTTCTTTTCATTAGGTTTGTTAGGGGTTTGCAACACCTTGATGTTATAAAAGCCCCAGAAAAATAAGCCGCAGATAGCAACTTTCGCGACCACAGCTTAAAGCATATTTCTACCAGATAAAAAATTGGCTTGTCTACAATTATCTAAATAAATAAATAAGCTGGAGATGGAAAGAATGGAAGAGAAACAGAACATGAAAACAAAAACAGCAAACAGGGAATGGCCATTCAAGAGAGCAGTGCAAACACCATTTGATCCGACTTCTTTAATTTAAAGAGAATGAAAATCAATGAATGCCTGCAGCAAAATCCACCAAAGAAGCCACACCATTTGATCCCAAGACTCTTATCATGCATGTCAACCAACCAGCTGTTTCCATAGAAGGGAATGACCAAACAAGAGAACAGTGCAAGCACCATAAGAGTTTTGGGGAATGGATTCCTTTCAAGAGCTTGGGGGCTACCAAATAAAGTTCAAACCCTAAGTTTGGACTGGCTTTTTCCCTATCTTCCATTTTCCTTTTCTCCATTGTGTTCTTAAGACACAAGCAAGAAGAGGCTCAGATCTGACCTTTTATCAGAGATAAACACTGAATCAAGGGCTGCAGCCATAGCCGCCATGCCACTTGATCTGGTTCTTCCGAGGACAAATCATCATAGCCTCATGAACAGAAGGGCAATAACCAAGAGATAGGCAACGTATCACCGTCATCATCATCAACAACACCACCACCACCACCATTGCCAGCAAGAGGAGATAAATAAGAGAAGGTAAGAAGAAGGGTAGAGGTAGGGTTACATAGAGAGAGAGTGTCATATTGAGCTGCATCTTGCTTTTAACTAGAGAATCCATATAGCCGATCCCATGTAGTATGATATTAAGGCTTTGTTGTTGTTGTATACATGCAAATTTCTCAATATCAACCAACTACCCAGTGGTCTATTGCTATCTCACTCCCCCGGAAGAATTCCAACGACCAAGAGGTCTCGGATTCGCCGCAATCCCATTCAAAGATGATTAGGGCATAGTCATCGCCTCCAAACAAAAATTGAGAGAGAAAAAGGAAGAAGAAGAAGATAGTGAGGCACCATGAGATGAGAAGGAATCAGAGGCCTTGGAGAGAAGAGAGAAAAGAGAAGCGATGAAGGAGAAGGGGCAGAGCTTTCGGACTACCAAACCTTCGTCTCTCACGCTCGCTCTCTGTCTCTCAACTCTCACCAGAACCCTCATCCCTGCACACCAAGCATGAGCCAAATGGGATGAAAGAGAAGAGGCTCGGATTCGCCACAGATCCATCTTACCACCAAGAACCCTTCTCTCCGGCACCTCTTTCTCTCTCCAGTGGAACGGGAGCAGCGGTTGCCTGCGGAAGAGCAGGCCATCCAAGCCGCTTCACCGTCGCCGCACAGAGATGAGACAGGACCGCACAAGAGCAAGGATCGAGGATGGAGTTATCACACACCTTCACACATGCGGCGATCGCATTCGAAGGTGATTAGGGCATCGTCATCGCCTCCAGAAGAACAACAAGAAGAAGAAGATAGTGAGGTACAACGAGATGAGAAGGAATCAGAAGCCTTGGAGAGAAAAGAGAAGAGAGAAGCGATGAAGGAGAAGGGGCAGAGCTTTCGGACAACCAAACCTTCGTCTCTCACGCTCGCTCTCTGACTCTCAACTCTCAACTCTCAACAGAACCCTCATCCCTGCACACCAAGCATGAGTCAACTCGAATGAAAGAGAAGAGGCTCGGATTCGCCACATACCCATCTTACCACCAAGAACCCTCCTCTCCGGCATGTCTTTCTCTCTCGAGTGGAACGGGAGCAGCGGTTGCCTGCGGAGGAGCAGGCCATCCAAGCCGCTTCACCGTCGCCGCACAGAGATGAGACAGGACCGCACAAGAGCAAGCATCGAGGATGGAGTTATCACACACCTTCACACATGCGGCGATCGCATTCGAAGGTGATTAGGGCATCGTCATCGCCTCCAAACAAAAATTAAGAGACAAAGAGGAGAAGAAGAAGATGGAAGATGAAGAAGATGAAGAAGAAGAAGAAGAAGGTAGTGAGGCACCACGAGATGAGAAGGAATCAGAAGGCTTGGAGAGAAGAGAGAAAAGAGAAGCGATGAAGGAGAAGGGGCAGAGCTTTCGGACTACCAAACCTTCGTCTCTCACGCTTGCTCTCCAATCAACTCTCCCCCCCAAACCCTCGTTCCTTCACACCAAGTGGGCGTTTTTTTGTAGCACTGTTACTCTTCTATTTATAGAGCAGAAGGGCGCTACTACACCACTATCCTACCGGTACACCGACCTTATTTTGAAAATTGTAAAAATAAATATGGAAAGTGTTTAATGATGAAAATTAAGTGAAATGATGCCTTCTCACGCGTGGTACCTCCACGCGGACTTTATTTTGAAAATTTATAAACTAAATAAGGAAAGCATTTAATGAATTAATTGAAATGATACATTTTCTCAATTAGTTGTTTCTTATCAAGAAAAATAAATTATTATTCATTATTAACTAATACCAAATATAAATTGCTAATACAATGATCAACTTTTCTTAGAGATTGAACCTCATAAAAGAACAAAGTGGGAGAAAATAAATTCAAATGTTTTGCTTTAGGGAGTCTCCGACGCTAAGTTATGACTCAAAATAGAGATGAAAAATAGAGAATTCTATGGAGAAACGAGAATTCCAAAACTATAATAGAATCATAATAGAATGGCTTATATGACAATTTTTTGAGTTTTTCTGAATTCATTTTTCATTGTTGAATGACTAATTCATAAATTTTATTTTTTATATAATTCCTAATAATTAGGGAGGCATGAAGTACATATAAGTTTTCAGAGTTCAATTTTTACTTCACAATTGAGGGATAACAAACATCGAGGATAACATCATAGTCGCCTATGTATCCCCCAACGTCTTGGTATCTCTCAATAATGGCGTCAATGCATGATTTACTCATTATAAGGATCCTCGAAGGAATAATCTTTGAAATTGCATTAGTGCATGATTGTGAGTCCTAACTCATCATAAGAAAAAACTCATAAGTTGAGTGGTAGTATTATAAAAAACAAAATCATTACCAATCTTACATTACCGTGACACATTACGGTGACATGAAGAGAATTACATGTGCTTACGGTTTAGTATCAAAATCTTTCCATGAGGTTGAATATGCAAGATGCCTTAAGAATCCATCTTTCACTCAATCATGATCACACCGTATCATTAATGGATCTGTCTTCGATGACATGAACAAATTTTGTAATCTCAAAATTAAGGGAAAATGGCGTAATACTTTCTTAAAGATTTTATTTTCTTTTACAACATAAGAACTTGCATTAGTACATAGTGTTTTTTTTTTTTGGCATATGATTCCATCTAGAAACACTATACACCTTGCAAATTTCATCATGTGTGGTTTATTTCCAATAAAGTATGTAGTTATTGAGACAACATCTATTTTCTTATAGTTAAGACCCAAATCCTTGATAATCTTTTTGCATTTCATAAAAGGAGTTGGGTAATGTCTCCACCTCATTGAATGCTTCATGCAAAAGTGTGAGCACCAAATATATATATATATATATATATATATATATATATATATATATATATATATATATATATATATATATATTTTTTTGACTTAGGCCATAAAGGCCTCCACTCACGGATCAGTCAGGGACGTAACCATGGGCTCCGAGGAATAAACTCACTCGATCGCCCCTAACCTTTTCACAAAGCGTGTACAAACTTGAGGAGTAAACTCAACTAAAGCTGCTCACCCCACTTACGGGGCCAAGAACACGATTCTGAGATCTCTCGGAAGAATTTCGCAACGCACGGAACCCAAGGGTTTTAAAATTACACAGGAAGTCCCTCAACTTAAGCGTCTTCCCAATCGGGTCCCTCATCTTCAATTTGTAACACAAAACCCCCCAAATTTTAACTGTAATTTAATAGTCCCTTGGGCCGGTTGTCAGTTAAAAAGAAGCTGACGTGGCGGTGAAGATGCTGACTCACTCCAACTTATGGATTATTTATATTTTTTTTAAAAAAATAAGTTTTATTATTATTTTATTATTATTTCCTCATCTCCTTCTTCTCCCTTTTTCCTTGTTGTCGACTCCCTCACCTGTGTCCTTTCTAATCACCACTGCCTTTTCCTCTACTCTCACCGCCTCCTCCCCTCATCCTCCCCCTTTCTCCACCCTCACTCTCCACCGTAGGCTTAGGTTTTAAAATCTCCAAATCTCATAGTTGTCCCGCAGCCTCGTTCTCCGCTGTGTCATCGTTCTATCCCCCTCGCACGAAAAATTTCTTTCCTTCTTTAGACGGCGATCAACGCATGAAAAAGTAGCAAAAATGAAGGCTTCTTTTGTGAGATCCGACCAATCTATGGTTGTTTATTGAGAAATCGAGCAAAGAAAGGACGAAAGCTTAAATCAATGGTGCTGGATCTTGGAAAAAGATCGCCTTCTTAGGAATTATTTGTTGCTTTGTTTTATTGATTGTTGGAGTTTTGAAGCTACTCGAGATCTTGAACTGATTGTGCATAAAAATGCTATGGATCTTTTGTCTTGGTCTTGGATTTCAATTTTTCTTCAAAGCAGTTTTGTTGATTCGCGAATTGTGAAATGTTCATTATCTGTAAATCCTTTACATAATGGGAATTACAAAGCATACAATCCTCAGCAATCGTTTGTATCCATGTGATATATTCATTATCTCATTTGCGGATTCTTTGTTTTCATTGATAAAATTGTCAAAATAAGCAAAGAAATTGTATGGGAAGCTTTGTTATTTTTAGATTATTTTTTTTTCTGCATATTAATTATAGTGCTTATATGTAAATGCAAATACAAAGAACCATTGTTACAAACATAGGTTGGATTGATGTTCTTCATTCTCTTAAGATGACTTCAAATACAATACCAAAACAATTAAAAATTTGGGGGAATCGAGCTTCACTGTTAGAGGAGAGAAGGAATTAGAGACCGAAGAAAGGAACAAAGATCGATTCCTACCGAGAAACCCTAATTGAGGACCAAAACAAAAACCCTAAAGCGCGAAAGCAAAGGATTTGGGGACCGATCGGGAGGGAAAAAGAATGAAGTGTGTAGAACGAAACATGAAAATGGTTGGTTTCGAGGAGGAGGGGAGGAGGCGATGGGAGGAGAGGAAAAGGGAAGGGACGCCGGTGAGGGTTTGAGGGCGACGTAGAGGGAAAGGGAGAGAGAGAGGAAAAAGATGAGGGAAATAATCATAAAATAATCATAAAACTTATTTTTATTTAAAAATAATCATAAACAATCCATAAGTTGAAGTGAGTCAGTCTTATAACCGCCACGTCAACTTCTCTTTAACAAGCAACCGGCCCGAGGGACTTTTAAGTTACGTTTCAAAGTTGGAGGGTTTTTGTGTTACAAATTGAAAATGAGAGACCCAAATGGGATAGAGAGTATAGTTAAGGTATCTGTGTAATTTACCCGCTGTGAAGCCTTTAGTAAATCAAAAGATCTATTACTCCACCTTGATGAGCACGTTATATGATATAGCCTAACAATAAACGCGGGTTTTGTGAACATAGTACACCATGGATGCAACTCTTTTGTAACATTTCATGCATATGAACATGGCTTGAAAAATCATCTCAATATTCACTATTCGACTTCGAAGAAAATGATGATTCTCTTTGATCATACCAAATTTTGATGGGAAAATTATCATATAGTCCCTGTCACTGTTTCCAGGGACTACACGCTAAACGGTTACAACATTGTAGTAAACAAATAAAAAGGCACCCAAGGATCGAAAAGTAATTTTCAAACTTTTCAGGGATGGAAATGTAATTTCCAGAATTTGGGGTTTTGTATGATCACATAATACCGTTGATGATGAGATGTTCATATACCCCATCTTTTGTCAAAATCACACTATTGACATATCTTCTACATGGACATGAGATCCAATTCAAAGATATATTGGCAAATGCAAAATCCAAGAATCCCTTAACACTTTGTAAATATGCAAATCTTAACCTACAACATATATTAAAAATTATTAAGAAAATAAGTGCATAAAAGATAAACCATATTTTGGATTAAAATGGTATGGCTTTCATATGTTATTTTTCTCCACAAGTACCCAATATCAATGCAACCCATATCAAAATGGTCTTTCGAAGGCCTGTTTTGGTCACAAGGGTTAATAATAAAAAGTTATATTTTTTATTTTACTTATGCTCATAAAAAATGTTACTTTTTTATCCAATTCAACATTCTAGATGACTAGCAACCTAAGAGCCATTTTGACAAAGAAAATGGCTATAGGACTAAACAATAATATATTTTATTATATATATATATATATATATATTAAAAATGGCCCTTAATTTTATTTAATATGATATAATATATAATTAAGGGTTAAACTTAATAGAGGCCCTAAGTTTATTAGCATTGTTTGGATGGTGACCAGAAGACTCCAGGGCTATTATCACAAATATTTTAGTCCAACCAAGTAAATAATTGAACAATATAAAAATATTTAAATAATTTATAATTAATAAAAAAAATAAAATATTATATATATATATTATATATATATATATATATATATATATATATATACTGGCATGATACAATCAGGCCGTACGGAACACTATTTCGGTAAGGTTGCCTCCCATTTTGCCCCTTGGAACATGTTTTAAGGATTTCCAACCTTATGGATGAAAAGAACATCAAAAAATAAGATAGCATGCCAATTTTGATACAATTTGGGAACTTTTAGGGTTTTCATCTTAACATGTGAAAATTTATAAAAATTCTATCGATTCAGAATTTCACCGGTTAAGATAAAGACCCTACAAATTCTCAAATTGTATGAAAATTGACATATTAGCTTATTTTTCGATGTTTTTTCCATCCATAAAGTTGGATTTTCTCAAAATACTGTGCAAGTAGGTCAAATGGAGGCTATCGCACTTGAACAGTGATAAGACCGGTCGCATAGTATCATACCCATATATATATATATATATGGGTTAATTTTTTTTACCCACCTGAACTAAGTTGCTTTTTCGATCCGGCACCTCAACTATTTTAACTCTAAAAAACAGCCGAAACTTTTCTTAAGTTTCAAAATGGCACCTCTGTCATCTCGCGGGCGACAGACGTCAAGTTAAGACACTTAATTCTTCATTTACTTATTAGTTATTCTAATTTTATCATTAACTTAAAACTAATCATTATTAAGCCTAACAACATCAAACTAATTAAAATCCCCTTATTAAATCAAACCCGACAAACTACCTCTCCCGCGACAAGCATCCTCTCTCGCGACAAACCTCCCTCCCCTCCTGCGACAAACCTCATCCCACCCTCCCTCTTGAAGATCTCGAGCAACATCCAAATGAACTCAACTCTGGTGAGCGGAATGAAGATTGCGGGCTTCCCCGGAACGGTTTTCCCCTTGAGTCCGCGATCCCTACGTCAACAGCTCTACGCCTCCCCCGTGGCGTCCGAGAGGTCTAGTTGTGGGCAACCAGTGAGGGACGACAAGGGTCCTCCGAAGCTGGTGAGTAGTCCCCGGGGTTTTGGGGATTAGGGTTTAAATTTTTTAGTTCATATTTTAGGGTATGAAATTGCAACTAAATTCTCCAATTTGCTTTGATCTGAATTGAGTTAAGTTATTTTGAGTATAAAATTCACCATTTTTTAAGCTACTATTCCCATCTAATTTTGCTTTGCTCTGAACCGCAAGTTAATTTTTCTCTGAACTGCAAAATTGAGTATGAAATTCTCTCCAATTTGAGTATGAAATTCCCCAATTTGCTCTCCAATTCGAGTATGAAATTATCCAATTTGCTTTGCTCTGAAATGCGGCTTAATTTTGCCTGAACTGTAAAATTGAGTATGAAATTCTCCAATTTACTTTGCTCTGAACTGCAGCTTAATTTTGCTGCAGTTGATCAGAATTTAGTTAGAATGTAAAATTTGTAACTTCAGTTGTTTAATTTAAGTTAAGTATTTAGGGTTTAGGCAACTTAATTAGGAGTTCATTAAAAATTTCTAAAATGTTTCCCCTTTAAATATCCCTTTCAAATGCTAACATTTGATTTGGTGTAATTTGTTTAGGTTGAGACAATTGAAGACATTAACATGCCAATGGAGGGAGGAGAAGACACCATTGTCAGCCAGAGTTATAATTATAATGTAAGGTTAATTTCTACTGATGTTGTAAAAGATGATATATGATTCAAAGGCTAATTATGTGTCATTTGGTTTAATTTTATTAGGTTGAGACTATGGCAAACACTGATTTTCCAATGGAGGGAGGAGAAGAGGCACAAGAAGATGAAGGAGCAGATTCTGTTTTCACACACAATTACAATGTAAGCCCCCTTTGAAGCACCAAAATTTTTGTTTTTTAGCTTCTATTAGGGTATGTATGATTGAGGAAAAATTCATTAAGCTTTAAAAATTTTGTTTGTGTGGTAAGGTTTAGTGTCCTGTAATAAACCCTATATTTAGAGGTATTGGACATTCTAAATAGCCAATTACAAACCTAGAAGAATTTTTTTTAGATAGTGTAGAAGGTTTTCTATCCATGATAAAAAATTGCCATCTAGAGGTATTGGACTAAAATATTTTTTCTATCTTGTAGAAGGTTTTGTATGTTGATGAAGGCCAAAAAAAATTTTGGGGCTTCATGATCCCTCTTATTACAGTAGGGTTTAGTAGCCATTTTTTTTTCCATTCATTATCCCTCTAATTGGCAAGAAAAATTAATGATCCCTCAATTAATTCATTATTGGTTCATGATCCCTCTAATTTTTTAGGGCTTCATGATCCTAAAAAAAAATGTCAACTGATGCATAATTGATGTTTTAAATTATACATTAATGTGATTTGGTTTATTTTCCTTAGGTTGATCCTATGCCAGACCCTGAACCTCCATTAGAGGGAGGAGAACACACTGATGGCAGTCAAGGGATGGATGTTGGGAGGGAAAATGTTCATGCTGAAGATAATGAAGAAGATGAAGACCTGTCAGAGGATTCAGAGTTCAGAGAATCTAATGAAGAAGTTGAGGATGAGGAGGATGACTTATTCTTTAGTGCAGCAGATAGTGATGCATATGAAGAAGAGCTAAGGGCATGGTTGGGCAGAGAACTAGGTGGGAGAGAAGAGGATATGAGTGAGCAGGAATCAGAGAATGCCAACAGTGAAACATTGTTAAGCTTGTCTGAATCCAGTGATAATGTTGATGGTGTCCAGAGGAAGAAGAGGTGCAGGTACCCACAGTTTAATGAGGAAACAGACTTGCAAAGGGAAATTCTGTTAGATAAAGGACTGGAGTTTACCAACCACAAGTTCTTCAAGGAGGCATTAAGAGAATATGCAATCCAAAAAGGGTTTGATTATGACTTCCAACATAATGAAAGTAAAGTTGTTGCAGCCACTTGCAAGAAGAAGTGTGGCTGGTATATTAGAGCATCATTATCAGCTAACAAGTGCTCCTTTCAAATAAAAACACACAAGAAGGAGCACACTTGTGGGAGACAAGGCCCAAGCAGTAAGATAAATTACAAGTCGCTTGCAAAAAAATATATGGAAGAGATAAGAGACATGCCAAAGATGGATATTGGGCTTTCCAGAACATGGTAGCCAAAAACTTTGGTGTGGAGGCGACACGCAGCCAGTGCTACAGAGCTAGAAAGAGGGCATTGCAAATTTTGGAAGGAGATCACATCGCACAATATAAACTATTGTGGAACTACTGTCATATCTTGTTGGAGACAAATCCAGGCAGTAGTATTAAGATGAAGGCAGAGAATGGTGTATTTCAAAGGCTATATATCTGTTTTGCTGCTTGTAAAGATGGGTTCAGGCATTGTAGGCCTATTATTGGACTAGATGGATGCCACATCAAGGGGGTTTTCCAGGGCAATTACTGTGTGTTGTTGGGGTTGATGCCAATGACAACATGTTCCCAATAGTATATGCAGTAGTTGAGTTGGAAAACACTACAAGTTGGGGCTGGTTTGTTGAAAACCTTCTCTATGATGTAGGCTCTGTGGAAGACAACAAGTGGACATTCATGTCTAACCAACAGAAGGTGAGTTGCAGCTTACAAGCATAAGTTGAATTAAAGTTCATTGGATCTAACTGATTTATTTATCAATTCTAATGAGCTGAAATGTGACATATTGTTGAACAACATATGCGAGTCTTTCAACTCCTTCATACTCAAGGCCAGAGAGAAGCCAATTATCACAATGCTTGAAATGATCAGAAGAATGTTAATGAAGAGGTTTCATTTGAAAATGAGTGGGATGGAAAGGTTGAACAATCCAATATGTCCAAGGATTCAAAAGAAGTTGGACAGTTATAAGAGGGCAACATTTGATTGTATAGCACATTGTGGTAGAGGGACTAAAATTGAAGTGGATCACTGTCACCTAGGCAGAGAGGTGGTTGATGTAAACAACAGAAGCTGCACTTGTAGGAAGTGGGATTTATCTGGGATCCCATGTGTTCATGCTTGTGCAGCCATCTCCTTCTTAAGGCTCACACCTGAAGACTATGTTGATAAGTGCTACCACAGGTGAGCTTCTTTTGATTTCAGAAATATAAATTTTTAGATTACCTAACATCCCTTTAAATATCTTGTAGGGAACTGTTCTTGAAGACTTATGAGCCTATAATGCAACCAGTACCTGGGCCACAAAATTGGCCTCATACTCCTTATGCACATGTTGCCCCTCCAATGAACAGAAGGAGAACATGAAGATCTAAAAGGCTTAGGAAGAGGAGCCAAACAGAACCTCCTGCTGTTGATGCCAACAAGATCACCAAAGATGACACAATTATCAGATGTGGCAACTGCAATGGACTGGGGCACAACATAAAAACCTGCAAGGCCACACCTGACCCTGTTAAAGCTGAAAAAATGAGAATTGCAAGGGAGAAGGCTGCCATGAGAAGGAGAGCAAAGAAAGCTGCCCAAAGGGACCATACAAGCCAAGCTCAAAGTGACAATGCAAGCTAGGAATTCTGCAGTAGGCAGTAGGCAGTAGGCAATAGACACTGGGACTTGTAATTGGGGTATGTATGAAGTCAGGCAAGAAGAACACCTTTGTTTTGTAGCAATATTGCTAAAATACACTTCTTGTAGCAAGGATTGTTGTTTTGGCAATATCTTATATATATTTCTGCTTTAAATTATATCAGCTCTGTCAGTGTTGAAATGTTGGTCTCAGCTTTAAATTTATTTTCTGCTTCATTAAATTTTTCTATTGTCTGGAAGGATGTTACAGGATACTAGGCACTTGAAATGTCCAGTTCAATAAAGGTAAGCAGAAATTTTTGCATCTCCTTAATAGGTAAGCAGAAATTTTTTTACTGCTTACCATGAAGCTGTTAACCCCAAAAAATTTAATTTTGGCCTCAATTAATTTTTTCTATGGTCTGTGAGGTTGTTAGAACCTAAAAGAATTTTGTTTTGATGCTCAAAGACACTTGAAATGGCCATGACACCACAGATTTGGTAATACTTTCATAGTTAGGCTGAAATTTTTTTTACTGCTTACCATGAAGCTGTTGACAAGAAAAAATTTAATTTTGGCCTCAATTAATTTTTTCTATGGTCTGAGAGGTTGTTAGAATCTAAAAGAATTTTTTTTGATACTCAAAGGCACTTGAAATGGCCTTGACACAACAGTTGATGCATCACCTTAATGGGTAAGCTGAAATTTTTTTTTACTGCTTACCATGAAGCTGTTGACAAGAAAAAATTTAGTTTTGGCCTCAATTAATTTTTTCTATGGTCTGAGAGGTTGTTAGAACCTAAAAGAATTTTTTTTAGGTCTCAAAGGCACTTGAAATGGCCATGACACCACAGTTTTTGCATCTCATTAATAGGTAAGCAGAAATTTTTTTTACTGCTTACCATGAAGCTGTTGACCCCAAGAAATTTAATTTTGGCCTCAATTAATTTTTTCTATGGTCTGTGAGGTTGTTAGAACCTAAAAGAATTTTGTTTTGATGCTCAAAGGCACTTGATATGTCTAGTTCAATACAGTTTTGGCAATACCTTCATAGTTAGGGCTGGAATTTTTTTTACTACTTACCATGAAGCTGTTGACCAAAAAAAAATTAATTTTGGCCTCAATTAATTTTTTCTATGGTCTGAGAGGTTGTTAGAACCTAAAAGAATTTTTTTTGATTCTCAAAGGTAATTGAAATGGCCGTGACACCACAAATTTGGTAATACTTTCATAGTTAGGCTAAAAAATTTTTTACTGCTTACCATGAAGCTGTTGACCAGAAAAAATTTAATTTTGGCCTCAATTAATTTTTTCTATGGTCTGAGAGGTTGTTAGAACCTAAAAGAAATTTTTTGATACTCAAAGGCACTTGAAATGGCCATGACACAATAGTTGATGCATCTCCTTAATGGGTAAGCTGAAAATTTTTTTTACTGCTTACCATGAAGCTGTTGACTAGAAAAAATTTAGTTTTGGCCTCAATTATTTTTTTCTATGGTCTGAGAGGTTGTTAGAACCTAAAAGAATTTTTTTTTAGGTCTCAAAGGCACTTGAAATGGCCATGACACCACAGTTTTTGCATCTCCTTAATAGGTAAATAGAAATTTTTTTTATTGCTTACCATGAAGCTGTTGACCCCAAGAAATTTAATTTTGGCCTCAATTAATTTTTTATGGTCTGTGAGGTTGTTAGAAACTAGAAGAATTTTGTTTTGATGCTCAAAGACACTTGAAATAGCCATGACACCACAGATTTGGTAATACTTTAATAGGTAAGCTGAAATTTTTTTTACTGCTTACCATGAAACTGTTGACCCCAAGAAATTTAATTTTGGCCTCAATTGATTTTTTCTTTGGTCTGGAAGGTTGTTAGAACTAAAATTTTTTTTTTGATGCTCAAAGGCATTTGAAATGGCCATGACACCACAGTTTTGGCAACACCTTCATTGGTAAGTTGTAATTACTGGTACAACTCACTATGAAGCTATTGGAAAAAATATTTTTTGACTCAATTAATTTTTTATTATGGTTTGGAAGCTTGTTAGAAGCTTGGAGAATTATTTTTCAATCTCCAACAGACTTGGAATGGGCAGGACATCCAAGTTTCACCATTAGGGGTATGTATAAGTTGTAAAATTTATTTTCTACTCAATTTTTTCTGATGACCTGGGAGGTTGTTAGAACCTAAAAGAATTTTTTTGGATGCTCCAAGCTAAAGTAGATATAAAATACCAACAACCAACAAACATTCAACACAACTTTACAGCTTGATTACAAAGAAAAACCTTAATACCACATTCAATTAGTGTCAATAGACTTAACAAAAATACATTTTGATAGTTCCAAACATAGATCATAGGCAACAAATACTACAATTTGACAGCTCCAGACATGTACTGTTACGCCACAATTACTTCAGAGATTCTGATCATACAAAGTGATGCGAGTTTTTTTGTGTTGCTGTAAACAAATAGGAACACTTGAAATGAGGAAGTAGCACTCCTCCGTGATACTGCTTCAAAGCACACTTGCTTTAGGGGAGTGGTCCTCAGTCGTCGGGAAGTCGCCGTTCCCTTGATTTTGGGATTGTTGCCTCGTGGGGAAAACCGAACATGGGTCATCGGAGTTGACTTCAACTTGGGATGGTACTCCATATCTTCAAGAGTCCCTTCTCCATCCTGTTGCCGGAGGGAACGTTTGTCACGAAGAGGCGGGACTGTCAGGTTTGCCCTAATTTAGATTAGGTTTGAAATAAAGGATTAGGTTTGATCTAATAAGGAGATTTTAATTAGTTTGATGTTGTTAGGCTTAATAATGATTAGTTTTAAGTTAATGATAAAATTAGAAAAACTAATAAGTAAATGAAGAATTAAGTGTCTTAACCTGACGTCCGTTGCCCGCGAGATGACAAAGGTGCCATTTTGAAACTTAGGAAAAGTTTCGGCTATTTTTTAGAGTTAAAATAATTGAAGTGCCGGATCGAAAAAACAACTTAGTTTAGGTAGGTAAAAAAAAATTAACCCCATATATATATATATATTTGAGAAGTGAGAAGTAATATGAAATTCCAACATTTTTGCTTTCCCTCGACGCTGGATTTTGAAATATTTTTGATTTCCCGGCGAATCCCTAACCCTATCTCCATTACCAGATCGGGAATTTCCGTCTATTACGAGTCCACCGATTTTGATCCCTCCGTGCTCCCTCCCTTCGATCCCCAGGTACATCTATCGATTCCCGCTGAAGTCATTGCCGTTTTTGTTCTTGTTCTCTGATCAAGCACTAAAAGTCGCTCCCGATAATTTTATTTATTTATTTATTTATTTTTTGGGTGTTATTTAGGTATTGGAATGAATCCTATTCAAGAGATGGAATCAGTGATCGCTACTGTTAGCGGATACCATGGCACTGAAAGGTTTAACCTTATCAAGCTTATTGCGCACACGGGCGCTAGTTATGTCGGAGCGATGGCGAGATCTACAACTCATCTGGTCTGTTTTTGAATTGATCTCAAAGACTTGATGAATTTTGGTTTGTGTTGATTGTAGTTAGTGTTTTTGCAGGTGTGTTGGAAGTTTGAAGGGAAGAAGTATGAACTGGCAAAGAGCCTGGGAACACTTATTGTTAGCCACCGCTGGTTTGAGGATTGCTTAAAAGAAGGGAGGCGCCTTCCGGAGGGCCCTTATACCATGCAGAGGTATAAAAACATCAATTTTGTTGTATTTTAGAGAAGTGTGCAATAATAATTGTTTGGATCTTAATTTTTTGCTCATGTGTGTCCTTTTATTCTCATCTACAATCTCAATTTAGACTATGTTTTTCTTTTCGGATAGAAATTGGAAGTTCTATTCTTGCGTCAAAATTTGTTTAATATTTTGAGATCTATTCCAGTTCACTTTAGAAACGTGGCAATGCTGTAAAATTAGGCCGGGTGAGTTAGTATCCTTCAGTGTTTTCATTTTTCTAACCAAAGTAGATTTAGGTACATATACCAGTTCTAGTTATGGAATGTCGAAATATGGATTGTCAAAGGTTGTGTGATAGCATAAATAATGTCTGATGGCTTGTACAAGCTGGAGATTTACAGTAAATCTAGCTAACATTTACTGGCTCAACTTGATGTTTGGATGTCATTTGCTGAAATAGAGGGCCCATGTCTTTTTTTTTTTTTGATAAAGTGGATGAACCACATTCTTTTATTGAGAAAAGAGAAAGAGACATATGAAGTACAAACAAAGTGCAAAGGAAAAGATAGGCCCCAAAACCGAGTTTGCGGTTCTACCAGAGGTCCCTAATTAGTGGACCAAAATTGTGCTAGGAGAAAACTCAAGACCGTGAGGGCGTGGGAAGGAAGAGGGTAGGCTTCCCGACAATAGGGGTCTGTCCGTACCCTCCTCTTCGAAGTCGGCTCCTAGAGGTCTCAGTATGTGCTCTTCCCTGGTGAGGGTGAGGCTGTGGCGGATGAGGGCGATCAAGGCCTGGAGCTTCATCTGCTTGGTGGCATGAGCACCGTCGAACCACGAGAGGAGGAGGAAGTCGACCTGGCGAATGAGTCTCGAACAAACACGCCGTTTATTGTTGAAGTATCGCCCGTTCCGTTCCAACCAGATGGTCCAGGTGATCGCCATCGCGAGTAGTTGCCACCCCTTACGGAGGTCCCTTTCAAGACATAGGGCCTATGTCTTGAAAATGATTTTGAAACATACCACATCACAACCCATCTTTTCTCCAGTACTAGAATGATAATACATAACAGTACTAAGTTGTAGTTTTCTTTGTGATCTTGGCGGTTTATGTATGTCGAATGCAATTTACTATGCTTTAATTTATGCTTTCCTTTGCTCAATTATATTCTTTGTGTTTTTTGTAGTGGGCAGCAAGCAGGGCCCATTTCATGGGAATTACCAATTGTGGATGCGCCTGCCAAGAGGAGATGCTTCTCGACAACTGATAGGAGCATGTTATCGTATAAGCACAATACAATAGATTTTAAAGAAAAAGGGCATGATGTGTCGTGTTACAGTGGATTCTTTGATTTGTCTGACTCTAATATGTTAGATGAGGTGAACTTGACTGTTATATCTCATTTAATGATGAACTGCTGCATATTGTAGTTTCAGTTAGAAGATAGTACACTATCATGTTTACTATAGTTTTGCACCTAACGTTTCAGGTCGGCAACATCTAGAATAGCTCTTAATGAGAATCTAGGCCTTTAATTTTTCCAAAAAAAAAAAAGGTTAACGTGATCCACCATAGTAGCAACACCTATTCATCTAATAGACCCCCATATTGGTCATTCTGAATCTGATACCACCCCAAGTGTTATATTATATAAGCTGCCCTGCCTTTCATTATGAACCCTTTTCTGCTTTTTTTGTTTTGGTGTAACTTGATTGGATTATATTTCCCTGATTTTACTTATTATTGCATGTTTCTGACTTAGCTTATCACCATGATGGGTTTTTCTTCTTACAATGATTTGAAACCTTTTTATCAATCATGAACTTTAATATAGATAGCTGAATCATGGATCGTTGATTGCCTGCTTAACTGGCATGCAAATTTCATTGTGTAAACAGCCCAAGGGGAGTTCCTACTCTATGCGTCCTCAAAGATACAAAAAGAAATGGAGCAATTGTACCAAAAGCAGTATTGATAGTGAAGCAGCATGTAAAAGTCAACGTCTTGTAAAGAAGAATGTGTCTGACTTCTCGAATTGTATCATACTAGACTGTGAGCAAGAATGCTTTCAAATAGAAAGTTCCGGTCAAACGCAGAATCTCAATCCAGAATTAATTGATTTCGATATTCTGAGGAATAGAGGCCAGACATCACTCCAGGAAGTTACCACTGAGAATAGATCTTTCAGTTGTGAGGAGGTGAGGACTCTGGAACTTGAAGAGGCTGAAGACATAGGAGTGACAGACAACCTTGCCTCCCTAAATCCGCATGTTTCAAGAATTGAGTTGTCTGCCAACAAAACATCTCCCAAAGATAAATGTTGCAAAAATGCCAAAAATCAAAATGGTTATTGTGATATTAAAGGTTATGAAAATGAGCAAGTGAAAGAAGATGACAGTTTCGATGAATTTGGTGGCTCACAAACTTCAACAGAATTATCATGTGTCATATGCTGGACAGAATTTTGCTCAACAAGAGGGATTTTACCATGTGGGCATCGGTTTTGCTATACATGCATCCAAGGATGGGCTGATTGCATGGTATGTAACACTTCTCTATTTAACTACCTTTTGTTTTAACTTTCAGCTCTTTGGCTTCACTAGGAGAAAATCTATTTTTCCTATCAACAACAAGAAATCTGTATGCTAACTAGAGTTTCTTAAAGGCATTATTAGACCTTTGTCTCATTCATAACTCTTATACTAGTAAGGTATGAACCCATTTCTAAATTGCCAGAGTCTAGAAGTCTTTAACCATTCTATGAATTTTTGATAAAAATTTGACCAATGATTGAACTTATCAGCAAGCTTTCCTTAGATTACTGCTAATCTATAACAGCCCATATGAAGATTTTCTGATATCTACTATTACAAATGCAATATTCTTGAGGCTATTATATCATTGACCTTGTGGATGCCGACCAATCACCACCATCTCATTCTGCTATGTGCAAGTAATGGTAGAAATTGGTTGGGTAGGGTCACTGTCTACCATGCTCTCCAACCTGTGTAAAAAACATAGAGAGTTTGATTCTGAAAATTTGGTCAGAATCAACCCAAAGAATTTTATGGAGTTCAGCCCCAGCAGTTTGGGTTTGGATGTATTTCTGATTCTGGTACTTTCTTTAGTACAATGTAAACTTTTGATAGTTAGGTGTTTTTGTTAATTGACAGTGAATAATATATGAACAATGAATAAGATGAATGTTGAATCAATAACACAAACATTCTCTACCATAATAAACCCAAAGACTAAACACATAAAGGAGATGAACAATTTAATGCCAAATCAATTGTCTCTCAAATGAGGGCCCAGATCTCATTTTCAAATTGCCAGGCTTTAGATATTTCAGTTATGGGAATTCATTTATCTTGAGAAAAGGAAGGGAAAAAAGGTGTCCTCCAGTGATTTATGCAAAGCTGACCTGTGGGTTGATTTTTTGCACATGTGTGCATGTTTGCTGAGCTATTTCTCAGTGGAATATCTTATTTAGAAGTACATTTTGATGTCATCACCATCTGATATGTACAACTCTAGTACAATAATTTCAACCCATAATTTTGTAACATGGATTTCAAATAAAGACCTCATCTTAATCGTGTTAAGCAAGATGAAATTTTTGTGCCCTCAACTGATCAGCAGGGAGCTTTTGTCTAATAAGATGTTTGACTCATAAACCTCAAGTCTAGACAAACCATCCATTGAATATTCAAACTTTAATGTGGGGACTGACAATTATGATTTCTAGAAGGTATATCCTTTTCATGGAAATAATCTACTGAATAATTCTTGTCCAGACCGACCATTTTAGGAATACAGGTCAGCAATAAGGTTAGTAATACTGAGATGAAATCCATCTCTATAGAGCGTGACACTCAAGTTCATCTAGCCTCTAATCATTTCAACAATAAGGTTGTTGTTGTTGTTCTCAAAGTTTTATATAACTTTTGATGTCAGATTGTGCATTTCCAAATGAACAGGATTATGACTTTAGTTGAGTACTTCAGGAAACTCCCAAAGTATCATCTGTCATTGAGTGTACATTAGCTTAACACCAACTTAATGTTGATTATGCTTTTTCACTTCTCCGTCATTGATAGTTGTGATCGTATGTCCATGTTTTCTTCAAATTATTTAAGTGACTTCATTGTTTATTTGCTCTTGGAATATGCATTGAATCTGTTCTGCTGTGTGATGGTATCGTTTTTCAGGCTATGAAAGGGAAGGCCTCCACTTGTCCTCTTTGTAAAAGTAGTTTTACACACATCACAATGGTAGAGGGGGGCGCCTCTCTAGATCAGAAGATTTACTCACAAACCATTCCATGCATTTCATCAAAGGACGTTCTTGTGCTGCTTGATAGAGGGCGTAACTATAATGGGTCCCGAGTAAGTATCACAAGCATTTTATTCATTTTAAAAGGCCAACAAAAACTAATACCCTTTTAAATGTTACAATTGTCTTACACTCCTTGCATTATTTAACCCTTTACCAATCATTTAAAGAGCTGCGGATGCATATTTTGGCAGATATTGAATGATCCATATAATCAATGCACCTTTGTTCGTTTAATGCATTTCATACAGGATATATTGTGATATTTATCTTTATTAAATATCCAAAAATCTAATCTTATCTTTTGTGATTTTCTGAAGTCCTCAGATCCTGTTTGCTATGAGTGCCACAATCATGAACCTGAGGATCTTCTGGTAAGCTGTCATCTATGTGAAGATCGATGGGTACATTCTTGTTGTCTAGACCCTCCATTAGTTCCATGGACTTGCATTCACTGCAGGGATCTACGAACGCTATATCAACGTTTCCGGTAATGTATATTATTTTTGTTCAAGTGCAAAAGTTGTGCTTCTATACCAAAATGAAAATGTTAGTATCAATTACACCTGGATGCTGATATTATAAATTCAATGATGATTGGGTCTATTTTACCAAGGGAGCTGTATAATCTCTTTTCGCTCAATTCTTTGCTGATCTTTTGGCTGGATACTTCTGGTAAGAAACATAGTGATTATGTCCAAATACCTGATCAAATTGTTCACAATGGTTGTTCTATTTTTATATCAAAATATTTCATTAGACGGCCATCTCGCTCTCCCTAGTTGTTACTTTTATATCGTCTTGCCTCATGTATGTTCTTATTCTTAATTGCCGTGATTTGGAGGACCTTCTAGAATAGCTGACATCTTGAACCTTTCAAAGGTGATCAATGTTCCAAGGACTACGTATTTGACTTGCCTAACCGGTTATTATTCTTCATTGGTACCAGTTTGTGGGAATCCTAGTTGGCTCTGATGTCAATCAATTGCATGGTTACTAAACCCACCTTCACTAGTGTCCACAGGACCACCCACCAAACACATCTCCATACGCTCCTCAGACTTTTCCCTTGGCCTCCATTTTCTTTGAAATAAACCATTTTTTAGGGATGCCTTGGAAACTCACTGTTAGGATTTGAATTGTCTGTCTATTCAATGGCGTCAATTAATTGTTTGATAATAACACATTCAATTGATTAGTAGTTTAATACTATTAGCAAGACAAAATTGACTTGGATCCAGACTTTTGGGTATAAATTGTTTACCCAAAATTATAGATGAATAAAGGCCTAACTTATTAAAGAGAACGTGGTTTGTGTTCTGGTGAAAAACAAGATGTTGGCTTTGTGAGAAAGAGACACAGGCTGCTAGTTGAAGGATAACTCAGTGATATCTTAAGGAATTTCTGCCATGCATAAACTCTTGTGTTCAATATATAAGCGAGGAAGATGAGTGTCAATATATTATAATTGGATTTAAAAGTGAGAGAAGATTGAAAAGATTAAACTTAAAAAAAAGAATTTAAAACAAAATAATTGGATTTGCCTATTCTTGTTCTTAAGTTAGACAATCACTATAACAATTTTTAGTATTAGCATCACTTATTTTTAGTGATATTTAGTATTACTATAAATAACAAATTTATAATACCGTATAATATATATTAATGTCAATAAAAGTTAAACGATACTAAAATTTTGAAAATTTAGGCCGGTAAAAATAATTTTTTGTATTTTAGTGATATTAATATTCTAAGATTTATTATTAATGTTTCTACAAACAAATTTCAAGTGATATATTATTTTAGTGCAATTGATGGTTAAACTTTATTATATTTATTTTAGAAATAATTGATTTTTTTGGGTGTTATTACAGTGCCATCGGATGGACGACTACTTTATTTGTGTACAGTGCCAAACAGTAGTGGACAGTACCAAACAATGATAATTATTAGATGATGGTCTAACAGCTATCATCAGACGTCCATAGAGAACAGTATGATATATATATATATATATATATATATATATATATATATATATATATAGGGAGGTGATAGAATCAGGCCAACAGCATGTGCGGCGGCTGATTCTATCACCTCTACATATAGTTGTATATATATTGTATATATAAATTATTAGATATATATAAATCTATATTTAACTATATAGCCTGATTCTATCACCTCCATATATATATATAGTCATGATGCAGTCCAACCGGCCTGATCACTATTCATTTACGGTCACCTCATTTTGAGGCATTTGAAGAGTATTTATTTTTTTTTAAATCCAACCGTATGCAGGAAAGAACATCGAAAAATAAGATAACATGCCGATTTTTATACAATTTGGGGAGGTGATAATCATTCATCTTAAAATTTCACCCTTTAAGATGAATACTCATCACCTCACCAAATTGTATGAAATTTAACATGTTATCTCATTTTTCGATGTTCTTTCCATCCATACCGTTGGATTTAGAAAAAAAAAATACTCTCCAAAATGCCTTAAAATGAGGCGACCGTAAATTAATAGTGATACAGTTGGTTGGACTATATCATGACTACACACACACACACACACACACACATGTATATATATAACAAATTATTTATTAGTCCCTATACTATTTATGCACTATTTACCTTTTTCCCCCGTCCACCCAAACGCCTATTTACACTAAACCCCTGCCCAAGGACCTTAGGGGATGAAATGAATAGTGCTAGGGACCCCTAGGGATGAAAGTGAATAGTATAGGGATGAATAGTGAATTAACTAATATATATATATATGTGTATGTATATATACACATATACATAAACATATATATAGATATACATATACATACATACATACACACACACACATACATATATATATATATATATATCAGATACAATATAATAGAAAAATAAGCTATGGTAAAACAGTATTTAAAAAATAAAAAAAAATCAGTTGAACTTTGACCATATAGGTATATTTGTAAATATTAGTATTTTATAGAGTTATATGTGTAAATATGATTTTTTTTAATGGGTATATATGCAATTTTCCATTATTTTTGTAAATTTTTATTTTTATATTAACATTCAGAAAGCAATGGCCTGGGACGGTAACTTAAAATAGAAATTAGAACTCATTTTCAAGTGACTATATATATTTATCATTCATGGATTACAACAGTAATTAAACAACAACCTTTCTCCTTAATCTCTATCTTAGTTATCAAATATATATTTATTGCTAAGCCAACAATATTGTATGCTAAAACCTTACTCCTTAATCTCTATCTTGGGACATGAAGATGCCATTTCTTTCTCCTCATTGCATGCTTTCCCTTTCTCTATACATGGCTCTTCAAGCATCCTATTCTCCATGTTCTTTCCCCATAATACACTGTAGAGGCCTCCAACCATAAAAACTCCACCCAAAACACTGCAAGCAACATTGTGCATGTTGTTAAACAAACTAAGTTTCTCTAAGATGAAAAGCATTCAAGTACTGTATCTTAAGCACTGAGGTTTAGTTAGTTACCTTCCTAAACTAAGTGTTTTGCCTAAAATAAAAGATGAGCCTATGATGGTAAAGACAAAAGTCAATGGTGTTGACATTGCTAGAAAGACAGGACCTTTCTTCTCAACGCACCAAGACTGAAAGTAGAATGATAGACCAGTGATAAGGAATCCCTGCAAAACATCAGATGGATTCATTTTTTGTTATGAGAATCAGAGACCAATTTTTGCAAAGAGATTGTAAATTATAATGAATATAAGAATCAAGACTAACACTGTATGTAACTGCAAGCAGCCCCATGTCCAAGTGCAGCTTCCATCTTGCAAAGTTTCTCTCAAAGACCAAAGAGACTAAGAATGTTTGGATCATGCTGAATATGCATTGGAATGTTGTGAAGAGGAGCTTGGAAGGGTACTCTTTCAATAACTTCCCCTAAATATTAATTACATGATAAGTTTTTTCTTTCATTGGTTTCAATGGTCATAACTACATATGTATTGTTTATTGTTGTGTGTGTTTTTACCTGTAAGATTAACCAAAGGGACCAGCAAGTGTTGGCAAAGATCATTAAGAAGGAGCCTTTAATCCATGCACCAGTAGAGTGTGTAGGCTCATTGGTGCCATGGTGGTCATCATGGTGGTTCACAAGGTTCTTCAATGAAGGACCAGTGTAAAAGGCGATTGTCGTTATTCCGGCGACACAGAATACCATTCCGATCATCTTCGCTATGCCTGATATGCTCTTCAACTTCAAACTTTCCATTCTGCAACATTTGTAATTAGAGTTGAGTTATAATCTCAGAGCAAGTGGAGTATGACTAGCTAAAAAAATGCAAGATTATGAATGAATGTAAGATGCTTGTCTCTAAGATATGTCCTACTTGGATTGGAGTCATTGGACACTATATTGGAATTGGAGGGTATATATGTACATAAGCATATATTATGACTGCTTTTCTAAAGACTAATCCTGTTGTTACCCACAATTGGGACCAAATTTCAAGGCTTGAATAAAATATGCTCCTAGATGCTATGGAGAGATAAAGTCAGTTGATGCTTTGTCATAAGTTAATTGGTGAACAAATAAATATTCTGAAAATGGTGTAGAGTCTACAGAACTACAACAACAACAACAACTAATAAGCCTTAATCTCATACTAGATGAGATTAAATTTTATATGGATTCTCTGTTTTAAGCCATTTCAAAATAAAATAAAAATAAAAATAAAATAAATTGAAATAAATTGAAATAAAATGAAATAAAATAAATAAATAAATACATAAATAAATAATAATAACAACAAATAATTATATAAGAGATTGGGATGTTAGAAGCAGAACAGTATCCCTACAAACAAAGCTAAGCTAATGAAGGAAAATCTTTTAGTCCACTGATCAGTAATCCTATACTAGGCGGGGTCGGCTATATGAATTCTTTGTCTCCATGTCGTTTTGTCAAAAGAAAGATCCGGTTCAATATGTAACATATGTAGGTCCTTAGACACCACCTCTCTCCATGTAATCCTAGGCCTATGTGAGATCCAAGATTTTAGTGAAATAAAAAGGGTTAAAATTTTCCTCTAAATTAATTCTTAATTAAATTAAGGTGCCAAGGAAAATTTTGGGGATTTAAAGAAAATACCAAGGGCATCTTGGTAAAAGGGTAAAGAGAATATCCAAAAAAGAATAAAATGAATTTAAAGATTTAAATTTATTTGATTGATGATTGATTTGTTTTAAGATTAGAAATTCTATAAATAGATAATGATTTAAATTAAGATGGAAATAAGGTTTAAATTGATTTTTTTGATTGATTTAATTAAATTGGGAAGCATTTGATTGGAACTAGATTTAAAAGATAATATTAAATATGTATAAAGATATGATGGTTGATTAACTGAGCTCCATTAATTGTTATGGGATAGGAATTGTTTGAACTTAAAAATTTAAAAATAAAATAAAATAATAATGCATGGCATTAATGGCTGTAGGATTTAATGGTTTTGAATGAAATGAAATAAAACATGTAAAACAATAAATAATAATATATACCGGTAATGAATTAAAAGTCCCTCCAAGTTTGCAAAATGAACAAAAAGTCCCTCTAAAGTTTGACTTTCCCAAACCATCCCTCCTTTTACAACTAATGAATTATAAGTCCCTCCATCCACTAACACCATCCATTTTAAATATTCATGACGAAAATGCCTTTTGACATATGAGTACTAGGCCCACCTCCCAATGTATGAAAACATCACGGCAGGTAAATTGACCGAAATGCCCCCAATTCAAAAAGTAACTAGGGTGGTGTAAATGAGTCGGTAAATTGACCGAAATGCCCCCAATATATCAGAATTTTGGTTTTTTTAATTTTAGAAAAATATTTATCTATATTGCATGGCGAAAGGAATGAGTCGGATGATTTTAATTTTAAAAAATTATATTAAATTTTTTTCATAATTTTGAATATAAAAAATATGGATAATGAACTTAAAATTTTGGATTTTTTAATTTTAAAAAGTATTTATCTATATTACATAATGAATAAAATAAGGCAATCAAACATATTTAAAAAAAAATTGGATTAAATTATTTTTTAAAAATAGATAATAAAATTGAGATTTTTAAAATGCTCATAATTTTAAATTTAAAATAATATAAATATCTTAGATTTCACTTAATGGATGTTTCATGTGATAAGATATTTTATTTTTGTAATTTATTTTGATTTTATATGGATGTTTCATGTATGTAAATATATAGAATATACACGATCCTCATCACCAACTCATTGTTCATTGGGAAGAAGAAAAAAGAGAATGTTTCCCGCCCGCAACAGAAGGATAGGACCGTCGACTGCCCGATCTATGTCACGCGGTTCATAGAGTAGATCCTCAATGGTGACAAACTCGATCCGCCTCCCCCACACGGACGTACCGCTATTACGTTTGCGCTTCGTCGCACGCATATTGATGGACGGCATCAGGCGGAGCGATGGGAATCAAAAGTGAGCAATCAAGCAAATCCACATTCGTGTTAACCAACTATTCGTTTTACAAACAAGCTTTCCGTTCAACAGACATTAACGCTACCAATGTATATATTATGTATGTTATTAAGTTTTGGTGTTTAACACTGGTATGTTAATGACCAACTTGACATATTTTACTGAAGCCTTATATATTAAAAGGTAACTTGGAATATTAAACATAAAATTTGTATTTTAAACGGAAACATTATATGTTCAACGGGAACTTATTATGTTAAACGGAACCCTGACACTCATAGTCGTTTAAGCACAATCCACAAATGGAGTGGAAGAAGGAAACATTGACTAAGAAGGAAACATTGACATTGATTTTGATAACATCCTAGAACACAAATGAAAATAAATAAAAGTGCAGAACACCGACACAAACAGGCGAAAGAGAACTGATCGTTTGTACGCGCACTACGGCGTCCTCCCAGATCCTTTTCCGTTCGTTTGGTGGCTCTTCTTCCGTTGACTCAGACTCTGCACTCTTCCGGACTTCTGAGCTCGAGGCCGGTAGAGGTCCTGTCACGAATTCCCTTAGCGATTTGCGAAGCCTGTGAGAATCGATCCATTCCTGAAGATGAAAGATTGAGGAGGTTGTGCCCCTATGGAGGGCTATTTAAAGAGCGAAAGTGCGCCGCACGACGATTGATGCAACGCACGAGGATTGAGGCGACGCTAGAGGAACGAGGGGATGCTAGAGGAATTAGCTGACGCTAGAGGAATGAGGGGACGCTAGAGGAACGAGGGGATGCTAGAGGAATGAGCTGACACTTTGGGTAATGTTTCTCTGTTAGTGTGTTATAATTTCGTCAAGTCTAGATCCAATGAATGGAAGCACCAGAGCCTCGTAAACGGAAAAGGCATTAGGGAGAATTAAATGGATGTCACCCGGAGGGGGGCAAACCATTGAAAAATGGGAAAGGGCTTTGTGAGAATGAGATGGCCATCTCTTTTCCAACCAGTGAGAATGTTAAACGGAACGTAGTAATGTTAAACGGAAAGAACGAATAGTAAGCGGAAACCAATATATCTAAACGAAAACAGATAATTAAAGTGCAAACATGAAATGCACGAAATACAAGAAGTATTTGATATGATTTGATATGATTAGATAATTCAAGGAACTATTCGTTTAACAATTAACGCTACCAATGTATATATTATGCATGTTATTAAGTTTTGGTGTGTAACACTCGTATGATAAAGACCAACTTGACATATTATACTGAAGCCTTATATATTAAACGGGAACTTGGCATATTAAACATAAAATTTGTATTTTAAACCGAAACGTTATATGTTCAACGGAAACTTTTTATGTTAAACGTAGACTTGACACGCGTAGTCGTTTAAGCACAATCCACAAATGGAGGATAATAAGAAAACATTGACATTGATAAACGTTCAAACAACACAAAACACAAATTAAAATAAATAAAAGTGCACAATACCGACACAAAAAAGAAAAAAATGATGAAAATTTCAACAACACAACAAATAATTAAGAAAAAGACAGAAGGAAGGGGGTCCAAGAACAGCAACAACAACAACAATATTTCTCTTCAAAAAATTAGAGAAATATCACATGGACACACTGACGTGTTGGTTGTTTCAACCAAAGGAAAGACATAATATTTGGCAATGAGGAGCTTGAGGGCACATCCACCGCCTCTTCGGTATCGGCGATAAGATTAAAGCGGCGGTATGATTGAACATGTGGTATATATATGTGGCAGCGTATCTGAAAGTCACTCCGTTTGATTGGGCAAGCGATTCGAGTGCATCCGATGTGACAAAACGAACCTTTACGCAGAAAACTTCAAAATGAAGTCAACACGGTATCCATTGCCAACCTGCAAAAGTGAATGTTTCTTCGACTAACCTTGGGCGGTGACTCTGCGTGGGAGAGAAGGTCACAGAACTCGCCGGTTCCTGGAGGAATAGATGATACAAGCTCCAAGTTTCTCTCCTGTAAATGGGAACAAAATGGAACAAAGGGCTCACAAAAGAGAACAATATGGTATGGATTGATGAAGAAGAAGAACAGTAACTGAAAAAGCTAGGCACAAAGTACAAAAAGTCAGTGGAAAAGTTGTCAAAAAGATGAAGTGATGGGTAAAAGTTAGGTTTGAAATTTTTTCTTTTGATTTGGAGGGAAAACAAAGCAGCAAAGTTGGGGGTATAATGGGTATTAATAGTAAAAGAGACTGACAGAGTTATGCTTGGGGACCAAAAAGTCACTAAACCAAAAAGGATGGACTGTCTGGCCATAAGTTATGTCAGAGGGACTGTCTGGGATGTTTGCAAAATTTCAAGGACTAAAAAATAATTTTCCCTAATATATATAATATTATGAGAGTTTAATAGGGATCAAGTATAGTAAGGCAGGGAATTAGCGTGACGGCCATTAATGAAATTTGAAGCTTTTGTTTTAGATCAAAACGTGTGAGAGAAACATGCACTTTATGGGATTTTCTGATTTGAGTTGTAAATCAATGAACGGATGGGATATAGGCAAAGGAAATCACATGGGTCGTTGAAGAGTTAACGAGGACGCACGAGCTAGGGAACAACTCCATTTAGTATGAACTCTTTTCAAGCGTTTCTCACACGTGCATCATGTGATAACTCCTCGCTGCGATTATAGAATGGCCAACCGTTATGGATAGAGGAGGATCTCGCGCGCACCCGTTCCTCAATCAAGGGAATCGCGATCGCCTTAATCTATGGCCACGACTCTCTATATGAATGGAGAACGCGCAAACCCTAACGCAGCCAGTACTGCTATCTAAGAAGAAATAGAGAGCTGTCTTCCTCCGAGGAGAGCCGAGAGTTAGACAGTGTGTTCTTTGAGTTGCTTCATGACGGAACCTCCGTGCCGGAGTGTCCAACGCCGCTACGCTTGATAAGCCTCCTTCTTTCCTCACGTTCATGCTTTGGTTATCTAGTTAGTTGTGTTGATTTTCTGTTAATAAGAATGGTTATAATAAGACAGTGAAGGTTTGGTATTTCATAAATGGCCTGAGTTTTGACTGGATGGATAGAGATTTAATAAAGAATAGAGATGGGGGATGAAGAATTGGTGTGTAATTTCTGAGAAGCATGAGATTGGTCAGAATTTGAATACACTATCTTCTTATTGTGTTTTGAGGTTACTGTAATTGTGTGAAAGTGTGTTAGTGGAGTGGTGGTTTATGAATTTAATTTGTTTGGACTTCTGATCATGTTTTAATGTATATTAAGACTGGAAAGAGGGAACCTGAGGTTTTGAGTTCATGTTGGGAGTTTGAATCACTGGTGGGTTTTGATAGTTAATTCTATTGAGTGTTGTAGATGGGTTTTGGTAATGATTGCATGAAGGCTATTGATGCTTTAATATGCTTTATTTTCTAACTTAAAGATGATGAGGTATAGTAAAGAATGAGACAATGGGAGGATGCTCTTTTGAGTCATCTGTGGAGTCTGATGGGTAGTGAGATTGCTAGAGTATAGTGTATGGTAGCAAAGGATTCCAAAGAACTCTACTTTGTTTTACATTAAATTCGAGAGGGTGAGAGAAAGTCTGTGAAGACGATTTACTTTGAGTTTAAGCTTGATGGTATTTGATTGATGGTCTTCAGGAGATAGGGCCCTTTCAAATGTTTGTGGGGCTGATGAAGGTAGTGTGAGGTTTTGAAGGAATGAAGATAGGCTTGGTGGTCAGTAACTATAAAAGGTTTCATATTTAAATTGGTGTTCATTGAGGATGATTTGATGGATTAATGGTGATGGACGTTGGAAAAGGCTGCTGTCAGGCTGCCTACTTCAACTAAAATCTGGGTAATGTGTAGACGTCGGATGGTATCGTGTAATATACCGTTGAAAGATGGAGAAGAGATCTTTCCAACAAGCCCTGGTTCAACTCAAACGGATTCCGGGATCAAAAGTTATGGACTGTTCTTTGGGACTGCGCGATAGGTTCAGAAATTCTGCATTAGTGTTAGTAGGAATTGGTCGTAGAACCGGTTGTTCACGAGCATGTATGCATTGTTTTGTGACTAGTTTATGATTTTCAGGTATCGACTTGGAGCTTTGAGTGGCGTCAGGAGAGACGCGGGTTTGTCGGTTGGACTTACTAGTGATGTAAGTGACTCTTTGCTTAGCTTTCACCCGGTGGGGTTTCTTTGGCATTCTTATTACCTGGTTTGGTATATCCTTTGTGGTATAGTGATTGTGCTTGTGGTTATGATTTGGATATCTGTTGTTGATTCCCGGTATACATGTTTTGTTTGATGCTTCCATATCAGTTGATTGGTTGTTGTATAAGTTTGCTTTTAGATGCTCACTGAGCATGCCACCGTGGACCGGGACATTATTGTGTGACTCATGGTGCTTGTGTTTAGGTTGGGTCGGTATGTGTCCGGATTGAGTATACGTACTCATGGAGCATAGCCACCTGTCGTCCGGCACTTGACCATTGGAGCACACGACACTTGTGTTGACCGTGGAGGTGTGATTGGTCGGGCTTAGGGGGCCCCGTTTGATTGGCTTGTTGTGTTGGCTGATTGTCTTGACTTGTCTATCTTGACTATTTGGACTGTGCTTATCGTGATTTCTCTGCAGGGCACTTGCTGAGCTTTCCTTTCGCAAGCTCACTTCACTTTCTTTTTCTCTTCCAGGTTAAGAAGAACAGATCACTCAGGATATGGAGTTGCGCGTGGGACTGGGATAGGTTGTAGAGGTCCGAGGACCTCAGTTGTGTGAGTGAGAGTTTCATCTTTAGGACCCTTATAGGGCCTGAGTTTGTATAGACTGTTGTATAGGGTATTTTGAACCCTGATTTTAGTTACCGCTGTGATAACTCTGATTATGTATATGATTTAATTGAGATACTTTATTGATGTATTGTTATCTTCTATTATATATTTAGGCCTTGTATTCGAGTGGGGCTCGTCTCCACTTGGATACAGCAGGTCTGTTGACGTGCCGGAGGTCCTTGGATCCGGGTCGGGGCGTTACAGCCTACATCTACCCCTCTTCTTACCTTCTACCAATAAACTATCACATTTTTGAATTGGAGCACCTGGGGGTCTCCGGCGTACGTGTCCAAACCATCTTAAACGCCCTTCTCGTATTTTATCTTCAATTGGTGCAACATGCACCTTCTGTCGGATGTGTTCATTTCTAATCTTGTCCAATCTTGTATGACCACTCATCCATCTTAACATCCTCATTTCGGCCACATTCATCTTATGCATATGTTGAACTTTAGTTGCCCAACACTCGCTCCCGTATAGCATGGCCGGTCTAACTGCCGTCCTATAAAATTTTTCCTTTATTTTGTTAGGCATCTTTTTATCACATAACACCCCCGTGGCACTTCTCCATTTCAACCATCCAGCTTTGATTCTATGGGTTACATCTTCATCTATCATCCCATCATCCTGAAAAATGGAACCTAAATACCTGAAATGGTTAACCTTAGCCACTACCACCCCCTAGTTTCACTTCTCCTCATCTCTCCTATTTAGACTAAAATTACAGTGCATATATTTTGTCTTACTTCTACTTAACCTAAAGCCTTTACTTTCTAAAGTGTTTCTCCATAATTCTAGCTTTTGTTTATTCCATCTCTAGTCTCATCCACTATGACAACATCATCTGCAAACAACATACACCATGGGATGTCATCTTGGATAAAACTAGTTAATTCATCCATCACTAGGGTAAACAAGTATGGGCTCAAGGCCGATCCCTGATGTAAACCCACTGTTATAGGAAACTCCTCCGTATCGCCTCCTACTGTTCTCACACTTGTAATAGCTCCCTCATACATATCCTTAATAATATTTATATATTTTACATTAATGTTTTTTCTCTCTAACACCGACCAAAGGACTTGTCTTGGTACCCTATCATATGCTTTTTCTAGGTCAATAAAAACCATATGAAGATCCTTCTTCTTTTCTCTGTAGATCTCCATCAAGTTTCTTAATAGGAAAATGGCTTCTGTTGTGGATCTACCTGGCATAAAACTAAATTGGTTCTCTGACACCTTTGTGATATACCTGAGTCGATGCTCTATTACCCTCTCCCAGAGTTTCATCGTATGACTCATTAACTTAATACCACGGTAGTTGGTGCAATTTTGAATATCTCCCTTATTCTTATAAATAGGAACCAAAATGCTCTTTCTCCAGTTGTCTGGCATTTTCCCCCCATTTTAGAATAGAGTTGAAGAGTTTGGTTAACCACTCTACCCCTACTTTTCCAAGGCACTTCCAAACTTCAATCGGGATACCATTTGGGCCACAAGCTTTTCCGGCCTTTATTTTTCCCAGTGCCTCCTTGACTTCGCTAGGCCTGATCTTACGTGTATAGCTAAAGTTCCTTTCTATCGTTGATACATAAAAATCCGTAAAGTTATCCTTATGACTTGCATTGAACAAGTGATTAAAGTAATTTCTCCATCTCTCCTTGATTTTTTTATCTCCTGTCAAGACCTGTTGAGACTCATCCTTAATACACTTGATTTGGCTCAAGTCTTTCCCTTTTTTTGCTACAGAACTCTATGCGAAAAAAAAAATTATCTCATCAAAATATCAGGCAGCTAATGGTTTCACAAGTAGGTGCTTCTATGATGTGAATAATCCAAGACAATACCTGTGAATGGATATCCTTTTCAAAAAAAAAGAGAGCACTGTATATGTAGCATTTGGATGTCATTTGTTGTGCACTTATATATGGTTAATGTTTGGAGGCAAAAAGTATTAATTATTTCTGATGGAAACTGGAGAACAACACTGTTTTATTTCTAAAAGAAAGTCAGAACATATATAATTATATGAGAGGAATATATACCTTAAGAGAACTGCCAAAAAGAAGGTAATCACAGGGATGGAGTTGTTAGCAACTGATGCCACTGTTGCTGATGTGTAGTTCAACCCCACATTATAAAAGTTTAAGGTCAATGTAATCCTAAGAAATTAAACGAATTATGTTAGTGAAATAACTGATAATCTGCTGAGAATGTTGAAGAGCGTGCAGTAAATCACTTAAGCATACCCTATTAATGCATGCATGAACATCTTGAACAACATCATGAATGACAGTGGAGGAGCCTTTTTCCTTGTATACAGTCATAAACACCATATGAATACACGAGATCATCATATCAAAAAGAATTAAGTTATTGAACAACGGTGAGGAGTAGAGAAAACTATTGATATACCTTCCAAGAATTATTGAGATAGGAACTAACAAGGCAGTGGCAGCTGCTTGTCGATAGAAGACGAACACGAATGGACTCAAACCGATTTCTAAAGCTGCTTTTGAGATAATATGCATCCCAGCATATATGAGTTGTATGAGAATCACAACTACATAAGACTTCATCTCATTCATGATCCTCAAACAAACTTGAGAACAAGCAGCACTTTGGAGGATGAAGGAAAGCAAGAGGACCTTGTATTTTGGTTTTCCTCATGCTCTTAATTTCCCCATATATAGTACATTGTGGAGCCCTCCAACCATAAAGAGTTTACCCAAAATTTTAGATGAATAAAGACCTAACTTATTATTAAAGAGAATGTGCATGGTTTGTGTTCTGGTGAAAAACAAGATGTTGGCATTGTGAGAAAGAGACACTGGCCGCTGGTTGAAGGATAAATAAACTGTTGTGTTCAATATATAAGAGAGGAAGATGAGTGTCAATATATTATAATTGGATTTAAAAGTGAGAGAAGATTGAAAATATTAAACTTAAAATAAGAATTTAAAACAAAATAATTGGATATGCCTATTTTTGTTCTTAAGTTAATCACTATAACAATTTTTAGTATTAGCATCACTTATTTTTAGTGATATATATTTAGTATTTCTATAAATAACAAATTTATAATACCGTAGAATATATATTAATGTCAATAAAAGTTAAAAATACTAAAAAAATTTTATCAAAAAAAAAAATACTAAAATTTTAAAAATTTAGGCCGGTAAAAATAAATTTTGGTATTTTAGTGATATTATATTTATTTGACAAATAATTGATTTTTACTAATATTTTTTATGTGCATGTTTTTTTTTCAATTATTACTAACCGTTTATAAGTGTCCTATATTTCCAACACATTCATACAAATGTTACTCATATCTTTACACACCATTTTCCCTTGCTTTTAAATAAGTGTCTGTATTTAAATATCAATATTTTAATTTTAATTAGATTTATTTACACTAGTCTTGGAAAAAATCTAGATTGTTGTTGTGAATAAAGTAAGATTAAAATCTTTAATAACATAGAAACTACCTGCAAACAATTTTTTTATTCATTTGGACGTTATGTTTTAAATTTTCTTGTATTCCCTACTGTGCATGTTGGCAAAAATGATTAAAGAGTTTACTTTTTGTCTTTGATAAATTAATGATTCACATAAAATATGTAAATTTAGACCGTTCGAGACATGCAAGTGTCGCTAAAGGTTTGGAAAAACTTAGATCACTGAGAGACACTGACATACGTAGATGCATGCATATCCATGCAAACACGAGAGCTTATCCCATGGTCTCGGTATCATGGAGTCATCCATAGTACGGAGATGTGGCATCATCTCAACCGCAAAGAGCTGCTCTGATTACACATCCCGAGACACGCCATAAAACAAGCCTCAAGATGTGTGATGTGCACATATCCTGAGCCGTCCTTTGCGGCCGAGGTGATGCCACATCTCCATGGTACCGAGACCATTGGATAATAATTCTGCAGACACGCAATCTTATGTTTCATAGGCATGAACTGTTTTCATTAATTACATGTGGCTTTGTAAGGGTCGGATGGTTTGGAATTTGATTTTAAAGACAGATTTCCAAAGCACGACATCACGACATCTAACCCAACCATCACTTATTTGAAAAATAATGCACCATGCTGATGATTTAACATTTTTCACAATAAATTTTCTATAATCTATAAATTATTTATATAATATTAAAATATATATTTTTATTAGAAGTTATTATTTGCATACCTTTCTATATAGGGATGGCAACCTCCGACCAGATCCGCGGTTTCCGACCCGATCCGCTCCGAATGGGGCGGTTTTTTTTATTGGAGAGCAAGGCACGGGGTGGGGCGGAGATTTTTTATGAGAAAGGCGGGGCAGGTTTGGTAAACAAAAAGGGCAGTCCGGTGCAACAAAGCTCCCGCATGTGCCCGGGGTTTGGTAAACACCTATTTTAAATCCAATCCGCCCCGCTAAAAAAATTACAAACATACCCTCTTTATATATATATTATATTTCATAGCCTAGGGTTTACTGTAAACCCTAAGCTAACAATATAAAAACTATTTTATATTATTTAATTATATTCTCATATTTCTATTAAAAAAAAAGACAAAACAAGAAATTTATTCCTTTAAAAAAAAAAAATCATTTTTAGTACTATGGGCGGGGCGGGGCGGGGTATGAGGAAAAACTGCGGTAGCGATTGTGGTATTGAAAACCCCATTATTTGGGCGGGGAGGGAAGGGGCACGGGGCAGGGGACGATTCAGGCGGGACGGTTGTGGTAGAACCCTGCCCTGCCCTCGGCCCCGCCCCCGCCCCGCCCTGCCCCGCCCTATTGCCATCCCTACTTCTATACATGTTAATTAAAGACAATATAGAGGTGTAAACGGGTCGTGCCAACCCACAGCTTGCCACGGCCGGACACACATGGGCCATACCTATGAGGCCTGTGAATCGCCACGACATAGCCCACCTAGTGGGTTTTTTTTTAATCTTTTTAAACCCATAAATGCAAACAAAAACCCCTTATAACAACAATAAAATAACTATTTTTTAAGATATTTGTATCTTTTTGGATAAAATAAGATTTTTGTCCTTCTCAAGAACTATAAACAAACACAAATATTTATCATATTTTTTAAAATACTTGTTTATCATATTTATGACATAAATATATATATTTTTTAAATTATATTTTTATTTTTGAAAATATTATTTTGGAAATTAGAAAAACTTATGACATAAACATTTATTTTTCATATCTATCAAATAAAACACATTATTTTTATTAGTCACTTTTCAATGAAATCAATTTTTTAGAATTTGATTATTTTATAATTTATAAGTTAAGTTTAAATCTTTTTAAAAATTTTGAAAATTTAGTTTTTAAATTTTTTGAATTCTTTTAATTAGCTTATTTAGTTTTGAAATTTTTGGAATTCTTTTAAGTTTTTTGGTTTTTCTTAATTTTAAAAAAAATTTGGACCGTCCCACGGCCGGTCTGGCACAACACGAGCTACCCGTGCCATGTCTCGTAAGTGCCGCACCCAAAAATTTGCTAACCGTACCGGCGCAACAATGACCGTGCCGTGCCGGCGGGATTCACATCTTTACTGCTGCATATTGTATGATGTGAAGTGTTATTGATGTTTTTTGAGATTTATTATTTTGTGAAAACACACAAATATATATATGGAAGATGATATGTGGATTTTTTGAGAATATTTTAGCTTTTTTTTTTTAAACTCTGCCTATCTGATTTTTTTACTTGCACTCAATCAAATGTACAAGACGTACTCACGTACATGATGGTTGGCTGTGCATGGAATTTCTTAAGAGTAGTTACACTGCATTAATAATATCTCATTTTCTGTTTTTAAGACTTTCTTTGTACAAGAGTCATGAGAGATCTAGTGAGTCTAGAACAATCAGGAGTCCTTCATCGTTATAACTTATAACAATAAGAGAAAATTTCACTAAATTACTTATGATTTGAGTTGTGACATTTTAGTACCATATAGTCTAAACCATTTGTAAAAAGGTGCCAAAACAGTTAACACAATTAATACTTGTTGACGTGGCATAAAAATGGACCTAGATTTACCTTTTTAACCTTATATAAAAATGACACCATCTGATATAAACTGATTTCTTGAATGTACTTCTAAAATCTGTTTTCCATGAACCAAAATATGTTAATAATAACAACTAAATATGTTTAGTTTATCATAGGGTGTGGTTTTTACGTAAAGGTAAAAAAGTAAATTCAGGTCCAATTTTATGTCACATTAGCAAGTATTAACGGGATTAAGCATTTTGGCACTTTTTTGCAAATGGTTTAGACTACAAAGTACTAAAGTGTCACAATTCAAATCACAAGCCCCAAATTGATTAAAAAACAAACTACAAGGTAGTTTAGTGAAATTTCTGCTAACAATAATCATCTAACTCTGGCTTGCCCAAATATATATTGTGAAGTAATAGCTTTTGGATATGCCCAACAATATTTTCATGATGAGTACATGTGGACTTTTTTAGAAACAATCTTCAAATGATTGAACTAATAAATTTTCAATGTTGTTTATGGACTTTTGGATTCTCTAGAAGTATATTTTTAGCAATGAAATATATAGAAAATCAGTCCTGTGAGTAGTGCAGTACTTTAGAGAAAGATCACTATTTTCTTCATGTTCTTTCCCATGTAGAGTAACTCTAAGAGGCTTCCATTCATGCATGAAAAGTCCACCAAAAAATATTTTAGAAGTAGCGAAGTCTTCACTTTCTTATGTTCAACACTGCTGAAAGGATATTGATCTCTCTAGACATCAACCTTTGGCTCATCTTCATGGCCTTGCAAAAGTGGCTTTGATTCAACATCAACATCGACATACCAAGCTCAACAAGGGAATCAAAGTTGTCTTCTTGGGCATTGAAATCCTCATAGTGAGAGTTACTCCTTGCATATATAGTGATCGTCACAAGTTGATGCAGTGGAGTACCATCAATGATTGAAACTCCCAAAGCCTTGGATCCCAAGAGTAACCTTCCGAGCTTTGTCTCTCTCCCTCCTTCATCAATGTCCCTTTCTCAAGTAGCTTCAACACCCTCTCTGACTTTTTTTTCTCACATTTAACCCCCAATTGAACCTACAACCATAAACCATTACACGTAACATAACTAAGTTGATCGTGTCTCGGTTTTGATATTTTCCATCAGTGAAAAAGTTTATCTTACTAAACAACCATGCCCTGAAAGTGAAATTCTTTGCCAAACTTACATGAGATGACAAAATCTTAACACTAGAAAACCTCACTAAGAGGAACTAGGGCGGTGATAGAACAAAGTGTTGCTTCTGTGCTAGAGACATCGACGATCAAACGACCACACAAGTTCTCTTTTTATACGAGTAACATCTGAGGGCACTTCTACAACCTATTTAGGCTAACGGTCAAACCACACAAGATACTAAATCTTTGGGGGCATGTCACTGTCTTCAAAAACTTGAGAAAGAAGCACGCAGTGGGTAGAATTTGATAGTAATGACCATCACTTGAAATTTATGGCTAGAAAGAAATAAGTGATGTTTCCAAGACAAACAATGTGTTTCACAAAACCAATCAATAACATGGACTTCCTCATTTTTTTGGTTTGATATAGTTCACACGACCAAAAGACTCAAACTACTAGTGAAAGAGTCTATTATCAACAAGGTTGTCAGACCCGGTCCGGGGCATTGACCTGGCCAAGCCCAGGGGTCAGGGGTCAAGGGTTCAACCGGGGTTCAACCGGGGTTGAACCGGGGTCAATAATAAAATATTAAAAAATAATTAATAATAATGAAATATGATATAAAATAAAATTATTATAATAAAAAAATATGATTAATTAACTAAATTTAATATTTATATTTAGTCCATGCTTAAAATAAACACATACTAAACAAAACCAAGGTTTTTGTTTTTTTTTTAGTTTTTCACTTTCATATTAAAAAAAAAAAAAATACGCCGGGCCCGGTTCACTCGGCCTGGTCCCGGTCCAACCGGCCGGGTCGGTGACGTGGCGTCGGGTCTCGGCACCCCTGGTTCTGGGTCCAACCCGGCCCGGCCCACCCCCCGGGTCCCGGTTTTTTCGGTTGACCCGGCCGGGCTGGGCCGGGTCTGACAACATGGATTATCAATAGGAGTTTGGCATTCACCAGAGAGTAGCAGCCAAAGTGCCCACCACATACAAACTTTGAGGAAGGGGTGTAATATCAATATGACTCATGTAACTAGGAGGCCACTAAGGCATCCACCACAAGGGCCCATCCTGAGGGTTTATTTTGTATTATGTATTATGCTAACAAGTTCTCTTGTTATTTGGGATAAAAGTTATCCTTTCATAATCCAAATACTGTTTTAAATATCCAAATAAAATTTTTGGAATCTACAGTATATATACTTTATATATAACTTTTACAATAAAAGTGAAGTATTAACAACATATAGTTTGAGCTATTTTCCCTCTTCTATGTGAGTTGAAATCACTTTTGATCTCTCTTCTGGATATTGACGATGATCAAGCAGCTTGTTCTCAATGCTCTTTCCCCATAAAACACTATATAGGCCTCCAATCATGAGAACTCCAGCCAAAACACTGCAATCAATCATGGTTATAGATGGAAGGAATTAAATTCCTACAAGTTGAAACAACATTAACTAATAAAAATTTAGCACTTATCATTACCTTCCCAAATTGATTATTTTGCCTAAAATGAATGATGAACCTATGATGGTAAAAACAGAAGCCAATGGTGTAAACATAACTAGAAAGACATGACCCTTCTTCTCAATGCACCAAGACTGCAAGTAAAATGAAAGACCAGTAACAATGAACCCCTGCCATATACACATCATCTCATGTTAATAAAGAACTAGAGCCTACTTTTATGTGTGTATAGTTATGTAACACATGAGGATGAGCTAAAATCTTGGAGTTGATGATGCAAACTCGAAGCAAAGCTAAGCTTTGAGTTAATTACACTGTATGCAACTCCAAGCAGCCCCATGTCCCAGTGAAGCTTCCATTTTGAGAAGTCTCTTTGGAAGACAACTGAAACAATGAAGGTTTGGATGGTGCTAAATATGCACTGAAAAGTTGTGAAGAGGAGCTTGGATGGGTACTCTTTCATCAATATCCCCTGCTCACATGCAATATAAGAGTTGTGAAACTATACTTATTGAGAAATGAGAAGTTATGCACGGGTGCATTAATATAGCTAATTACCTGAAGGATAAACCAAAGTGACCAGGTTAGACAAGAGGAGATCATTAGGAAGTTGCCTTTTATCCATGTCATAGTAGGGTTTGAGGGCTCCTTGTTATGGCTAACATGGTGGTGGTTACGGTGGTTCAAGGAGCCTAACTGGGGGCCCTTGTAGAAGGTAATGGTCATTATTCCGGCCACACAGAATGCTATCCCGAGTACCTTAGCTATCCCTTGTCGGCTCTTCATCTTCAAAGTTTCAATCCTGTGTCAAAATGAATCTTATAGAATTTTCAAAGTTTCTAAAATCTCTTTTATTCTTGAAAAATATCTAAACCTTTAGACTTGATCATCAGAATTGTACCTGAACAGAACAGACAAAACAAAGGTGATCACTGGAATTGAATTTGAACCCATAGCCGCCACTGTCTCTGATGTGTGGTTCATTGCCATATGATAGATATCAAAAGTCAATGTAATCCTAAGAAATTAACATTAAGAATAAGGAAATCTTTGAAGAATTTGAATTAAGATGAGTGAATGGTCATGCAGATAACTATAGCATACCCTATCAATGCGAGCATGAACATCTTGAACAATATTATGAATGTTAGAGGTGGCGGAGCTTCTTTCCTATTTGCATTCAAACCCATGCACACAAATTAAAAATCCACTATAAAAAATATGTTGAAAAATTAATCTAGCTAAACTACTAATACCTCATTAGAATGATTGATAGTGAGACTAATAAAGTGGTGCCGGCAACTTGTCGATAAAAAATGAACACAAATGGATTCAAACCAAGGTCTAAAGCTTCTTTTGTGATGTTATACATCCCAGCGTTAAAAAGTTGTATGAGAATCACAACAAGATAAGGCTTTATCATTTCCATGTTCCTCAAATGAGCTCCGGAATATGGAGCACCACCATTGTGTTTGATGGACAAAAGATGGTAGATTATATTGATTTCTTTTAGTGGTTAGAATGGTGCTTTTAAAAAAAGAATTAGAAAGACAAACTTGAAGCTGCTTGATGAAGATGTGTCATCAACAGGATCACAAGGTGCATTGTTGTGAGTTAGGTGAGACTTATCAGTCTTATCTGTCAGCAGTACGGTAATATAGTTTTGAAAATGTAATCTATAGAAATATCAGTCCCAGCTGTGAGCAGGACAGTACTGTAGAGAAGATTTTTTCCTTTTATTAATAAATGTGACAAGTCACTAGCCATACATATATGTAGTACGTACGTTGTAGAGAACTCCAACTGTAAAATGTTGTACCAAAATCATAGATGATTAAAGTCCAAACTTATTAAAACTTGCGGTTTATCTTCAGCATGGTGATTATTTTTCCTCAAAAGAAGATTGAACAAATAATGTTGAAAAACAAAAGTAATGTTGGTTATGGGCGTTCATTTGTCCTAAATTAAGTAGTGGGAAAGTGAGTTGAATACCCCATTTTTGTTGTTCATTTGACATGAGATAGGGGAAATAATACTTTCTCCACTTTTGCAACTTCCGATATTTGCTACTAACCCAACTTCTGCTTTTTTTTTTATAATAAATATGGACAAGCCACTAAAATCATACTGTAGGTGTGATTTGAACATGTCACTCTCTCTTTGTGAGAGTAATGAGTTACCAACTTTTTTTATGAAACCTTTTTCTATTCTGAATCTCTGCGGTATAAGCTTAAAGTTATTATTTTTATATTAAAGATTTTTATTCCATTATTTTTTTTAATAAGTGGATAAACCACAATTTATTTATTAAGATAGTAAAGAATTACATGCAGTCTCAGTTTACAAGGTTAATATAGATTTGTTTTGTTGGTGCTACCTCGTTGCATCCCTACTCCTATGCTTGATCCGGGGTCCCCTCCGCCTGTGCCTTTTTTCTTAAAAGCGTCGCATATTATATGCAAGCCATTCGTTCCAGGTTATTGCCCTTGTCATAGTTTTCCACCCCTTTTTTTAGGTTTTGTGCACTTTTTTGGTGAGAGTTATGGGACCCCAGAGTTCATGTATAGAATTGGGGAAGGGTCCAAACGAAACATGATTCAGTAGTGCTCCCAGATGTTCCGAGATGTCACAGTTTAGGATGAGGGGTGGTACGTTTCTTCCTCCGCATCACACAAGAAACACCTTGTGCGTGTTCCCCCATCTTCGCTTGTCCAGGTTTTGTAGGGTGAGTATATAAATTTTCCCGTGTCAGCTATATAAATAACTTAGGTGCTGTTTGTTTGGAGGGATTTCAACTACATTGTAGTTTGAAATCCAATAACTTTACAAATCAGCTGTTTGGTTGAGTGGACTTTCAACTACAATGTATTCCGAAATCCCATATTCATGGGATTTGGTTTTACGGCCAAAATTGGCTGTAAAACCAAATCCCGTAATACCAAATCCCTCAAGATGAGTGACCATATACAATATATATATATATATATATATATATATATATATATATATATATATATATATATATATATATATAAGAGGATATATCATCTAGAGATGTCCCTAGATTAGCCGTTGGATCAATATCCATATTGATCCAACGGCCGCTGTTTAATGTGGATCTCCTATTCATAAGAGAGAAGAGAGTCAAGAGACCGAGCAATCTAGCAAGCAATCTCCCCGCCTCCGCTTCTCCCCGCCCTCTCTCGAAGGTGAAACTCAACCTCTTCGCCTAGATCGTTCGCTCTGCTCACTCAGGCATCTGTCCTTTTGCCACTGTGCTCGCAGCAAATATGAGCCATACTTTAACAACTTATTTTAGTGATATTTAGTATTACTATAAATAACAAATTTATACTACCTTATAATATATATTAATGTCAATAAAAGTTAAACTATATTAACATTTTTAAATTTGGAGAGGTAAAAATAAATTTTTGGTATTTTAGTTATATTAATATTCTAAGGTTTATTGTTAATATTTCTACAAATAAATTTTAAGTGATATTTTATTTTAGTGCCATTGATAGTTAAACTTTATTATATTTATTTTAGAAATAATTGATTTTTACTAATATTTTTTTATGTGCTTGTGTTTTGTTTATTATCACTACCCCTTTAAAAGTGTTAGTGTAGATAAATGTTTTCGAACACATTTATATAATTGGTTTTTTTTATTTTTATTATTAAGGTGCCAAGCGCCCTCCTTGGATATCATCAAGGAACGTACATCAATGCACAGAACACCCGAAGGCTCACATGGCACGGAACACCCAAAGGTTTACGCGCAAATGCCCTCACCCGGATTTGAACTTGGGACCTTTTTATATAAATGTTACTGCATATCTTTACACACACTGTATGTTTTTCCCCTGTTTTTAAATAAGTGTTGGTATTTAAATATCAATATTTTAATTAGATTTATCTACACTAGTGCCAGAAAAAGTCTAGATTGTTGTTGTGATCAATAAAATAAGATTAAAATCTTTAATAACATAGAATAACATAGAATAACATAGAAACTACCTCACAAACAATTTTTTTATTCATTTGGCGGTTACGTTTTAAAATTTCTTCTTTGATAAATTAGGTTTTAAAATTTCTTGTATTCCCTAGTACTGTGCATGTTCGTAAAAATGATTAAGGTGTTAACTTTTTGTCTTTGATAAATTATTGATTCACATCAAATACGTAAATTTAGACCGTTCAAGACATGCAAATGTAACCAAGGTTTCTTAAACTTTAGATCACTGAGAGGCACGTAGATACAAACAAGCATGCATGTATGCTTGCATTTATGCAAGAGTAATCTACATGCATTGAGATACGTGCAAACAAATATGCATGGACTGTTTTCATTAATTACATGTGGCTTTGTAAGGGTTGGGGATGGTTTGGAATTTGACTTAAAAGGGCACATTTTAAATGGCATATATTAATATACCATATAAAGCACGACATCACGACATCTGACCCAACCATCACTTATTTGAAAAACTAGAAATAATGCACCATGTCAACGATTTAACATTTTTCACAATAAATTTTAAATAATCTATAAATTGTTTCTATAATATTAAAATCAGATAAAATGCATTTTTGGTCCCTGAATTATAGTATATTATTTATTTTGGTCCCTATATTATTAAAATGTTCATTACGGTCCATGTATTTTCATAGATCTGGTAATTACGGTCCCTGGGGCTGACGTGGCAGTCACCTGGTATACGCCCTAAATACGAATAAATTTTATGATGACGTGGCAGTTGTGAAAGCCTCATGTTCTCCGACGAGGATAGATGTCCTCGGGTAGTTGTTTTAGGTTAACAACTTCTTTGCTTTTCACCAGGTCCCCGTTGAACATAGGCTCACGATGGTGGCCTTCTACATGACGGGACTGGCGTTGCAATGGTACCAATGGATTCACATGACCACGCAGTTCTTCACATGGGATGCGTTCTCCCGGCAGCTCAAACTCCGGTTCGACCCCTCCACTTTCATCAACCATGAAGCTCAATTGTTCAAGCTCAAACAAGTGACAACGGTTGTGAAGTATTTGGGGGAATTTGAATGTTTATCATCTCGTATCTTGGGTTTGCAATTGGAGAATCTGCTGAACTGTTTAATCTCCGGACTCTACGATGACATCAAGCTCGAACTCTACTTATTGCAGCCGACCACCCTCCATGAAGCTATTGGAATGGCCAAATTGGTAGAGGATAAATGCAACACCGTGGGCTTCTTTCCAACGGCTACTCCACCTCCTCTGTTCGAATCAAACAACATCGCCACCTTCTAATGCACCTCCTGTTGAACTTCGGGTGCTATTTAACTGAATTAACCACGAAATATGAATAGTGACAGTGAGTGAATAGTAAATGAATAGTAAATGAACAGTAAATGACACCAGAGATTTAAGGTGGTTCGGCCTTATAATGGCCTACGTCCACCGGCGGCAGAAGAGGAATTTCACTATGACAAAAACTGGAGATTACAAGATAGAGACACTATTCACACCCTATGTCTCTCCCACTCAAACAAAAGAATCCTCCTAAAAGAAAGGAATTCTCACACACTAATCTCCTCATAAATCTGAAGCTATTAAGCTTTGGGTGTGCTTCTTCAGAAGGAGAGGAGCTCCTTATATAGAGGATGAAATGGATCAGCTGGCTGTGTGAAGTCAAATAAAAGCACAGCCTCACATTTTGATTTCTAGGGCTGCAACTTTTGACTAAAAAAAACATCACATGTTGGGTTGCAATTGCTGACCATTGTCTAATAAAGACAAATCTCACAAATCTCCACCTTGGCTTTAATTAGACAAAGCGACAAGTGAAACTCCTTCTCTTCCTCAACCGCCAAGAGGCATCTCATATGCTTCGAACACCAATCAAGTCCAGGCAATATCTGAACTTGATAGTAGCAAGTGGCTTAGTCAACATGTCTGCTGGATTGTCTGCAGTAGCAATCTTCTCGATTGAAACGATACCTTGGCTTATGATCTCTCTGATGAAATGATATCTGACATCGATATGTTTGGTCCTCTCATGGTGCATTTGATCTTTAGACAGATCAATACTTCCCTGGTTATCACAAAATACAACAGTAGATTTCACAGAAACCCGGATCACCTACCAAACCTTTCCGGCCACGACTTCCTTCCTTCACATACGTAAGAGCCATGTACTAAACCCCGGTTGTAGGCAGAGTAAGCGTGTTACGTAATGTTGCTTTCCAACCGATAGCACAACCGTAAATAGTGAACACATAACCCGTAAGAGATCTCAACTTATCCAAGTCGCTGCGATGAGTCGAATCAAAGATATCCAACAACGCCAATAGTAGAACTAGAGCTACCATCATATACCAAGCCAATATCGGTAGTGCCTCTTAGATGCAGAGTATCCATTTCACGGCTTGCCAATGTTCCTTGCCGGATCGGACATATATCTCGCTAACAACTTACCGTGGACTTGAGAAATATCGGGGACGAGTACATACCTATAGCATACATAATGCTCCCAGACAGCTAGTATATGGAACATGTGACATGTACTCCCTTCTCATCCGAGTTTGTGGTGAATGCTTCTTTGAAAGCTTAAAGTTAATGCGACGATGGAGTGCCGCTTTCGGTTTGCATTCCTGCATCCCAAAGCGCTCAAGTACTTTCTCAATGTACCTTTTCTGAGACAAGAACAACTTTTCCGCTTTCCGATCTCTGTAAATCTCCATGTCCAAAATTTTCTTTGCCGCACCCAAGTCTTTCATCTCAAATTCACCATTCAATTGAGTCTTTAACCTGTTGATCTCAAACATGCTTTTAGAAGCAATAAGCATGTCATCAACATAGAGAAACAAATAGATAAAAGAACCAACAGACAACTTTCTGTAATATACACAAGCTATGCATGTGGCTTCTAGTAAAGCCATGTGTACCCATGAAAGTATCAAACCGCTTGTACCACTGTCTTGGAGATTGCTTCAAACCATATAATGATTTCTTCAGCAAACAAACAAGATCTTCTTTTCCAACTTCAATAAAACCTTCAGGTTGACGCATGTAGATTTGTTCTTCGAGCTCACCATGTAGAAAAGCAGTCTTAACATCAAGCTGCTCAAGCTCCAAATCCTGCAGTGCTACCATGGCAAGTAATACACAGCATTATGAGGCTATGTTTAACAACAGGAGAGAATACCTCATTGAAGTCTATGCCTTCTCTCTGACTATAGCCCTTGGCAACCAAACGTGCTTTGAACCTTGGTGCTTCAACCTCTGGAGTTCCTTCCTTTTTCTTGAAGACCCATTTGCAACCAACAATCTTCTGACCTTTCGGCGGTTTTACCAGATCCCACGTATGGTTCTTGTGAAGAGACTCAATTTCTTCACCCATAGCAGCTAGCCACTGAGTTGCTTCATCACTGGAGACAGCTTCACGATAACTGGTAGGTTCATCACCTTCAAGGTTATCTCCCACAGCCAAAGCATGAGTAGTAATATCAGAATAATGCTCTGCAAAATCTGCATATTTCTGTGGTCTTCGAATCTGTCTTCTTTCTCTCCCAGTAGCAATGTTGTACGGTTGCTCCTCATAAGGCATATCTGAAACATCATCAAAAGAATCATGTACCTTTCACTTGACGCTTGTTCATCAGAAGTACTATCATGTACCTTTTCTTGAGGGCTCCACCTCAAGCTCCACCTGCTTCATAACACCGTGGTCCTTTGCTTCGTCAGACATACTCCTTTGGTCTATCAGAGCAGACTCATTGAACTTGACATCTCTGCTGATAATCAAACCAGGGGATGATGGATCTGTACACCACAACCTGTAACCTTTAACCCCTGATGCATATCCCACAAATATGCATTTCTTTGCCCTAGGCTCAAGTTTACCATCATTAACATGAGCATAAGCATGGCAACCAAATACTTTTAGAAAAGTATAATCAGCAGGAGAACCAGACCATACCTCAAAAGGAGTTTTACTATCAATAGTAGTTGACGGAGACCTATTAATCAAATAGCAAGCAGTATTAATAGCTTCAGCCCAAAAGGTTTTAGACAAACTCAGATTGGACAACATGCAACGAGCTCTTTCCAAAGAGTCACATTTCTCATACGTTCTGCAACCCCATTCTTTGTTGTGGTGTATATCTCACGGGCGGTGTCTCACTATACCTTCATTTTGCGTAAGTCAAATTCACCTTTGCGATTCCATACCATTATCGGTTCTGAGACGCTTGATCTTCCTCCCAGTCTGCTTCTCAATAAGCGTCTTCCACTGCTTAAAGATGTCGAAAACTTCACTCTTTTGCTTTAGAAAGTACACCCAAGTCATGTTAGAGTAGTAATCAATAAAAGTTAACATATATCGAGAACTACCCTTTGACAGGACAGATGCAGGGCCCCAAACATCCGAATGGATGTAATCCAAAGTGCCCTTAGTCCTGTGCACTGCAGTACTGAACTTGACTCTAGTGTGTTTGCCATACACACAATGTTCAAAGAAGTCAAGTTTGTTGGTTTTCTGATCATTCAACAAACCACGCTTGCTTAATATATTCATGCCTCGTTCACTCATGTGACCCAAGCGCATGTACCATAAGCGAGTAGAATCTGTATCAGGATTTGATGAGGAAGTAGATGCTGCAGTACCTGTAATTGTGCTGCCTTGAAGAATGTAGAGTGTGTTGACCAACTTTCCTTTGATCACCACCAGTGCACCTTTGCTAACTTTTAGCTGACCGGCATCACCACTGTATTTGAAACCTATGCGGTCCAAAAGACTCAAAGAAACAAGATTCTTTCTCATATCAGGTACATACCTAACATTGTTGAAAGTTCTGATAATGCCATCATACATCTTGACACGGATGGAACCAACGCCGTAGACCGGATAATGAGGTATTATTCCCCATTAAGATCGAATCCACCTTCCGGTTGCACGAAAAGTGGTGAACCAATCTCTACGAAAACATATATGGTAAGAACAAGCAGTGTCAAGTATCCAAGAATCATCAGAACTTGTAGTAGTGACAGATAATGCCATATCAGCAGCTTCGAAACTGTCCTCAACAACGTTAGCATTCATACCTGAAGGAGTTTTCTCCTTATCTTGTTTTGCTTTAGCCTTGATGCAGTCTTTCACCATGTGCCCTTTCTTCTTGCAGTAGAAACACGTTACAGATTTGTTTCTAGATTTAGATCTAGATCTTTCTTTGTTGCTAGCCCCTCTCTCCTGAGGTCTACTTCTGACAAGTAGGCCTTCACCGATGTTCACCTGATTCTCTGAAATCTTCTTTTTCAATTCCTTGGAGTTAAGAGCACTTTTGACATCATCAATGGAGATAGTCTCTCTCCCATATAACATTGTGTCAACAAAATGCTCAAAAGAAGTTGTTAGTGAAGATAACAAAATTAGGGCACGATCCTCATCATCAATAGTACAATCTATATTCTTGAGATCAATAATGCCCATCCTATTGAACTTCATTCGGATAGTTCGATGGTATTTGTACCTTCTTTCATATGAAATGTGTAGAGTCGTTGCTTCATCAATAGTCGATTTGTGAGAGATTTTGTCATAAAGAGTGACTCCGTGACGGAGCTATAAGCTCCAGCGGATGTTTCATCCACGACCTCTCTTAGAACCTCATTCGCCAAAGACAAATACAATTTGTGTGCCCGTTCCAAAATCTCCTCCTTCTGCATACGGCGGTCTTGCTGGCAGTGCATCTTTTCCTTGCAAGGCCTTTAACAGACCTTGTTGCACTAACAAAGCCCGCATCTTGACTCTCCACAGACTGAAGTCATTTCTGCCATTGAACTTCTCGATTTCGTACTTCGTGGTAGACATTCTGCGAAATTCAGTTAGATAACAAACAAACTAGCTCTGATACCAATTTGTTGAACTTCGGGTGCTATTTAACTGAATTAACCACGAAATATGAATAGTGACAGTGAGTGAATAGTAAATGAACAGTAAATGACACCAGAGATTTAAGGTGGTTCGGCCTTATAATGGCCTACGTCCACCGGCGGCAGAAGAGGAATTTCACTATGACAAAAGCTGGAGATTACAAGATAGAGACACTATTCACACCCTATGTCTCTCCCACTCAAACAAAAGAATCCTCCTAAAAGAAAGGAATTCTCACACACTAATCTCCTCATAAATCTGAAGCTATTAAGCTTGGGGTGTGCTTCTTCAGAAGGAGAGGAGCTCCTTATATAGAGGATGAAATGGATCAGCTGGCTGTGTGAAGTCAAATAAAAGCACAGCCTCACATTTTGATTTCTAGGGCTGCAACTTTTGACTAAAAAAAACATCACATGTTGGGTTGCAATTGCTGACCATTGTCTAATAAAGACAAATCTCACACCTCCAATCAACCCCAAACCGATACCTTTCACCATTAAAAGGTTGGTGCCAGCTGAGATGGCTTCACGGAGAGAATGGGGCCTTTGCTTCAACTGTGACGCAAGGTTTTCGTCAGGGCGCACATGTCATTCTCCCCAATTCCTCTTTCTCTTGGCCGAGATGGATAAAGATCCCCTTCCCATCCTCGATTCAGTCCCTGGTGCTCCACCCTTTTCGCACGAATTTTCCATATTTCCACCTTGAGAACAAGTTATTCGTCGAAGAGGGGACGAATGTTGCAAGCTAACTCCCATGTTGCTGAAGCTGGGTAATTAGCAGTAATTAGCAGTATTGATTAGCAGTATCATTAGATGGGATTAGCATTGTCATTAGATGTAATTAAAGCGGCTCGTAGTATAGAAGAGCATCTTTTAGTAGTGGAGTGCCTTATGCACACAAGTCGTTTGTGATTTTGCTTATGTGAAAGTTGTTATTGTAGCAAAGGTTTGTTACAAGAGTTTCTATATATTACAATAAGAAGTCTATGCAAAAGAGTAGCAAGGAATTATTCTAAAACCTCTGTCTTTTTCTTCTAATCCTTCCCTCTCCTGCCTCCTTCTTCAATCTTCCTCAAATTCCTCTTTCTCTGTCTCCTATCTCCTCCGCAATCTCTTCTAATCCCCTTCTTTCTATTCCCCAGCCTTGTCTCTTATCCCTTCATCCCTTCAACACGCTACAAATAAGGACAGCAAGAGATCTAGCTAGAGAGAGAAGAACCAAGACTACTTCACAGGAGAAATTTTCAGCATAAACTTAACAAAGCAACATCAATATCCATAGCTAACTTGATTTCATTCAAAACATCTTCAAATACATAAGATGCAGGAGATGAGTTTGCAGGACTTTTTCACCAACATTTTCTTCTTATCATCTTACTTGCTATTCAAATCTACTTTACTTTTTTAATAAGACCACACACACATACACAAAAATCTAGATGAGAAAAACAATAAAGTACATAGCATAGACTAGTCAACACATCTAATAGCACATTAATTACTCTAACAGATCACACAATCTCTCCTTGTGCAAGGAAGTGTTGTAGCCAACTTTATATTTATTTATTTTTTTGTAAATTGATTTCTTTATATATACTTCTTATATAACAATCTTAATTCATAATGGAAGCTATGATGTATCAAGAACATTTGATTTGAGCTATTTGTCCTCTTCAATGTGACTTGAAATCACTTCTAATTCCTTTTCAGTATATGGTTGATGATCAAGCACCTTGTTCTCAATGCTCTTTCCCCATAAAACACTATATAGGCCTCCAATCATGAGAACTCCACCTAAAACACTGCAATCAAGGTTTTAGATAGAAGGAATTAAATTCCTGCAAGTTGAAACAAAATTAATTAATAAAAATTTAGTACTTATAATTTACCTTCCCAAATTGATTATTTTGCCTAAAATGAATGATGAACCTATGATGGTGAAAACAAAGCACAATGGTGTTGGCATAGCTAAAAAGACAGGACCTTTCTTTTCAATACACCAAGACTGCAAGTAGAACGAAAGACCAGTGACAATAAACCCCTGCCATATATGTATCATCTCCTGTTAGTGAAGAATTAGAGCATACTTTTGTTTATATATATATAGAGTCGTGACAAAGTACGGCCGGCTGCAACACTGTGCATTCCCAGTCACCTCCCATTTGGCCTCTGGAGTATGTTTGAAGGATTTCCAACCATACGAATAGGAAGATCATCGAAAAATAAGCTAGCATGTCCATTTTCATACAATTTGGTGACCATTTGGTCCTCCCAGTTAACGGTTCTTATTTTATAGATCCATTTTCATACAATTTGGTGACCATTTGGTCCTCCCAGTTAACGGTTCTTATTTTATAGAAATCTGAACTGTTCAAAATTTCAACCGTTAATTGGGAGGACCAAATGGTTACCAAATTGTATAAAAATGGACATGCTAGCTTATTTTTGGGTTGATGAATGAGAACTCTAAGCAAAGCTATGGTTTGAGTTAATTACACTATATGCAACTGCAAGCAGGCCCATGTTCCAGTGAAGCTTCCATTTGGAGAAGTCTCTTTGCACTATTACTGCAACAATGAAGGTTTGGATGGTACTGAATAGGCACTGAACAGTTGTGAATAGGAGCTTAGATGGGTACTCTTTCATCAGTATCTCCTGCTCACATGTAATTTAAGAGTTGTGGAACTTGAGAAATGAGAAGTTATATACTGTTGCATTAATATAGTTAATTACCTGAAAGATAAACCAAAGGGACCAGGTTACACAAGAGAAGATCATCAGGAAGCTACCATTTACCCATGTCTTAGTAGGGTGTGAGGGCTCATTGTTATGGCTAACATGGTAGTGATTATGGTGGTTCAAGGAGCCCAACTGGGGGCCCTTGTAGAAGGTGATGGTCATTATTCCGGCCACACAAAATGCTATTCCGAATACCTTAGCTATCCCCGGTCGACTCTTTATCTTCAAAGTTTCAATCCTGTGTCAAAATGAATCTTATAGAATTTATATTCAATGTTTCTAGTATTTCTTTTATTCATGGAAAATGTTATACTTGAACATCAGAGGTATACCTAAAGAGAATAGACAAAACAAAGGTGAACACTGGTATGGAATTTGAACATACAGCCGACACTGTCTCTGATGTGTATTTCATGCCCAGATGAAAGACATCATCAGTTAATGTAATCCTAAAAAAATAACATTAAAAATCAAGGAAATCTTTGAAGAATGAGAATTAAGAGGAGAGAATGGTCATGGAGATAACTATAGCATACCCTATCAACGCAAGCATGAAAATCTTGAACAATATTACAAATGTCACAGGTGGCGCTCTCTTCCTGTTTTCATTCAAAACCCAGATGCACACAAAATTAAAGATCTATTATAAGAAATAAGTTGAGAAATTAATCTAGCTGAGCTATTGATACCTGTTAAAAATTATTGACAGTGAGACTAATAAGGCAGTGCCGACAGCTTGTCGATAAAAGACGAACACAAAAGGGCTCAAACCGGAGTCTAGAGCTTCTTTTGTGATGATATACATCCCGGTGTATAGAAGTTGAATGAGAATTACAATAGCATAAGGCTTCATCCTATCCATGATCCTCAAACAAGCTCAGCAATATGGGAATACTACCTTGTGTTGGATGGACAAAAGATAAGACTATTGATCTTTTATAGTGGTTAATTAGAATGGTGTTTTTAAAATAAAAAAAGAATTAGAAAGACAACCTTGAATAAGACAGTTGCTTGATGAAGATGTGTGATTAACAACCTCATAAAGTACACTATTGACTATTGTGAGTTGTTGAGTTGTGTGGAGCCTGATCATACTGAACACCCAGCCACATTTTTGGGGGTATTTTGGATATTTTCACTGTATTAGGGTTTTGATTTCCCTATATATTATTCATCCTTGTAAAGTTTTATTCTCTAAGAAAATAGTGACACAGCCAGCAGCCTTGGACGTAGGTGCTCTATTCTGGGGTGAACCACGTAAATCTCTGTGTCTTTGTTTGCTTGTTTTTTTTTCTTGCTTTTGTCTCTCACGATCACAAGGAATCACATCTGATTCCTAACATGAGTTAGGTGAGACTTACCATCATCATGGGACAGAAGTATCTTTTTGTCATTGTAAACCATAGAAATATCAGTCCTATGAGTAGTACAGTTCTGTAGAGCTGGAAGATAGTGTTTGGTTTTCTTCATGCTCTTAATTTCCCCATATATAGTACATTGTGGAGCCCTCCAACCATAAAAAGTTTACCCAAAATTATAGATGAATAAAGACCTAACTTATTAAAGAGAATGTGGTTTGTGTTCTGGTGAAAAACAAGATGTTGGCATTGTGAGAAAGAGAGGCTGCAAGTTGAAGGATTGATATCTTAAGGCTTTGTGAGAAAGAGAGACAGGCTGCAAGTTGAAGGATAGGCTTTGTGAGAAAGAGAGACAGGCTGCAAGTTGAAGGATTGATATCTTAAGGAATTTCTGCCATGCATAAACTCTTGTGTTCAATATATAAGAGAGGAAGATGAGTGTCAATAATTTATATATAATTGAATTTAAACATGAGAAAAGATTGAAAAGATTAATCTTAAAAAAGGAACTTAAAACAAAATAATTGGATATGCCAATTTTTGTTCTTAAGTTAGAGAATCACTACAACAATTTTTAGTATTAGCTTTTGCATCACTTATTTTAGTGATATTTAGTATTACTATAAATAACAAATTTATAACACCGTATAATATATATTAATGTCAATAAAAGTTAAACAATACTAAAATTTTGAAAATTTAGGCCGGTAAAAATAAATTTTGGTATTTTAGTGATATTAATATTCTAAGATTTATTATTAATGTTTCTACAAACAAATTTCAAGTGATATATTATTTTAGTGCAATTGATGGTTAAACTTTATTATATTTATTTTAGAAATAATTGATTTTTACTAATATTTTTTTATGTGCTTGTTTTTTTTATTATTACTAATCCTTATATTTATTATAAGTGTGTTGGTGAAGATAAATATTTTTCCAACATATTCATACAAATGTTACTGCATATCTTTACACACACAAGGTACCCTCTCTGATGATGTATTTATGTCAAAACCACAAAGCTTTATTGATCGTAATAATTCTTATCATGTCTACAAAATACGCAAGGTTATTTATGATCTTATACAACTCCTCATACTTGGTGTCATTAGTTACGCTAGTTTCTCATCTCTAGCTTCCTCTTCCTTTAGTTCTCTCTTTTTTTAAAATAATTGTGGACAAACCACTAGAACCACTTTTATGGAGCGACTTTGAACCAACTTCCATTGTGAAGGTTGGTCCCTTTAGTTCTCTTGAACATTGAAATCCTTATGCGGAGAATTACTCCTTGTATAGTGAATTAATCCATATTGGAATATTCCTCAATTTCATTAAGTACTTGAGGCAAGGATTGTGATAACAAGTGACAAACTCCATCTGTATGTGGGTGAGACATTGACTTTTTTGATAAAGTACAAACACTTGTATTTATAGACTGCATCTAAGAGGAAAAAAAATCAAATAGATGAAAACTTTTTACTTCAAAGACTTCCACTTCTCACTCTTACCTCTTCCCTAGGGCTGGCAAACAATCAAACTGCTCGGAAACAATTCGAGTTCGATTCGATATTGGCTCGTGTTCGGTTTGATTATTTTAATAACAAACTGAACTTGAGCTCAAATTTGAGTTCGAAAAATAAATGAGCCGAACTCAAGCCAGAGTCGGCTCGTTTGAGTTCGGTTCGAAGTTTGAATATAATATATATATATATATATATATATATATATATATATATATATAAAAGTTATGTGTGTGTGACTGTGTGTCAGACTATCAGTATATATATATATATATATATATATATATATAAAAGTTATGTGAGTGTGTGTGATTGTGGTGACTGGTGAGCAAAACACAATAGGACTTTAGTCCCACATCGGATAAGAAATGCAAATGAAGATTTCAAACTCCTATATAATGATGTTGACCCCTCCAATGTATCATACAACTTAAATGGTGAGCTTAGAGCAAATTAATCTCTTGATGTTTACCAAAGAATACCATCAGACGGTATTTAAAAATATTAAATTTTATTTTATTTTTATTTTTTTTTAATTTTGAGTTTTTCGAATCGAACTTGAGTCGAATTCGAACTTATATGTATAATTTCGAACCGAACTTGAACTTAAAATTTTTAAGTTTATTCGAACTCGAGTTGAACTCGAGCCGAATAATGGAATTTCGAGCCGAACTCGAGCTGAGCCCAGCTCGTTCAAGTTCGGCTTGTTGCCAGCCCTGCTCTTCCTTATTTTTCCAATGGCAACTTCCCCTCTCTATAATCCTCTTTTCTTATTTTTATCAAATGGCCATTAGCAGTAATGATTTTCAAGTGAAGCCTTCTTTTCTTAGGTTGAAGTTAAGGGTTTAAAAAAACAGAAAAGAAAAAAAATGGTGAATTCCCTTTCCTCCATTTGATTTTCACCCTCCTTGCTCCTCTTTCATTATTCCAAATTGTAGGAATCACTTTCAACTATTGTTTTCCCTTCTACTTGCTACCTTCTCATAATCCTCAACCAGTTTAAAGATTGCCATCTTCATTGACAACCCACCGATCATGGATATCATAGTAGCGACTGTTAATGATAAGATGTTTTAAACTAACGTAAAATATATGTTTAGATAGCTTTTAGGAAACGTGAATACCTTTTAGTGTATATTTACTGTGAAAGTCCCGTAGGGGCTATTGTGTGGTGTAGTTGTAACACCCATTTCAACTCTCTCTTACAGAATAGCTTTCAAGCTCGCTCACACACACAATAAAAAACAAAGCAAAACCAAGACAGGAGATACAAAAGTTTGGTAAGCCAGTTTGGCTTCCAAGCCTACATCTAAGGGGTCAAGTCCAAAAAAAACAATCCACTAAAAGAGAGGAAGAAACTTGAGTACAAATCCCTTATCACTCATCTCACAACATATATAAGCACTATTACTCAAGATTGACCGATGACCACTCAACCTAACTCCCTTAGGTCTCACTCTGGTGGCTAATCCTAAATCCTCATAGCTCGGCCTTATATAGACGTCTCCACATCTAAAAATATCACATCCTCTTTTAGATTCTCTGAAATCTCCACGAGATCTATTTTTGGACACTTTCCAAAAATAGCCGCTGCAATTCCTATTGCGACCGAACTTACAACGTGGCCCGACTGCTGAACTGACTAAGACTGCAGCGTATGTAGCAACACGACCTCGCGACACTTTTAACCCTCTAGGTTGAGTCCGAGTCGAACACCGTCAGATCCTCCTGATCTTGACCATGCAACTGGCTGGACCTCTCTACGTCACATTCACAGTCCTCTTCAAGTCACACCTCACCTAGGTGCTCTAGCTCGGCCTTCCAAACTTGATCTCAATTCATCTAAGTTTGGTTTGCACAATCTTCCCATATTGTCTTCATGAATTAATCTTCATATCATGTCCACGTCACCATATTTAGATCCTTCTAAATACAATCTTCATATCATATTTAGCTCATACCATATTTAGTTCACAATCAAATCTCTAATCAGATCTTCAAGTCAAGCTTCAATCAAATCTTCAGCTCTTCCTTAACTTGGGCCAAGCTTGCTCTCCAACTTGTTATCGGCTTTCCAAAGATAGACTGCAATCCAGCTTTCTCCTCAACTCATCAACAGACTTCCCAAATATATCTTTAGCTACTCCAAAATATATTCATAATCAGTCTTTCTAAATATAGCTCCGCTCCAAGAATATCTTCATGATCTATGATGGCTTTATGAGAATATCTCCCCAAATTGCTTTGTCATATGCCATGTGCGTGCGTGCCATGTCATAACCCGCCAGGTCATCATTTATTGCTTCATCACGCGCTGAGTCACCAGCTGCCATATCAGTTATCACCTCCGCATTTTGCTTCATCACTTGAACCGTGTAAGTTTTATCTATGTTGCAACCTTAGTTGCATCAGCCTGTTGTCAAATAATGCCAAGTGCTTTTTGCACTAAGATGTTGTATTTAGTTAGCCTGAGTAAACAAGAATAAGTGTTTTTCTTGTTCTTCAAAGAGAATGCAAATTACACTGCCAAGAGACCATCACGAATGCCTGACCATCACGGACCCCGTACAAATCACTGAGACCATCACCAGCCACTTCATAGGCCTTTTTGTTATAGAACGGGAGATGAGGTACAAAACTCCTAGGATCCACTGTTCTTACGAAAAAGGAGAGTGAGTCTGGACCATCTGGAGTAACCTTTCACGGAGGAGGAAATTATGATGGCAGTCAAAGAGCTAGGGGCGAATAAGGCACCAGGGCCAGATGGGTTCCCTGTAACCTTCTACCAACAAGGTAGGAACATCATAAGCGAAAATGTGCTAAAGCTTTTTGACGTTTTCTTCCACAGCACAACCAACATGGAACGTCTAAACTGGGCTCATATCCTCCAGATCTCAAAAATGATGCTCCAGAAGTCATCGGTTATTACAGACCAATTAGTATGATCAACTGCTCACTCAAGATCATCTCCAAAGTCCTTGCAAACAGACTACGATGGGTCCTAGGGGATCTAGTGGATGAATCCCAAATTACATTTTGTAACGCCCCGACCCGGATCCTGGACCTCGGGCACGTTTACAGACCGGCGGTATCCAAGTGGAGACGGGCTCCGCTCGGATACAAGGCCTAAATGATAAAGAACAGATAATATTTTTCCATTAATAATAAGAGTTACACAGCGGAAAGTTTAAATCTAGAGGTACACTACGAGCCCTACCAAGGTCCGTAAATAAAGTGCAAGGTCTCTTTCTCTCTAAAAGGTTTGAGGTCCTCGAACCTCAATCGCGCAGCTCCTGAGCCTGTAGTCACTATTCCCTCAATCCTGAAAAAAAAAAGTCAAGGAGAATGAGCTTTCGAAAGGAAAGCTCAGTAAGTTCCCCGCAGGGATCCCAACGAAGCCAGTCAATAAGCACTATAAGAGATAAATATGAATACAAGCAACCGGGACTACACCCGCACAAACCAGAACCTAGGAGTCTATCAGAAATAAACAGTCAAGCGAGAACTCCTAGTCAAACACTGGCCCTCGGGCCCGAAATGGAATTTCAAGAATAGATTCGATGACACTAAAGCTTTTCCGTCAGCCCCCAGCCTCCGCTGGAAATCGACCCTTCGGTCGTACCTCGGTAGCGCCACCTCTCTCTTACGTGTTAACACGGTCAGTGTATCGTCCCACTGACAGGTTGGACCGCCAGAGTATCCTCCCCCCGGCACGGAACCATCAGAGACGCCAGGGTGTCCTCAGCCCTGAACGCTCCACTCTCTCTTGAGCATTCGCTCCACTGAACCGGAAAATGAACCCGTCCGGAGCACGCTTACCCGGCCAGCACACAAGCCTATGTATCCACGGTCAAGTGTCGGCCCACGGCCAGCGTGTCCAACGAGCATAACAAGCAACAAATAAAACTCTATCTCTAGTTCTCAACCATGCACATACGAAAGAAGGAAATCAAACGACTTGTAGGTACGTGCATGCATCCAATAATAGAAGTTCAACAGAACATGCTGAAATAAATAGCAAATACAAAAACAAGGAAAACCCAAAGATGGGCGGGAATCAAGGCGAAGGTAACTTACCTCTAAAATCATGTAGTCTGGTGTTCCACGGAACCGACTCTCCTCGCATCAACGTCGATCCTGATAATGAATCTATATTAACAATCATATTCATGCCTTATCCCTATATGCATGAGAACGGTTTGCTAATGGGCTAAGCTCAGGCCTAATGGGCCTTTGCCAACCCCTTATCAATAATCTGTCTCCCTTCTCTAGTAAAAATGAGTGTACTCTAGTAGTTAGGGGCTTCCACTATTATAAGGAAGGTCATGGGTTCCACTCTCATTGCCAAAGAAGTTTTATTTTTATTTATTTATTTATTTATTTTTTCCTCTCACTATTAAGGCCCATCAGCTCAACCCAAACGATTCAGACCAAACCCAATCCAATTGTACTTAATTGAATCAACCCAACCTGACCCACCTGAACCGACCATGAGCCACATCAGACTCAGTCGGACCCGACCTGTTAACATTTGTTTAATCCATTAATTCTACTAAGGTTAACCAAGTTTCTAAAATCTGAACCCAATCCCATTACTGGGCTGCACCCAGGCCCAAACCTTTATCAAATCAGTTCAGGCCCAACCAATGTACCAGACCCAATCTCTAAATCAACTCAATTAAATCAATTTGGTGTACCAATTGAGCCCATTGAATCAACTTCACCAATGTGTCTACTTGATTAAGTCTGAGTCTAACCCTACTCCATCGAGACTGATTAATTGAATCCAATGAGTTTGGTTTATATTAATTAATCCGAGATTAATGATTAATCTAATTAATTATTCTAATTAATTACACGCTAATCCGTCTTCAACCTCCGAACGGCCTTCGCCGGAGAGGAGAAGAAAGGCAGTGATTCCCGACGGTGCAGGGATGACCGGAGTCGCCTTCGTCAACCGTTGCTCGTCATCCTGCGCACTGTGGCATCTCTGGAGCAGAGAGCCAATGAGTTCCCCCTCACCGGAGCGCGCTACCGTTCTCCGGTTGGGACCCACCCCTGTAAAACAGTCCCACGACTCCTCTCTCTCTCTCTCTTTCGACAGCTATCCTTCTACGGTGTATGCATACGACTAAAAGCAACTAAATAGACAGAGGAGAGAAGCTCACCGTGAACTGCTATCCGGCGAACTTCTCACGTGTTGCAACCTTGCCTCCCTCCTTGGTGTTCCTCTGCAAGAGTCCTGATCGTGACGTGAGACTCCAGTGACCACAGCTTCCTCTTCTCCGTCTCTCTGTTTTCCTGGCAGCTCACGGCAAGGCGACAACATTGGCTTTTCAACGATCGATGAGAGTAGGGCTCTGGGATTCCTCTCTTCTTATAGATCCTCTGATCGAGTTCGGATCAAACTAAGGAATAAATTCTCGCGTTCAGATAACGCTTATCTCGTGATATCATCTTGTTTCTAGAAGCTCGTCGGCGAAGAAATCGGTTTCAGGGCGGCGTCGCGGCGTGGCGCGCTGGAGAAGAACGAAATCACCACGCCTCGCGATTGGTTTTCTCTATCGGATGGCCCAGAAGCGATCTCGTGATCTCGTGGTCCCTATTCCATCACTCTGCCTCGGGATCGCCTCTATCTTGGGTCAACGATCACGATTTCATCATGATAGACGGCTGGATCGGTCCCGATTGCCTTGAACTCAAACCACTTCTTTAGATGGACGTCTTGGATTGACCCGCACGGTGAGGCCACACATACCTTTGCCTTGCTGATCAAATCGGACGGCCGGATTGTCTCCATCGTGTGTCCTCACGAATCTTGATGCCCACATGTCACCCTGTGACTATTCCAGACGATTCTCTCTTAGCTTTGCAATTGAGTCCCTCTCCTTTTATCATATTACAGACGGGTCCCTGAGCAGAGAGAGTGACAATTTCCTCTTAGTCCCCAGTTTTTCTAAAATTACATTTTAGTCCAATCGTAGCCCAATTTATCTAGGTTTTTAATTTCTCTTTAAATTCCATATTCTTCTCTTTATCTTATTATCACTCATTTAAAACCTTATGAGTTTAAGATATGTGTTCTTATCGAATAATAAATATTATTATCAGGTAATTTGACTTTTAATCGAATTCTCTCATCATCACAACCAACATAATATTTATCCACATAATTACTTTGAATTAAGAACACCATTACTATTTTAATTAAGAATAATAACTAGAAACTTTATTTCTACTAAAATTCCAAAAACAATTCCTTGGGAAACTCTCCCTTATTTCCTAAAATTCAAAATAATAACCTAATAATGAAAACCTAACTTCCTAAAAATTTATGGGCTTCACACATTTATTCAAGGCCGAATGATATATGACAACATTATCACAGTAGAGGAGCTTATCCATAAGATAAGGACGGGCAACGAAAGCGAGACCCTCATTAAGATCGACCTTGTCACACCCCGACTCGGATCCCGGGACTTCGGGCACGTGCACAGACCGGCCGTACTCAGGTGGAGACGAGCCCCACTCGGATACAAGGCCTAAATGATACATGAGCAGATAACCAAAATGTTCAACAATATTTTCAGAGTTATTATACAGCGGAACTTAACTCTTAGTAAAACAAATATTGGCCCTACAAGGGTCCTACAAAATATAAGGTCTCATGTAAAGAATGCTGAAGTCCTCGAACCTCTACACGCAGCTCCTGGTTGTAATCACTTAAACTTTAAAACCTGAAAGAGAAGAAGACAAGTAGGATGAGCTTTCGAAAGGAAAGCCCAGTAAGTACCCTCGCAAGGAATGCGAAGAGGTTATGAAAATAACCGTGTAATAGTGATCCACACAAAGCAATATCATAGGAAAGAAGACTAAGCTTAAAACATACGAGGATCACTATCACTAAGCACAAGCATGAAGTTTTATCAAACATGAATAACACAAAAACTTGTCATCTCCCTGGCAGCCATCGACCTAAGCCGATCTTAAATCTTATAATCCAAACCCTTGAGTCTGGTGGAGCTCCTACATGTACGTACACGGCCAGCGTATCGTCCCACTGACGGGTGACGTCCAGAGTGTCCTCCCTCTGGAACGCCCACAACTTATCACAATCTGCACTGAGCGGGAGAATGTTCAACACAAGAAATACTGAAACACCAACCCGGACGGAGCACTGGCTCACATGTTACCACGGCTATGTGCCGATCAACGAGAAGGCATATTCAACGTCATGAATTTCTGACGCGCACATCCGGACGGAGTATAGGCTCACGTGTTTCCACGGCCACGTACCGATCAATGGAAAAGCGTGTTCAGCGATCACAAGTACGTCCAACAAAAGCTACACATCAATATGCATACACCATCATGGAATTCAATAAAGCAAGATAGCGAACACGTGTATGCAATTCTAAAACATATCAAACACGGTGATATCAAGGCCAATAAATACTGAAGCAATAGTTCAATGTCAAGATCAATAAACACTCCAACAAGGAAACAAAAGCATAAACTCAAGAAAGCCCAAAACTGGGTAGGAACTAGGCAAAGATACTTACAAAGAAAGCAACCATCAATTGAGGAGAAGCAAGGCAGAGGTACTTACAAGCATAAAATCGAGAAAGCAACCAGTCAATAAACAAGGGCACGTGGCAAGAGTACTTACAAGAAAACAATCAAATGAGGCAACGAAGCGAAGGTACTTACAAAAATTTCGAAGTCTAGTATCCCAAGGGACGTCCCGACGCATCCACGTCAAAATCTAATAAAGACAATTCTATTCTTAGTACATGCCTATGAGCATTCTATCTACGATGCATGCTCTAACGGACCCTAGTTCTATTCGTAGGCCTTTCCTTGTGTTTTCCATGTCATTTTATCTTATGTGACCATGCTTATGTATTTCCATCTTTAAAATCCTATTATACTATACTATAAAAATATCCCAGGTTTCCTTTATCACAAAAGAAGCTAGGCTCTGGTGGTTAATTAGAGCTTACCAAGCCCATGGGAGGGGTCTCGAGTTCAAACCCCCCTATTCCACTACCCTTTATTTATTTATTTATTTATTTCTTTCTTGACCAAGCCCAATTCTAGCTAGGTCCAATTATTTAATGGGTCCAAATCCAAACCAGTTGAATCCAAATAATTACTCAGTAAGTCTTACTTAAATTGATTAGCCCCAATCAGTTTACAGTAAATTTATTACATTAATTGTACCATACCCTTCAATTAACTAATCAACTACTAGTAATGTCCATTGACAATTTGTATTAATCTTAACTCTTAGATTAATTTTCTGATTTTAATCCAGCCCCCTGCTACACCTTTGGGCCCAAGCCCAAATTAATTGAACTCAATTCACCCAAGTCCAAATTTTGTTAATTACAACCATTAAGCTTTAGGTTTCAATTTAGTTGATCAATCTCAATCATCAACTTAATAATCTTATCCTTTGATCAATCAATCGGTTAACTGATTTTCTTAACTAATTTGTTCAATTAATTATTCTCCATTCAATCAACTAATTAATTATTTATCCCAATTAATTGACTTTCAATTAGTTAACTTGCCAACCAATAGTTGTTCTCTAATAAATTGATTATCCCAATTAACTAGCTTTTAATTAGTTAATCATATTAACTAATTAATCTACCAGATAATAGTCCAGTAAATTAGTGAGAACTAATAACTTAGTTATCAAAATAATCAATTAATCATGTAATCCTTTAATTAATCTAATCGTTTATTAGATTAATAACTAGATTATATTTATACTTAGCTAATCTAATGACTTGTCACAATGATAATTAATAATCTGTTAACATTTAACTAAAAGAATTAATTATCAAAATTTTATTTAAACAATTCACTCCCTCTCTCTTGTCTTTCTCTGTCTTCTCAGACCGAGACCTCGCCAGGAGAGATGACCGCGTCCACCGTCACCATGGAGCCGAAACACCAGCCCAGGGGTCTTTGGCGAGCTCCCCGGCGGTGCGAGCCCGAAGAAACACCTCCGAGGTCCTCCCTGGCCGGAACCACCTCCTCTCAACCTTCTATTTTCCAGGTTCGCGTTGACGCTTCGGATCTCCTTCTTCTGACGTCCAGACCCTCGACGGGGACCGGCGAAGGGTCCTGTGGTCCCTCCCGACGTTCGCCACCCTAAACTAAATACATGCACGGCCGGAAAAACAAAGAACAGAGGATCAGAAAACTCACCGGATGGCCTTGGCCGTGGGGCGTTGCGATCGTGCGAAGAAGACAACGGCTCTATCTGACGGCGATGAGGACCTTCTCAACACTTCCTCCCTTCTCTGTCTGCTCGCAGCTCTCAGAGGTTACGGTGGTTCTCCCTTCCAGTCGTCGTGAGGTTTGATGGGAAGGAGGAGCTCTTATAAAGGCACGCGGGTCGCCTATGGAGAGCTCCCCGATCTCGTTGATCGCGGGGAATAAGTCCCATATTAGGCCCCTTCCATTCTTGGCCGAGATTTGAAAGAAAATCACAGGATTCACAACGGTGGCGCGCGCTCAAGCTGGAGAAGATGAGTTGGTCTGCCTCGAGATCGGCTTCCCAGCGCCTCGATCTCGAGGCATCATCCCCAGATGGATGGAGGAGAATTTGGCGCACCATGCGGGCATGTGTATCGGTATTTCTACTGAAAGGTTTGGACGGTTAGATCCGAGTCTCGGGATCAGTTCATCTCAGATCGATCGATCTTAACCGTCTAACCATTTGTACAAAGACCAGCCTTGGTCTTTTGCACAAGAGCCCCTCCTCTTTTCCATATTTGCCTTCGGGTCCTTGCCTTGTGAGAGAGGCAAAACTTCTTTTAAGTCCCTTGTCTTTTCTATTTTTACACTTAGGTCCTTCACCAGAGACAACCCCTTTTACTTCGAACTCCCCCAATCCTTATAAAATCCCTAATAAGTCCTTGGCAGCCAAATAATTTAAATTCACAATTTAAATTAATTTTTCCCTTCTTCCTTAATTAAACCCAATCATACTAACTTAGAATATTTCCCAATTTAATTAAATAACCCTTGATTTAAATTAAATTTCTCATTTCCATTTTTAGTCCAACCATGATCAATTTAGAAAATTTCCTTAATTAGTTAAATTGATCACTTCCTAAATCACTCCCTAATTTATGAGATAAATTTATTTCTATTTACCAAAACACCCTTAGAACTTTATTCAATTTCTCAACTTATCATGAGAAAAATTTAAATAGACAATACTTAAATAACATTCTAACAAATCAAACCTAGGGACTTTTCCTTTATTATTCAAATGATAAAAATTATTTTCCTAGAAATTTCAGGATCTCACAGACCTGGAGAAAGCCTTCAACACAGTGGATTGAGAGTATCTCCTGGAAGTCCTACATGTGAGGGGATTCGAACTGAGATGCCTACTATGGGTAAGCTCCTGCTTACTTCATCCAAAGCACAGTTCCTCATTAATGGGGTGCCGACGGGATACATTAGAAGCAAAAGAGGGCTGAGACAAGGAGACCCTCTGTAATGGCCATTGACGTTCTACCCACGATGTTCTCAGAAACTGTTAGGTCCAATATATATCGGGGGATTCCACTTGGGGATAATAGCGAGAACACAGTTACAACACTATAATACGCAGACGACATCCTGGTCTTCTACACCGAATAGTTGGCCGAGGCTCAAATTCTAAAGCTCATATTCTACATGTTCAAGGGACTCTCAAGGCTGAAGATTAACTATACCAAAAGTGTCATCATCTCGGTAACGGCCACTAAGCAACACACCCAAGATTTGGCACATGTGCTAAATTGCGCAACAGCATCCTTCCCAATAAGATACCTGGGGGCCCCGCTGTTTGGGGGAAGGCCAAGGAGGGGTGATTGGCAAACTTTGATCGAAAAGATCAGGGGAAGGCTAGGGACATGAAAGGGGAAATTACTATCTTTGGGAGGTCGACTCACATTATTAAACTTAGTTATATCAACTATACCAATTCACTGGATGACAGCTTATCCAAAAGATAGACTCGATCAGGAAGGACTTCCTCTAGAGAGGGGTGGATAAAGAAACAAGGTGTTATCATCTAATAAATTGGGAAATATTATGTAGACCAAAAGAAAATGGAGAATGGGGAATCCTCAACCTCAAGGCTTTCAACGGTGCTCTATTGGGAAAGTGGTGGTGGAGAATCCTCAGGAGAGTACCAGAATCTGTCATAAAATTTTCCAAATAGGATATTCCAGAAGAGGATATATTGATCCCCACAAACCGACCACTAGGAGCGCATCAAACTTCAGGAAAGGGCTTTGCCAGGAGGCCACACCAACTTTGGCAAATATGCGGGTCAAACCCGGAAATGGCGAAACTACAAACCTCTGGATAGACAACAGGTGGGAAGGCTTCTCTTTGTGTAATATCTAACCCGGCTTGTACGGCCTATCAATCAAAAATCACCTAACCATCAAGGAAGCTAGGGAAAAAATACAGAGAGGTAAGTTGATTCTCAAGCAAGGACAATTACCTAGCAGGGAGCAAGAAGGACTGAAGCTAATAAAACAGGCCATTATGAATCACAGTCCAAATTCCCCCTAGGCAGACACATGGAAGTGGAAACTCACTACAAATAAAAGTTTTCACTTTAAAATCCATGTACTGTTTTTAGAATAGATGGAGGGATTCGAAGTGACCTCCGGAGAAGCTTCTGGAAACAACCATGTCCCCTGAAGATCAAGCTATTCGCTTGGCTAGCAAAAGTAGACCGAATCCTCACACTTGACAACCTACACAAAAGAAATTGGAGAGGTAAACACGCGAGATGCTACTTGTATGACATGGAGGAGGAATCTGTAAACCACTTGTTCGTCTCATATTCCTATATAGCTCAAATATGGCATCACTTCATGAACTTATTTGGAATCCAAATAGGGGGAACGAACAGACAATTTCTTTGGGGAGCCGGGGCCACGTCCTATGAGGTGGACTATACTCTGAGAGAAGGATGGAACCTTGTTGTGATGGTAGTCACCTGGAGTATTTGGGGAGAGAGAAATAGGAGGTGCTTCCAGGATAAACAACGCGTTTTCTTAAGAATTATCCGCTATGCTTCTTTCCTCATAAACTCTTGGTGGGATGCAGCTCCAACGGCCAAGCGACTCAAGCTGGAGGCGGCAGGAGACCTGGTGAAGGGCAGTCTTGAATTCATTTTGGACTCGCCAGGGAGGGTTGATGGGAGAGGTGATGTGTTAATCGAGGATGATACAACATCAACCCAAGGCAAGGCATGAAGCGGACAAGGCACGATGCGACCCGAGAATGAAAATAGAGACAATATCTCAGACAAGGGAATATGCTAGATTGATTGTACTTGTAATTCTATTTGTATGAGTAATGTACTGGACTCCTATTAACTTAATAAATAAACATAGTTTATCTACTTTCAAAAAAAAAAAAAAACTGCCAAGAAAGAAAGTGATGAGGGGGACCATATATATTAATTTCGTTGCCACATGGATGTTGTTGTTTTTCTCCAATGTGTGAACATGTATGATATGATTAATAACAAAATGAAAGTATGATACCAACTTTTATAAAGAAAGTTGACTAATTCATTCTCTCAAAAAAATTAAGGGTTCAAATTAAACTAAACCGATGGCATGTTTCTAGTGGTTCGTTCATATTAATTTGTTAAAAAAAAAAGACAAGTGAAAGCATGAACAACTTCAACAATTGGAAAGAGAAAAGTGGTTTGGTAACTTGGGAGTCATCTTGTTCACGTGACATCCAATAAACGTGAACTTTTCACGTGGCATATTGTCATTAGCTAGAACCAGAACCAAGCAAATTGCCTCCCCGAATTTGTACCTGACTACTTTTATCATTCATTTATGGTATAATACCCCAAATAGTCCCTGTATTATGGTCAACTCGCCCGTTTAGTCCCTTTATTATTAATCACGCCTTTTTAGTCCCTCTATTTCTTAATCTCGGCCAATGTGGTCCCTCATCAAACTTCCGTCGAGATTACCGTTTCGGCTTCTGATGTGGCTTAAAAAAATAATAAATTATTATTTATAAATTATAAAAAAACAGAGAGGCAATGCCACATCATCACCCCTTCTTCTCATCAGTCTTCTCCGGCGGTGTTGATCATCGGAATCTTGATCGACGCATGTGGTTGTCGCCTCCTACGTGGCGCGCCAGCTGAGCAGGGCGAGCCATTTGGCTGCCATGTACTCCGGCTTCCTCCACGGAGGGAAGTGGAGGCCTTTCTTCTTGAGACTGAGACGGATGCCGTCGGAGATGATGACGACGCAGGAAAAAACCGAGAGGACTTCTTCAAGGGAGCTTTGGAAACATTGGGAGACACAGAACCATCTTTTGTCAAAGTCCTTCTGCTGTGATTCCAGTTCTTTCCTTGAAATCCATTTGTTGATTTAGAGAAACCCAGACATGAAAACGCTTAGAGATGAAGGCGCAACCTTCGATGACATTTGAACAAGTTTCTCAAAGGCATTATCTTCGTTTTCCTAGACAACGCTAGAAAAGATATAGCTGCTAAGATAAACCTCACTAGGAGTGGACCCAACAAAGAGAAAAAGGATTGGAAATACAAAGCTCTAGAGAATGATCATTCAAATTGTATGGAATTGATGAAAAGATTCATCTTTGATGCCAATCAAACTGCTTCTCAAAGTCAAAACTTGTACTATCTTTGATACAAAAGCACATGGATAGAACCATAAAAAATCAAATAGAACAAAAATTCAAAATGCACGATAGATGATTTCTCAAAGAATAGTTAACAATGGTTAGAAGATGAGAACTGAAACATAAACTAAATCTCCAAGAATCCAACATTGGAACACCATAAAATCCCAATAAAAGGAACCAAAAAAGAGAGTTTTAGAGCAAAGGTGGAACCTTTACAACCAAGACTGCCAAACTGAGAAACTGAGAGAGCTTAGAAGGCGGCCATAGATAGAAGAAAGAAAGAATATGAGTCAACGATTCAAACCAAATCCCGAGTCCTCTTATTATCCCATCCGATCTGAGTCAACGCGCGAGAATTCAGTGCGGGAGCCGATGAGTTTGGAGATATCTCCGGCGACGAGGTCCCCGCTAGTGATATCAAACTTCTTCCCTCACCAGCGCGCCACCGCCGGAGACGACAACCCCATCGTCGATCACGATTCCGATGATCAACACCGCCGAAGAAGACTGATGAGAAGAAGGGGTGATGATGTGGCATTGCCTTTTTTTTTTATAATTTATAAATAATAATTTATTATTTTTGCCCACGCCAAGAAATTCAAACGTAATCTCACTAAGTTTGACTGAGGGACCACATTGGCTCTAGAGATTAAGAAATGTATGACTAAAAAGTGCCATTAATAATAAAGGACTAAATCTACGAAATGGGACTATAATATGCGACTATTTTGGGTATTATACCTTCATTTATATACAAAGAGGCTAATAAATTATTAAAACGTCACATTCCACATATATAAAGTCACAAGTCAGTGGCTGGCAGTAATCAAGGAAAAGGAAAACAGAAAAAAAAAACGACAAAAGAAAAGGCACTTTTATATATATATATATATATATACTGCAAAGCCAAACTTCTCCGGTCAGTGAACAAGATGTTTCAATTGGATCCTGAAGATGAATCAAACCTTGGAGCACACAGGGATGATGCCATTAATTTCTTTCTCTTCATTGCAAACCTTTTGTTCCTCTGTAAATTGTTCTTTAGGAATTCTACTCTCCAAGTTCTTTCCCCATAAAACACTGTAGAGGCCTCCAACCATAAGAACTCCACCTAAAATACTGAATCCAAACATTGTAGATGTTGAACAAAGTTCATCAAAGTTGAAAACCATCTAAATTAAGTTAATTAAGCACTAGTTCAATTACCTTCCCAAATTGATAATTTTGCCTAAGATGAATGATGAACCTATGACAGTGAAAACAAAAGCCAATGGTGCCCACATGGCTAGAAAGACAGGACCTTTCTTCTCAATGCACCAGGACTGCAAATAGAATGAAACACCAGTGACAATGAATCCCTGCCATGCATCAACTACACTTAGTTAATAAAACACAAATAAGAGTTCACTAAATGAAGTATTCCAGAAAGCAGAAGGATTAGACTTAATTAATTACACTGTATGCAACTGCAAGCAGCCCCATGTTCAAGTGGAGCTTCCATTTGGCAATGTCTCTTTCAAACATGATGGCTACAATGAATGATTGGATCGAGCTGAATATGCATTGAATGGTTGTGAAGAGGAGCTTGGAAGGATACTCCTTGAGCAACATCTTCTACTTATAAAATGACAAGTATTAGTAACTTATTAAGTGATTTAAACATTGTTGTATTGAAGTTACCTGAAAGATGATCCAGAGGGACCAGACTGTGCTGGCAGAGATCATTAAGAAGGAGCCTTTGATCCATGTTTTGGTGGAGTGTGTGGGCTCATGGCTGGAGTTTTCTGCATGGCTTTGTAAGTAGGGTCCATGGTAGTTTAACTGAGGCCCTCTATAGAAGGCAATGGTCAATATTCCAGCCAAGCAAAGTGTTATTCCAAGAACCTTAATTATGCCTGACCTGCTCTTCACCTTCAGAGCTTCAATCCTGATTAACAACTGTAACTATATCTATCATGGTCTTCTCATGCCTTTACTTATCAACAAAGAATCATATCTTTGAATGCATGCATTACATAATAAGAGTATTTAATTTGTCCTAAACTAGATTTGCTTATATGAGCTTATAGTACTTGGTTTTTATTTGTCACAACTAGACTCATTGTAGTAAAAGTTTGAGAATGTTATATACCTGAAGAGAACAGCAAACATGAAGGTGCTCACAGGGAGCGAGTTTGTAGTGGCTGAAGCCACTGTCGCTGATGTGTAGTTCAAAGCCACATTATAAAGGTTGAAACTCAATGTAATCCTAAGGAATTAATAGAAACATTGTATTAAAATAAAGCTAATATATATATATAAATGAGTTAAAAGTTGGATATATAGCTTACCCTATTAATGCATGCATGAACATCTTGAACAACATCATGAATGACAGTGGAGGAGCCTTTTTCCTAAGTGTATACAGTCATAGACACCATATGAATGTACAAGATCATCATATCAAGAAGAATTAAGTTATAGAACAACGGTGAGGAGTAGAGAAAACTAGATATACCTTCTAAGAATTATTGAGATAGGAACTAACAAGGCAGTGGCAGCTGCTTGTCGATAGAAGACGAACACGAATGGACTCAAACCGATTTCTAAAGCTGCTTTTGAGATAATATGCATCCCAGCATATATGAGTTGTATGAGAATCACAACAACATAAGACTTCATCTCATTCATGATCCTCAAACAAGCTCAATAACAAGCAGCACTTTGGAAGATGAAAGAAAGCAAGAGGACCTTGTATTGCTTGTTAGGAGTAGAGACGGGATGGTTTATATAAAACATTAGAAAGATGAGCATTTGCTTTACAAAAGCAAGTAGTATGTCAACAGTTAGTATATGGTGCATTATTGTATGAAATATCCATGTAGCTTAGTTTATGATAACAGGACAGTTCATCACAGCACTTCATTATACAAAGATACATGACCTTTTCATCATCACTGCTGGAATACAAGGATTTCTCCAAGGAAAGCACTATTCCAAAGTCAATAGATGTTAGCTAGTTTATTACTCCCTAAATCTAGTCATTGTATTCAAAGTTCTCACAAACCATTAATAGAATATAATCTCCATAGATTAAGATTGGGCACTTTATTCTCTTTGAACTTGCAAAGTTCATGGAATATGATGACCAAGATTGGGCACTTAAATATGCATATATATGCAGGTAAACTAAACTAGATTTCCATTTTAATAATTAAAACCAGAAGCATTTGTTCTTTCATTGTTGAATGGCAAACAAATTAAAGTAAAGATGAGTTGAGATTTAAAATCAATTACAACTTTTCCAAGAGTCCAGAGACATGAATCTTACTTTAAAAACTGCATGAATTTTCAAAAGATTGATTTTCTCATGCATGCATCATGCATGCTTATTATCATTCATAAACGTAGGTTCTTTTACTAATGGCCTATTAGAAGGCCCTGGCTCAGAAACCTTGAGGCCTGTTCCATTGTGCTTGGGCTTGGGATTTATGACCCATTAGCGTGCATTCCTTTACCTTGTTTTCTGTTTTCTATATATGTGCCTAGATTTTCATATATACCCCATATAAAAAACATACATACATATATAAATTTATGATACAATCAGGCCATGAGTCATAACTTATCTCATATATATATATATATATATATATATATGTGTGTGTATATATATATATGTGTGTATAACGGTGATAAGGTGTTGTCACTGATCGTGCTAAGCAGATCCTACTAACACTATTTTTAAGACTTGGAAAGATTTTAAAGGATTCCTAATCAGATAGGATGGAAAGCATCATCAAAAATAAAGTTGATTCTGTTGTTTTTTCATACAATTTGGTGACTGTTTAGTCCTCCCACTTAACGGTTCTTATTTTAGAGAAATTTTAACGGTTCAAAATTTCAACCATTAAGTAGGAGGAACAAACGGTCACCAAATTGTATGAAAATTGACATGCTAGCTTATTTTTCGATGATCTTCCCATCCGTATGATTGGAAATCCTTCAAACATGCTCCAAGGGCCGAAATGGGCGGCGATTGGATCTGCACAATGATCCGCCGCACAGCAACACGTCCCTATATATATATATATATATATATACGGCCATGATACAATCAGGCCGGCCGAAACACTGTTCTGATAAGATCGCCTCTCATTTTGGTCCTTGGAGCATGTTTTAAGGATTTCCAACCATATGGATAGAAAGAACATCAAAAAATAAGCTAGCATGTCAATTTTCATACAATTTGGGAACTTGTAGAGTCTTCAACTTACCGGGTGAAAATTTATAGAAATCCTACCGGTTCAGAATTTCACCCATTAAGATGAAGACCCTACAAGTTACCAAATTGTATGAAAATTGATATGCTAGCTTATTTTTCGATGTTTATTCCATCCATACGGTTGGATTTCCTCAAAACACTGTGCAAGTGGGGTCAAATGGAGGCTAATCAAGACACACAAATGATAAGGCCGCCGCATAGTAGCATGCTCAGATATATATATATATTTATATATATATATATATATATATATCAATTTTTCATACAATTTGGGAACTTGTAGAGTGTAAATCTTAGACCGGGTGAAAATTTATAGGGTTTCTATAAACCCTATAAATTTTCACCCGTTAAGATGAAGACCCTACAAGTTCCCAAATTGTATGAAAAGCATGCTAGCTTATTTTTTGATGTTCTTTTCATCCATACAGTTGGAAATCCTTAAGACAAGCTCCAAGGGCCAAAAATGGGAGGCGACCTTACCGGAACAGTGTTCTAGCCGGCCTTATAGTAGTATGCCCGTATGTATATATATAAACACACACACAATATATTAGATATATTATAACTAATATATATATGAGATAAGTTATGATAGAATCAACTGGCCGCACATGCGGTCGGCCTGATTCTATCAAAACTCTCTCTCTCTCTCTCTCTCTCTCTCTCTCTCTGATATATATATATATATATATATATATATATATATATATATATATCTAGGGATGTCCCACAGTGCCATTGGATAGATGACTACTTTATTTGTGTACAGTGCCAAACAGTAGTGGACAGTACCAAATAGTAATAACTGTTAGATGATGGTCTAACAGCTATCATCAGACGTCCCTAGAGAACAGTATGCTATATATATATAGGGAGGTGATAGAATCAGGCCAGCAGCATGTGTGGCGTCTGATTCTATCACCTCTCCATATTGTTGTATATATATTGTATATATAAATTATTAGATATATATAAATCTATATATAACTATATATAGGAGGTGATAGAATCAGGATGGCATGCAGCCGTCCTAATTCTATCACCTCCATATATATTGTAACGCCTCAGGATCCCCTCGACCTCGTGCATCGCTTCACAGATCGGCACTGCATTTCCAGTGGAGACGAGCCCCACTCGAATACAAGGCCTAAATGATACATGAGCAGATAACAAATTATTATTTTAGAGTCATTTTACAACGGAACTTTACTCTTAGTAAAACAAATATAGGCCTTACAAGGGTCCTACAAAATATATAAGGTCTCCTGTAAAGAAGGCCGAAGTCCTCGAACCTCTACGCGCAGCTCTTGCTTGTAATCACCTAAACTTTAAAACCTGAAAAGAGAAGAAGACAAGTGGGATGAGCTTTCGAAAGGAAAGCTCAGTAAGTACTCCCGCAAGGAATGCGAAGAGGTCATGAGCACATTCATAAAATAGTGATCCACACACACAGTAACATAATAGGAAGAGACCAAGATCAAACATAAGGAGATCACTATCACCAAGCACAATCTTAAAGCACGAAGTCAAATCAAACTTGAATATCAAACTTGTCATCTCCCTGGCAGCCATCGACCTAAGCCGATCTTATATCTTATAAACCAAACCCTTAAGTCTGGTGGAGCTCCCATTACGTACGCATCGCCAGATCGTCCCCATCGACGGGTGGCGTCGTAATGTCCGCCCACAACTTATCACAACTGACCGAAGGGAGAATCTTCAACAAAAGAAATGCCGACATCGCCGACCGGACGGAAAGCACTGTGCTCACGTGTTTCCACCACCACGCCGATCAACAGGAAGGCGTAATCAGCATACACACACATGTCCAACAAAAGCTTATACACCAATATGCATACACTACCCCGGAGCTCAATAAATAAAGAATCTCGAACACGTGTATGCAATCCAAAACATAACGATATCAAAACCAATAATCAATGAAGAAATAGCTCAAAGATAATCAATAGTATCGAGATCAACAAAGAATAAAAGCATAAAATCAAGAAATCCCAAAATTGGGTGTGTACTAGGCAGGTGCACTTACAGAAATCTCGAAGTCTAGTATCCCAAGGCACCACTTCCCTTTGCATCTACGTCAACCTGACAGTAGTTATTACATCAATTACAATGTCTGTGCATAGTCCTAACTAGGTATGCAACATGCTCTATTTGGGCCCAACCCAGCTTAACGGGTCTTCCTCATAGTTCCCTTATTCTAATTCTTAGTTTTCCACTTTATACACAGAGGCCCACGTGGCCTAGTGGTTAGTGTCCACCTCCCTCTCTCTCTAGGAGGTTCTGAGTTCCATTCTCTCCCTCACCTCTTATTTCTTTTTTTTTATTTCCTTTTATGGCTATATTTATCCTAATTTAGTTGTTCCTGTCACAACTAGAGATGGTCCCTGGTGGTTAAGGCCCACCAAGTCCTCTCGAGAGGTCTCAAGTTCAAATCCCCCCCTTTACCACAACCCTTTCTTTTCTTTTTATTATTTAACTTGGTTAGGCTTAGTCACTTCCACTTGACTGTACCCAACCATAGTTTAGGTCCATCCTAACCAATTAACTAATCTTTAATTAAGCAACCCATCCTTTCTTCTAAGTTAAATTCAGCCCATATTAATCCATTGGGCCCAAGCCCATTTCAATTCACTAGTTGAATTGATTAATTCACCAAGCCCACAAATTAATCGCCCAGTTAATCATCAATTTAGCCCATTCGATCAAGCCCACCCACCGGACTCGACTCAACTATGTCACATCATTTAACTCTTTTTAAATGACTACCCCTAGTCAATTTAAATAATTAAATCCAAACTTTATGAAATAATTATTTAACCAAAATCTATAAATCAACTTTATCAGTTGATTTATTTAATCAAAATCCGATAATTAAAATTTATCAACTAATTCATTTAAGATTCTAAATCTTATCAATTGGTTTATTTAACCAAAATCTATTAACTAAATTTTTAAACCCAAACCTTATCCACTTAATTTTAATTGCATGATCGCACTTAATTATTCTAATTATCCTTAATCATCTTAATGAATCCAGACATTATAGCAATTAATTCAATTAACAACTTAGCTACAATCCAAAGATTATTTTCCATCTTGTTAACTCATTAAATCTAGCCCTCCAAATATTCAATTATTTATAATTAATTAACAAACCAATTAGTTATTAGATGACATAACTAATTTAGTATTAACAATTAACTAAATTATTATATCCCATTTAAATGACTCTCTCCCTCCCTCTCTCTCTTCTTTCGCATGACCTCGAGAGAGAGAGATGCAGCCCCTACCGCTTCTCGCCCCGCCTTCCCCTAAGCTCGACGGAATTCCTCGGCCACGCCTCCCACCATCGAGAGCTTCTCCCCGCCGTCGGAGTTCCCACCGGCCCCGAGAGCCACGCACCTCCCCTGCCGCCTCGAGAAGGTGCCAAGCTCATGACCCTTCCCTCGCCGGAGCCGGCTCCGCTCGTGCCGCTCTTCAGCCCACAAGGACGCATAGGACTCTCAAGGCTTCCACTCTACCGCCGCGTATGCATGCATGCAGTGAAAAATGAGAAGGGAGAGGGTTTACTTAGCTCGCCACGGGCCCCGAGTCTGGCCCACCGCCTCCTTCTTCCTCCTGTTTCCCTCAAGGCCTCCTCCTTTGGTCCTCGCCGGAGTGCAGAGCTCCTCCTCCTCACTGTTCTTTCTCTTTTCACAGTGGAGAGGAGTTGGGTGTGTGCTTGAGTGTTCAGCCACGACCCTTCTTATAGGCCACGAGGGAGCCCTACGCGGAGTCCGTCCTCACTGGCGGGGGGATTCCATGCTGATTGCCATCGTCCCTTTCCTTCTCCGGCCTCAATCCCATGCATCCATCTTTGGCAGGGAAATCGCGAGTTGGCATGGGTGATGGAGAAGAAGATGGCTCGCCTCGAGATTGGTTCTCTGATCGGTGGCTAGGATCCCTGCATCAACTTTAAGGGTGGAGATTGCATCTCAGTGCCTAGAACTTAAATCCCTTTTTTTGATGATTAAATCTTCACCATTCATTTATTCTCTTGCATGGCTATCTAGAGAACTGTCTTTTAGTCCTTGGATCTTTTCAAGTTTACATACAAGTCCTTGGACTGTGAGAGAATACAATTTCTCTCAGGTCCTCAAATTTTTTCTTATTACAAATAAATCCTTGTCAGCCTTAATTATTCCAAACTAGGAATTTTAATCAACCAATCATCTACTCTTCAATTAAATCAATTCCTCCCCTTTCCTTTTAATTGATTTAATCTAATCACTAATCAATTAACATGAAATTCCCCCAATTTCATTCATCCCTATTTAGTTTTCGTCAATCAATTTTTTATTTACCAAAGTACCCTTGGTAACCATTCTAATACCAATTAAAACCCTTACAATTTAAATAAACAATTTATTTCACCAACCTCCATTTATTCAAATTAAAAGGAACTTCTTGCACAATTAAAGAAAAATTTATTCTAAAAAAAAAAACCCCGGATTTTACATATATATATATATATAGTCATGATGCAGTCGGCCGGCCTTATCACTATTTATTTACGGTCGACTCATATTGAGGCATTTGAAGAGTATTTTTTTCAAATCTAATCGTATGGAGGAAAGAACATCAAAAAATAAGATAACATGCCGATTTTCATACAATTTGGGGAGGTGATGATCATTCATCTTAAAAGGTGAAATTCTGAACCGATAATATTTCTATAAAATTTCACCATTTAAAATGAATACTCATCGCCTCACCAAATTGTATAAAAGTTAACATGTTATCTTATTTTTCGATGTTCTTTCCATCCATACGGTTGGATTTGGAAAAAAAAAAATACTCTCCAAATGCCTTAAAATGAGGCGACCATAAATTAATAGCGATAAAGCTGGTTGAATTGTATCATGACTATATATATATATATATATATATATATATATATATATATATATATATATATAGAGTGGGGCACGGGCCGGTTAACTGGCCCGGCTGGGCCCGCCCACGGTTCCGGCAATATCCGGACCCGAACCGCCGGTATAGGGTCAACCCGCCGGGCGGGTTGACCTGCGGACCCGGCGGGTCACGGGTCACCCTCGGTGACCCGTGAACCGCCAGCCACCTAATAGAACCGGGTTCGGGCCCAACCCGCCGGTTAACCTAGGCTCACGGCTTTTTAAAATTTTTAATTTTTATTATAAAAATATATAAATATATATTAAAAATAGTAAAAATTTGAAAAAATGTTAAAAACTATGATATTTTGAAAACTATAAAATTAATTATCGACTCGACATAGAGGAAATCGGGCACAAAACCCACACTGGCCTGGGCCTACAAATAAAAATTTGCTTCGGGCGCCCTCGAAACGCAAGTGGGCGCCGCCTTGACCCCGCTTCGAGACCCAGCTGAGGCCTCGGACTCCCGCAAGCTTCGTGGTCAAGGTCGTCAAGGCATCCATCAGACTCCACATACTCAGCATACTCAACATGCCTTGACGACCTTGACCACGACGCTATGAGTCCGAGGCGCTGGCTCGGGGTTTATAGGCCCATATGGGTGTTGAAAGTGCGCCAGTGAGTTATATCCTTACATCCCCGCAGGGGACACGTGAAGGCCCATGTCAAGTGAGAGCGCAGGATCACCTTCTTCGCTTAAGGATTAAATGTTTGAATAATTAGTGTAGGATAATGTTTAAAACTTGAAAAAATTGAAAAAATTGAAAAATTGAAAAAAAATTAAAAAAACCCCAACCTCGCGGGTTGACGGAGTCAACCCGGGAGGGTTGAACCCGGCAGTCAACCCCGGGTCACGGTTGGGAGAACTGACCTCAGAATCGCCCGCCATCGAAGGGCCGGTTACTGGATTACTACGCCCGCCATGGTCAGCTTGACCCGCTGGTTTTCAGGGCAGTTCAGCCGGGCCGGGCCAAAACCCGGCCCGTGCCCCCCTCTATATATATATATATATATATATATATATATATATATATATATACACATACATACATATATGTGTACATATACATAAACATATATATAGATATACATATACATACATACATAAACATAGATATAGATGTATGTATAGATACATATACATACATACATACATCTACATACATACATACACATACATACATCTACATACATACATACACATACATACACACATATATATATATATATATATGTCAGATATGAAAAATAAGCTATGGTAAAACAGTATTTTAAAAAAAAAATTCAGTTGAACTTTGACCATATAGGTATATTTGTAAATATTAGTATTTTATAGAGTTATATGTGTAAATATGATTTTTTTTAATGGGTATATATGCAATTTTCCATCATTTTTGTAAATTTTTATTCTTATATTAACATTCAGAAAGCAATGGCCTGGGACAGACAGTAACTTAAAATAGAAATTAGAACTCATTTTCAAGTGACTATATATATATTTATCATTCATGGATTACAACAGTAATTAAACAACAACCTTTCTCCTTAATCTCTATCTTAGTTATCAAATATATATATATTGCTAAGCCAACAATATTGTATGCTAAAACCTTACTCCTTAGTCTCTATCTTGGGACATGAAGATGCCATTTCTTTCTCCTCATTGCATACTTTCCCTTTCTCTATACATGGCTCTTCAAGCATCCTATTCTCCATGTTCTTTCCCCATAATACACTGTAGAGGCCTCCAACCATAAAAACTCCACCCAAAACACTGCAAGCAACATTGTGCATGTTGTTAAACAAACTAAGTTTCTCTAAGATAAAAAGCATTCAAGTACTGTATATTAAGCACTGAGGTTTAGTTAGTTACCTTCCTAAACTAAGTGTTTTGCCTAAAATGAAAGATGAGCCTATGATGGTAAAGACAAAAGCCAATGGTGTTGACATTGCTAGAAAGACAGGACCTTTCTTCTCAATGCACCAAGACTGAAAGTAGAATGATAGACCAGTGATAAGGAATCCCTGCAAAACATCAGATGGATTCATTTTTTGTTATGAGAATCAGAGACCAATTTTTGCAAAGAGATTGTAAATTATAATGAATATAAGAATCAAGACTAACACTGTATGTAACTGCAAGCAGCCCCATGTCCAAGTGCAGCTTCCATCTTGCAAAGTTTCTCTCAAAGACCAAAGAGACTAAGAATGTTTGGATCATGCTGAATATGCATTGGAATGTTGTGAAGAGGAGCTTGGAAGGGTACTCTTTCAATAACTTCCCCTAAATATTAATTACATGATAAGTTTTTCTTTCATGGGTTTCAATGGTCATAACTATATATGTATTGTTTATTGTTGTGTGTGTTTTTACCTGTAAGATTAACCAAAGGGACCAGCAAGTGTTGGCAAAGATCATTAAGAAGGAGCCTTTAATCCATGCACCAGTAGAGTGTGTAGGCTCATGGGTGACACGGTGGTCATCGTGGTGGTTCACAAAGTTCTTCAATGAAGGGCCAGTGTAAAAGGCGATTGTCATTATTCCGGCAACACAAAATGCCATTCCGACCATCTTCGCCATGCCTGATATGCTCTTCAACTTCAAACTCTCCATTCTGCAACATTTGTACTTAGAGTTGAGTTATAATCTCAGAGCAAGTGGAGTATGACTAGCTAAAAAAATGCAAGATTCTGAATGAATGTAAGATATATGCTTGTCTCTAAGATATGTCCTACTTGGATTGGACACTATATTGGAATTGGAGGGTATATATACATAAGCATATATTATGACTGCTTTTCTAAAGACTAATCCTGTTGTTACCCACAATTGGGACCAAATTTCAAGGCTTGAATAAAATATGCTCCTAGATGCTATGGAGAGACAAAGTGAGTTGATGCTTTGTCATAAGTTAATTGGTGAACAAATAAATATTCTGAAAATGGTGTAAAAGTCTACAGAACTCTATATATGGTAAAAAAAAAAGAAGTTATCTCAGCAAAATATCAGGCAGCTAATGGTTTCACAAGTAGGTGCTTCCATGATGTGAATAATCCAAGATAATACCTGTGAATGTGATATCCTTTTCAAAAAAAAGAGAGTACTGTATATGTAGCATTTGGATGTCATTTGTTGTCCACTTATATATGGTTAATGTTTGGAGGTAAAAAGTATTAATTATTTCTGATGGAAACTGGAGAACAGCACTGTTTTATTTCTAAAAGAAAGTCAGAACATATATATATAATTATATGAGAGGAATATATACCTTAAGAGAACTGCCAAAAAGAAGGTAATCACTGGGATGGAGTTGTTAGTAGCTGATGCCACTGTTGCTGATGTGTAGTTCAATGCCACATTATAAACGTTTAAGCTCAATGTAATCCTAAGAAATTAAACGAATTATGTTAGTGAAATAACTGATAATCTGCTGAGAATGTTGAAGAGCGTGCGATAAATCACTTAAGCATACCCTATTAATGCATGCATGAACATCTTGAACAATATCATGAATGACAGTGGTGGAGCTCCTCTCCTGACACAAAAAGACAATAAGAAAGGGAGAAGAACATGGAATAGTAGAAGAAGAGGAAGAAGAAGGTGAGTGATTGATTAATTGATCTGCTGATAATTTGATACCTCATAACAATGAATGCAAATGGAAGCAAGACCATAACTGCGGCAGCTTGACGGTAGAAGACGAACACAAAAGGACTCAAACCAAAGTCCAAAGCTAACTTTGAGATGATGTGCATCCCTGCATACATAACTTGTATGAGAATCACAACACCATAAGCCTTGCTTCCCCCATCCATTTCCATGGCCCTGAAACAATCTCAAGATATCTGAATTTGTATTGCTTATTTAAGAGAGGTATCCAAGGTGATGTATTTAAAGAAGTAGAAAGGCAAGCCAAAGGTACTCATGATAGTGTGGTACTATACAACCCCACAATTTGGAAACATTGCTTTACAAAGGTGAATTATTGTGGGTCAGGAGAGGGACCTATATCTGGTTACATGTTTAATTAATGAGTGGCCATTCCTAAACCACTTACTAAAAATCTACAAGTTGATTAAGTTGATACGATTACGAAGAGTTTGGTAATTCTATGCCATTAATTAACTTCAAAATGGACCTGTGTGGTTCATATCTTTTGATTCTTTTGTGTGATCATGTGCATCAATACCCAATGTTTGTATTTCTTTTGACATGGTTAGTGGAATGTATACATGATGGTCTAAAAGGTATTATGCAAACACAAACAGTATATCCTTGATAGAACATTTGGATGTCGATAGAAATAGACATCGAAAATCAACACGAACTAATTAAGAATCTATCATTATCTATCCATCTTTCACCGAAGAAAAGGTGGCAGTCGAAATGTGGAGAAGAAGATCAAATAACAAAATTCTATTTGATTCTGATTAAGAAGTTCATTGTGTGTTATCTCCTTGGAAAAGTATCAAAGAAGATTATACTCAAACTTAGATATATACATCAATCATTAGGATATATAAGTGCACACACGTTCTTTACTGTTGAAATCGTCACCCTAAGGTAGTCATGAGTCATGACCACACAAACAAAACCAATCCACTTAAGGCAGTGAAAACAACATTAGTGGAGCCAATTGTAGCCATATAATGACCTGAAATTAGTGATCCATGTTTGTATCTTTTTCCCTTTTGGGAGGCATTATCTCAAAACAAGTCCAAAATGAACTGTAAGAAGTAACCTTTGTGTTCTTTATGTTTAGGGTTTTAGATAAGATTGTGATAGAGTTAAGTGCATTCATCCTCATTGCTTGTGAAATCCAAATTAATGTAACACTTGCTAATTAATCATCAGAGAGTAAGTTGCAAACTCCAAAAAGAACTCTTTGTGAGAAGAAATTAAGATAAAGATGAAGGAAATGGACACCTCTTTAAGTTCATGGGACTTTCAAAACAAAGTATATATAGCCAAAGAGAAACAACTGAAAAGCATTAAAGAATGCTTTTTCTTTGTTCTAACTTCTTTGGAATCTTAAGCTCTTTATAATCATTTCTTTTTTTTTATGGTGGAGCTTCCTTTTGCACAATGTGTCCATTTTTAATTCCCCCACTGCATTTCCATTTTCAAATGAAAATGACTTGTTAGTTGTGCTATGTTTCTTTATTTATTTATTTTTTTCTCCTTAAAATTAATCTATATGACACTCAGAGCTCAAGTATATTAATTTCCTTTCTAGCTAGGTTACCCTTTATTCTCTTCCATCTTTGCTTCTTTGTTTTATAGCCATTGAATTCTTGCACATTTTATACTATCTGTTCATCACTAATCTGAGTATGTTCTGCATCATTACAACATATGTTCTATCACCATACCATTTAAAGCCGCCAACGTGCACATTAATGGTCATGCATGTTAATTATTTGTCTCGTTGTAAATCACCTTCAATCTTTTCCAACCTAATTGGTTATTTTTCTAATTATGTGTACATATATTTGATAAATTAGTTATATAATTAAGTGATACATTAATACAAAATCATCCTTCACATTGAGGAGAGTTTGATGAGTTTGCCATTGAAAATTCTATCATTTTTCATGTTTTTCGTGACGATCATGTTGTTTGTTTTTTTCCTTTTTTTTTGATAAAAGATCATGTTGTTTGTTGCGTGACGCATCGATCACATGTATATATTGCTTTTGGAAGAACTATAGAATTAATTGGTCCAATGAACTCTTTCCCTTTTATTAAGGTCTAGTTCATATGGTTTGCGTATGCAATTGAAATAAAACTTTTTGTGGTCCTCTTGATTAATTTCATTTATATCTTTGACAGCTTGAATTAGTCTAAACTTCCGGCCATGATGTGGGCTAACCCATGCCCACCTCTTTATGGGCTTTTCAATCAACATGGGCTGATGTCAATTGAACTCCCTTGAATGTTTTGACTCACATGTTTAAAAACTTTCCTAATTATTCCAAAATTTGTAAATAGTTCACTTTTTTTTTTGGAAAAAGTGAATAAATCATATTTTATTTAATTTAATTAAGATAGTTCATTACATTGCTTGTCCGGAAAGATTTTATAAGAAAAAATATATAGTTGGTAACTTCTCATTCTTTCTGCCAGCAATCCACCCGCTTTTCTCCCTATCTCATGCTTGGGCTGAATCTCCCCCCAGGTGGCCCCCTTCATCATCATCCCTCTCTAGCGTGGTCATTGGGAATTCCAGACTTCGCTTTATCAGGTTCCCTGCCACCTCCAGCTTTGTTCTTTTCGCCATCGGAGCTGCATTCAACCAAGAAATGATTAGGAAAGAAATATCTCGAATAATTCTTGAGAAAACGCGTTGTTTATCCTAAAAACATCGTCTATTTCTCTCTCCCCCAAATACTCCATGTGATTGTCAGTACAGCGATGTCCCATCATTCTCGTAGGGTATTGTCCACCCCCAAGGAGAAACCCTTGACGCCCAATAGTGTCCGGATATCTAGCTCTCCGCTCGATCTGAACAATATCCTGAAATGGTTCTAGATTTGTCTCACTAGAGGGCAAGAGATGATGATATGATGTACTGATTCGTCCTCCGTTGCGCACAGGTAACAACTGGTGAGCTCTCCTCTCCACTTCTTTTTGTGCAGGTTATCGAGGGTAAGGATTCTATTTTCTTTTGCCAATCATGCAAATAGTTTTGCTTTGAGCGGGCAATGGTTGCTTCCAGAATTCCTTTTTCAGGTCACTTCTCATGCCTCCATCAATTCTGAAGCGGTATAAAGATTTGACTGTGAATATTTTATTAGCCGTGAGTTCCCATTCCCTAGCATCCGTTGCTTCAATGTTTGTGATGTGTTCAACTAGTGCTCGGCTGAACAGGAGAAGACCTTCGGCCTTCCTAGCCAATATGGGACCTGGTTTTAGTATCGGGACACCCCTTTGGATCCGGGCTCTAGCTCCTTGAATGGTCAGGTATTTTGTTAGGGATAACTCTTGCAACCCTGGGTAGGTGTTTTCCGGCGAGTTCTCAATCCACCACTTGTCCTTCCAGATGTTGGTATCTGTTCCAGATCTCGGAATGACCCGAATGTTTGCCACTACGGGGGGACTTTCTAGCCAAAGACCTTTCCAAAAGGTTGATACACGCGTTGCGGGGTCGGTCTATGACGATCAATATGCCCTCTCCTTGCATATGCATCATGGAATATCTTCTGGCATATGCCCACACGTCCGGTGAGAATCCTCCACCACCACTTCCCTAGTAAGGCCCATTAAAGGTTCGAAGGTTTAAAATCCCCCATCCTCTGTTTGTAACGCGCCGACCCGGATTCCGGGACTTCAGGCACATCACAGACCGGCCGTACCCAAGTGGAAACGAGTCCCACTCGGTTACAAGGCCTAATAGATCAAGAGCAGATAACATAAAATAGTCTGAAAACATAAAAATATTCTCAGAATCATATACAGTGGAAGTTTAGTACTTTCGTAATACATATATTGGCCCTACAAGGGTCCTACAAAAATATAAAGTGTCTTCTATTAAGCGAACCGAAGTTCTCGAACCTTTAAGCGCAACTCCTGATCACAATCAGCTAATCTTTCAGATCCTGAAAAGAAAAGAGACAAGTGGGATGAGCTTTCAAAAGGAAAGCTCAGTAAGTACCCCTGTAGGGAACACAACGAAGCATCGAGTCCAATATAGATAACATAAAATAATGATGCACACCAACATAGGCACATATAGGGAACAAGAGAAAAGTCAAACATTAGCGGATCACTACTCCACATAACACGGAATTCAAGAAACTATCTTGTCATCTCCCAGGCAGTCATCTTATCTTATCTTATCGCATCTTTGAGTAGGGAGTGCTCCTTTATGCATAATGCGGCCCGGTGAACCATCCTAATCGACGGGTGAACCTCCGTGAGGAGATCCCTTAACTTATCTTAATCTGCACTAATTTGGGAGAATCTTCACGAGAGTCGGCGCCAAGTCTACGGACTTAGCTTACGAGGCTCCGCAGCGTTGCCATGGCCTTGTGCTTGCAGGTCAGCGAGTAGACATGTTCAGCGATCACCAACGAAGCTTAACAAAACAACTTGCATACACCACATGGGAATTCAATAAAGCAGGAGCACAAAATGTATATGCAAATCAAAGTAATTGAATACCAAGTCGTAGTAATAATAAAACAATGCCCCATTGGGCCAACAAGCATGAGATCAACAAACAAAGGTCCCAAACATGAAGAAACATGCATAAATATGAAATCAAGGAAGTCCTGAATCAAGAACATGCTTAAAACAAGGCATCATCAAAAGCCAAGGAAACCCATTGCTGGGTGGGCACTAGGCAGGAACACTTACAAGAAACACGAATGAACAAAGACAAGAAAGCCCACACCGGGCGGGTACTAGGCAAGAATACTTACTGAAGTCACGAAGTTTGGTATTCCAAGGAACCGACTCCCCTCGCATCCACGTCACTCCTGATAGTAAATCTAAATAAGCGATAATACTATTTAAAACCCTAGATGCAAGTGGGTGATTCATTATTGAGCCATATGCAAGACTAATGTGCCTCTGTCGGTCCTTTATCAATAACCTGAAACCCCTTTTACTAGATTTAATTGTGCGTACACTTCTTTTGAAATTATTTGAACGTCCATTATTAATAATATAAACCGTTACCGAGTCCGAGCCCGTTATTTATTCATCCAATTCTTGTTACCTTTCACAATATACTTCTATTAATATTCCTATTAATATTACCGTTAATAATTTAGGAGAGACTCAAATTCTAATAGGATCAAAATAGATTTTCATCGGTAATATAGTGGAATTCCCTAGAATTATGTCGAAGCCCGTTGGTGAGTCTACCCGACCTGTTAACTTTAAACCTTTGATAACGTTACCGTTAAACCTTAATTCTATTATTATTATTATTATTATTATATATATATGTATTTTTTTTTAATAAATCCTTGTTTTCATTACCATAATAAAACTAATAAAATCCTTAGTAAAAATATAGGATTTTAGTTATTAATGCTTAGTTAACCTTATCTCTAATCCTGATTACAGTTATAATTAATTGTCACAAAAATTTCACTAATTTAAATTATTCAGTTTCAATAATTATTTGTTAACGGGTTAGCGGGTTGGACCCGTTACTATTCAATCCGTTAATGAATTTAATTTAACCGAAACCCGTTAACATTTGAAACCCGACCCGCTAACTTCATCTTCAACCTGAGGACCGCGAGCACCCCCTCCCTGGTGGAGCTCCTCTAGTGTGAGGGTGGCGCTACGGGTCTGCGCGATGATCATCGTGAGCGAAGATGGCAGATTGACCGGATCTGACCGATCTTCGTCGAGAGCCGTAGATGAGTGTGAGGTTTCCTGCTCGGGAGTCGCCTGTCCGTCACCGGAGCGTTCTTATGCGTGCTTTCGGCTTCGTGAGGAGGGCGTGGGGTCCTAATTCCATTACCCTATCTTATTCTATGTTTATTTACGCTTCATGCATGCATTAAAATCCCTATCCAACAATGAACGTGTAACTGGGGTGAGGGCTCACCGGAGACGATTGTTCGCCGACTTCTTGCGTCGTAAGTCTCCTGTCTTTCCTTCCGCTGCTCTGGGGGTGATCTTAGCTTCGGTGGGTGTCGTCCTCGACGTCTATTTCCCTCCTTTCCTCTCTCTGGTACTCACGGTGGTGGTGGTGGTGGTGGCGTTGGTTTCCGATCGATGGAAGGGAGATTCTGGGGTTTGTCCCTATTTATAGAACTCGCAGCGGAGTTCGGATTTGTCCCAAAGATAGTGTTTGAATTCGGATAATCTTTTATCTTGATTTAAATTCTGTTTTCTAGAAGATCGTCGGTGCGGATTGTCTCCACGGCGGTGTACGCGGCGGTGTCGCGAGCTGGCAGAAGGGGTCGCGCTGCATCGCGATTCCACCTCCTTTTAGATCGACGGTTCTGATCCATCGAAGTCAAGGGGTTGGATGCTGATTCATCGCCTCGAGCTTTGGTGAAGATCCGTGATGGACGGTTCGGATAATGCCCGCATCGTGGGGGCGTCTTCACTGCCATCTTACCAACAGAATAAACGGTTTGATCTTCCTCTCGTGATAAACACTCATCCCGATCTTCTCATCTCAGCCGTGCATGCCATTTTCACAGGCTACTTATTTATTTTTGCAATCACCCCCTCCCTCTTTAAATAATTTACGCACCGGTCCCACTCCAGTGAGAGAACAGAATTGTCCTCAGGTCCCTGACTTTTGTTAAATCTCATATAATCCTTTCTCCAGAGAATAATAGAATTATATTCCGGTCCTCGTTCTTTTATAAATTACTATTTAGTCCCCTTTTTAAATCAATTTATGAATTGACTCTTTATAGTCCTCTTTTTTTTTAAATCCTTAGTTCCTCCTCTTATCTATAATTTAACTTAGATGTAATGTCGGATTTATCTCCTATTAATAGGTTTTGAAAATACCTCCTCATCATGTATTTCATTCCTAGTATATCCCCACAAATTCAAACGCTTCTCTTCTAAATATAATCAGTTATTTATCCCTATTATTAAAAAATTACCTTATGAGATATCAATAAAGTATAAAATTTATCTTTGATGATTAAGATTATAAATACTTTTAAACCCTAAGATTTGAAATTCTATTCAAATAAAGGAATAACTAGAACTTTTATTCCAATATAAAAGTTTAAATAATAACCTTGGGAGACTCTCCCTTATTCTATAATAAAATTTCAAAATAATAATAAACTAGGACCTAAACATACTTTCCTAAAATTATGGGCTTCACAATCCTCCCTCCCTTAAAGGAATTTCGTCCTCGAAATTATTCATGATCCTCGAAATTCATGTTCGTTTCCTCCCCGGGTCTCGGTGACTCACTGTGACTTCCTGCAGAACGAGGTGGTAGACTCGATCCATGAGTCATTTGGTCTTTGATGGGAGGATGATGGTTGACTTGCCCCGTTTGCTTTCCCTTTCTTCTCTCCACCATGTTGTCCTTGCGTTGGCGCCACTGATTGTCTGGAGGCACTGAAAGACTGTTGGGGACCCTGAGTTCCTTGCTTTGCTCTATGTTCTATTTGTGGACACTGTGCTATGCGGTGCTCCAAACTACCGCGACACGCAAAAGCTCCAAAGAATACCTTGCACTCAGATTGTTTGTGTGGCCCTCCACATGTGAAGCATCTCAGTGATCCTTCTCCTCCCCCAGATGCGGCTGATGATTTGGAGGGCTTGTTATAGGGTTGGTACTTGCTCTCGAATTTTGATTTTCCAGAGCTCTTTCCAAAGGATTTTCCTTGACTATAGCTCTGCCCGTGGTCCGGTTTCTTATCTTTATGAGATGGTCCTTGGGATACCAAGCTTCGTGACTTCAGTAAGTATTCTTGCCTAATACCCGCCCGGTGTGGGCTTTCTTGTCTTTGTTCATTCGTGTTTCTTGTAAGTGTTCCTGCCTAGTGCCCACCCAGCAATGGGTTTCCTTGGCTTTTGATGATGCCTTGTTTTAAGCATGTTCTTGATTCAGGACTTCCTTGATTTCATATTTATGCATGTTTCTTCATGTTTGGGACCTTTGTTTGTTGATCTCATGCTTGTTGGCCCAATGGGGCATTGTTTTATTATTACTACGACTTGGTATTCAATTACTTTTGATTTGCATATACATTTTGTGCTCCTGCTTTATTGAATTCCCATGTGGTGTATGCAAGTTGTTTTGTTAAGCTTCGTTGGTGATCGCTGAACATGTCTACATTGGCCAGGCACAAGGCCGCGGGTAACAGCGTGAGCAATGCTAAGTCAGGGTAGACTTGCGCCAAGACTCTCGTGAAGATTCTCCCAAATTAGTGCAGATTAAGATAAGTTAAGGGATCTCCTCTGGAGGTTCACCCGTCAGTGGGATGGTTTCGTGGGTATGCATTACCGCGTAGGAGCACTCCTGCACTCAAGGTCTGATAAGATAAGATAAGATGACTGCCTAGGAGATGACAAGATAGTTTCTTGAATTCCGTGTTATGTGGAGTAGTGATCCGCTAATGTTTGACTTTTCTCTCGTTTCCTATGATATATGTGCCTATGTTGGTGTGCATCATTATTTTCTATTATCTGTATTGGACTCGATGCTTCGTTGTGTTCCCTGCGGGGGTACTTACTGAGCTTTCCTTTCGAAAGCTCATCCCACTTGTCTCTTTTCTTTTCAGGATCTGAAAGTTTAGCTGATTGTGATCAGGAGTTGCGCTTAAAGGTTCGAGAACTTCGGTTCGCTTAATAGAAGACACTTTATATTTTTGGAGGACCCTTGTAGGGCCAATATATGTATTACGAAAGTACTAAACTTCCGCTGTATATGATTCTGAGAATATTTTTATGTTTTTAGACTATTTTATGTTATCTGCTCTTGATCTATTAGGCCTTGTAACCGAGTGGGAAACGTTAACATAAAGAGAAAGGAAGAGAGAATATCATTTTTATGATTCTGAGAATTTACAAGAGCAGATTGAACAACATAGTTTGCATATGGATCTTGCATTAGCTGCTCAAAATGATGCACTGAAAGCAGTTCAGCTATAATCTTAGCACGGCCTTCTTCACCAAAGACCTTGAGGCATTTTTCCACTACATTCTTTGCTAAACTTACGCATTGAGAGTTGTACATAATTTCCTTGAATTGAGATACCAGATCATAATAATCGATTGGTTCTTCGAGTCTAAGATAAATTGAACAACATAATTTACGAAACATAAGAAAATGAAAATCGGTATTTCGGAATATGTACATATCTGCTCAAGCACCAACGCAGGAAAACCTCCCTTCTAGTTTCAAAGGTAGGAATATAAGCAGAGAGATCACAACACACAAAAAAAGTTTGTAATCAGTTAAATATTGGAAGCCCCATAGTTTGCATTAGGAAAGTTAACGATGAAAGTATCAAAAGTGACAATGATAATCTGTAATGTCCCAAAAATGGCCATCAATGAAATAAAATTCATAAACAGAAGATTGAAGAGAAGCAACGCACCTTCTTGAGACTGCTGGCCAGTGCCAGCGTTGGACGACTTCATCATCAAATCAAACCTTCAAACATCAAGAATTCCAGCTGAAAATCCCCAAATCACCACCAAACAAACCAAAATCAAGCTCAACCTCAAACCCAATAGCATTCAGATCTCTCACATCCTCCTTAAGAACCAATCCAAGCAGACATCTCTCCCCGAGCTCTCTCTCAGCCGAGCTCTGAGAAGCTCTCAATCCGCGAGATCGCCATCAGAGTATCTAAAACCAAGAGATCGGTTGATGTCCTGATTTAAAGATGGCCAAAGAGAAGAAGAGAACCAACCCTAGCTTTTGTATAGCGTGGACCCTTGGAGGGGCCTTTGATGTCCATGCCATGGCTTCCAGCATAGTAAAGTTCGGCCAATTTCACAAAGTTATACACCTAACAAAGAACAAACCATGAGAAAGATAGATAGAACATGAACCAAAATATCGAATTTCAGGGCATAAGAATGGCAGGCAAATGTATACACTTGATAACAGATAAAAATAATCAAAGCATATATGCAAAAAAAAATGAAAAACTATTCTTCGATTCTTCTTTTCTTCTTCGCTTTGCCCAAATCCCGTCCTTAATCGTGACAAAAAATAAATTAAATAAAAAATTAAATTTAAAAAAGAGGTGAAGAAAAGGCGCAGGGCCCGTGGAAGAAGAGGAAAAGAAGCGAAGAAGAGCCTACGGGCAGCTCGCCTAGCTGCTTGCGCGACTATATATATATTTCCTCTTCTTTGTCCCATTCTAGGTGAACTAGAGGAGAGAACACCTACAACCACATCTTTTCAAAAGAAAATCATCAGTTTGCTGGAGATCTTGACGATCCACGTGGTGCGGCCAGCCCGTTCTAGGTGTGCGGCATCAGGCCGGGCTTCGGGCGGCCCTCGGCCAGGCCCGATGCCGAGTCTCACAAAAAGGGTCTACTGCACTTGCGGCCAGCCTGACCTTATTAGGAATATATATATATATATATATATATATATATATATATATATATATATATGAAGGGAGAATAATGGATACTAGACGATAGACATTGAGAACTTGGACATGTGTTATGTTTTGATGTAACCATTGTTCATGTGTGATCATGATTAAAAGAGAGGAAGGCGTGGAAACATAAGTTACATACCATGATTGAGAATTGAAAATTGAATTGTGAGAATGCTCTTATGCTTGTCCTAATTGCATGCTTCCAAGTTGTATTTTCAATTCCCAATCATGTAGTCATGCTCCATAAAATAAACCAAGTCATGGCCTTTATACTCTTGATTAATCGTTGATTTAACTATAAAAAACATCACACAAATTTCAAATATACATATATAATTATAAGGTGACATTTGGTTCATTGAATTGGTCAAGATCTCCCTCCATGTTTTTTTAATCTAAAATTTTATATTAACTTTAGTTTTTCAAATTAAATTGATAGAAATATAACATGTTTTAGGTTTCAAGTTTCCAATAATTCCTTAAAAAATGATAATGCTATATTCTCTCACAAGTGAACAATTTTTATTTTTTATTTTTTATCAAAGATTTGAGAAAAAATATTTATAATTTTTTTTTAATGAAGTCTTCATAAAGCTTTAAAAATCAAATTTGCTATTGTCTACCACTAGTTTATTGCATGCGTCTTTCCACCACATTTTAGGGTTAGGGTTAGGGCTTTGACAAATTTGATCTCCTGTTTGTTTCGTGGTGAGCCATGTGGACCACCTCCAACACTCCATGATGTGTATTGTTCAAAGGATGCACTATACCAATCCTTTCAACAATGTCAAACCAACACATGGGATAATGGCAAATGAAACTGATAGTCATTTTCTATTACTATTTGCATTAAAAAAATATCATGAACAAAATTAATGTTTAAAAATCCTAAATATATATACAGATAAGAGATTAGAGAAAAGAGTAGTGCTACAGAAACCGGTTTCACGAATCAAATCAGGACATTCAACTTTCATCGGGATCATCAACACCACCATCCCAAAGAAAGTTGAATGTTCCGATTTGATTCGTAAAACCAAATCTTGAAACCTGTTCGATTTCTTAGCACTACTCTAGAGACACTACAGGAAAAATATGCCGCTATAGGGTATTTTTCCGTCGTTATATGTGTATAGTGGCAACTTTTTGGACGCCGCTAAATCCTCCGTCGCTGTATGCTTTAGCGGCGGAAAATCCAACTATAGCGGCGGATATATCCGCCGCTATAGGGTCATGCGTAGCAACTACTAAGGGATATAGCGGCGGATATATCTGCCTCTATAGGTCACAGCTGCACTCTAACGCCGTTAATGGCATTCTATAGTGGCGGATATATCCGCCTGCTATAGTCTGTTAAGTTATGGTGGACCTATAGCGGCGGATATATCCGCCGCCGCTATAATCTTTGTTGGTTGTTAAGTTATGGCGGATATATCCGCCTTTATAATGCATCAATAGCGGCGTATATAGTTATCCGCCGTAATAATTAGTGGCGGATTTCAAAATCCGCCACAATAGATCAACTTTCTTGTAGAAAATTATATTTTTCTATAAAAAGTAAAATATCTCACAATTTGTATCCATGGGTCTGTAATTGATTTACTTGCTCAATGTTACTTCATGTTACTAAAGTTTTGATTTATCTTAACTTCAATATTGTTATTAAAGCATTTAAACACACATTATATGCATATATATATATATATATATATATATATATTTGTATATTGTTCACTAAAATATTTATAAAAACGACAATAATGACTGTCGTAACATCAAAATCAAAAAATATAATAGTCAAATTTTTTATTAACAAATATAATAAGATTGATCAAATTTCAATAGCAAGGGTCCTACAAGACATAAAAAAAGGTTGTTTGGTGTCAATTTAGGGTTTTAAGGCTCATTTCATGCTTGAAGGAAACCCCAAAAGATTAAGTTCATTTTAACAAAAGAACAACTATTATAATACCACTAGGATACCCTAAAAGGCTTAAACAATACCATAATGTAGTAATTAAAACATTAGGTTGCTTTCTCTTGGGCATTCTATCAAACACTTGGTTAGCATAAAATCAGGCCTTGGGATGTGATGAGATTTGTATGAATTTGAGTATTTATTTATGGGAATTACAAGTAGAGCATCTCAAGAGGCGTGCTTATCCAGTGATTCATTGCTCCCTGTTTGGCATCATCCGTTTCTAATTAACTAGAGATCACACACTTCTCAACATGTTCATGCGCGCATTATGACAAACATGTGACGGGCTTGTTGTGCGGCCAACGAGATGTTCGACGTTGTTGCGTTCTTAGTGGTGTAATTTGTTATTTATATAGTTTGATTTTTTTCATGCCTTATATCCATATACGGCATATAAATATTAGAAAATGTTTAGTTTTTTTATTTATAGCATGAACTTGTAAAATTTGAAATTTGGTTTTATTTGCGATTTAGAGTTGAGAAAATAAAAATTGAAATTTTTTTTGTTATTATTAATGGTACGAAAAATAAAGGCTAATGTTTGTGAAGAAAATATTTGAACACATGTGCATGATCACAAGCGCTGAAATGAGAAATCAATTGTCATCATAATCGTCTGGTTATCCAACAATAGAGAATGGATTTCAAAACACATTGAAAACTGATAACTTATTGTCTCAGCTCAGGGACTCCATTAAGATTGAGCGTTATTTTGAGCATTTTTCTTTCACCGAATTCACTCTATTCTCTCCCACTCTTTCTCTCTCACTCTCCTCCTTGCTTTCCTCTCTATTTGGAGTCCTGATTTGAGCATCTAAAGCTCCCCTGAAGCATGAATGCTTACCTCCCCTTTCATCCGGCAAGGTGCAGTACTTGGAGGCTATCTTTGGAGGAAGTGAACCTTCATCGGCATTTCTTACCCATTGATCTAAATTTGTTTTGATTCCAAGAGGAGCATATATATCTAAATCAACATTATCTAATATAAATTAATGATAAGATATAAAATAGGGCTTTTTGTAGGTGTACCCCTGAATAATTTTGAAATTGCGTATTTACCCTTGAATAAAACATAATTGCATACATACCATGAATAATAGGTATAATTGCGTATATACCCCTAGGGTTAAAATCAAATGAAAAACTGTCAAGTTAACAAACGGTAGACAAGCAAAATGACCATCATACCCTTTACATATATACCCCTAAAAAATTTGTTTGACTATAAATTTAAAAATACCCCTTTAAAAATCTAAAATTTAAAATAGTTAAAAAATATATAAAGAGGGGTATTTTGGACATTTTCTGACCCTTAACCTAAGTTGTAACTATGGTTAAGATTACTTGGTTAACTTCTGTCAACGGATTCTAACAGTAGGGGTATATCCGCAATTCAACTTGTTTTTCAGGGGTATACAAGCAATTATGATTTTTTCGGGGATGAATATGCAATTATGAAACTTTTGAGGGGTATATAACCAATTTCCCCTATAAAATACTAGTCCTCCAACTTGTTATTTATGAAGGAAAACATAAAATAATGATAATTTATCTAACCTTTTATTAAAGTTTTTAGTTAAAAATGTATTTCCTATTTATCATTTTTTTTATTCTATCATACTCTACTCTTTTAACTAATTTCCTTTACCTAAATTACCACTTTGAAATAATGATAATTTTATAGGTAAATTATCTTTTAGTCCTTGACACTATTTGATATTATTCCCCACTCAAAATACTATTATACTAAACCTCTACACCCCCAGGGACCTATAGGCAATTTAGGCACTATTTAAAAGACTAAAAGTTAAATAACTATAATCTTATTTTAGCCCAAAAAAAAAATCCCAATAGTAAGGATTATTATATTTTATCATACTACATATGGATGACAAGCCTTGATAGTTGGGATTTTGGTTTATATGCTTTATAAATATAGAAAAATAATTTATATAATTTATTTTTCTATATTTATATTATATTAAAGAAAATTAATTATAGGTCCATGGTATTGTTTATTTTTTCCCTTAATGTCTATGAGGTAAATGTGTGTGGGGTATAGTAAATAGTGGGAGGGGGTATCTGGACACTGTTTTTAGGGACCTGTAATTCATTTTTTATGGTATAAAATGTGTTAATGAAAAAAAACGCAGTAGAGGGCAGACCAGTCAATTCGCGCCAACAACCTTCTCCGTGGAAAATAACGGAGTCCGGAAACGTTGCCGTCTCAATCGTTGCCGTTAATTGACGGAACGGAAAGTCAAACCCTGGAAGCAAAGTTCACCACTTTCTTGATTTTTTATTTTATATATTTTAATTTTAAATATTGTTCTCATGTGAACTGGATTTAATGCCACTTTGAGGTCCGGCCTCTCGGAGAATGCCTAAGAAAAAAGGTCAGAGCTTTGAGAGCTTTGAGCGCTTTGAGCATCAAGGAAGGGATCTGGGAACACTAGATCGATCTCTTGACAGCGGAGGCGACTGGGATTCGCTTGGTACCATTCCTTTCTTTCGATTTCTTTCTGAAATTGTGGTTTTTACCGGTCTCTTCTTGATATATTCGTATGCTTTTTGCGTTTCCGCTTGTTGAGGAGTTGGAGGTATGTTTTCACTTTTGGATCGCTTGCTTTTAGCGTTTTTAGGTGGAAGTGATGTTGTTCTAGACGTAATCGTCTTAGATCTGTGATTTCAGCTGGTCATTTGATATGATTTTGAAGTTTTTCTGGTGAATTTGATGGAAAAACGCGAGCTTTTGTAGTTTGTATGATCCGTGTCTATCTTCGAATGGTCACTGGTAGAGATCCCTATGTACATGCGGATTGTTTTTTGTGAAAATTTGCTTCTTTTTTTTTCTTGTGATTTTGCGTGAAAATCTTGTTTTAGATCTCTTTTTTCATTCCATTTGTGTTTTCTCCCGGTTATTTTTGGTTTGTTTCAGTGAAGAACTCCATTAATTTCACTCAATTTTTCCTTTTGATTCAAAAGGCGATTATGGAGGTGTAGCATCTGGTCTTGACTCGATATGGCTGGAATGTGCCATTGTCGCATCTGGTCTTGACTCGATATGGCTGGAATGTGCCATTGTCGCAACACTGGATCCTTCTTCTTCTCTCTCCCTGTTGTTTATAGCAGTCCATGTTGTTTTTTCTCCCCCTTGTTTCTTTTGGTTCAATTCATTGTGAAGGATGGATGGATTAATGTAGAGTGTATTGTCTCTATTCTAATATAAAAAAGTTATCCTTTTGTTGGATTAATGGCTTCAGTATTTTGAGCATGACTTCATATCTATCCAAATTTTTCTTATTTTCCATGATAATAGTTAGGAACATGTTGTAAGTATTGGAACCAAGTGCTTTGTCTTCTGCATTTCGAGGACATTTTGTCGTGTTTCGCATGGTGTAGTGTCTACTTTGCTGCAAGGAAATAAAATCTATTTATAGGAAGAGATGTTTCCATTTAGCTGTTTTTATATTGAATTTTACTTCTACTTTTTCTCATGGAGCTTATGACCCTGCAATTCTTTGTGCAGCTTATGCTTGGGAATGAGTTGTTGGTGATGCTTACTGTAGCTTAAGTGGGCAGCTATTTGTGCTCCTTTGTGACTTTAAGTTGGCCAGGCTTGTGTATTTGTTGGTTTAGATGTCTTTTAGAAGCCTTGTTCGAGATGTCAGAGATAGTTTTGGGAGCTTGTCTAGGAGGAGTTTTGAGGTGAGGCTGTCAGGGCATCATAGAGGAAAATCACAAGGATCAGTGCATGAGCTGGGTGAGCCTGTGTTGGTGATTCAAAACAGTCGCTGGGCTAGTCTGCCTCCCGAGCTACTTCGTGATGTTATAAAGAGGTTGGAGGCAAGTGAGAGTACATGGCCTTCACGCAAGAATGTGGTTGCTTGTGCTGCTGTTTGTAGGTCGTGGAGGGAAACCTGCAGAGAGATTGTTAGAAGTCCTGAGTTCAGTGGGAAGCTGACTTTCCCAGTGTCCCTGAAACAGGTATTACTCTCAACTTTTGCGTTGTTTCTCTTGCTGAATGGTACAACTTATGTATCTTAATTCTGGAACCAGCCAATTGGGTGAGGGATTTAACTTGTCCCTGTTGGATTGCAATTAGCTGTAATCCTAGTGATTATATCATAATTCTAGTGAGCTTGGAAGTTATGTTTTTAACACATTTTTGGTTTGCTTACACAGCCAGGATCTAGAGATGGAACTATTCAGTGCTTCATCAAGAGAGACAAAGCAAATCACACTTACCATCTCTTTTTATGTCTCAGCCCAGGTAAGCTACCTTCAATTGCATCGTACAACTGATACTGTTCTATTGTTTTGTGGAATTTATGGTTGAATTATGCCAATGTTTCTCTCTTGCATGTTGTGTGTTTTTAAAATATGATGGAGATGAATAGGCACTTTCGTTGAAAAAATTTGGAAGGAGTTAAGAACATGTGTCCCGTATGAATTGTTAAGAAAGTTAAAAACCTCTTTATTATTCCAGTTCTTGCCATGCATTCTGCTATTACTTTCACTTGCTATTCTGCTTCTTTTTATGACAATTGTAATATCTGACTGACTTTTGGGTTTTTTCCACTTCTCCATCCATGATTTTTGTTTGTTTGTAGTTATATTCTTAAAATTAGGTGATGAAAGCAGCAGAGTATGATGTTCATCAGCCATCCAATGATTGTGCCTCTCAATTTCCATAGCCTATATTTTCACAAAATTGTCCAGTTCTTCCTTCTTATTGAAGTTAACTTCGGTCTATGAAATGATTTCCTTATTGCATTAGTTTCTCAAATGTGCAAGATGGGAGCTACTGCAATTGGTTTGGTTATAAGGAGTTTACATTTGTGGCTGAAATGTATCAGTTGTCTTATTTTTATGTTCAATAGAGTATTCCAGTACCTGCACTAACCTTTTACAATTTTCCATCTGAAAATGTATGCAAATCAATTAAACATCATAGCGGTGCTTGTGGAGAATGGAAAGTTCCTCCTATCAGCTAAGAGGAATCGACGAACCACTTGTACAGAGTACATAATATCTATGGATGCAGATAATATGTCAAGATCCAGCAACACTTACATTGGAAAACTGAGGTAAGGTTTCTAAAGGTCTTCATGTGAACAAATCAAAATCTTAGTTGAGAAAGGACTCTAATCCTTTGTGTACTGGCATTGCAGGTCAAATTTCCTTGGCACTAAGTTCATAATATATGACACCCAGCCTCCATACAACGGGGCAGCTGTTGCCAACCCAGGGCGTAGCAGCCGGCGGTTTTACTCCAAGAAGGTCTCCCCTAAAGTTCCTTCTGGCAGCTACAACATTGCACAGGTAACATATGAGCTGAATGTCCTGGGAACTAGGGGTCCGCGAAGGATGCACTGCGTCATGTGCTCAATTCCTGCTGCAGCACTTGATGCTGGAGGGACTGTCCCCGGTCAGCCTGAGCATCTGCTGCCCCGCAACCTGGAGGACTCCTTTCGCAGCATTTCTTTCTCCAAGTCATCCATCATGGACCATTCTGTGGATTTTAACAGTGCCCGGTTTTCCGATATCATGGGATCCAGTATCATGGGATCCAGAGGAACTGATGAGGAAGAAGAGGCCAAAATGAGGCCTCTTGTTCTCCGAAACAAGGCACCGAGGTGGCATGAACAACTGCAGTGCTGGTGCCTCAACTTCCGTGGCCGTGTGACCGTCGCATCTGTGAAGAACTTCCAGCTCATCGCGGCCACACAACCAGCTGCCGGAGCTCCAACGCCATCACAACCAGCACCACCAGAGCATGACAAGATCATCCTGCAATTCGGTAAGGTCGCCAAGGACATGTTCACCATGGACTACCGCTACCCTTTGTCTGCCTTTCAGGCTTTCGCCATCTGTCTGAGCAGCTTCGACACCAAGTTGGCCTGTGAATAACTCAATGTGGCGCGGAATGTGGAAGATTAAATAGAAAAAGAAAAATGTTTAGGCAAACATATGTACCTGTTCAAGTGATTTCTGTTTAGTCATAATGTATTCACCAGTAACTAGCAACAATGTCTAAGCATTTGAAATGTGGAATGTTTTCTTTAGGTTGTGTTTGTTCTGATCACATTGGTGTTGGTGTCATGTACTGATTTGATTGCCAACAACAAGAACTCATCAATGTACAGCTGAGACCAGAAAACAAGTAATTTACAGCAATTTACAGCAGGGAAAGCAGAAAGGATTCCAACAGCCACATGATCCTCTCTCTGACTTGCTGGCTCTAAACTCTTCTATTTAGCAATTTGTACATAAATATTCAAGTACTCTCTGAGAAAATTAATATGCCCTCATAAATGAGAAAAACGGCATGTTTCCTCTTACTTTGGTGCCCTTCTCTTTGTGGCCATTATCACAAAAGAAAAAGACACTCACTTGCTCCCCACTATTGAACATATTTATGATTTTATCTAAAATAATATATATCTGTGTGTATGGCCCATTTGGATTTGCTTCTGGAAAGCCATAAACAACTTCTTTTTTTTATATAAGTTAAAAGTTTTTATGGGTTTCATGTAATTGGATTGGTTTTTTTTAAAAAAAGATAAATAATTAAAAAAAAAGAAGAAAAATAGTTTTTTCTCATGAGCTGATAGTTGAAGCTTATGGAAAAAAACAACACAATTATCAGGGGCGCGCTCTACCACTGAGCTAATAGCCCGTTGTGTGAGCCTAAAAAAAACCCTTTTTGAGGAGTTTTGAGAATTTTCAATTATGAAAATATCTTTATATAAATTAAAAAATGATTTTTCAAATTTAATTTAACATCAGGTGAGATTTGGGAGATATTTATTCACCCCTTCTTACTCGTCCACTACATGTCATCAAGTCACCGCTGATCATCACCATTATTATTATTATTATTGTTAAATGTTTATTTTAATAATGTGTTATTAAAATAATTCTTTTGGGCATGAACATCCAAACAACTTCCAAACTATAAAAAAGGCAAACTAGTGCTACCATTTGTTTTTTATGACAACTTTACTGTTGCGTCAAGGGCCACCAGTTCCTAAATTAACATATTCAAACACAACAATAATTAGGAGCCCTTAACTTATTTTAAAAAGTTATTATAAAACAAACTTCTATCAAATAAAAGAAAAAAAACTTTTTTCTATATGCCAATCCAAAGGGCCATATATATATATATATATATATATATATTAAAGCTCAAGGGGAAAGATAGGACCCATGACCATGATTTGAGGTGAGTGGGTTGAATTGGAATTCGGTTGGGTTGGGACACCATTGAGTCCAAATTGAAGACCTATGATTGTGCGTGCGCTTATAAGAGGGAGTGATGCTTGCTTGGCGTGCAAGCTTGAATGGCGCCAATGTCTTAGATTTCAATGGTGGGAATTCCTAGGTTTCGTCTATATCGCTCTCTGATTTTTGTTGCGTTTTCTATGTTCTTCCACTAATATTTGTTGATTGTATGTTTCCATTCGCTCTAATATCTATTCAATTTTGGTTGCATGCACGGATTTTATTGTTTGGTAATGCATTGCATGATTTCATACGATCATCGGATTCACCATTGCTGTAGCTTCGATTTGTTTTTCAAGTTTTGATAATGGTCCTTCTGGAGAATTTCCGATCATGCCGCTGTCATTGATTTACTGAATGCTATGAGATCGAATGGAGCTTCAGTTTTGGTTGATCTCTGTGATCTCCTCAGTGCTCTTGCTCTTGCTCTTGCTTTCGATTTGGTTGAAATGCCTTTAAATTGAATGCTTGACTTGGATGATTCAGAACTCCCTACATGTTATGGAATTAGTATGAAGAAATGGGAAGTGTTTGTTTTTTGTTGGAAAAGAAACAAGTACATTGGGCTTTTGTGAATTGAAGAATGCCCTATTATGAAATCAGGACTCAATTTAGAAAGAGTTCTGACACCTGGATATTTTGTTCAATGTCTGGAGTGCAGTCATAGAGACATTTTGATTTTGTTAGCCCCATGGATAGGTTGGTGGTTTCTTGATTACACAATAACTAGATCTTGCTGCAAGAATATCCAGTTTGTTGAAATCTTTTATATGTTATCTGCGTGGAATCCTTTGTTACAAGAATTTGAAGTGCTGTTTCATTTGAAGTTCTGGGAAATCCTTTCTCAATTTGGTGCAACCTTTAATACCAGATGAGGAAGAAAACTTTGTTGCTGTGTGCTTCTGATGAATTTTTATATGAATTTAGGCTTAGAAGATTTATTATTACATTCCTTTAGTTTGCACAATGTGTATTACATTTAAACGAATTGTGATCATTCAGTGTGCAGTCAAAGGTTCAGCAAGAATTACAAGTGATCATCAGAGTTTAGATGTAGGCTTATAGTTTTATTTGATAAATCCAAAAATTCCAGTTGTGTTTCAACAGACAGAAAATGGCTCCTATGTAGGTTAGAGATCCATGTTGAAGCTTAAAGGCTGCCTCAAGTTGCAAGATGTAGTATCATGATTCCTTCATTGGCCTGAAAATTGAAACAGTGGTCATCAGTTCATGGATTGGTGTGGTGATAGCTATAAATATATTTGTTATGCAGATGGTATTATAGCTTTTATAGATGCTGTTTACTTTTCTTCTTTCTTTCTTTTTTTCTTTTTCTAATGTTACCATTGGTACTTGATGATTGGGGTCACAGGGTTGTCTGGTAGTTTATAGCATCCTTTTAGCAATGCATTTGAAGGAAACTGTTGCTAATGGAACTTGTTAGTATAGAAAAAGTTATATTTGGACAAGTATTTAGAATCTGATAGTATAAAACATGGCTGTTCAAAGATCATTTCACATTTTCCATTCTAGGGCATTATTGTGGATTATGTAGATGAGTACTCTGATCAAGACCAAACCATCTTGTTCATCTGGAATCCAATGTCTAGGAGAAATTTAAGGTGCATTGATTGCTTCCCACCCTATTAGAGAAGGAATTTGCAGAATTCATGAATTTAGTATTTAAATTTTAGGAAAAATTCAAATCCATCATGGTTTTAGGAAGAGAAATGGTTCACTTATTGTCTTCTTTCATTATTTCACTTCACAAGTTATGTAGTTTGTCTAAGTGAATTTGCTTTGAATCATTTAAGTTGTTTTTTTTCCTTGATAAAAGTGGATAAACCATGCTTCATTGAAATTAAAAGATAGGTGATATGGATAGATTTGGTTGTTACATTAATTGAAAAATGAAAAATCAAACAGTCTTAAAGCACTGTTGCTATATGAGTACATTAATTACAAAATGAAAAATCAAAGTGTCTTAAAGCACTGTTGCTATATCAGTCATTTAAGTTTTAAATATTATGTTTCTTCCATTTCTGAAACAAATGTTGCTATATGTTTTTCCTTGACCTTGAATTCTAATATGTTCTAAAGTTCATGCTTCTGTGTTAAGTGTTCAATTACATTATACCAATAGATGCTCTGACCTGTTCTTAAATACTTTGATCAGGCAAGATTCAAAGGCAATAAAGGAGAATCCAACTTTTTCTAGGATGACTCAAGATTAGACTAAAAAGTATCAATATGATTTGTTAACCACTTTTTAGGAATCCGACAAAGTTACCTGATATATTGATTATTTCCAAACCAAGTCGAGATTTAGATCTTTTTTTATGACATGATTCGGATGCCAAACAATTGGAGAAGGTGAGCTTCACATGTAAAACAGTGAACTTGTTAAATATTCTTATGATCAACTTGGTGGTAATGGCATAGGATTCTAATGATTTTCTTCTGAGAATTGGATTAGTGCAAGGGTTAGATGATGTATAATGTTTAAGTCCAGCACGCAAAACACTGAAGAACTTTGATGCCCATTGGCCCACGTCTTAAACAGCCGAGGTAGCAGTCCACCACTGGTACTCTGACCTATAAAAATGCCATAACCTTACATACTTCGCTGTCAAGGTAAGCTGATTCAATGGTCTATCCATCTCTGATTCCCTTCTACATGGTTTTGCATCAGGTCAACTGTGAATGCATGAACAAGTGAGGCGTATGTTATTATGTCATCATACTGACTCCTGCTTCCAAGCTGTCTTTGTTACATATCTGACTAATTCATGCAGGTTTTTGAAAGATCAGATTTGTGAGTGATTCTGTTTTTAGAGTCTGGCATACTCCTAAATCTATTCCGTGTCAACCTTCACTGGCTTCTGTTTTCAATACCATGTCTTTATGTAAGACAAGGAACATCATCAATGAAAAAAAAAAATTCAGCTTTCCAAAGTAATTGGTGTTCTCTCAAGTCTTGCCAATTTAAATTTTCAAAAAGCCTCATCCACTAGTGGATTTTGTACTCTAAACAAGACACAGTCTGTTTATCAAAAAACAAGACAAAGTCTGAATGCATTGTTTACTCTTGGTCAAGTCAATAATGTGGAAACTTTAGCATGTTGCAGAGAGTCAATGTTAAGTTGACAATTGATTCAGAAAATGGGTGAATCCTTTTGTTGAGCGTTTTCAACTACTTGTGATTTTGGGACCTTTATTTAATCTGAAGATTTTGGTTGACAAGTTCTTTATATTAGGTGTCCTCGTCAATATCGGTGTATGTCTTGCATCTAATCTAGTGCAATGTATGGAGCCATTCACTTCCATCTGTTATGGAAAAAAAAGTAAATATTAACAAAAATTTACAGCATGTGAATTTAATACATTGGTTGATTGCAAAGTTTGAACTTTATTGATTGACTTGGATAATTTCTCAAAAACTATTGTGTTATCTGCACTTCTTCTCATTCCAGCTTACTTTTATACTTTCAAGTTCAGAAGATCAAATATCAACCTTCATAAGAAAAGTTGGTAACTCATTTCCTCTCACAAAGAGAGTTTGAGAGTTCAAATCACATATGTGTGCTTCTAGTGGCTTGTCCACGTTTATCAAATAAAAGTTTAGAAGGTCAAATAGATTTTGATCAATACATGCACATCTACAAATACATGGATTGGCCACTTTTTTTATGGACGACGGAGTCATTTGAACTATTTAGTCTTATTATAACAAGTATTCTTACCAACTTTCACAAGAAAATTTATCTGCTTCTAGTATCAAATAATATATATATATATATATATATATATATATATAAGCATTTTTTATGCAATTGAAGCCTCACATGTTGATGAACAGGCTGGCAATTGAAATCAGCAGCTTGAAGTTTAGGTTTAATAGTTTATCTGGTTTTAATTGTTATCCAGTGTTCTGTTTCTTTCACTCTTTTTTAGGTTTATTTCACTTTGTACAGGTCCATTAGACAACCAATACCTTCACTGTTGCTCTGCTGTGATGAGCTTTCGCATTAATGGACGCATTTAACACTGCCCTTCTCCCAGATATCCACCTCAGAGTTTTGGCTAATGCCAAAACCTTTTGGTGCCGCATCAACATCAGGTCAGTCTCATTTAACTCTTACATCAGGTCAGTCTCATTTAACTCTTATTTATTGTTAACCATTAAAACCTTGATTGTCATAAAAGCTTCATAGAGTTCTTTTTACTATATTTGAACTTCATAGAGCTGACTCAGCAAATGCATAAAGAATACCCTGGCCAATCAAGGCAAGAACCAAAACATACATTGGCAATAGGTTTTGATGTCATTACCACTAAAATATGGGGCTCTGCCTGCTACTCTGCTAGCTGTTGGCAGATCATAAATAGGAACCAGGAATCACTTCTTTTTGTTTGCCTTTTATATTAATCTTGTGAATGTTGCATGCTAACCATTCCTTTTTTTATTATTATTATTTGGTCACTAGGCTTATCTTAATCAAGGTCTAATCAGACATTAAATCTAAACTTCTACTTACAGGCCTATCTAGTCCTAAAAAATAAAAATATTTGTGAAACTATTGTTTATTAGATTATGAAATAGAAATTTTTACTAAATTAATCAAATGTTTGATTGTTAGTATTTTTCTTTTTTCTCTTACGAATCTGTAATATTATCAAGGTCATTATTTTTTATATTTTTTTAAAAGATAGATAAACCATATTTATTTATGAGACTGGGTACATGATAAGTGTTATAATCAATCTTGTGGTTCTAAAGGTTATAAAGATATTGTATCAACTATCAAGACAGAGGCTCATGGTAACTTTCACTATCTACCACCATCTTCGCCACTAGCCTCCCTCTTGGGCCTCATTGCCACTAGAGGTGTTTAGTAAGAAATGCAGACTCCTTGTGATCAAGCTCTGGGCCTCTTGGAGTTTTGACTTCTTCGACGAGTGAACCGCATCAAATCAAGATGATATAAGAAAATTAGTGTTATGAATAAGTTGTCAGAAAACACATCGTTTGTCTTCAAAATATCCCATATTCCTTTCTTCTCAGAATATCGAGATGACTGTCATGGTCACGCTCTCCCATCCACTTTTCCGGGTTTTAGTAATTAGGGATGAAGTGGTCATAAGATCGCCAATACCCTCATGTGGGTGAGGGGCATGTGAGTATCAAAGAGCCTCCCGTGGTATTCCTATATTCTACTAGCTAAGGGTCATTTGCGGGAGAATATTATCATGGTTATTAGTGATTTAAAATTTCAATTTGATAACTCGGTTGGGTCTCCTCCAGTAGGTGAGCTATCAATCGAACGTGTGCATTGTCTGGTTGTTTATTATTAATGCCACCCATATCATATAAAAATTATTTCATTCCAAATTTGATGAATGTGTAACTTTTTAATATTATATTATAATTTTTAAAATTTTTAGAATTCATAGAACAAACACTACTACACCGTACACGGACTTGAGACCTATTCCATTCTGTTATTTTCTCCCTGCCCGCGTTGTTGATGCTTTCCCATAATAAACCTATCCGAGGCTTCTAGAAGTAACGCGTGGCACGTGCCTAGGCCCTTGCTCGCGACCCGGACCAAGTCCATTGCCTACACCCATCCCGGACCAAGAACAGGCTTCCACGTGTCCTCCCATTGTACGGTCTCTTAGATTCCCTCCACGTGTCCATCCTACGTGGCAACCCCAAGGAGGCGTTTGATCGCCACGTTGGACATCGCGGCACGCCCGAGTCCAGATTCAGCCCCCTTCTTTATTAATTAATTTAAAAAACAAAATGGAAAGTTACTTAAAATGAGTATATTTTTAATTAATTAATTAATTATTAGTTTGTGGAAATGCTTTCCTTTTTTTTTACGCGCCGAGGAATTCGGTTATTAATCGCTCCGCGCTCCACGCGTGGTTGGTCCGTATAAAAGCTCCGGCATAGGGCTTTCAAGATCCACCATCACTGGGGTTCTCATCTCCTCTTCTCTTCATCCCAATTCTAAGATTAGGGTTTCGGAGCTCTTTGAGTCTGTCTAGGGTTTCGGTTTTTCATGGTTTGCAGTTGATCTTGGTGGGATTTGGAGGAAGATTCGGGGTGGGTATGTGACAATGCCGGCGACGGACTACCAGGGCTCGTCGTCGCCGTTCGCGTCGATCGGGCGCTCGATCCTCAGCATCCGTCGAGATCAGGTGCACTCCATGGATAGCCATCATGAGCACGGCTCCGGCCAGGAGCGGGAGCTCGATGGATTCCAGCGCCACGCCGCTGATCTTCTCCATGACCTCGCCGGCGGCGGCGGCGGTGGAGAGGAGCTCTTGTCGCTGCCGTGGATTCGCAAGTTATTGAACGTGTTCTTGATTTGCCAGGAAGAGTTCTGCTTGATCCTCTTCAACAACCGCACTCACGTCGCCCGCGCTCCCCTCGATCGCCTCATCGCTGAGTTCTTTGAGCGCAGCGTCAAAGCCCTCGATGTCTGCAACGCCATTCGTGACGGGATCGAGCAGGTGCGGCAATGGCACAAACACCTTGAGATCATCACCGTCGCGCTTGACCCTCGTCTCAGAACCATCGGCGAAGGCCAGCTCCGGCGGGCTAAGAAGGCTCTCGCTGACCTCGCCATTGGGATGCTCGATGAGAAGGACTCAGGGTCCGTCCTCTCGCATCGCCACCGCTCCTTTGGCCGGAACAACCATGGGTCGTCCAGCAAGGACCACCATCGCCACCCCGGCGGCCACTTCCGGTCTCTGTCTTGGAGCGTGTCCCGGTCCTGGTCCGCTGCTCGGCAGCTCCAGGCCATTGGGAACAACCTGTCCGCTCCCCGCGGGAATGAGATTGTTGCAAGCAATGGGCTTGCTGTACCGGTGTTCACTATGAACTCCGTGCTCCTCTTTGTGATGTGGGCTCTTGTTGCTGCCATCCCTTGCCAGGACCGTGGCCTCCAGACCCATTTCTCCATTCCCCGTAGCTTCTTGTGGGCTGCCCCACTCCTCTCAATACATGACAGGATCATGGAGGAGTCCAAGAAGAGGGACAGGAGGAACTCAAATGGATTGTTGAAGGAGATCCATCAAATCGAGAAGTATTCTCGGCAGTTGTGTGAATTGACGGACACCGCCCAGTTTCCTCTGTCTGTGGAGAAGGAGATGGAAATTAGACATGTGGTGGGGGAGTTAACTCAGGTTTGCAATACTATGAAGGAAGAATTGGACTTGCTGGAACGCCAGGTGAGGGAGGTGTTCCATAGGATCATTCGTAGCCGGACAGAGGGGTTGGATTGCTTATCCCACCATCCTGAGTAGTCTCTTTAGTTTGAATTTTGCCTTGCCAAGGTGTGACATTGGCAGTGTTGCCTGCTCTTCTAACTTTCGATTGAGAAGAAATGAAGGATGAGATGAAGAAGGTGAAACATTAGAATCCCGCAACAAAAGATATGCAGGTAGTGCTTTTTTGCACTTATGATGATACTTTCAGTGTAAAAAGTATTGCATCAAAAATGTTATTATTTGTCTGTTTTTGTGCTTAATTTTGTGTTAATGCCAGCAGTGTACCATAGTACTTAGTTTTCTTAGTATTGTCAATTTGGTAATTAACTAACAAGGTAATGACTAAAAAGTTAAGCAATGTCTATCCAGACATCCTGGATTTCTTTCTTTGAATATGTATATTTTTGCTCCCGATATAGTCAAATACATTTGTCTCTAAAGCACAAAAACATAAATTGATGTTGGTCATTTATGGTGTCAAATTTCATGGTAAAACTATTTGTTTGATTGATAACTCAATGTAAATTGGGAGATCAAATCTTTGATAATAAAGATGCTTATAAAATCTTCTCCTGTTTATAGTCATTAAAATTATTGATGTTGCTGTTGCTGTTATCAAGTACAATAGAACTGTTTTTGTTTGAAGATCTAGGTTACATTACGATATTGCTATTCTTTTCTTTTCGGTGTTTTATTTTGTCTGGTTGTTATTTCATTTATCAGGTTATCAACCATTTAATGTTTGTTTTGTACTTGATACATTATTCATCCAAAGTAAGTTGTCTTTAGATTTTGTAAATTTGAAATTCATTAACAGGTTAAGCAAAGAACTATGTTATTGGCTCAAGGTTTTGTAGTTGAACTCTCTACTCCTTGGGAGCTGATAAAGCTTTGGATTTTTGTTGGGGAGTGGGAATGCTAGTGCATCTGTCAATAGAGATCATCTATTGGAATCATTGAAAAGATGTGGAGGAATATCTGATGTTCAATGAAAGTAAGGGGGGGAGTTGATGGTGTTTTTCACTTGTCATATCATTGGATACTTTTAAATTATAGCATAGTGTTAGGAAGCTTCATTTCAGATCAGATTTGGAATGTTGAGGTGCTTTTTGACTTGCTTGTTTATTTTGTGGTTGTTAGTTAGGGTCATACTATTTCTTTATTTCTTGCTTCTACCTTAAGCATGAAAGTTGAGCATTTTAGAGGCTATAAATTTTGCACAGGTCACTTGTTGGTAAGTGAAAAGGACTAGAGGAGCAAACAATCTCTCAATGAGCTGGAGATCATGTAAGATTAAAACAGGCCACAAAAAGTTGTATGAGGGAGAGTTATGCTAAATAGTAAAAAAAATCCGATCATTGTCATGAGCTGACTCATCTATAGTTTCAAATTTTCATGTGTGGCAGTATGCAAATTCTCAAGGATAATCAGGTGAATTGGTCATTTTGATGCTAAGCTAGTTGTTTTATATTTAAGCTGGTTCATCTTAGTCTCGAACTGATTCAAGAAGACAACAAAGGGAGCTTTTTGGTTTCTGATCACCCGTCTTATTATTATTATTATTATTATTATTATTTTCTGTCTATGTATATGGGAAATAATTGAGATTATCATTGAATTGAATTTGATGCAGGGATTTTTCTGTTTATTTGCCATTTCGTTTATTTCCAGGTACTATTTAGTCTTTTTATCCGGGCTTCGCCTTACAGACATGTGTCCCGTTGTGGAACAAGCCTGAAAGGTGTTTGCCACTGTATTCCTTTCATGATCAAGAACTTTTTTTTTTTTTTTTTTTTTTTTTTTTGGGAGAGATGAACATATCGGTCAGCGACCCTCTGTTAAGTTCCCACGGGCGTGCGCCCACCCGGGTTCGAATCCGCTCAGGTTAACGGGATTAAAGGTTTCTGTACCCTCCACGTGCCTGAGAACAGGACTCGCCTCGAGTGGGCGCCCTCAGCGCATCTTCGAACCCGGGTGGGTGTCGAAGAGCGCGACCGTTTTGCCGCTCGGCTAAGAAGCCTTTGGCATGATCAAGAACTTTGAAAGTTAGTTTTCTATTATTGCCTGGTTCATTGTATCTTTCTTAGAGAGGAATAGTTGGACAAGGACATGGCATTCAATGCTTGTTTCTGCATGCCTTCACGGCCCGGCACTTTGGTACTCTCTGTGAGATAGACAAACGTATCATGGCCGCACCTGTGTTTTTCATGTTACTTTCTCCCCGTGGATTGGTATGACATTTCTTGGACCACTACTGTAGAAGGATTATCTACTTTTTGGTGCTAGCTTTGAGGGGGATTGAATTGGTGGGATGCTGAGTCTGCAAATGCAGCTGACTTTTTTATATGAAAAGGATCCTTTTGCATTAATCGGAACTCCAATGCTAGACTCTTTACTTATTATTAAACTGTTAAGTGATGGTATTAGGTTCATTGACATTTCTTCAAAAAGAAACCTCTGAAAATTCCCTATTTTACTAAAAGGAAACCCTTCAATTATAAAATAAAAAATTTACCAATAACCAAGTGATTTATTGGTACTAAGGTCTCTGTTAAGGGCTTACCGTCTAGTTTAATATGAGTTTGATCTGTAGGCGAGAGCATTTTTATGAGAAAAGTGAGTAGTGGTTAGTGACGAAAAGTTCCCAACGCCTCTTGTGCGTGGGCCCTGACATCACTGTCTTGTCTTGAGGATTATACACACTCTTAACTTTGACTTAATAGTAGCTAGTCACTTGGCCATCCACTCTTCCTGTCAAAAAAAATTATAAAATAAAAATTTAGATGATCAGGTACAGGTTGTTATAGAAATTCGGCACAAAGATTGATTATTAGATGATTCGGTTCAGGACACTTTCTCCAGCAAACTGTTACTGCAACATAATCAAAGATCCAATACAGATTCATCTGCAAGAGAAAGGCAGCACATAAATACAGAAATTGTTGTCCCATTTGACAAAGGATTGAAAGGAGGAAATATTTGTATCTGAGCATAATATATAATAATAAACGAAGAGAGAAAAAGATAAATGCACAGCCAGTAGCTACATAACTAATACATAATTACAATTCTGAAAAGAAATAAAAAAATAATTGACCTATGTGTGATAAAAACCCTCTGAAGCACAATTTACAACGTGGAACCATAACTACTTCAGTCACTGCTGGTTCTATAATCCAGCTGCTAACAGAGAAAAACTGATCGAAAAGCTTCTAGTAAGGACTAGGTAAAGAGTAGAGATTTGAACTGCTTTAATCCAGTATAAGAACCCTCAATTGAAGAGCTCTGGATACGACCACATAATGAACCTTGCGAAATAGTCTGTCTCGAGGAACTCAATGTGTGCAGCCCGGCCAATCATTGTATTCAAGTTTCTTCCCTGAGCGGAGGTGTCAAAGTTCACATCACAACGCATGAAGATGCGCTGAACTGATGACGGAGCACGAATCTGATCCAGGCAGCTGTTTAGCATTTCCAGGAAGATCTGAGCCTTCTTTGAGCTATCAGAAGAAGATGCATGACATAATTCTATCCTGGCTGAATGATAGGGAACATATCCATCCTGACAGAAATGGCAAAACAGTATATAATGGAGAGCATTTGTTAATTGATCAGTAAATGATTCTCATCCAAGAGACTCTTTAAAACCAATGCGATCAACAAACTACTAACAAAGAAGGAAATGAAATAAAACCGGTTGTAATTAAAACCAGATGGGACCAAGATAACTTGTACCTGCGGTGAAGATAATAGAATGATGTTCTTGAAGCTCTCCAATGTCTTCTGCTGAAAAATGATAACAAAAAGTGTAAGTAATTCGAACTCCGATGATAAAATTCGAAGAACATGCAATTAGTCAACTACCAGATGGACAAATTCTAGAGTATCAGATATAAAAGCATCATTTGATCCCATCATCAAGAAGAGTGTCTACTTAACATTGTTATAATGTACATTCTCTTATGTACCTATAAACATTCAATTTCAACCAACCTGTAGTAATATGAGAATAAAAAGAATATTACAATAACTAACAGGCTGGTTTGAAGAACATAAATCAAATCCTCTCTTCACATGGCAAGACTAGCAAAATGTAATCTCATGAAAATCACTGGAACATAAATTTGTTAACCTTGACCTAACTAAGGGCAGCCCGGTGCTACAATACTCCCGGATTGTGCGGGGTCCGGGGAAGAGTCTGACCACTTGGGTCTCTTGTATGTAGCCTTATCGTGCCTTTTAAAAGCAAAAGGTTATTTCCACAACTCGAACTAGTGACCTCCATGTCACAAAGCAACAACTTTAAGGCCCGTTTGGATTGGCTTCCCAAAAAAATGCTTAACTTATAAGAAAGGGCTTTTTTCAAAACTACTTCTCCAAAACTGCTTTTTTCAGAGGCATCACATGACTAGCTTATGAAAAAAGCAATGTTTGAGCTTTTTTTGGAGCTTCTGCTTTTTTAAAAAGCTAATCCAAACAGGTTTTTTTTAGCCCAGAAGCGCTTAACTTATAAAAAAGCGTTTCTGGACTCAAAAAAAGCTAATCCAAACAGGCCCTAACTCTTGCACCAAAGCTAACTAACGTGCAAAAACAAATAACAGAAAGATAAAAGGTAAAACATTTGGTTGTTTTGTCTAGTAGGTGTACGAATACATGTAGAGCAAAATAGATGTAATCCGCCCACATGTTTTGAGGAGAGAAAAAGAAAAACTTTGTTATAAATGTCACATTGCAAACATGAACCTACTCATCAGATTTGGCTGAACTAGTAAAACTTGGAATAATTCACATGCCAAGCTTGATTCAGCAGCATGTCATGCTGGTTTTATTACCTTGCATAGCTTGTAAAAGAAAGTATTCTGGAGGTCTGGATCATCAGTGAACGTAAGCTGATGTATGCATGGAGCCCCTTTAAGTTTCTTCAAAAGCCATAGACCAGAATTAAACAAGGAATTTGAGCTGTACCAGTACCCCAGGTGTGGACCAGATACAGACATGTATGTATGAAGATTTTTCAGAAAAGGTCCCATTACACTCTCTGCACAATTAGACAAACTTCAGTACTGTAGGAATACACATCAGTTATAAAAATTATACTTACAGAGGCAGCTTAAATACCAGTTAATGCACTTCTTATGATGATGTTTCCAATGGAATGCCCAACAAAACTGAGCTTTAAATCCTTGCAGCCTCCATACCTGGAGTATTTGTCCATCTTCTTTTTAACAAAAACCGACACTTCCTCAGCCAACCTGCTGCCCATTTCTCTGAAATCACCGGATGTTTTTTCTTCATTAGCTTCAGACATGAGACATTCAGCTCCAGGATCTATCAAAAGCCATTGATTCCGAACAAGCCTTAAATCCAGATGATGTCCCTATCGTAATATAAATTGAGGTAAAAAGAAAGGAGTCAACTAAGTCATTTACTACACTACTAGCATATAATGCATTGCAATATATGAGTAAAGAACCAGTTGCAAAATAAACTTCCAAACTACACAAAAGGGACCAAAAAGCAATCACATCTATCATCAAAACACATCAAACATGTAGTTGGTAAACAAGAGTAATCTAGCGGAGGAATAAAAGTGGCATACATGATATCGGTGGGATGGAACTCAACTAGAGCAAGAATTGAAATGTTTGTTACTAAGAGAAATCTCATTTGAGGCATAAAAAAACCAGTAATTGCAATTAAAAAGTAAAATAATCAGTCAAGATATTTATGAGAATTGAAAATTGATAGCTGCTATAAAGGTGATACAACTTGCCTGAAATCCATGGACAAAGACAACAACTTTAAGTACACGGGCATTTTTCTTGGAGCTCAAGCCAAATTGCCTAGTTACAGTCTTTTCTCTGGATGCCAAAGGTTCCGCAGAAGAATCATTCTGATCCAAAGAGCTGATAGATGAATCATTACCAGAACCATGCAACGGGGCATTCATGACATGTTGTTCTACAAAAATGACAGGGACATGTGAAGGATCACTAAATATATGCATATCTTGAATGGACCCGTTGTTAATCTGCACAGAACACATATTCTTTTTAGAACCTTCTAGAAGAAACTTGATGCAACAATAAAAGTAACTCCTACATATCTCTGACCTTCATTTGGGCTATGCTTCTTCTATGAAGTTCAGCACGCGTAGCAGCAATCTGTGCTGGCTGCATAAAGATGAGACAAAACTCATGAGTATTTACAAAAAGAAACTACAAGACCACATTGTAACTGCTGAAATTGAAAAAGACAGAGAATTACATCATCATTAGACTTCCGCATAACAGGAGCTTTTCCAAACTTGTTATGCATTGAAGAATCATCAGCTCCACTTCTCAAATAACGGTGAGGAATTTCAATCTTGGAATGAACCATCCATATTGACCATTCTGTTTTTCGATCTGTCGACCAAACTTGATGGAGATATTCAAGAACCTTGAATCTATTGGTCCTGTTGAACAAATTGGATACCTTGAAAGTTATTGTAAAGGTGAAAACAACATGCCAAGCCATTAGATAAAAAAACCATAAATTTTGGAAGTTTGTCGAACTTTTGACAGAGAAATAAAAACAACCGAGCAAGTACAGAAAAGTACTGGCATATAAAAATAATAATTTTTTAAAAAAAAAGACAACACTCAGGAATCATTGAACAAGAGGTTTCACTATTTAAACAATATTAAGAGGAATTGCAGCACAAAATCTGGTTTTCACTTCACAACTTCCAGTGTTAGACATGTCTAGCTGAATCAGTTGTTATTAATAAGCTAAGAATCTCTATTACAAAGAAAAGCTCAAAACAAAAAGCACAAATACAAAATCTGGATTATTATATATTTGCAGGACATGCATAAAATCAGTGTCTGACAATGAATGCCGCTGTACTTCAAAAGATACCACATCCCTCTAGTCAAAGACTCAAAATAACTCATTTCTAGTCTAGGCAAATTACACTTAGGTCTCTATGATTGCAAAAGTATCAGAAATAGGAGGAATGATGGTCTTCCTAGTTCCCAAACCAAAATTTTAAGTGAGTCCCCACCCAAGCAAAAGTTGGTATCCAATATGAATGATCAGGTTCAAGTTCACAGCAATGTGGCTTCTTAAATCAATAGCCATATCCATAAATTAACCCAATGAAAGCAGTTACTAACCTGACCATTACATAGAAGACAATTTAATCTGTCAAGTACATCTGAAATGCCCAGTGTTCCTGAATAAAATCATGAAGAATTTTCGCAAAGCATTTTCTTCAGCATCAATTGTCTTGGGAATATAAATTTTTAGGGTAAGAGGAAAAGATAAACTCTGCTCTAGTTATTGTTGATTGCACAGGTAGTTTAACCAACATTTGTAAAATTCAACTCCATGATGTAATCAAATCATTTGATGGAAACTCCATGAGTCACAAACTATCAGCAAACTGGAAATAGATTATCCATCAATAATATCAGATATTATTTACATGTGTGAAAAATCTTTAATAGGTAAAGAGAAATTAAAAATATAGAGCAAACATAACAAACCTATGGAACTTCAAAAATGCATTCCATATGAATAAGAGTTGGTTGCCCAGAGAAAAAAATAAATCTAAAATATCTTCCTTTGGTAGAGATTGGAAAATGACATCATTTCCAAGATCAGAAGTACCATTCAATTTCTGCAAAAAAATTAAATTAAAGAGGTATCAGGTGAAGACTTATAACCTAAAACAAATATGGAGGGAATAAAGTACCAAGTAGGGCTGTCAAACGATCAAGCTGTTCGTGAGCAGCTCGAGATCGACTCGGTAAAAGCTCGAATTCGGCTCGGAATTTCGAGCTTTCGAGCCGAGCTCGAGCTTCCATTTCGAGCTCGAAATTAATTTCGAGCCGAGTCGAGCTCGATCGAGCTCAGCTCGAAAGCTCGAAATTTAATATTAATATATTAATATATAATATAAATATTATTAAAAAAATCAATAAAATTTAATAAAATTAGTAAAAACTAATAAATATTATAATATATGAATAAAATATTTAATATTTTGTATTGACATATAATATATAATATAAAAAAATTAATTTATAAATAAGTTTTTAATTTAAAACTAAATTTGAGATTTAAAAATTATAATTAAGTTCTTAATTTCGAGCTTTCGAGCCGAGCTCGAGCTTTCGAAATAAAAATCGAGCCGAGCTCGAGCAAACTTATTCGAGCTAATTTCGAGCTCGAGCCGAGCTCGAGCTCGAGCTAGGCTATTTCGAGCCGAATTCGAGCTGGGCTCAGCCCGATCAAGCTCGGCCCGTTTACAGCCCTAGTACCAAGTTAGCTAAAATTACCTCAAAAATTTGAAATACACTGGACCATTGTTCTGCTTCCGTCTTGATTGAAGAAACATCACCATTAGCAGTAGAAATATCAGACTTTACAGATGAACCAATCACTTCAAATTTACCAAGATTAATGTCAGCATCTGTTAAGTCATCTACTCTTTGGCCAATTGAATTGCTCATCTTTTGCAGCTCTGTGAGAAGTATTTCTCGGGAAGCAAATAATGATTTGACAATTTCAATGAGTTTTGAGCCCATCCCAAAACCCAGTACCTAATTATTAAAGGGAATTATTCAGCTTATCATGCTCAATATATCAAAGGATCATTAAGAGGGTCATTCATTATGCAGAAGTTACCAAAGTAAGACATGTTCATTTATACAAAGTACTAAGATGGAGTGAGTATAGAAAGAGAATACAAAGGATTCTATGATAAACCTATGGTCAAGGAGAACTCAGACCTGATTCTGTCCATAATGCTCACCAATAGCATCCCCCACTATGTGAGAATTGCTGACATGAAAAAAATAAAGAAAGAAATTAATATAAACAAGGATCTATCAGAAATCAAAACTATTCCCAACAAAAGAGATGATCAGCCTTGGGAACTGAAATTCTCACAAACCTTGGTACCTTCTGTGATGATTTGTGGGAACCAGCTTTCAGAAGAACAGTATGTATGCTTAAATCAACAAGTACAGCATGGAATGCATCAAAGTGAACAGGACAATAGGAGTGCAAACCGAGAAGTGCTTTAGGAGGGATCCGGAATTCATGGATTGCAGCAGAAACTGCATCAAATGAAGCCTGCATCTCAAAGCTGTGGTAGGAACCAAGCAGGATTCAGATATTACAACAAAAAATAAATGCAATACAGGAAATGCAATGCTATCCATGCAAAATTATAAAACAGAATGCATGGAAATCAAGTAAGCATGCTTGTGAAAGATAAAAGTTAATCCATTGAACGACACAGAGAAACAAATCAAGCAAGTCCACCCACCCATTTTCCAGAACTGGTGTATACATAAGCTCAAATTTCAAAATTACAGCAGATGTCGATGGAGCCTGCCCAAAATGCAGATGAATATCAGAAGCACAGACGATGAATTGTCAACAGTAGTAAACTTGATATTTTGACATTAAGGAAAAAAGACAAAAAAAGGGACAACATTTGAAGGTTTCAAGGAAATGGATAAAATTAAACTCTCAAATAATTAGTGAAAGACACGAGTAAAAACCTCAGATTGTCCAATAGCGAAATTAAAAGAAACCATCACAGAGAGAAGAACATCTTGTCTAGCATATTTGATACGGAAAGGCTGTGTGGAGAAGCTGTTGTCCAGATCATCTATTCTCCAAACTCCTATGATAGACTCTGAGGCTGGATCAGGAGCTGCACAACCCACCTAGGATGTCATTGTCTATTAGATAAAGTTCAAGCAGCTCACAAAATTTTAAGCCAACAAAGATGATCAAGCTGAAGAGGTGTCAAAAGAATTTTCAGTCCCTGGAAAGTCCCCACTGTCAAATTCATCTCTACCATTGGAATTAATAGTGGTAAAAATTATGTACCAAGGAACTCGAATTATCAAAAGAGGAATATGTGGACATACTCCATAATAATAATAATAAAATTCTCAGAACAACAAAGAAGCAATGCACGGATTTCATCATTTCAATATGCAATGACTATGCAATGGACATAAAATAATTCTATTCAACCTGATATAACAAAGTGATGCATGTAGAACTATGTAATATCATCATAGAGATCACTATCCCCTGCACTACAGACATGTTCTTTGAAATACTCGGATTCAAAGCTTACAGATCTGTGTAAAACTAATAATCACGATACTTATGCCAACAAATCAGATAAAGCAAGTACCTTCATACTGAACAACTCTTGCTGGAGTACCACGAGATGTCAGATTATCATCCTCCCATCTCATACTGATCTTTATCTGATACCATCTGCCAAATGCCAACCAATTCCAAACCAAGAAACCACATTCACAGCTAAATCTCTTAAAACGGAAAATTAACATATAGATGACAAGGAACACAAGCATTTTAAGGACATACCCTTGCTGGAAGAGATCGAGGTTGTGAAAGCGGTGGATGTAGATGGCGATTTCATGGACGGTGTCAAGCATGTCTGGCGGCTTGAATAGGATCGCTCTCCGTCTCGAAGCCGGCAACGGCTTCGAATTCAGGAGTCTCTTGGGCGACGACGGGATCTTCGGATTCAGGCCGATGAAGCATCTCATCCGCCGAAACATAGCCAGATCCTCTTCCCGAATCGCATCCCTGCTCTTTTTCAACCCAATTTACAAGCAAAGATCAGCTAAAATCCCTCTCCGATCCCTTCTTATAAATCCATGAATCTCATTAAAAAAAAAACGCTCAGAAATCACGAATTCTCCTTGAAATTCCTCCAAAATAAACCAGATCCAAGGATCGAGTGGAGGTGAAGCTAGGGTTTTCTCGTCTCATCCGAAAGGAAAACTAGGGTTTTCGTCGCGATCGGGAGCAATGGGCTGAGAAGGTGATACGATGGTTCTTCTCGTCGTTTGAGAGTGATTCGAAGAGAGAGAGAGGGAACGTGTGCTGATCTCGAGATCTAAATGGGATGATCGAGACCGTCCACGTTTGGCGCGGGAGGACTTTCGATCCTGACCGTGAATTTAATGTTCCCGTGGGAATCGGTGATCCTGGACCAAATCAGTAATTGGATCTTTGTGATAAAACCAAAGATCCGCTACGGTCTCGCCCACCATGAACATGGTCTGTTTCCATTGATACGTGGACCCAATGGGTCCCACTGGATCAAAATTATTTTTACTTATTTTTTATACCAAATTTGGAAATGTTTAAGAAAATATAAAAAAAAAATTAAGAGAATTGCATTTGGTCACTAATTAATTAGATTTACATTTTTTAAAATTTGAAAATATTTGGGTCATAATTGTAGTTTTTAAAGTAAAAAAAATTCAAGACAGAATTAAGCTACCCAACATTGTGAGGGCCATTTGCTAATATTTGTTTTTTAAATTTAATTTAAAAAACAAATACCCAAATAAAAAATGGTTTCAGGATAATAGGATGTAAACAAGTACCCAAATAAATTTGGTGCATTAGTGAGTTGACTTGTGGGTAGCCAGAAAAGATTTATTAAGACATCTCAAAATAGTGATGGAGACCTAAGGGGTATATTGGAGGACCACTCAAAACCATATGATGATCATCATGTATAGAGTTTAATGTTCCCTTTTCCCCCTGTAAGTAGGACATCCTTTTGTTTTCTTTAAAAAAAAATAAAAATGACTATGAATAAATATATTTCAAATATCAAATTCTAGGAATTTATATGGAAAAAATAATTTTTTAATTGTTTGTCTCTTGCTTTTATTTTTTTATTTTAAAGGGTGTTATGTGTAAAACATCTAAGGATACGTGGTATGATCACAAGAACCAATATGAGAGATTAATTGTCATCATAACCGCATGATTATAATTATAGAAGGCTCTGAAAGGTGACAGCGAAGGAGGTACATTGTATGTTATATTCAACAAGAGATTGATATAGCTTGAGTCTCTCTCCCGGAATCCTCTTTGGTCTCCCTCTCTCTCTCTCTCTCTCTCTCTTCTCCCTATTCTCTTCTTCATTTTGAGTCTCTACATAAGCGTTGGAGGCGACTCTCGAGCACTCGCACTCTCTTTTGTTGCAGTTCCTTCTCCCAATGAAGTGTGATCTCCATGAAAAGTAATGAGATGTTGATTATGTGAACATGAAGGAGTGACCCTAGTGATCTCTCCCTCAAAATCAATTGAAAGATTTCAACCTTCACAAACATATCTTGCCGTTGATTTGGCTGTGTAGCTCTTTACTTAACCAAAAAATAAAAGCATAAAAAAGGTAAAAAATCTTAAAATCTGAAATTAATGTATAATGTTACATGAAAATAAAAAATTAAATAACTGTGTTATTCACTATTTAGTAATTAAAGAATAAAAAAATAGATTTAAGAATTAATTCAACTTATACCGAAAATAGAAATTTAAATCTCAAATTCAAATATCATTGGCGCCGTTTCCTCTTGCTAAGGAGCAAGAGAAGCATCAGTAGTGATATTACAACGCGGAGTTTGCAATGCTGGGAGGATTCAACGGCAAAGGTATCCTCCTTCACCTCCTCTTTTTCCCACCCTTTTGATCCTCATCTCCTCCTCCAATCCCTAGATCCAAGTTTGAATCCTCTATTTCTGGGCTTTCAATTGGCTTGATCGGTTCTTGTGCTGCTTCTGGCTTTGGGGTTTTGATCGGTTCTTTGATTTTCTCTGGTCCTGGTTCTGGGATTTCGAGGGGTGCTTCGATTTGTTGTGGTTTTGGTTTTGGGATTTCAATTGGTTCTTGGATTTCTTCTGGTTCTGGGATTTTGACTGGTTCTTCAATTTTTTGTGGTTCCGGCTCTGGGATTTGGATTGGTTCTTCGATTCGCGTTGGTTCTGGCTCTGGGATTTTGATTGGTTCTTCAATTTGCTGTTGCTCTGGTTCTGGGATTTCAACTGGTTCTTCGATTTGTTGCTGTGGTTCTCGCTCTGGGATTTCGATTGGTTCTTCGATTTGCTGCTGTGGTTCTGGCTCTGAGATTTCATCTGGTTCTTCAATTTGCAGTGGCTCTGGCTCTGGGATTTTGATTGGTTCTTCGATTTGCTGCTGTGGTTCTGGCTCTGAGATTTCAACTGGTTCTTCGATTTGCTGTGGTTCTGGCTCTGGGATTTCCATTAGCTCTTCGATATGCGGTGTTTCTGGCTCTGGGATCTCCATCGGCTCTTCGATTTGCTGTGCTTCTGGTTCTGGGATTGCAACTGGTTCTTCGATTTGCTGTGGTTCTGGCTCTGAGATTTCAATTGGTTCTTCGATTTGCTTCTGTGGTTCTGGCTCTGAGATTTTAACTGGTTCTTCGATTTGCGGTGGCTCCGGCTCTGAGATTTCAACTGGTTCTTCGATTTGCTGTGCTTCTGGTTCTGGGATTGCAACTGCTTCTTCAATTTCCCCAGGCTCTAAGATCTCAGGTGGTTCTGGCTCTGGTTCTAAGATTTCAATCTCTTCTTCAATCTCCTCGATTTGGATTCCCGGTGGCTCCTCTCTGATCGATTTGGGCATCAACACGATCAAAACCCCCTCCTTCTCATCAAACACTGCATCCATTCCATCGAATTCCACACCATCAGGGATCGGAAACACCTTCCAGAACCTTCCCATCGATACCTCCCTATTGATCGACAACCGCCTCGATATCACCACCTCCTGCGCCGATCTCACTCCCCCTCCTCCCCTGATCCCAATCTCCGTCCTCTCATCGTTCACAACAATCTCTATCTCATTCTTCTTGAATCCTGGTTTCAAAAATCCCAATTTAAGCACGAATTAAACTTTTTTTTTTCCAAAAAACAGGAGAAATCAAGAACCTGGGAGATGCGCGGCGATGATGAAGACGGCTTCGGATTCGGAGGAGATGAAGGTTAGTTTTCCGATTATCCTTGCGATTCTCAGCCCTAATTCCACTCCCATTTCCTCTCCCGCATTCTTCTCGACCGATCGCTTCCATTGAAGAGGATTAATGGCGGAAGGCGCCTTGAGAAGCACGTATCCATTGCTTCGCGCCCTCTGTGACTGTGAGGACGGTGGTCTCTTTTGCAATTAAAACCCAGATTCTTTTCTCTTTTTAACTTTTTTACCCAAATTCCTTAATTAAACGTTAACCCAAAATTCTTTTTTCCTTATTTTTCCATTTTTTTTTAATCAAATTTAGACTGATTGTATTGGCTTATGAAAAAAGGGTTTTCCCCAATTTGATAAAAGTATTTTTCAGAAAAAAGGGTTTTCAGTCGATTAAGAATTTATCGATATTTTGTATTTGAATATGTTAATTCAGAAGTATTTTTATAGTTGAGTTTTTTTTAATAATTGTATGATAATAAGAGTGTTTTGATAATTGTATGATGTCAAAACCCAAACCCTTTGTCTTTTTTTGTTTTCATAAAAATATTTTAATAATTAACATTTTTTAAAATAGTTTCTCGATTTTTTTCATAAGCTTTGTTTTTATTTTATTTTTTTTATAATTTCTGTTTCTTCAAAACCCAAACCCTTTGTCTTTCTTCGTTTTCATAAAGATATTTTGATAATTAATATTTTCTAAAATAATTTCTCAATTTTTTTCATAAGCTTTGTTTTTATTTTTATTTTTTATAATTTCTGTTTCTTCAAAAGAACCAATACAAATGTTTCTTTTGTCCCAAAAACATTTAACTTATAAAAAACATTTCTGGAAAAAAAAACTGATCCAAACATGCCTTTATTTGCAAATTAGAGGTAGCATTAAGCTTTAAGCAAAAATTTTCTTTTTTTTTTTCTTTTTCTTAAATAAAGTTATCAATGGTTTGAACTTTATATAAAGCATGCTTTTCATGTTTCTTTTACTAGCTTGATGCTTGCTGATTTGGTTCTCTTAATATTCTCATTCTCTCTATTGTTTAAGATTCAAGATGCACTTAGAAATATTTGTCTTCCCTCTGAAACTTAGACATATTTTATAGAAAATTTAAATAATACACATGCTGAAGAGAAACAATGTACAAGCAAACAAGAAGATAAGAACTACAAAACCCAATTAGTTGGTCAGTGGTAAGCTAGATGCTGCTAGGCTCTCCACTCACAATCACGGGCACAAACCCAAGGCGAAGGATATCATGATGGTCAGTACCACCACCACCTCCATTTGAATCGGATGCTTCCACCCCAACCCCACTACCTGCAAAGTTTCAGAGAAAAAGTGAGAAAAACTAAATAAATAAAAAACATAGCTTCAGATAAAAGAGAGAAAAAAAGATAAAGAAAACATGGCATTCTCCAGACCTGGGTCCCATCACCGGACATGGGCAAGGGGCGAATGGTGGTGGAATCAGTCTCCCCAGTTGGGATTGGAACTGCAGGGTTGCTATTGATGAATGGGATGCCAGCTTCTGAAGTTGGGGAAGGAGAAGGCCCATTGTTTGGGATTGGAGAAGTAGGGACCCAGCCATTTGAAGGGAGAGAAGGTAGGTCCCCGCCGGAAGTCGGTGGTGGCGCGGCGAGCGGCGGAAAGGCCGGGGCGGCGGAGGAGTGTTGTGGAGGAGTTAGAGTTAGTACTCTGAGACTCAGCTTCTCGCCGGATTCACAGCTTCTTGTGGAGAAGTAGTAGTTGCCAGGTTGGGGTGGGTGCCACTGAGAAACAAGAAGTGAGAACAAAGTTCATAAGACTAGTGAGTTGTTGACAGGTTGAAAAGGAAGAGTACCGTGAGATGGTGGAGGAGGTTGGCCTGGGCGAAGTTGCATTGGTGGAAGGCCCTCTGGTTGTTGAACAAGTAGATGTTCTCTTGTTGCTTGTGCTTGAACACTAGAGAGTCTCCAACTTGAATGATAGAGAGTGTGTTCATGGGGTGAGGGAGTGTGAGAATGAAGAGGAGGAGCAAAGAGAAAGGTAATAATAATCCTCCCATTTGTGATTGTGTTGGCAGAAACAGGGAGAGAGTGGAGAAGGGATATGAAGAATATAAAGGGGTATGATATGGTGATTAGTGTTATGCTGTACATGGGATTGAAAGATGATTAGTATAATGAGTGGGTGATTATTATTCATAGAGTCAGAAAGTCCTGGTCTTGGAGAGAGAGAGAAGATGAGGAAAAGATAACAAGGTACAACGCTAGGCGTGATGGGTGTTTTGTCTGCATGTACAAAGTGAATTTATTGGGACTTTAAACCAGACCCTGAAGATCGATCCATACACATAAAACAAGCATAAAACCAGGCCTTGTTTGTTACAATGTAAACAATAATAGCTTACAGCTTGGTTTCTTAGATTCTTTTGCTTAGAAAGTTTAAATACAGGGAGAAAGAAATTTATACAGATTATTTGGAATAAGGGCAACTTTGTGGATGATAGTAATGCTCTGAGGAGACTGACTACTCTAAAACCACTTAAAAATTGATAGGAAAGAATGTTCTATTTTAGCTGCTATCACCTTGGATTCTTTGCTTAACTTCTGGAAAGAAACCAACTAAAAATAGTGTAGAACTCTGAGCTACCACATGGCAGAGCCAGTCCTCCGAAGAGCTCTTGGTGGTTTTCTCTCCTCAGTAACTGGGATCAGATTCTTCAGCAGCTGTAGAATGATCCTGTTATTAGTTAGACTCGGCAGCGAAAGATTTGTGTAAGAGAACTAACAGAACTTCATAAATAAATTTAAGAACGATATCCATTGGTGCTGCAATAGACTTAAATGGTCCAACCTTTCCCCCGGAACCTGCACAATGCGGGAGCTTTGTAGCACCGGGCTGCCATTTTTATCTATTGGTGCTACGATGGGTTTGGTCTGATAATTTTAATGAAAATAATGGATCAATTTGTAGGTTATGTCACTGTAAACAGGGTTTAAGGACCAATTAAAAACACTACCAGATAAGGATTTCTATTGTATACTTTAGCTACAGGTTATGACCCTTTGTCATGGACCCACAATGTATTGCTTCAAGTATACAGTCTTACAGAGGTGGTGTCCACACCTCATGAACTTATGGCCAAACATGCCAGTTATGACCTGGACATGCATTATACCACCAACTTCATGATGCAACTTTTGCGTGGCCAACCAGTGCACCTAACAATCTCCATTCAGAGAAATGTTCTCATGACTTGATTATATCATGATCAAATGTAATTTAGATCTTCAGGGCATGTACCTAAATTTTCATTCATTGATAATATGATTTCTACCCCTAAATAAACAGCACTTCAATGAAGACTTCTGGACAACAAGAAGAACAACAATGAAAAAAAAGGTATTGGGTCCCAATCTAGTTTCCACCCACCAAATGCAGCTGTAACGGAACACAACTTTGTAGCAACAAGGCTTTTAAAGAAGACTAAGGTCATAGACTGTACAAGGGGAAAGCTATTGATAGTAGTGGACCACATATTACACAAACAGCACAAATATCTTTTAAATGCATTGGCATCATATGGACATTATGATCAAAGCAACTAAACATAAAAGATTACTCAATACCCCTATAAACCCTTTTGCTTGATATTAAAAAATACACAACCAAAACTTTCACAAGGAGAGTTCGAGGGTTCGAACCATACCTGTAGCGTGCTTCTATTAGCTTGTCCACATTTATTAAAAAACACACACACACAACCAACAACAACAACAACAACGAATAAGCAATGTATTACAGAGATCTTGCTCAAATTAGGCATTGCTGAAATAGTCTTATATACGACCAATTGTGTTGCATACACATGAGAAATTTAACTTATAATAAGAAACTAGATTGTTGACAGGTCTTAGCATAAAAGGAAATATTGCTAGTTAGCATCTTGGGAGTTATGCAAGTTAATGCCACGTACACTAGATCTCCCTATTTGAGCAAGAAAAAAAGGGATAGAAAATGCAATATAGCACCTACAGCTAATCCAACCAGATACTTCTGGAGAACAACGGCACAATTTTGTCGTATTCTCTGAGTGTGAAATGCGGGGCCTATCTCATATAATTTCAGTAGTACAATCAGTAATTCTCCACATCTTTCTGGAAAGGGGATTCTCAGGTTGTTCACTAGCCTTATAGGAACCGCTAACCAAACTACAACCAAACCAACAAAGTTAAAAGACACAATTCATCTAGTAATATCGGCAATTTATGTGTGTATAGTTTCCTTTAATCTTCCAAGATAGCCATCACATATATTATCAAGATAAAAGAGAAAAATCGGTAATTAGTGTCAATTGAAAATTCAATGCTACAAGGTCACAAATACATTGCAAGAGGTGAATTAACAAGCATAATGACTGAGCACAAACAAAAATCTCATAAAAAAAAGTTCTACCGAAGATAACTATAGAATAAGCACAAACATCTATAACTCACACCAAAAGATCGTGAGGTTGGTTGCCACCCATTCAACTATAACCATCTTGCTACCATTAGTTGATACAAAAACATACGTAATTGAAAAGAACATAATTGAAAAGAAGTGATTTACTTTAAGCACATACCTGTGGCAACCTCTCTCTATTCTGCTCCTCCTACAACAAATTCATAAAAACCTGATCAAAACTAGTTTACACTAAACATCCAACACCAAAAATCAATAAATAGTAAACAAGAAACACCATCATTTTGATCTTCCATTTCTCCTCATCTTGAAATCATCAAGATATCAATCACCACAAAAACAAACAAATAAATAAATAAATGGGAATTAATTAAATCAGTACCAGCTCTTTCAAAAGCCTGGCATTCTCCTCTTCCAACTGTGTCACTAACTGTGTTATTCACTATGTGGTAATTAAAGAATAAAAAAATAGATTTAAGAATTAATTCAACTTATACCGAAAATAGAAATTTAAATCTCAAATTCAAATATCATTGGCGCCGTTTCCTCTTGCTAAGGAGCAAGAGAAGCATCAGTAGTGATATTACAACCGCGGAGTTTGCAATGCTGGGAGGATTCAACGGCAAAGGTATCCTCCTTCTTCTCCTCTTTTTCCCGCCCTTTTGATCCTCATCTCCCCCTCCAAACCCTAGATCCAAGTTTGAATCCTCTATTTCTGGGCTTTCAATTGGCTTGATCGGTTCTTGTGCTGCTTCTGGCTTTGGGGTTTTGATCGGTTCTTTGATTTTCTCTGGTCCTGGTTCTGGGATTTCGAGGGGTGCTTCGATTTGTTGTGGTTTTGGTTTTGGGATTTCAATTGGTTCTTGGATTTCTTCTGGTTCTGGGATTTCGACCGGTTCTTCAATTTTTTGTGCTTCCGGCTCTGGGATTTCGATTGGTTCTTCAATTTGCTGGTGCTCTGGTTCTGGGATTTCAACTGGTTCTTCGATTTGCTGCTGTGGTTCTGGCTCTGGGATTTCAACTGGTTTTTCGATTTGCTGCTGTGGTTCTAACTCTGGGATTTCAACTGGTTCTTCGATTTGCTGCTGTGGTTCTGTCTCTGGGATTTCAACTGGTTCTTCGATTTGTGGTGACTCTGGCTCTGGGATTTCGATTGGTTCTTCGATTTGCTGCTGTGGTTCTGGCTCTGAGATTTCATCTAGTTCTTCGATTCGTCGTGGCTCTGGCTCTGGGATTTGGATTGGTTCTTCGATTTGCTGCTGTGGTTCTGGCTCTAAGATTTCAACTAGTTCTTCCATTTGCGGTGGCTCTGGCTCTGGGATTTCGATTGGTTCTTCGATTTGTTGCTGTGGTTCTGGCTCTGAGATTTCATCTAGTTCTTCGATTTGTGGTGGCTCTGGCTCTGGGATTTCGATTGGTTCTTCGATTTGCTGCTGTGGTTCTGGCTCTGAGATTTCATCTAGTTCTTCGATTTGTGGTGGCTCTGGCTCTGGGATTTCGATTGGTTCTTCGATTTGCTGCTGTGGTTCTGGCTCTAAGATTTCAACTAGTTCTTCCATTTGCGGTGGCTCTGGCTCTGGGATTTTGATTGGTTCTTCTTCGATACTCTGTGCTTCCGGTTCTGGGATTTCCATCGGTTCTTCGATTTGTCGTGCTTCTGGTTCTGGGATTGTAACTGGTTCTTCGATTTGCTGGTGTGGTTCTGGCTCTGAGATTTCAACTGATTCTTCGATTTGCTGTGCTTCTGGTTCTGGGATTGCAACTGGTTCTTCCATTTGTTGTGGTTCCGGCTCTGAGATTTCAACTGGTTCTTCAATTTCCTCAGGCTCTATGATCTCAAATGGTTCTTCGACTGGCTTTGGTTCTGGTTCTGGTTCGGGTTCTAAGATTTCAATCTCTTCTTCAATCTCCTCGATTTGGATTCCCGGTGGCTCCTCACTGATCGATTTGGGCATCAACACGATCAAAACCCCCTCCTTCTCATCAAACACCGCATCCATTCCATCGAATTCCACACCATCAGGGATCGGGAACACCTTCCAGAACCTTCCCATCGACACCTCCCTATTGATCGACAACCGCCTCGATATCACCACCTCCTGCGCCGATCTCACCCCCCCTCCTCCCCTGATCCCAATCTCCGCCCTCTCATCGTTCACCGCAATCTCTATCTCATTCTTCTTGAATCCTGGTTTCAAAAATCCCAATTTAAGCACGAATTAAACTTTGTTTTTCCAAAAAAAACAGGAGAAATCAAGAACCTGGGAGATGCGCAGCGATGATGAAGACGGCATCGGATTCGGTGGAGATGAAGGTTAGTTTTCCGATTATCCTTGCGACTCTTAGCCCTAATTCCACTCCCATTTTCTCTTTCGCATTCTTCTCCACCGATCGCTCCCATGGAAGCGGATTAATGGCGGAAAGCGCCTTGAGAAGCACGTATCCATTGCTTCGCTTCCTCTGTGAGGACGGTGGTCTCTTTTACATCAAAACTCAGATTCTTTTCTCTTTTTAACTTTTTATCCAAATTTCCTTTTCTTAATTAAACGTTAACCCAAAATTCTTTCCGATGTATTGGCTTATGAATAAGTGTTTTTTTTTTTTTTCAATTTGATAGAAGTATTTTTGATAAAAAGTGTTTTTTAAGAATTTCTGGATATTTTGTATGTAAATATGTTAATTCATGAGTATTTTTATAATTATTTTTTTTTGATAATTATGATCCCAAAACTCAAACCTTTTGTCTTTTCTTTGTTTTCATAAAATATTTTGATAATTAATATTTTCTAAAACAGGTGATTTTTTTTCAGAAGCTATATTTTTCAGTTTTTTTTTATAATTTCTATTTCTTTGAAAAAACCAATATAAACGATTTTTTTATCCTAAAAGTATTTAACTTATAAAAAAAATGCTTATGAAAAAAAAAGTTGTTCCGGCCTTTATTTGGAAATTAGAGGTAGCATTAAGCTTTAAGCAAAAATTTGCCCCTTTTTTTTGTGCTTTTTCTTAAATAAAGTTATCAATGGTTTGAACTTTATATAAAGCATGCTTTTCATGTTTCTTATACTAGCTTGATGCTTGCTGATTTGGTTCTCTTAATATTCTCTCTATTGTTTAAGATTCAAGATGCACTTAGAAATATTTGTTTTCCCTCTGAAACTTAGAAATATTTTATAGAAAATTTAAATGGTACACACGCTGAAGAGAAACAATGTACAATCAAACAAGAAGATAAGAACTACAAAACCCAATTAGTTGGTCAGTTGGGACTTTAAACCAGACCTCAAGATCGATCCATACACATAAAACAAGCATAAAACCAGGCTTGTTTGTTACAATCAACAATAATAGCTTACAGCTTGGTTTCTTAGATTCTTTTGCTTAGAAAGTTTAAATACAGGGAGAAATAAATTTATACAGATTATTTCGAATAAGGGCAACTTTGTGGATGATAGTAATGCTACGAGGAGACTGACTACTCTAAAACCACTTAAAAATTGATAGGAAAGAATGTTCTATTTTAGCTGCTATCACCTCGGATTCTTTGCTAACTTCTGGAAAGAAACCAACCAAAAATAGTGTAGAACTCTGAGCTACCACATGGCAGAGCCAGTCCTCCGAAGAGCTTTCCGTGGTTTTCTCTCCTCAGTGACTGGGATCAGATTCTTCAGCAGCTGTAGAATGATCCTGTTATTAGTTAGACTCGGGAACAAAAGATTTGTGTAAGAGAACTAACAGAACTTTGTAAATAAATTTAAGAACGATATCTATTGGTGCTGCAATAGACTTAAATGGTCCAACCCTTCCCCAGAACCCGCACAATGCGGGAGCTTTGTAGCACCAGACTGCCCTTTTCATCTATTGATGCTACAATGGGTTTGGCTTGATAATTTTAATGAAAATAATGGATCAATTTGTAGGTTATGTCACTGTAAACAGGGTTTAAGGACCAATTAAAAACACTACCAGATAAGGGTTTCTATTGTATACTTTAGCTACAGGTTATGACTCCCATGTCATGGACCCACAATGTATTGCTTCAAGTATACAGTCTTACAGAGGTGGTGTCCACACCTCATGAACTTATGGCCAAACATGCCAGTTATGACCTGGACATGCATTATACCACCAACTTCATGATGCAACTTTTGCGTGGCCAACCAGTGCACCTAACAATCTCCATTCAGAGAGATGTTCTCATGACTTGATTATATCATGATCAAGTGTAATTTAGATCTTCAGGGCACGTTCCGAAATTTTCATTCATTGATAATCTGATTTCTACCCCTAAATAAACAGAACTTCAATGAAAAAAGGTATTGAGAGTAGTGGACCACATATTACACAAACAAGAAGACCAACAATGAGAAAAAAAGGTATTGGGTCCCAATCTAGTTTCCACCACCAAATGCAGCTGTAACGGAACACAACTTTATAGCAACAAGGCTAGACTGTACAAGGGGAAAGCTATTGAGAGTAGTGGACCACATATTACACAAACAGCACAAATATCTTTTAAATGCATTGGCATCATATGGACATTATGATCAAAGCAACTAAACATAAAAGATTACTAAATACCCTTATAAACCCTTTTGCTTGATATCAAAAAATACACAACCAAAACTTTCACAAAGAGAGTTCGAGGGTTCGAACCATACCTGTAGCGTGCTTCTATTAGCTTGTCCACATTTATTAAAAAACACACACACACAACCAACAGCAACAACGGTTAAGCAATGAGATCTTGTTCAAATTAGGCATTGCCGAAATAATCTTACATATTACCAATTGTGTTGCATACACATGAGAAATTTAACTTATAATAAGAAATTAGATTGTTGACAGGCCTTAGCATAAAAGGAAATATTGCTAGTTAGCATCTTGGGAGTTATGCAAGTTAATGCCACGTACACTAGATCTCCCTATTTGACAAAGAAAAAAAGGGATAGAAAATGCAATATAGACCCTACAGCTAATCCAACCAGATACTTCTGGAGAACAACAGCACAATTTTGTCGTATTCTCTGAGTGTGAAATGCGGGGCCTATCTCATATAATTTCAGTAGTACAATCAGTAATCCTCCACATCTTTCTGGAAAGGGGATTCTCAGGTTGTTCACTAGCCTTATAGGAACCGCTAACCAAACTACAACCAAACCAACAATGTTAAAAGACACAATTCATCTAGTAATAACGGTAATTTATGTGTGTATAGTTTCCTTTAATCTTCCAAGATAGCCATCACATATATTATCAAGATAAAAGAGAAAAATCGGTAATTAGTGTCAATTGAAAATTCAATGCTACAAGGTCACAAATACATTGCAAGAGGTGAATTAACAAGCATAATGACTGAGCACAAACAAAAATCTCATAAAAAAAAGTTCTACCGAAGATAACTATAGAATAAACACAAAAATCTATAACTCACACCAAAAGATCGTGAGGTTGGTTGCAACCCATTCAACTATAACCATCTTGTTACCATTAGTTGATGCAAAAACATATGTAATTGCAAAAGAACATAATTGGAAAGAAGTAATTTACTTTAAGCACATACCTGTGGCAACCTCTCTCTATTCTGCTCCTCCTACAACAAATTCATAAAAACCTGATCAAAACTAGTTTACACTAAACATCCAACACCAAAAATCAATAAATAGTAAACAAGAAAGACCATCATTTTGATCTTCCATTTCTCCCCATCTTGAAATCATCAAGATATCAATCACCACAAAAACAAACAAACAAACAAATAAATAAAATGGAATTAATTAAATTAGTACCAGCTCTTTCAAAAGCCTGGCATTCTCCTCTTCCAACTGTGTCACTAATGTTTCAAGCTCCACAGTATAAGCCTACAACACACAATATAAACAATTAACTCGCTATTTTTGAAAAAAAAATTAAAAATTAAAAATATCACTCAATCAAATCCTTAGTTCATCACCTGCTTCCTTTCCCTCGATCTCGCCGCCGACTCCCGGTTCTTGATCATCCGTTTCTGCCGCTGCAACGCGGCGCGATCCACCGGATCCATGGCCGGCCTCTTCCTCCCCCTCCCACCTCTCCCCCCTCCTCCCCTAACCCCCTCCACTTCATTCCCAAACCCTAGAACCTGATTCTCAATCCCCAAACCCACCGGATCCACCTCGAACACCGACCCCGCCACTGCCCTCACATCCTCCTCCCTCACCGCCCCGGCCCGCGCCAAGAAATCCTCAAGCGTCACCTCCCCGTCGTCCACCCTCCGCCCGCCGGAGATCTCCCCCCACACCTCCACCGTCCTCCCGTCCGCCGTCTCGCCACAGATGCTTCGGAGAAGCTCATCCACGCCGAAGGATCCGATGCTCTTCGCCCCGAGATCCGAGCTCGCCGCCGAGGAGGAGGATGGCGCCACCCGCGTCGAAGCCATTGGACGCGGGATTCACGACACGAGTTCCGGATCGAGCCCGATTAGGGTTTCCCGGAAGCCATTTGAGCGTCGAATTCGCGGAGGTTGTGAGCTTTGTCGGTGAGAGCTTTCGACTGCGTCGGTGAAGTGCTGTGCCTTTCAGCAGTTGCTATAAATGGCAAAATCGTGGGGCCGGCTCTCGGATCCGTTGTTGCCGTTTTCGGGTTGACTGGGTTCTCCCGCCTTCTCGTCACTCCCGGTGGGAATAGGTCATCTCTTACTCTCTTCTCTTAATTACAAATTTATAACATTTATAGTTAATAATAATCACTTCAATATTCCAATGATGCCGTGCCATGACAAAGAAATATAAATAGTTAAATGCATCATAAAATAATTATGATAAGGTTCATTTTTAATTTTTAATATCAAGATTAAGATCACTATTAGAAAATAACATCCATTAATCAATGTATTAAATGGCATGCCGGCAAGTAGAGATGTTTGAAACTCTTGCCCTTGGTTTCCATACCACATTGCCGTCTAAATTACATTTGATTATTATCTTCTTAATTTTCTTGGTTTGGCTTTCATATCATGTTAAAGATATCATGCGTGACTTTCTTTTTGGACCTGTCCATTAATCATTTTCAACATATATAACAAGACATCCTTAATCTTTCTAAATCAAGCTAGATCAATATAACACAAACAATGTTGTGACAAAAGTTTGTATGATCAGCTCAACAATATGGTCCAAAATGAACTCTTAATCACATTAACTTTTTTTCTTGACCAAAGGCTTTTTGGTCTAGCGGTACCACTACCTTGCGTCAGATGGTCTAGGGTTTGAGTTTTCACTTGCACAAGGTAGTGATAAGTTCCCTACTTAGACTACTTAGAGGTGTTTCGCACGTTGAGTTTGCTCTATGATAGAATCCTTATCTATGTAGAGTTAGGTTGTGCCCGTCCTTTGAATCCCTCGTGGGATTCGCTCGTCGGCTAATTTCAAAAGCAAAAGAAAAAACTTTTCTTTTCGGAGTTAAGTATGCTATTATGTTTTTAAGTGAAAGACATGGATGGAGAGATGAAGATGGAGGAGGCGGGGATGCATGAGGTGGTGATAGTTGGAGCAGGGATTGCAGGCTTGGCACTAGCCTTAGCTTTGAAGAGAGTGGGGATTAGAAGCTTAGTGCTGGAGAGGTCCTCTGAGTTGAGAGCAGTGGGCACTATTCTTCATGTCTTCCATAATGGATGGTGTGCACTTGAATCACTTGGAGTTGCACACTACTTTGACAAGGCCTACAATGACTTCCAAACGTATGCATCCCCTTCTTCTTCTTCTTCTTCCCTTTTTTGATATGATTTTTTATTTTATTTTGGTAACTATGGTTTCAGCATTCCATTCACGTAACTGATCATATATATTTGTCAAAATATTCTATCAAAAAGTAGTTCTTTTAGTACATCCCAAATACCATATCACAGACTTCATGTGGGGTCGCCTGTGCATGAACGTGGGTTCATTCCCGTGCGGGGTTGGTAGTCTTGGGCGGTAAAAAGAGGTGCACCAAATGAAGCTCTGCACAGCACTATGCTCTAAAAAGCTAGAAAAAAAGTCGATAGTCGACCCCACCGCCTCTATCTTTGACATCCCATATGGCCACGCCTAGTTCAAAAAAAAAAGTGGGCACTCATGTTGACTAAGTATAATTAATACTGGCTTGCCATTTGCCAGTCAAACCAATTGTAGTGTAAGGGAGAAGGACAATGAAAGTTATGGATCAAGAGATGCTAATCTTTTTTGTGACTTCATTGCAGAGCTTCATCAAGTGTTTCAGACATGGTGAGTGGAGCAAGAAAAGAAGTCTCTATGAGTGCAGGAGCAACGGCTAGGTAATATATGTTTGATAGGAATATTGCTGGTATGAAATCCATGAATCTTTATACTGATTTTGAGTTAGTTTTTGCTTGATATTTTAGCACTAGTATGAGACCTATACATAGGAAGTTCTTGCTGGAGACACTCGCGGCGGAGCTGCCACCGGAGAGCATTAGATTTCTTTGCAAGCTCTCTTCCATCAAAACCCAAGCTTTAAAGGACTCTTCCTCTGTTTATGTCCTTTCTTTGGAGGATGGATCTGTTATTAGAGCCAAGGTATCTATATCTGTATATATATGGCTTTGTGTTACATGGTTAATTAATTTACTGGTTCTGATATATATGTATATATATAGGTGGTGATTGGGTGTGAAGGTGTGCATTCAGTGGTGGCACAGTGGTTGGGACTCAGTGAACCAGTTAGGTCAGGAAGGTCAGCTGTACGTGGAGTTGGGTTATACCCAGAAGGACATGGATTCAAGAAGGAGCACCAGCAATTCATTGGGCATGGAATCAAGGGTGGCTTGGTTCCTATCAGCAACACTCAGGTGTACTGGTATCTCAACAAATTCTCCACTCCACAAGGCATGCATATTCTCTTTTTTCCTTCAACTTATTTAATATTTTTTGCATGTATTACGAAGAATTCTATGATACCATGTGCACTGTTCACATGGTATCATATCACAATGGGTTCTAGGGTAGTGGTTTTTCGGTTCTAATGCATAGGTAGCATCGCTATTTTGATACAGTAATATAGTAATGTAGATTTAAAAACAGGAGCTCAGAAACCAAACAGCTTTGAACCCAACGGTCTCATATCGTGGGAAAAAATCCCACGGTATTGTAGCACACACCATGTATTATAAATTTACACATAAAAGATTTTTTGCTTGCATACCCCTGTAAAAGATTCAAATTGCTTGAATACCCCTGAAAATTGATATTTGCTTGCATAACTATGCTAACCAACTATTTTTGCTTATATACCTATAGTTATTTTGATCTTTGATAGTTTTAAATGAATGGATAGAATGAGGACAAATTACTAATCTGGGTTTGCTTATATACCCTCTAAATTTTTTCATATTTGTATAGACATTAGTTATTTTATATAACAAAGAAAAAATATAAGAGTAATTGTGTAGTTTTTTAACTAGGATTAATTTTAGGGGAAATTACAAAAAAGTACCCTGTGGTTTGTGACTTTTTCAATTCGGTTTTTATGGTTTAAAATTTAACAAAAACATACCATGTGGTTTGCTAGTTTATCACTTTTAAGACTTACTTGTAATATTGTGCATTCGCCGTGTCCGCATTTTGGATTTCCAATCGTATGGATGGAAGATCAAAAATAAGCTTTAGTCTATCAATTTTCATACAATTAGGTAGAACCGTTTGGTCTTTCCACTTAACGGTTTGAAATTTACCGCTTGATTCCTATAAAATAAAAAACCGTTAAGATGAAGATCCTACAAGTTCCCAAATTGTGTATGAAAATTGGCAAGCCAACTTATTTTTCAATGATCTTCCCATCCATACGGTTGGAAATCCTTCAAACATGCTCTAGGGGCCAAACGCACGGCGACAATATTATAGAGTATCAGTGATAAACCTGAAAACCACATCAGCGTTTTTGTTAAATTTTAAACCATAGCGACCAATCAAAAAGTCACAAAACCATACTACTTTTTGTAATTTCCCCTTAATTTTAATTATAGTTAACTGATCAGGTCTATTGGTATCTCAACAAATTCTCCACTCCACAAGGCATGCATATTCTCTTCTTCCCTCAACTTATATATATATATATATATATATATATATATATATATATATATATATTGCATGTATTAGAAATTTATACATAAAAGGGCTTTTTTCTTGCCTACCCCTACAAATAAAAGATTCAAATTACTTAAATATCCCTGAAAAATGATATTTAGTTGCATACTAAGCAAATCAATTATTTTTGCTTATATATACCTAGGGTTATTTTGATCCTTGATGGTGTTAAATGAATGAATGGAATGAAAGTAAATTACTAAAGTTGGTTTACTTATATACCCCTCTAAATTTTTTATTATTTTATATATATTAATTATTTCATATAACAAATAAAAAAGATAAAAAAAAATTATATAATTTTTTAAATAAGGTTAAAATTTAACTAAGGTTAACTCTAAAAATTCTAACAACTAACAGTAACTAAAGAAAAAATAGTTTTGAAAAGATATATAAGTAAATAAGTAAAATTTTTATAAAAATATTTAAATAAATATATAGTTTTAAGGAGTATACAAACAATATTCTCAACATGAAATTATATTTTATATTTAATATTTTAACTGAAGATGAGGAGACAGCAAGAGATCCAGAACTAATTAGAAATGAAGTAATGAAAACAACCAAAGAATTCCCTGAAGAGTACCATGAAGTAGTGAAGCGCAGTGAGCTCTCCTCCCTGACGCTAGCACCATTACTGTTCCGTGTTCCCTGGGACGTGGCCTTCGGGCCGAGCCGGCGCGGGTGCGTCACAGTCACGGGCGACGCGTTCCATCCAATGACGCCGGACATCGCGCAGGGCGGCTGCGCTGCACTCGAGGATGCCGTGGTTCTCGCCAGGAACATCGCGAACAAGCGGCACAATGTAGCTGAAGGCATTGAGAAGTACGTGAAGGAGCGCCGGTGGCGCGCGGCGAGGTTGGTCGCCTTCTCGTATATTGCTGGCGTGCTTGGGCATTGGCACACCGGAGGAGTGTTTGGTGGGGTGATGGAGTGGTTTAGGGTGTACATCTTCAACTGGTTTTTACATTCTAAGTATGGTTCTCTCAACTATGACTGTGGGACTTTGCCTGCAGTTGCTGCTGATTTTAATGATGAAGAAGCAAAGGTTTAATGAATCAGGAGAAGGTGGCCAAGATGAAGATAAAAAAAAAGATATATAATAATTAATAAGAGTTATCAACGACCACTTGGTCTATCGCAGATCGGGTCCTCAGAGGTTGATGCCTCGATCGACGGCCGCGGATTGAGCCCTCCTCTTAGAAGAGACGCTGCATCGTTCGTCACGTGCCTATCCTAACAGTGAGGCCATTTTATTCAAAAAAAAATTAATAAGAGTTGTATAAATTGATAAACGTGGGAACAACTTTATGATATATACTGTTGTGATATGGATATATAGTGGTTGAAAGAGTTCTGGTGTTGTTGTACAAAGATGAAATGACTACTTACAAACAGAGATTATCTGAGACATTCTTTTCTAGTGTAGGGACTAGACAAACGGTGAGATTTTCTAAGTCCTTCAAAGAAATGCTTGTGAGAAGACTTAGTATATATGTGTTTGATGAAATGCCTCTGAGAAGACTTAGGCTTATATATATGTGTGTTTGATGAAATGCCTCTGAGAAGACTCAAGCTAATTAATATTATCAATTAATCAGTGATTTGTGATTCTCCAAAGGGTCACGTAAGGCTTGCATGAATCCAGACAAACATGATGAGATGGAGATTGGAAAGCCAGTAGTCACACATGATACGTGCTATCTCTCAATGGTTCAACCCTTCACGCTTTCAATCCAAATCCATAGACTATGATTTATGTATCTTCTACTCCACTCTTAATGTATATAAAGAGTTCAGTTTGGCCCAGGAATCAGGGAGTGGTTAGCTAAGAAATAATAGATATACAACATGAACTAATTATAAATCTTGAACATATATATATGGTTTTCATGAGAGGAAAAGCAAAGGATGCATGGATTCTATTCCAAGTTAGAACAAGACACTGAATGCACCTGAAATCATGGGAAAAAGTGGTAACCTCCAAGTCTCAACTGGGAAGGAAACAAAAGTTCCTACTCCTGCCATTACTTTCACGGCTCTCACTTGAGAAAACTAGATACTTTTGGGTTAGAACTTAGAAGTAGTAGACACTTAGAAACATTCCACATTATGTTGAAGATTCATGAGACCAAACTTCCAAAAATAACATGGAAGAGTGTTTTGGAGAGAAAGAAGATTTCTTTGTTCATGAACTAATATTTATTAAATTAACCGATGTGAGATTATGATCTCGTTTGGATTGATTTATGAAAAAAATGTTTTTTTTTCCTTCAGTTTAATAGAAAGATTTTACCAACGACCCAATGGTCTATTGGTACTTGGGTCCCTTGCTAAGATGAGGGATTCTCCTGTAGATGACCGATGATCGAATCTCCACTCTTGTCAGGTGAGGATCAAGTGTGGCGTTGTTCCCTTGTGCACTAACCCAGGGTCGAGTGGTCACGCCTGTAGTCAAATATGGTGTTGTTCTCCTGTGGCCTAACTCGGGATCGAGCAGCCATGTTGCACATGTCCTTTACTTACCTTCAGGAGGCGCTTGTCACCTTTTGTCAAAAAAAAAAAGATTTTTAGAAAAAGGTTTTCCAAAATAAGTTAAGGACTTTTGTATATTTCGTGTTTAGATATATTAATTCAAAAGTACTTTTATAGTTCGGAAGTTTTGATAATTGTATGATCATAAGGGTGTTTTTACTTTTTATAATTGTATTATCTATCACAAAACCCTAAAGCCTTGTCTATCTTTATTTTCATAAGGGTATTTTGGTAATTGAATGATACCAAAACAATTTTTGAAAAACGGCTTCTTTTCAACAGCTTCAAACAACCAGCTTCTCACAAATCAGTTTTTCAGTTTTTTTTTTAGCTTCTGCTTCTCAAAAAAAAAAATTAATACAAACAGAATTTTATTCTCAGAAGCGTTTAACTTATAAGAAAGCGCTTCTGAGCTCCCCAGAAACTGATCTAAACAGGTCTTACATAAGGAAGAGTGAAGTTGAAGGATAGATGTTTTTATGGATGCAGTGTCTAAACTTTAGAGACAAGTTGGAGAGATAAAGGTGCAGATATAGTTGAGGAAAAAGCCAAGAAATAGGTGGCGTATAACAATGTCTACAAACAGCATTGTTGTGGCTATAAAAAGGATTCAATATTGATGATCAACACAAAGACACATTGATAAAAGATACAGTGTGGGTTGATCTCAAGAGGGATGTGGGCAAGGTTGAGGATATCAAAGATGAACAGAGGTGTGTGTGTTTTTTTTATCATAATTGTTTTTGTTTTTATGTTTTTTATGAAAAACTAAGATGATGTGAAGTTGTCGATTAGAGAGAGATCAAGATTCATGTTTCTAAGAATTTGTTTAGTATATTTGAGTTATTTTTTTTATAAATATATATATGTTGGATTTTTTTTTATATAATTTTAGCATTTGTTTGGAGACGATATATTCAATATTAATTTCTCAAAATTCAAATCAATTTGATTAATATCTATAAAAAAAATATATTAATTTGTTGATTTTATTCTAGAAAATTAAAAAAATAAGAAAATGCGGTGAGCGTGGATCGAACACGCGACCTTCAGATCTTCAGTCTGACGCTCTCCCAACTGAGCTATCCCCGCTGTGCGTTCAATGTTTTGAATTTTATATAATTATCCATTTCTTTTTTAACTTCCAGATCACAAGAAGTTATCATCCATTCACAAAAGCTTCAATGTCAATGAAGAGTACCAGAGCGCACTAAGAACACAATCCTTTGCTGAATTCCTATCCAAAGCTCAATTAGTACTTGTCACCAATCCCACCAGCAGTACTACCACTAGTACTCAAAATTTCACTAAGAACCTGCTTCTTGAACCAGAGCAACAGACAGTGCCTTCAATCCTTGAATCAATCATCTTCCCAAAAGCAGTGCAAGATTTAAAGCTCCTCATTCTCAGCTACTTTGAAACCAGTGCAGAAGCCTCAAGAATTTGCAGCAATCTCTTAACAAACATCAATCAAGCTCACTCCAACTACCACTTCATCAAAGGAGCACTTGAAAAATTCAATGAAGAAGACTCTTCAATTGAAGAAACAAAGCTAGCAATCTCCCAACTTGTTTCATTCACTCTCTCTGACAATCCATTCTCTGATCCTGACCAACATGAGTTCAAGTTAATGCATGATAGATACACCTCCATTTTGCACCTCCTTAAACTCAAGAAAAAGAAGGTGGCAAGAAGGTTGAAGCTGATACACGGTGTAAAGACGGTGTCCGGTGTTTGCCTTACAGTGGCTTGCAGTGTTCTTGCTTTGGTTGCGATAGGGATCGCCATGCATTCGCTCTCCGGGCTACTCATGGGGCCAGCTTTGCTAGCATTCTCACCATTTCAGCTCAAGAAGAAGTTCAGCAACCTTAGATTATTTAGAAGTAGGTTTCTAGGAAGACTAGGGGAGCAACTTGATGCCGCGGCAAAAGGGACATATATACTTAATCGGGATTTCGATACGGTGAGCCGATTAGTTTCTCGTCTACATGATGAGGTTGAACACAGTAAAGGGATGGTAAGGTTTTGCCTTGAGAGGAGAGAAGATCGGTTTCCGATCGAAGAGGTTGTCAATGAGTTGAACAAGTGTGGTAGAGGACTTGAGCAACAGATTGAAGAGCTTGAAGAGCATGTCTTTCTATGCCTTGTAACCATTAATAGAGCAAGGCTTTTGGTCATCAATGAGATCTCTAAGCCATAATTAACCATATATATAACATTATAGATGTGCAAGTGTGTGTTTGTTTGTATATATATATACTAATTGTAAGATATAAATCTCAAGGACAATGAGTTGATTTTGATCACTGATCAATTAGGCAGCTTCATGAGCTTGATTCCCTTCCACTGTGACTCCATGAAGTATGAACTGTGGTTTTGTGCATAGACTCCACATTTGAAATAATGAAGCACACCTCCATGATCACTTACATTTAGCTTAAGTTCTCTATCTATGAAAACCCTAACCATGCTTGCAGCCACATCATGGATGACATTCAGTTGAAACCATTTGTCGTAAATTTCGTCGGCGATAAGCTTATAGTTGTAGTACATAAGAGCACCATTGTAGACATGCAACATCAGAGTTGTGGCTTGTGTGGTGGCACCAAAGACTTGCATGATAGATACACCTGAAGTACCACTTGGAACATATGCATGGCCTTCAAATTGCCATACTCCCCAATTGTAGTCATATCCCTGAGTCAAAGGATCAAAACTTTTAGTATCAATGTATTTCAATCAGAGGTTAGACACATAATTAAGAAAAGAAAATGCATACATGTATTCGAATCTCGGTTCGAGGAGCAGTGAGGCTCGATGGAGAATGAGGTTCATCAGAAGACAAGACCCACATCTTGTGAATGCCATCAACGAAACTATATCGATCGGTGACCGATAAATTATAAGGGCTTTGGATTACAAAGTTGGAGCTATTGAGGGAGAGAGTAAGAAAACCTTGTGCTGGATCATCAATCTTTGTTGACTTTGAAGTAGCCCTTTGAACATGAGCAAGGAGTAGGAGATGGAACATAGACAAAAAGGTGATGAAATGAGAACCCATATTCTAGCTAGTTTATGAGTAGAGTTGATATGTTTGAGAGTCATTCATATATATGACAGTATATATAGAGTGATTTCATGGTTGTTAATTGTTAAACTATTTGAACTCATTGCCATGTGGTGATGATTCAATCAAGATCATTAATAGAGCTCAATTTCAAACCAAGTGTTAGGTTTTCCCTTGTCTTCATACTTACATTAGAAAAACCACATTTATAAATTTATTGAGGGAATCCACATCCCTTGAGCACCTAAACTTTTTTGTCATTTTAATCAAGTGTTTAGGTGCTATTGGATTACTATATTCAAGGTCTATCCTCTTCGGTATCACGGATTAAGATAAGCAAATAGTAATTACAAAGTTTGATGTCAATGAGTGAACCTTATTCTCATATATATATTCAATATGCTATATGTAGCAGTGCATAATTAAACCAGTGTTTTCTAGCTATCAAACATATGTTTTACATCGATCCTTCAATGGTTTGAAGTTTCCACACCTTATTTTAATCCTTCCTACTGACCTAATGCTCTAACAATTACTGTTTAAGTTTGCTAGACTTTTTCTTCCTCAAATCAGGCCATGACTAGGTCATTTTAATTGAAATTAATTACATGTGTTTATATGCATAGGAGACCAATCCGTGATACACCTCCTTTTCTTTTGTCCATTCACCTCCAATATATGGCAATACTTCCATATTATTTTCATAATTCAAGCCTCCTCTGAAAATATGCAAGATGTTTGGGGCACCAAGGCAATATAGATCCATGATGCACAAAACCCTGAGAGGAGGATAGGAGACCACAGTCATGGCAATTACTCGGAGTATATGGGGAGAAAAAAATAATATTTTTCATGATCAACAATGTTTTTTCATAAAAATCATTTATGATATTAATTTTTTTCTTATATTATCTTGGTTTGATATAACATCCACTACCAAGTAACTAAGACTTGAAGCCGCAAAGTGCCTGGTGAAGCAAATTTTGAAATTCTTCCCCACGACAGGTGAAGAAAGGTGAAAGGGCCTTCGAAGACAACACAAATCTACGTACTAGAAAGATGATTTGAGATGACTTAGGGAGTGGAACACATAACCAAGATGTCACAGTTGAATATATTATCTTTATGTACTCATGCTAAGCTATATATAATGTATCCAAATCTAATGAAATAAAATTGTGATTTATATAGTCTTTAAATAATAATAATAATAATAATAATAATAATAATAATAATAATAAAAATAAAATGCAGAGAGAGTGCAAGACAGAGTACAAATTAAGGGAGTTTATTGAGATGAACTTAACTCAGAGAGAATACATTCATTCAAATAAGATGCATGACTTTTTTCTCATTCAAGTAACTTCATGATCTTGATTCCCTTCCACATGGACTCCATGAAGTAGGAGCTGAACTTCTGCATATAAACACCAAACTTGAAGGAAAACCTATCACCTCCAAGCTGATTGACATCCAACTTCAGTTCATTATCAATGAAAACTTTGATGTTTCTTGAACCAACATCATGGATAACATTTAACTGGAACCATCTGCCATAGATACCATCCATGACAAGCTTTCTTCTGTAATACATGAGAGCACCATTGTAAACCCTAAGCATCATAGTGCTACCTCCATTAGTACCATTCATACCAAAGATTTGCATGATGCACACCCCTGTTGTTCCACTTGGGATGTATGCCTGACCTTCAAATTGCCACACTCCTGAAGCATAATGATAGACCTAGAGATCAAGAAGAGAAAAATGAGTAGTACTTAATTCAGAGTAAAAGTTGATGATCAGAAAGAATAAGATCTTTGATATTACTTCGACATCGAGCTCGGTGCGAGGGAGGGTGAGACTTTGAGGAGCGTGAGGCATGTCTGATGCCAAGACCCAGAGCTTGTGGATGCCATGAATGAAGCTGTATCTACTGCTAGTATTCAGATTATAAGGACTAAGGACATGAAAGTTTGAGTTGTTGAGAGGGAGAAGAGTGAACCCTAGTGTAGGATCAACAGTCACAACATGAAATCCATGAAGATGGAGGATTAGGAACACAAACACTAGAAGATGAAAGAGTAATGAACCCATGCATGTATCTTCTTCCTCTCTTCAATATATCTTGGTTTGCAAGTAATTGGCTTGCCAATATTGAACTATGTATAAAGGCTTTAGAGGTTTTCTGTTTCACTCCTGTTTATTTTATGATGTTGATAACATGAGGAGAAAAAGGGTAGTTTGGTGCTACAAAACTCCCATTATGCGCTGCGTCCGGAAAAGAGTCGGACCATTGGAATCTATTGTACACAGTCTTAACTAGCATTTTTTTCTTTTTTTTTTTGAATTTAGCCGACGAGCGACCCCACAAGGGATTCAAAGGACGGGTACACCTGCACATTGCAAAGCTCAACGTACTACATGCAAAGCAAGCTCAATGTGCGCACTGTGCCTTAACCTTACATAGAGAAGGATTCTACCACAGAGCAAACTCAACGTGTCGAACATTTCTAAATAAGAAACCTGTCATTATCTTGTGCGAGTGGAGGCTCGAACTTGAGACCACCTGTCTGACGCAAAGTAGTGGTACCGCTAGGCAAAGAGGCCTTTTGGTTTTAACTTGTATTTTTACAAAAGGTTATTTTCATGACTAAAACTTGTGATCTCTAGGTCATATGACGACAATTTTACTGTTGCGCCAACACTCCCCTTCTCATGAGCAACATGGTAGGAAAAAAAATCAAAGAATAAATGAAGACTGATGAACCAATTAAGTTGGGCTACTTCATTAGACACAACTCATGCTTTGTTTAGCTTGTGGGGACTCTTAAAAGTATTAGTTATTCCCTCATTTAGTATGAATCCTGTTAATGTTAGGATGTTGAACTGTTGGGTTGCTTTTCTTGTTCAAGTATGGCCCATAAGAGCAGGCCATGCATGTGAAAATGACATTATTATAAATAATGAGAAATTTATATGTTACTAATTACTTTTTTGAAAAAAAATAGCCACATCGTTTCTCCTTGTGCAAATAGATGAGATTAGGATTTTTAAAAATAGAAAATAGAAAAGGTGAATCTTTGAAGATCATTATTCTTGATTTAACATCACCTTATACAACATGGAGATTTTAATTTGGAGCTAAGTAGCTCTAGAATTGACAATTGGATCCCATTTTATTGGATTCTTTTAACAATTTGTACTTCAATTATTAAAGATATTTTTTTGGGTTGGTTCTCTTGACAAATGTAACAATTCCCACTATTGTTGATTATTGATCAGTGAAAAGATTCTGTGCACTAGGCCCCCTTATTTTTCTTTTTCATATTAAGGTTTTCGTATGTGTTGGTGCAGAGATATGCTCTTTTTGGGAATTAAAATAGATCTTGATCAACAGATGAAAAAGGTCGTAGTGAAGGTTGGAGTGCTTCAAATGATTTTGAGGAAGAGATTGGCTGTGATTGATGACTTTGGTGCTTTGTTTCTTAGGCTCTTCAAGATCAATGCCTCTTTTAGGAGCTGTTTGGTTGGCTAGATGGAGAGTTACATCCAGGGATGGGTAACTCTCCATCCAGCACTTTTTATTTTTGGTTGTTTGGTTGACTTTTTAAAAATTGGATGGGGGTTTGGCCATACAAAAAAATTAGATGGGGAGTTATGGTAAAATACGACCAGATGGGAAGTTACATCCAACCAGTTGAAAGCTCTCATCCATTATATATATTTATATATTTATTATATTATATTATATTATATTATATTATCATTCATATTGGATGATCAAGCTATTATTTTGACGGTTGAACTGGGTGTCTATGATCATGCCATTTGTCTTCAAATATTTTCCACATAACAATATATAAATTCAATAAATAGTTGTATGATTATTTTTACTATATAATAAAGTCCTGAATCCTGATCAGATTAATGTCTCTATGTTTTATTTTTTGACATCTTCGAATCCTTTTTTCTTTATGTTGTATTGTCTATATTGCCCCTCAATCTAATTTATCACAACAAATTTCATCACTCCCTCTATATCAACAACATTGTCTAGCATCATGAGAAAAAAGAGAAGATCAGAGAAAACTAATAACCAACTTCTCACAAACACCCATATATAAATAAAAACACAAGTAGAGGCATACATATATATCCATATAACTAATAAGATCATCAGGGCCAATACACATCAGGCCTTATTAGCTTTATATATATATACTAAAGACATGTACGTACGTACGTCCCCATGCACCCTCTCAATCCCCATGCGTAATATATACCATGCAGAGCTTATATATGAAAACAGACCCAAATTAAGAAAACACAGAGCTCAGTGTGCATGCATGATCACATAATATATATAAAAACAAAGCCTGATCATCCAAAGAAGTGGTGTTTCTTCTTCCCCTCCACCTCCTCTCCCTCCTCCTTTGCCTCCTTCTTCTCATGGTGCTCATGGAATGCATACCCTCCACTCCCCACCGCCACCGCGGCCGCCACCTCCTCCTCTATCTTGTGCCTATGCGCATGCTCTGGATCCTTCTTTGCCTCATGCTTCTCGTACTACAATGATAGTCAAAGTTGATAGCTTATTTAGAAAAGTTGAGGTTTGAATCACGTCTACATAGACATGTTTCTAGTGATTTGTTCATATTTATTAAAAAAATATTTATAAGCGATGAAAAAATAGATTACCATAGCGAAAGCACCGGCGGCGAGGGTGCCCATCTCGCCGAGGTGTTCCTTGTGCTTGTGGTGCTTCTCCTCCTTTTCGTAGTCCTCCGACTCTGTCTGCTTCGACTCCTCCGCGGTGTACGCACCGCCGGAGTACTTCGATCCCTTGTAACCGGAGTTGTAATCATCGTCGTTTCCTCCTCCCCCGCTTGAGTACTTAGCCTCCGACTCCGTGTAGCCGGCGGTGTAGTCACCACCTCCGCTCGAGTACTTGGTTTCCGTCTCATTGTACCGGCCGGCGGTGTAGTCGTCACCGCCGCTGGAGTACTTGGACTCCGTGTTGGCATAACCGGAGGTGTAATCACCGCCGCCGTAACCCGTCACCTCCTCGGCCGGTTTCTCCTCCTTGCTGTGGTGAAAGAGGTGGTGGCGGTGATGTTCCTTCTCGCCGTCCATCCGATCCCAATCCAACGGTCACAAACAAAGCTCTAAATGTACGCTAACTGACAACTAACAACCAGTTGATTGTTTGCTTTTGGCCTGAGAGTTTATCCACGGACGAGAGGTGCTATTTATAGTGTGATTGGGGACAAATGGACGGTGGGGATTTGTTGGATGGGGTTTGCGATTTGGAAGGTTTAGGACCGTCTGATTTTGATCGGACGGTGGGATGTTGGTGTTGAGGATGTGATAATGGGGTATTATCTGTTGATTTCCTTTGGCTTTTACTTTATATGCACTTATTGCGTGAACAGAGTGGGACACACATTGGCTGGGTGGTTGGAGTGGAATCAGTGGGAGTGTCGGCAAGGATAAACTTAATAAGAATATTCGAATATTTAGATCCCTAATTATTAACCTTTTTTTTAAAAAAGTTGATTCCAAATTAAACTTTTATTATTTAACCAAAAAAATTTAAACTTTTATTATATGTTAACGTGAATTCTGAGAAGATCCCAAGAACCCGGTTAACACTTGAATTTATAAAGATTTTAAAAAAAAAACTTTAGAAAATCAAGAGAGAAAGAGAATCAGGGAAATAAACACCAAGGTTTTAACGTGGAAATCCCATAAATCGGGAGGAAAAACCACGGGTCTCCATGTTTGGATGAAGGACTTTCACTATGAGCGATATTTTGGAGTACATGAGAGGAAGAGAGAGAGAGTGGGTGTTCAAAGAATCAAGTATCTTTACAGGTGTGTGGTCTTGGCTATTTATAGGCCTTGGTCATGCCTTCCTCGGTTTTTTAGCTCGCCCATTGCTCCTTCTAGAAGGGTTCAGAGCTCCTTGGCAATCCCTTCTGTTGCAGAGTGCTTCGGAAGATAGGTGAGGCCTTGAGTTCCGAGGGAAAGTCTTCTTCTCGAAACCGTGGGGCACTTGCATGCTCTTCAGACCCGAAGAGGAGGCGGCTTGTGACTATCCGAGGGGAGGTTCGTGAGAGGATGTGGTCAAGCCCGTTTAGCAATCCGAGGGGATACAAACCTGAGGTGATAATGGGTTGGCTTGATGGAACCGAAGGCCCAGGGCAGGGTGCTCCACATGTCGCTCTGAGCCGATTCCACGTGTGCTCCTCGATTCTCCCCTATCATTATATATATATATATATATATATATATATATATATATATATATATATTCAAGTTCAATATTTATTTTCTAAAAATTTTAAATTTCTGAAATATTACGGAATTTATTTACTTTGAATTTGTCTGTATATCTAAAGTAAAAGTGAGAATAATTTAATTTAAAAAAAATAAGAATTTTAGAAATTTTTTATTTTAATTTAAAAAATCTATCTATATTATTAAACATGAGTAAATTGATTGCAAATAATTTTAATTTTAAAAAAATTAAAAAAACAAGTTTTTAGATTAGTATTTTTAATTTGTTTTTTTATTTAAAAAATAATAATTAATTAATGGTCCCTGCTACAGTGCCCAAATGGTCATTTAGTCCCTGAGGTAGGTGTGTTTGGGGGTGTTGTAAATAGTGGAGGGGAGGTCTTTGGTTACTGTTTCCAGGGACCTTTTGTTCATTTGCCCTTTTGAAAATTATAACAACAGTTTGGAATGATACATTTTAAACATGTAACGGATAGTTGTTAATTAACGTAAATTATTATTATCATATGTAATTATTTTTATAAAAATCATTAGCAATATGAGGGTTATTTATAGTTTATAGGTCTGATACCTAAATTAGTCCCTCTATTATACCGTATCGGTCTTTTTGATCCCTTTATTATAATTTAAGCTATGGGGTTCCTATACTTTCATGATTAAAAAATATGAGTCCCTCCCTTCATCAATTTTTGGGGTTAAAAATGTCTTTAAATATGTTTTTAGAGATTGATATTTTTTTAATTGTGAATGCAGAGAGACCCCAAGGTTTAAATTATAATAGAGGAACTAAAAGAGCCGAGACTAATTTTGATATTACACCTAGTTTATAATCTAATTAAAAGAGAAATTTTGTTTTGTTAGGTAAAGGAGGAGTAAAAAGAAAGAAAGTTGAATTTTGATAAAGTAATCTAGAAAAGTTTGATATTTATTATGAAAAAGAAATGATTAAATGTCTCTGGGGTCCATTAGTCTTACGTGATGGTTTGCTTAGAGAATAAGTAAAGGGTTTGAGGACACCTAAGATTTATTATTAATGGTTGATCGTGACCGTTGTGAGCGAGAATAAACGGTTGTGATTTCAGAGTTAACACCTTTGATAATATCTTTGTTATGTGGATCATGTGGGCCCGCGTATTGTTCTCTGTGTGGATAAGAATTGGATGGTGTGGGGCCCTTGGTGGTGGAACACGTGTCTATCCGTGAGTTCAGGGAACAGGACACACGTGACTATCAGTGTCGGCTTGACGAAATGAAACCTCCCCCACATCATGGAGTGAGAGTAGGAATGGAAGTGGGGCGGGACGGGGCGGAGAATGGGATCCCCGTCCCCGTCCCCGTCCCCATCCCCGCTCCCCGCTCCCCGCTCCCTGTTGGGTGGGGATTCCCCAGCCCAAAATTCATGAGGAGAAATCCCCGGTAAGCCTCCATGGGGATCTTACCCTTCTGGCATTGATAAAAAAATCATACATATCTGATTGATAATAATAATAATTATAATATAAGATGAAATAAAATAAAAATTATCAACCAATTTGTTTACAACATCCTATATATAAAATAAACGTTTACACAAATATTTCTCCTAACAAATCATAATATAATGTATAATTAAACAACAATATTAAATTCCAAGTAAATATGAAAGTTATATTTACAGAAACATTATTAATAAAATATTATAAATATTTTTTAAAAAATCAAATACTTGATGATTTTATATATAATAATATTATATTTATGTTGAAATATTTTTTAATAAATATAATAAAAATATATTAGTGGGATAGTGGGGCATGAGGGAATCTGAGGGGAGTGGGGAGTGCTCTCCGCCCAGCCTCCGCTTCGGAGGAGGGATTTTTCAGCTCACCTTGCATGGGGGACTTTTCGAGGAATCCTCAGCCAGACGGGGGTCCCATGAGGAGGGGGTTCCCCGCCCCACTTCCATTCCTAAGTGAGAGGCTTATTTATCTTTAAATGTACATTATTATTATTTGAAGTAATTATTTATTAGTCCTTGACACTGTTTGGTATTATTTCTCACTCAAAATACACACCCAAAATACTATTATATTAAACTCCTACACACCCCCAAGGACCCTAAAAACAAAAGCAAACAGTGCAAGGGACCAATAGTTCATTATCTATTATTATTTTTTAAACAAATGTGAATAAATCACTTTTATTAAGATTAAAACTAATATGTTGATGTGAAAACCGGGTTCCTCTTGAGATGAGCTCCGATCTTGGTCAACGGTTGAGAGTGAGGGGTGGTTGAGACGGAGAGTTGATAGAATGGCTTTGAGGAGTTCCACCTGGAAAAAGAGAACACAAACAAAAAATAAGGGGCGGGGTTTGCTGCCTTAATCCCTCTCTAACGATCAAGTCAGTGGTATGTTCACCGGAGAAGAAGATAAAATGGATCCAACAGCTTAAAATTGTCCTTACCCTCACAACTGAGGTTTTTTAGGGGTTTCTCAAGGTTCAAACCCTATCATATCGCCTCCTGCCACCTTACCTATCATCATGGCTTTTTTGTGGAGATCTTTCTTTTATGTCCGTGAAGTGACAGAAGTCATACCCTATTATGGGGGTATGATAGCAGCCCTCGGGATCTGGGCAAGCTTCTCGGGGTCTAATGGAGTGTTGAACTAGCTCCTCTCTAATGCATACAAGTCTCATTTTCACGAGGCATTATGTTGCTTCTGCCTTAGAGTATTTAGTCGTGTTTGTTACATCAAACCAAAAGAGTAAGAAAAATTTAATATCTAAAATTAGTTTTATATAAACACGGTATTTATCATAGAAACATCTTCAAATCTTCTAGAGCTAGATGAACCATATAATAGTCTTTGTCATCAGATCCCAACTCATACACATATTCTAGACCATCTCATAAAAAAATCCATTAAGTCTTGACAAGAATTGGGAATCCGTCTTACTTGCATAAATATTCTGAGCATAATCACAACAAAACAAAAGATGTATAACCAATTCATCCTCATTCCCGCACAAGCAGCATAAGCAGCAAGTGATATATGTTCCCGTCATTGCTGTTTTGCTAAATTATCAAACATCAGGAATTTGTTATTTCTAGATAACAAAGTGGTCTAAATCTTCTCTAGACCCTGCACATAATGAAAACTTTATAGCACCATGCTGCTATTTTTTTGGAATAATTTTCTTTTTAGTCCCTTTATTTTTTAGAAAATACCCTTTTAGTCCCCCATCCTTTTTTTGTGACTTTTTGGTCCCTCTATTTTATAAAATGAGACTTATTAGTCTGGAGGCAGTTGACGTTCACTTACGACATTTCAGATGATTGACGTGTTTGCCACATGGCATTATGTTGATGCCCACATAACCATCAGAATGCCACGTGGCCTTTTAAAATATTAAACCATTAGAAAAGATTAAAAAAACTGAAAAGAAAATATTAAATAGACCCTTGAATTCGGATCATAACTGATGGATACGAATTCGAGCCCCTATTTCCCCTTCATCCTCTCCATGTGGCGTTTTAATGGTCACATGGATATCAACATAACGCCATGTGACAGACATGTCAGTCATCTGAAACGGTGTAAGTGAACATCATCTGCATCCAGATTAATAAGTCCCATTTTATAAAGTAGAGAGACCAAACAGCCACAAAAAAAAAAATGAGAGACTAAAAAGCTATTTTTTGAAAAATAGAGGGACTAAAAAAAGAATTATTATTATTTTTTTTACTAACTAAACAAAGAGCTTAATTATGATATGTCATTATGTTGTGTGGGTGAGAGTTTCAAAGTTCTCTAATCACTACCTCTGACTAGGGATGTCATCACCTAGTCTTTGGGCCTTGTTTGGTTGGGATGGGGATAACCCCAACACAGTTTCCAATGAAAAAGTTTTTCCGCTAAAATCCTTAATTAAGATTTAAAAATATAACCCACCAATATATAGTCAATACATCACTATCTTATCATTAATACCTTTACTTTAAAATTTTCCTCCAAAAATTTCAAAATTTTTCAAAACTTATTCTTAATCCTAAGTAGGGATAACTCCAAACCAAACACAACGATGTTTTGATACTCCTCTGCTCCCTCCCTAGTCAGTGCGACGGGTATAAGAATTCAGCTCATGCTACTTGCAGTGTAATTTTCCCTGAAATGTAACTTATAAATTGCGTCGGCAAATGAATTCGAGCTACATTTATTCTCCACCAATAAGTTTTGTGGGCCTACCAGATCAGAATGTTATTGACTTAGAAAAGTAGATATCTTTCAAGACAGAAGTGACTCTGAGTTTGACCCATGGTGATGTTTGAAAAGTCTGTTTTCTCAGCAAGTAGATGAAACAGAATCAAACCTGTTAAATGAATGTACAAGAGTGTCTTAACAGCTGTTCAAAACATTGTGAATAAAAAAAAAAAAAATAAAGGCCATCAGAATTCAGGTGTAGAATTGATTTTATAAAGAGTATGTTTTGATGCTAAATGTTTGAAATACAGACATGGGCAAGGTATCTATCATCCAGTTGCATATCCAACATCTGGAGATTTTGATGCAGCTTCTAATTCACATCTGAAAAAATGCACTAGTTAGAGTTTGAATTGGATGAGTCTCAACAGGATGATGAATGGTCAAGAAGATGAGAGAGAAATAATATTCTACAAACAACGCTTGAGATGCGCATAAGAAGCTCACCAGATACACTATTTGGAGACACTTATTGCATTCTCAACGCGTTGGATGAGCTGCTCAGCAGGCATTGCTCCTTCCTGAATGCAAATTTACAGCAAAAAGAAGGATAGATTGTGTGAGGAATAGAGTGGGTAACTTTTGAACAAACTAGGACGACGATGTAATTATTTATGTGCTGGAACAGTGTTTCAGAACATACGAAGCGGTCACAGGGTTTCCCATCCCTGAAAATGATGAATGTGGGAAGTGCTTCTATTTTGTAACGGCCTGCAATCTGTGTATACTTCTCTGTATCAATTTTCACCACTTGGACTTTGCCCTTCAAGGCTTCACTAACTTTTTCAAGAATGGGAACCATCAACTGACAAGGACCGCACCTGGAAATGGGGGCATGAAAGTCATTATCATTTGAACATTTGAAAGAAAACCCGGCCATTGCACAAGGCAGAGTCATGAGGCGGCGTGTAATATCAACTAATAAGATGAACTACTGAAACAGAATGAATGAAAGAACATGATTCCTTGAGGAGACATGCCGGGAAATGGATAAAACTAGAGTCTACTAATTTACACTGTGGGAGTGAGAATTATTTCTTTCTGATATGCCACCAAAGAAAAAGATATTAGGACTGTGCGAGAAGACTCAGTAACCATGTTTAACTTGTTGTTCAAAGTCCTTGAATTATAGAAAGAGCTCAACAGGCTTAATGCATGCTTGTCCACAATTACAAGTTCAAGAGCATATTAGACAAACCAAATGGCTTCATGGTTAGAACATATCATTCAAAAAGCTAGTATAAAGAGTTATCATAAAATGAACTTCTCTCACCAAGTTGCATAAAAGTCTACCAGCACAGGCTTATCGGACTTCTCCAACAACTCATCAAATGAAGAAAATGTCTGCTTTTTTGCTTGTACCTTTTGAGAAAAACAAAAAAAAGGCATATGAAAGGGGAATCATAAGGGAATCCCATCCATAAAAATCAAGCTATTAACTCCTGGCATCACATTAAGTGCACAAATTTATAAATAAAGTAAAACAAATTTCCCTACTATATAAGGCCCGAAAATTCAAACACAATTTAATTAAGAACTACACAGGAAAGAGGTCATCTGCTTTCCCTAATTATGGAAGGAACTGAATTATGGACACATGGTATGCGAAGATAAGAACACCTATCATCCAAACACCCAGCTACTGAAATTTGGATGGCAGTGACTCCTCTCTTCGTTCAAAGCAAGCAAGATATAATTTAGCATTGTCCACTGGACCAATAACCATAGCTACTTGAGTGACTTTTCCAAGAGACCTGGTCGGTAAGAATTACACTATCGTAAACAGAGCAATGCTAACTCCACCAAATAATACCATCCAAACAAAGTTTGGTTCATCCTATTTGAGCTCACAATTAAAATTTAGCTTATAGTGAAAAACAAGCCACCCACTGCAAGCATTCTTCATCATTAACACTAAGTCATCAGCAAATGAACCCAGACCTTGTCAATTGTCATTCTATATACTAGTTCATCCTTCCTCATTAGCTTGCAATTGCATTAGACTAACTCATCATCCTTGTTCTTTTCCTCTGTTTTCTTTTGTGATAATACCATTGAATATTGAAATTATACATGGTTGATTCTTTGACTCCTAATATTACAAAGAAAATTAACTCATATGCATCAAAGTACATAAAAAATGATGAGAGTTTATCTGGCAAAATACAGCTCCATAGCTCATTCCACCAAATTAACAATCAATCGAAACAACCACGCCATAAAAAACATCATTTCAGGGATCCAATTCAAACTATTCATTGACCAGTAGAACTAAGATAAAATTCCAACATTTCATCGAAAAATGGCATCAACCGGAAAGAAAGAGGTTAATTAATCACCCGCAGAGAGGTCCGGCGCTGAGGAATCGTAGAGAGCCGCCGGAAACCACTCGGGAATCGGTGATGGAACGGCGGGCACCGCAGCGACGAGGAGCGGATGCTGTGTGCGTCGATGCAGATCGAAGGGCGAAAGCTACACGACGATAAGGCCGTGGAGCAAGCTGCCATTTCTAGGGTTTCTCCGAGTGTATGGGAAGCGACGAGACCTTTCGCGGCTGATGATATATATATATATATATATATATATATATATTATATATTATATATATATATATATATATATATATATATATATTATATATTATATATATATATATATATATATATATATATATATATATATATATATATAATTATCGGACATACTTGATATTCCCTCCCTCTGAAAATTTGTGGATTTTAGAACTAAAAATAATAATAAGAACAATAAATTGAAAATATTGCTTGAATTTTTATATTTTCTAATAGGGTTAATTTTTTTTAATCCACTTGAACTAAGTTGCTTTTTCAATCCGGCACCCCAACTTTTTTAAAACTCTCAAAAAGCCTGAACTTTTTTTAAGTTTCAAATCGGCATCTCCGTCACCCCAAGCCGACGGACGTGAGATTAAGTCATTAATTTAGTAATTAGCTTCAAACTAATTGTATTTTAACATTAACTTTAAACCTAAAAATCTATACAATTCTGAAAAAAAAAAAAAAACCTAACGTCATGCAGCTTTCAATAAAGCTCATAAATTTCAGATTGGTTCCTTGAATCATTAGCAAGAAATCTGAAGAAACGCTTCTAATTTCTCATTAAAACCCTCAACAATGTAATTTTAGGATATTGATAAGAGTACTCACGAGGTCTTTGAAAATGATGAAAGCGACGAGGAAGAATAGGACGAAGAGGATCTCGAACTTCGGCCCGGTAGCATGAACGCGAATCTGAGAGTCCACGCCCTCGTTAGCGATGGTCGCGCCTCTGAGCTCGTACGCCACGCCTAATCATTGCCATCGTTCTGTTCGGATCTCTCTATTTGGACGCAAGGGTTTGGATCCCCAACCGGGAGTATTCTACTGAATATTTGCGTTCGTGCCCCTGTAAAACTTCATAATTTCATATGATAGTCTCTCAATTACACGACCTTGACCCAATCCCTCTGATGGCTTGGCCGAAATCAGCTGACGGGCGATCGCGCCGCCTTCGAATCCGGCGCCATGAAATCCGACTCAAGGCGGCTTCTTCAACCCGCCCCTCCTCCCTCGCCACCGACGGCGGCGATGGCGCAGCGAGTAACCCCCAAACCCGAACCCTAAGCGCAGCGCAGGCTCACGATCCCTAGAGCGAGACATGGATACGTCCTTCTCCGGGGCATAGCGCCACATCTCCAACTTCGGTGAGATCCGACGTACCGGGTTCGATGACTCGGCGGCTTTTTTGACTTTTCAGCGATGAGGATGAGATCACGATCTTGAAGGGGTTTCTGGAGACGATGAGTACCATTATGCATGATTAGGTTTAAAGTTAATGTTAAAATACAATTAGTTTGAAGCTAATTACTAAATTAATGACTTAATCTCACGTCCGTCGGCTTGGGGGTGATGGAGGTGCCGATTTGCAACTTAAAAAAAGTTCAGGCTTTTTGAGAGACTTAAAAAAGTTGGGGTTCCGGATCGAAAAAGTAACTTAGTTCAGGTGGGTTAAAAAAAATTAACACTTTCTAATATTTATTAAATTAACTATTATTATATTTTTTTTCAATGAAAACTGAAAAGTATGAAAAACTGATATTTAGAGAGTGAGAAATTGGTAAATTAAAATTTTAAATTGAAAAATAAAATAAAAACACAATAAAGTGACATCAAAAGAACAATTAAACAAACTAAATAAATTATGGTAAATTTTTGAAAAAAAGAAGTATAAAATCTATATATTTCTTTCAAATGAAATTATTATTATTTATTTATGACTTCCTTGAAAAATTTAATTTCCTTATAATTTGTGACTTTAATATGGCACCACTCTTGTTGGAGTGGCCAAAACATGTTAAACTCAAGTCGTGATTTGATATACTTGGGCTCAAAATAGATTATTAAATATTATGTTGATACGAGATCTACTTCTTTCAAGCATAAAATAGATCCAGATGAACGAATAAGAGAGATTAGCGATGATTGCGAAACTTTAATAATTTGGAGGAAAAGATTGGTTGTGTAGACGACTCTTGAAATAAACTCCTTTTTGCTAAGAAAATCAACTTCTCCAAAGATCGAACCTCCAAGAATCGAGTCTCACCGGAAGAGGAATATGCAGATAGAGAGGTAGAGAGACTCCAAATGTAGGAGAGAGAGAACGTGGGAAAGAGTGGAAAAGATTAGTGATGTGGAAGTAGATTATTAGTGTTAGTGGAATCAAAATAGCATACTATATTAAAATACAGGATCTCAAATCTCTTTGTGAAGCGGAAGCCCATAAGTGGGGGTTTTTCGAAGTGGGACTTTCGACTTCCAGGTCCTACTTTTGGCAATCAAACGCATCAAAGTGATGGAATTGAGCTCATTTCCGTCATTTAGGTCCCTACTTCCGGCAACCAAACAAGCCTAGGTTTCGGGGCTTGGAGACTGAAGTGTCCCACTTCGATCTCACTTCCTTCACATGCCGAGAGAGAGTGACCCTCGAGACCTCCATCGTCCCGAACTTGACCTCTCACAATCCATCTCCCTACTTCTGTTCCAACCTCTCCGTGTTTTTTTCTCCGTGGTTTTTCATCTCTTCCGCGTCCCTAAACCATTTCCTAGGGCTTGCGGGCTCTCAATTTGCTTAGAAAATTTGGTAAAGACTCACTCAACACGGTGATGTTCTATTCTTAATTTCCACTAATAAAATAGATTTAACATGTCAATTTGGACAAAACATGATTTTAATTGCCGTAATGAAAACATTATCTTTAAAGCCTTTTAGGTTGTTTTTTTATTTTTATTATTGTTGTGGTTAATGGTAATCTTGTGATCCTATCGACCTTCCTACTTGTTATGTGAACATCTTTATTCTATTTCATAATTTAATATAAATATAAAAATTCGGTTATTATAAAAAAATAGCAGTAAAATTTTAAAATTTTTAAATTATTAGTGTTAAATTATTAATTAAGAAATTAGAATGAATAAGAAATAAATAAATAAATAAATAAATAAATAACCAACAGCGGGTGCTTTGGAGGCCGGAGAGGGGCTTCTCGAGCCACTGTGAAAAGAGAAAACCCTAACCCTAAAACCCTAATCCTCACTGTTCTCCATCTCCATCGAATCAAAGGGAAATCCGAGCTCCAATCCTCCGAGATGCAGCACGACGAGGTGATATGGCAGGTTATCAGGCACAATCACTGCAGCTTCATGGCCAAGTACCATCTTTCAACTCTCATTCCTTCTAACTTCTCTTGAAATCCGTGGATTGTTTCCTGAATCATCAAAGATTGAGGCTTTTGTGTTCATTTGCAGGATTACGACGGGGAATTTCTGTAAGAACCCCTATAATGCTACGGGAATTTGCAATCGAAGCTCTTGTCCGCTAGCCAACAGCCGCTACGCCACCATCCGCGACCACGAAGGTCTGCACTCCCTCTTTGGGTTTTCTTGTGCTTGATTTTGTTATTTTGATGCCTTGAGATACTTCGTGGGAGTGTAGTATCATTGGCACAAGAGTTTTGATCTTCATACGCTTTTATAGGACTTTTTTTTTAAAAAAAAATTTGTTTCTCTTGATGACCTTATAATCTTGAAATTTTCACACATAATAACAAAAGTGGAAAATGAGGGTGTTTCCTGTTGGATTTGAGGGTGATGACTTGAGAATAAGGTGCATGAACACATCCTTTAAGGATATTTCTTGAGATGGTTTTTATGCTAGCAATGATCTCTAAATTTGTGAAATTAGTTTCTGTGTAAAATTTAGAAGCAGAGAAAATGTCTGTTAATGCTGTGAGAGTAAGGCAGTGGAATTGAAACTTGGAAGGGTAATGCTGTAAACATTACTATTGGTTTACAACAATCAAGAATTAACCATTTCCGAATTCCGGGTGACTAAACGGACCATAGAAGAGACAAGAAAGCAATGCTTTCAGTTCCTTAATAGTATGAATTGGGAATGCAATTCATTCCTCTCCTACCGCCCTTACTGTTTTTCTGCCAGCTTTCCGCTTTGCCTTTGCGTTGCCGAATGAGAAGAGAAGTAGTGTGGAGTTAAGCGTATGCTGAAAAATCTTTCAATGGACAGTTGAAGCAGTCATTGGAACCTATTGACCTATCCTTCCCTATTGCTTTACAACAATCAAGAATTAACCAACTTAGGTGTGTATCTTTGTTTGGCAAGCTAGTGCTGGAAGCTTGTATTTAGAGCTGATGTATTCCTTAATCTGTAGAAGTATTTGTATAGTGGATCACAGATGTTAGGCTTCTTTAATTAGTTTGATTGTTGTCATTAGTTGCTTCTTGAAGAACATAATCTAAATCTTCTTTTTCCTGCCGTCGCACTTGAAAGATGATAATATATCACATTCCATCTTGGTACTTTTTGCAGGGGTATTTTACTTGTACATGAAAACTATTGAAAGGGCTCATATGCCAAATAAATTGTGGGAACGAGTTAAACTACCGAGGAATTATGAGAAGGCGCTTGAAACTATTGACAAGCATCTGGTATGCTACTCTTAATTGCCAACTTACTTTGTAGTTTATGTGTTCTTTTATTTTGAAAATAAAATATTATGTGTATTGTATTCAACAGGAATACTGGCCTAAGTTGCTTGTGCACAAAATCAAGCAGCGCCTAACCAAAATGACACAGTATCGCATTCGCATGAGGAAACTAGAGTTGAAAGTGAGGTATGTCATTCTGTTTTTAGCACCTACTTTATCAATCCAAGTATGGGTATGATATAAGAGTTCAATTTGTGTGACAAAATGGCTAGCATTCTATCTAATCCAAAACAATACTCTGCAATGATATTGCCAATAACGCTTTAACCTTTCGGCACTGATGTTTGTTGTGTATACAGGAAGGAAAGTTTGACTCTTGGATGTTCTATTTACAACTTTAAATACTTTATTCATTTATCAAACTTCAAAAACAAGAAAAAATAATTATTTTCTGTGTTGGATAATATTTGTGTGCCTAAGCTCCTAGCAAGACTGAATTTTCTGAATTTTTCATTTGGTCTGAGAGTGGGCCACTCACCAATTCCATATGGTTCAGTTCTTGATGTTATTTTGTTCGCTGGCAATCATTAATGAAATTCGAACGTTTCTATCATCCTTTTTGGTGCTGATTCATGGTTTTAGATGCTGCTGGATAATATAATAAAAATTTCTGATTGCTAAAATCTCATACCAATGACTGTTCTATTTCAGGGAGAAGATCATGACAGTGCCCCGGAAAGTGAAGAAGAGAGAATCTAGGAGGGAGGAAAAGGCTGAAAAGGCTGCAATTCTAGATAAGGTTGTGCTTTAACCCTTAAATGCACATCACCACTCTCTTTCAGTTTTTCTCTTTGAGCTATTAACACTCTTGGATATTTTGCAGAGTATTGAAAAGGAATTGTTAGAACGCCTAAAGAAAGGTGTTTATGGTGATATTTATAATTATCCTGTTCAAGCATACAATAATGTTCTTGAAATGGAGGGGTTACAACCATCTGGCGAAGAAGAAAAGGAAGAAGTATGTAGTTCGAAGAGCTATTTAAATTTAGTGATCCACTTTCCTTAAGTACATTGCTGAGATTAAATTTCACATACTGAGATTAAGTTCTCTACCAGGAACCTGAGATCGAGTATGTTGAAGGTTACGACGAGCTTGAAGAAGAATGGGACATGGAAGATTTTGGCCGTTTTGTGGCGGATGATGATTATGGTAAATATGGTCTCAAATCCTAAAATATTTGTGGTCTTCTAGTTTCTTTTTATTTTCTCTCAACTCTCTTTTTTATATTATGTGCTTGTATCAAATATTGTGAATTACCGGCATAGATATGGATGAGGATGAAGATGATGAGATGGATACATCAGATCAGCCTGTTAAGAAATCGCGAAAAGGAGGCGATGATAGTGACCTTGCAAGCAAAAAAGCAAAAAGAAAGGGGAAGGTACTCATTGAGGTAATGCCAGACTTTATTCTACCTGCCTATACCTCCTTTTTTTTCTTCCTTTGAGTAGTTCTTTAGAATAATGGCAATCTGAAATTGGAACCCGTGATTACCAATCTCTTCGTAGTTATATGTTCCTCCTTTATGGTGTCAGGTTGAGAACGATGATGACATGGGAGATCGACAAAAAACTCATATATTAGCTTGAGGTAAAGCTTCAATTTGTTCACTTTCGCCCCATCAGGCTCCGATTTGCATCAATATAAGTTTTTGTCAGCTTTAACATTATATATGCACTCCCCCACCCTACAACCTTCAATTTTTAGGGTGTGCTTGGAGTTGAGCATATTGAGGTTGATGTAGTTAGCATTATATACATTTCTTTTCCAAAATCTCTCCAGAGAACATTCCCCTGTTCTTCCGAGAAATGTTGAGTTGTATGAATTGTTCATTAACAATGTAAGTTGCAAACATTCTACTTGTTTTGGTTGTTAACTTGGTGATTGAAACTGTTGATTTATGCATCACTGCCTCTAATTCCCTAAATTCATTATTATGAATTGAACTTCAAAATAGTAAAGGTAACATGAAGAGTTGCCAAAACAAAAAAGGTTTACAGAGAATCACTCACAAATATCACTAAGAAGTGTGATATCACACAACAGCAGTTTTGTCCTTCAGATCAAAGTTCAGTCAATCCTTCAACAATGTGTTAAAAAAAATCAACAAAAACAAAGAAAACATTCTGGGCTTCATTTCTGGCGTACTAGTTCATTGTTCTGTAGACCCTGAAGAGGCCTTCTTGGTTTCTCTGCTGTACATTTAATCGTGTGCTCACCTTTAATAATTGGAGGGTTCTCCTTCTGCAATTCAGTAATCTGAATTTTCGGTCTCAATGCATCAACAAGCTGCGTTGGTGCTCCATGAATTTGTTTTTTCTTAAATTTATTTGTGCTAGAAATATTAAAATTTATCAACTTGTGGTTGATCTCATCCAACATGTGTAGCTCACTGCCCCTTATTGATTCTGTAGTTAAACATGAGTAATTTAAGAAAGCAAGAGAAAAATAATCATCAATGTCTTAACCAATAGCAGTGAATCAAGAACTCACCAATCCAAGAGGCATCAGTTTTCATATGGTTACTGATTTTGGGAGAGCAATTATCCAAAAAACCCAATGGATTTTCTTCATGCTTTGATTCCTCAACTTGATCAGAGTCGGCAGATACAAACTGACCTACAATTTCCGCACAACTTATACCAGAAACAGAAACTGTTTCTTCTGTGATTGTTGATTGAATTAATGTAACTGTGGTTTCCTCCATTCTGTAATCACTTTTTGTCATGCTGCCTGAATTTGAATTGAATTCAGTTTCATCTGATTTACTTGCCACAACTACTGAAGTTTCATGAATCAATTTGTGTTCACCACCGTCCTCCTCCTTACATTCAGTAGCAGAGAACATTTCAACTCCCACTAGTTCACCTGGCTCAGGAGAACAGAAATTCTCAGGAGCTTTCTCTGCAACTCAAAAAAGATTTATTAATGTTAATTTGGTGCACATCATGAGTATTTCTGAAAGATTAACTTATACTCCAAGTAAAAGATAGAGGCTCTGACCAGTATTAGCTTTAAGAAAATTGGCCTCCTGGAATGATTTCCTCTTATCATGGTATAAATCCAAAGCTGCAGGAAGTCATATCTCATAAGGCGCCTTATCGCCAATTTAATATGAAAACATAAATTAAATAATGGATAAAGGGACTGACAAAGAACACATACCTCGAGACCCCAAATCCTCAGTGCTTTTGAAATAAGCACTGCCAAATAAATTTTCTTTTCCCAAGTGGTGCTGGGATTCAGGGCTTGGAGCTTGTTTCTCACTAATTTCACCGGCTGGAGGAGAACCTGCATCAATCCATTTCCCAATTTCATTATCAGCAGTGGCCATAACTGCACAAGATACCAGAGTTAGATTGTTGATGCATAATATCAACAAAATGCAATTTTTTTGTCATCATATAATTGTGAAGTCTTGGTCAATACCAAATCTGGTAAGAAAATACAAGAGTTGAAACAGTGATCATGAAGAAGCACGGGTATTCCAACCAACCTTGACATTCCGTTACATGATTATTTTCTTCAATTTTGCTGTCTTCTAGACAAGTATTTTCCATCTCCTGTAGACAATCTTGAATCCCACAAATGTTAGTTTCTTCATTCTCCATGCCCTTGATGTTAACATTCAATGATTCCAAGTATTTACTCCTACTTGAACCTTCTTGATCATTGAGATCAGGGATCCCTGCATAGGTGATACCTACAACTTCATGTTTCAACACAGCTGCCTTCCTTGTGCTGTTACAGGCCTCATGTTCAATGGAGTTAATTTCCTCCTGATCCTGTTTCCCGGAAACAGCTTCATCGACTTTGGGAGAGCAATTATCCAAAAAACCCAATGGATTTTCTTCATGCTTTGATTCCTCAACTTGATCAGAGTCGGCAGATACAAACTGTCCTACAATTTCCGCACAACTTATACCAGAAACAGAAACTGTTTCTTCTGTGATTGTTGATTGAATTAATGTAACAGTGGTTTCCTCCTTTCTGTAATCACTTTTTGTCATGCTGCCTGAATTTGAATTGAATTCAGTTTCATCTGATTTACTTGCCACAACTACTGAAGTTTCATGAATCAATTTGTGTTCACCACCGTCCTGCTCCTTACATTCAGTAGCAGAGAACATTTCAACTCCCACTAGTTCACCTGGTTCAGGAGAACAGAAATTCTCAGGAGCTTTCAATGCAACTCAAAAAAAAAAAAAATATTAATGTTAATTGGTGCACATCATGAGTATTTCTGAAGATTATACTTATTATACTCCAAAGTAAAAGTTAGAGGCTCTAACATCTATCAGCTTTAAGAAAATTGACCTACTGGAATGATTTCCTTTTATCATGATATAAATCCAAAGCTGCAGGAAGTCATATCTCATAAGGCGCCTTATAGCCAATTTCATATGAAAACATAAATTAAATAATGGATAAAGGGGCTGACAAAGAGCAGATACCTTGAGACCCCAAATCATCAGTGATTTTGGAATAAGCACTGCCAAATAAATTTTCTTTTCCCAAGTGGTGCTGGGATTCAGGGCTTGGAGCTTGTTTATCACTAATTTCACTGGCTGGAGGAAAACCTGCATCAATCCACTTTCCAATTTCATTATCAACAGCGGCCATAACTGCACAAGATACCAGAGTTAGATTGTTGATGCATAATATCAACAAAATGCAATTTTTTTTGTCATCATATAATTGTGAAGTCTTGGTCAATACCAAATCTAGTCATAGAAAATACAAGAGTTGAAACAGTGATCATGAAGAAGCATGGCTATTCCAACCAACCTTCACATTCCGTTTCATGATTATTTTCTTCAATTTTGCTGTCTTCTAGACAAGTATTTTCCATCTCATGAAGACAATCTTGAATCCCACAAATGTTAGTTTCTTCATTCTCCATACCCTTGATGTTAACACTCAATGATTCCAAGTATTTACTCCTACTTGAACCTTCATGATCATTGAGATCAGGGATCCCTGCATAGGTGATACCTTCAACTTCATGTTTCAACACAGCTGCCTGCCTTGTGCTGTTACAGGCCTCATTTTCAATGGAGTTAAGTTCCTCCTGATCCTGTTTCCCTGAAACAGCTTCATCAACAACATCCACATTCCAAGCGTCAGTGCAATTAACAGGGAATTGCTCTCTTGAAACAGAAACTAATCGCCTCACAGAAGAAGGTCCTTCACCCAATTCAGATTCTGCTAATGTTCCTTCTGATTTTGTAATATCTAGACTACACCCCTCTTCCTCCACCATATATGCAGCAGGAGAATTCTCACCTGCACTTCAAACAAAGATTGAAAGTTTCTACTAGTTAAAATAGAAGAAAAACAAAGACAAGAAGAAAGATGAAGTGAAGATTACAAACGAGTAATAGTTACTATTCAGACCCACCTTTACATCCATTTGCATCTTCACTATCCATGAAAATTTCACAGTTATTGAGAATTAAATTAATTTCATTTGTGTCAGCCCAAGCTTCACCATTATCTACTTGAGCTCCTTCAGTATCATCACTATCAAATCTAACCATAGATTCGCTCTTGATACTATCTTGATTCTCATTGTTAGATTGCCGTGCTACAATTTTTACACCGTCAGCAGACACCTCTGAGGTTGCTGACTCACTGCACATATCAAAATTCTGAGCTTCTCCATTATTGTTATCATACCTATCAGCATTTTCCTCAAGACCTGCAATAGTTTCATTTCCATCTTCATGGCCAATGACATCATTTATTGAGAGTCCCATACTTTCTTTGTTCATATCATCAGAGGCAGCAGCAAAAATATGCTTTGTTATTTCATCAGCATTCATAACCAGACTCTTAAATTCACAAGTTTTTGCTTCCTCCACAGGCTTCTGATCATTAACTGCTGATGGACTGACACATTCTTGACCTTCATGGAACTTGCATGGAAAAGCAGATATCTGGTTTATATCCACTCCTACAGTTGTATTAACGTTAGAATTCTCAAGTTCTTCTGAAACACCTCCAACTGCCAGGTTATAAATAATAGGGTTTTGTTGTTTGATAGATAAGCAAGCATCAATGGAATCAAAGACAACCTTTAAGTTGTCCTCAGCTGGCTCCTCATCTATATGTTGCTGCATCAAGCCAGCAGGGCACAATTCAATGTCAAGATTATCTGTAACTGTAGAATTTCTAACTTGAGCTACTTTCTCATCGTCATGGTGGCAGTCTACACCATCAACACCAGCTTTCTCCAAGTCAACAGGAAGACAATCAGTAGTACAATTTTCTAAGTTCCCAGGTGAAGTTTTACATGTTCTTGAATCATCCACAAAAGCTGTTGCATTGTCTCCGATAAACACTGACAGAGCTTCAGTCTTGTTCTCTAGGTCATTTTGCAAGTATGATGAACTTTGTATCTCTGGCTCTGTCAAGATAGACAAAAGCCACACATTTAGATTGCATAATTTAAAAAGAGCAAAAAACTGTGTCTAGAGTTGAAAATTTACCAGGAATGTCAATTGAAACCACAGTTGAGTGCCAGTTTTGATGCAAATTCATTGCATCATCACCATGAATATCCATTTGGAAGGAAGGTTCTTCAAAATCAGACTGTTGAAAATCTTCAGCGACAGTTACAGCTGATGCTTCTTCACCGAAAATGCATGAACGAGTAACAAGATCGATACTTGAGAGTTTTGTTCCTTTGTTGTCCCTTTCACTATCTTCACAGCAGCTATCAGCATTAGTTTCACTGACATCTTCAATCTTACCACGAGCAGGAGGATCCATGCCAACATCCTCAAGCATGATTTCCTGAATTCCACTTTTAGAATAAATTTTGTTACTATCAAATCTCAGCAAAGTTGCATGTTTCTGGTCCATTTGTAACTGGCTCTCCGAAGTAGCTCTGTCCTCCCCCTCAGCATCAACTCTAGTATTCAAACAACTAGCTTTTTCCGATTTATGCTCCACTTCACAAGCCACATTATCCTTGAGAGGAAGTTCTACATCCTTGGCTGCCATCTCCAAATCTTCATCTTGCTTATTTAGCAGCATAACAAAAGTTGGCGCGAGTAGACTGATACTATCTTCACAGAATCTTTCCTCCAGAGAAACATTAGAGTCCCCTCCCATTTCAGAATGCTTTCTGGCATCTACATCATCAAGCATTTCTAAATTAGTCTCCTTTCCCACTGTCTGTGCTTCAGCATGCTCAGAAGCAGAAGTTTCCATGTTTTCAAATATCCCAACTTCAGGGCGAATTGCTACCACATTGTTATGGGAGCTGGACCCATCATGTGAAATCTCCAAACAAGATAAGCTTTTGGCAGTTTTCTGGGGACTCATGCTAGGGAAATGGTCAGACACCAATCTATCAATTAGCAAAGATTGTTTCATTTGATCCCCAATGCCTTCAGCAACATCTTCCTTGAAAACAACTGATGGTGATATGTTTTCAGGCATCATAGTTTCTTCATGTTCCTCTAAGACCAATATTCTTGGGCAAGAATCAGTGGAGTCCTTGTCTTCCTCCTTTATCTCTTCAGCATCACCAAATATTTCAGTTGCTAATTGGGAGACTAATATTGATGTTGGAGCTGCTTCTACCATTCCCACATCTTTCGAGGGGGCACTGTGCAGGTCTGAAGAGTCTTCTGCATTAGCAGCAGTATTTGAGAAAAGTTACAATACAGGGTAGAAAGCATAAAAGTATTTATGGAAACAACAGTTAGTAACCATTCTGCACTATTGTTCAATCAAAGTACAGTAGAAAATCAAGATATTGCCATTGATCAATCAAAGTTAATAGTTACTATAGTTTTAACTCACTATGAGTATCATTTGAGCTGCCAGGGAGATGTGAAGTAATCTCAGTAGAATTAAGAACGTTGGCTACCATAACAAGCTCTTCTTGATCGATCCCTGCTGAGACTTCAGTGCCAGCTGCTGCTGTGAATTTTCCAATTTCTTTGCAAGTCAAGGATACACCACCAACAGAAGATGATAGTTCTTTGAGTTCAGAATCCTCTTCATTGTGAATTGCATCAGCCACCAACCCACAGTGGTCTGCCACAGTAACTGGAGTAGATACTGTATCAATGACTTTGTGCCCCACTTCTGTAGTGTCAACTTGCTCTACATTTTCCACACTCACACTGTCCACTGCAAATGCAATAGTGGTTTGTTCAAAGGCCAAATTATCCATTCGTGGATTTCTAACTACTTCATTGACTGTCTCTGATGATCCAGAAAGCTCATCAGTATAAGTTGATAAAGCAGCATGCAGAGTATCAACCAGGACAGGATGCCTGGCTTCAGATATCTTCTCTTCATCCTCATTTTTGGTACAAGAACCCTGAACTGCAAAACAAGGAGATGCTTCTAAAGCTTCACAAAGATCCATAACTTCAGACGAACCAGATACTATGGCCTGATTTTCATGGACTAAACTCACTTGATCTCCCAAACACTTGTGTGCCTCAAATAAATTGTCATCACCAATTTTTTCATCAGCATTAAATCCGAAATTCTTTTGCTTATTCATTGACATCTTCCCAATACTCTGAAGGCTTTGACTAGTTTGGTTCTTCCTGCTGACATTTCTAATCAAACATTTACCAGCAAGAGTATCCTGATAAGAATCTTCCAACAACCTGAGAGGTAGATCAGGAGAACATTCACTTTGAAGTGCTTCATCTAAGGAATTAACTTTCCTGCAATTCATACCGGTTCTAGCAGTAGTAACATGAGATTTAGGTTTCTTGTCATCTCCATCAATAAGAATGTCATTTTCTGGATTTCTCATGTGAGGAAATCCTCCACAAGCTTCACTTTCAGCATAAGTAACATCATCATCAAGAACTGCTTCCCTTGGCCTCTTAGTAGTAGTTTCTTTCTTCTTCCCAATCTCATCTGATACAGCCTGTAGCACAGATGTTGTACATGCTTCATTCTTGGTATTTTTGGCCTTGTGACCAGTTGATCGTTTTGGCACTATTTTTTGTTTTGGAATTGCTAAGGCTTCAGATTCAGAATTGGCAGATGGAGATGCTATTGAACCCGTTCCTTTTGTAACCTCATCAGTTTGCTGTGGCTGAGCTTTGAACCCTTCAGTTGCCTCACATTCTACTGTGCCGGTCTTCCAAGTGTTCTGGTTCAGATGCAGCGGAAGCTCTTCACATTGGACAACAATCTTAGACTCTCCTTGAACTTCTAAAGCACCATGTGTAGATTCAGTTTCACCAGTTGGAGGATGGCCTTCTGAAGATCCTCTTTTCCTTTGTTGCTTCCTTGACCTGGTAGTTCTAGTTGTTAGGTTTTTATCAATTAGCTGACCAGATGTTGGCAAGCTAACAAGTTCTGATTTATTGTGCTTTGAAAAACTTTGTGTCAATCTCTGTGAGGAGACTCTAAACTCTGGCAGCTCTGCTGGTTCTCCATGAACTTCAGAAGTTGCACTCTCAGTAGTGAATTCACAAGCAGCCTCAGATACTACCGGAGCTTTGCTTTTCATATCCTGTTTACTTGTTCGCTTTGTCCTCTTATGTCTACCAACTGTTTCACATTCATCTCCTGATTTCCCTTTCGCAATAGAGCAAATCACATTTTCCGTCACATTATACTTGATAGTACTCAACCTCGATCTCTTTGGAAGGGCTTCAACTTCCTTCACCATTCCAGCATCAAACACCACAGTTTCAGGTTTCAAAAGATTACATTTCGGCCTCCTTGCAGGAAGTCCTCCACAATGAGAAACTTTATCATCAGCTCTGTCATCAACCTCAGTAGTCTCAGATCTCATGTTTCCATTATCAATACGCTTCGACCGCCTTAGCCGAGGCTCTTCACAAGGAGGAGCTTCTGCAACTCGCGATCTCTTCCGGGAATTTTTCTTCTCAGAAACCTCACCTTCTCCTAACTTCAAATTCAGACAAGCATCCTCATTGTCTTCCTCTTGCTTACCAGCATTCCTCCTACTTCTTCCCTGCTTTGGATTTCCCCTCAATCTTCCTTTATTCCCTCCAACTACCAACACCCTGCTCCTTAAAGATCTTATATTGGATTCTACAACACAAGACTCCTTCCCCTTTTCCTTTTGATCACATTCAAGATCCTCACTTCCCTGGGAAGCGGAAACAAATTCTAAAGCCCGGGACCTAGTAATTCTAGCAGGGACCTCAGGCACTCTTGGTGAAGTCTCAACACTACCAGCTTTCCGCTCATAGGCTTTGAGTACTCCAATAGAAGCCCTCCTAGTAGATCTTCTCCTCTCTGGTTTTCCCATAGATTTCTCAAAGTTGAACTTCTCTTCTTCCAAAGCAAAGCTAACCTTCTTCGGCCCTGAATCCTTGCGGACACTCTCGCCAGATCCCTTCAAACAACCTCTCGCCTTGATTCTCTGAGCGTTCTGTTAAAAACCCCACAATCAACCAAATTTTGCAGAATTTCACTGAAATCTAACTAAAAAAGAGTTCAAATTCAACAAAATCATGCAAAAACGGGTACCTGGAGAAGGGAAGCGAGGCTGAGTGCCATTTGGGAATTGGTGGGGTTCGCTGGCAAGCCGTGCTTCTTGCATAGGGCCTGGAGCTCCCTCCGCTTCATGGATTTGAAATCCATGGCTTCGAAATGGGAACAGAAGATCACTGTCTGGAATAACTCATCACAAATTGGAAGAAATCAAAGATTGAAGAGGAAATCTAAGAGGAAATCAAAGTTGAACTTCTCTACTTCCAAAGCAAAGCTAACCTTCTTCGGCCCTGAATCCTCGCGGACACTCTCGCCGGATCCCTTCAAGCAACCTCTCACCTTAATTCTCTGAGGGTTCTGTTCAAAAACTCACAATCAACCAAACTTTGCAGAATTTCACTGAAATCTAACTAAAAAAGAGTTCAAATTCAACAAAATCATGCAAAAATGGGTACCTGGAGAAGGGAAGCGAGGCTGAGTGCCATCTGGGAATTGGTGGAGTTCGCCGGCAAGCCGTGCTTCTTGCATAGGGCCTGGAGCTCCCTCCGCTTCATGGATTTGAAATCCATGGCTTCGAAATGGGAACAGAAGATCACTGTCAGGAATCACTCATCACAAATTGGAAGAAATCAAGATCCAAGAGGAAATCTAAGAACGGAGTTTCGGTGGAAAGAGAGAGCTAGCGTGAAGAAGAAGCCTCCATGTTTAGAATGGTTTGAATTATTTTGAATTTTAGTGAGTGACGGTTGGGTGTACTTTTGCGCGCCTTCCAAAATTCGCTGTGACACGTGGCGACGTTGGATTGGATTACTTTGGATTAACCTATTTATTGTTTATTTCTATTTATTTATTTATTTAAAGGTTCAAGATTGCTTAGTGGTCCTTAGGCCTGTTCATTGGCCGGGATGCGTCGGATTCAGGCCCAGCCAAGATTTAATAATAACAAATAGGTATGCTCACAAGCCTAATCCGATATTCAGGCCTATATTTTTGTCTAAGACCCACTCATATTTTTAAATACATGACCAAGGCCAGCCCAAATCCGCCCATATTTAATTTTTTAAATTAAAATTAAAATTTATTAAGAAAATAGAGTTTACATTTTAAAATAAAAATAATTTAATAATAAATTAAATCTAAATGAGTTTTGATAGAAAAATTAAATTATACTATAATTTTACACCTTTTAAACAAATAAATTGTTCAACCTTAATATAAATAATTATAAATAACAAAATTATTATTTTTATTTGTATATAATTCGGGTCAAGCCGGGCCGGGTTCGAACCTAAACCATCTTGCCCAAAGCCAGGCCCATTTTTTAAATGGGCCATTTTCTTTGTCCAAGGCCCAATGTTTGGGCCTAATATTTTTGTTCAAACCCTCCCATTTTTCGGGCGGACCTTTGGGCTTGGGCAGGTATCCCGACCCTTGGACAGGCCTAATGGCCGTTTGGTTTGTTTTCTATTTTCTGTTTTCTGAAAAGGTCAAAACACATAAAATGAAAAGAATTTTATGTTGTGTTTTCAGAAACTAGAAAATAGAAAAGGTTTTTGGTTTGGTTTAATGAAAACTGTTTTTAAAAACAGAAAATAGAAAAGTTGTTTGATTTGTTATAAAATTGTATATTATATTTTGGGATGATTTTATCAAATATGTATATACAGTTTTTTTTAAACTATTATAAAATAATATAATAAATATAAAATAGAATTATAAGTCAACATAATAATTGTAATAAACAACTAATAAACATACAAATGAGAGTTCAAACGTTTTCATAAAACAAATAAAAGAACTAATAAGAGTTCAAACGTTTCCATAATCCAAATAATAAACCAAAGTTCAAACACTATATATAAAACTAAAGTTCAAACAAACAAATACATATTAAGTCTCAACCAACAACATCATCCCTTCAAAGATTTTGCAACCATGCAAGTCTCCTTTCCTCTGGCACTCTGATAAACATGTTCCTTGTTATAGGGTCTCGCAAGGATTTTGTAAACTTGGAATACATGTCATCCGTAAGACCTTCCATACCATTCAAGATTTCCATACACGCATCAACAGAGAATGGATCATTTTGCTTTTCACTCTCTTTAGCCATCCTTTCCAATATGCCTTGATAGTACTTCTTACGCAACGAGCTCTCCTCACATCTTGATTTATTAATTGAAATCCATTGATCTACCAACAAGTCCATTTTATCCATCTTACGCGGTTTGGATCGACACTCAAATGGTGATCTTGGCTCGCGTCCATCACTGCTAACACTAGCTTCAAAAAGAGCATTAAAATGATCACCATCATCATCAGTTTCACTTTGAGCACCTCGAGCTTGAGAATTACCATACAAAAACTCTTCTTCCAACTGCCTATCTTCATCAGAATCTGGAGGCGCCTGGGTGGAGGAATGCCCTGACATATCGGAAGATAATGTCCCATTAAACATCTTAGCTAGAACATTATAATTCTCACAACCTTCCTTCCGAATAATCTTGTACTTTTTCTTGTTTTTCTGCATAAACATGAATGATAATTATAAGAACAATAAGTACTATTAATGAAAACATTCAATTAATACAAATCACATAAGCAAGTTAAATCATACCGCATAGAACTCTTCCCAAACTTCTTCAGGAGCATTAGCCTTATTTGTTTCCGAGTTCTAAGTAACCCTAGTGTGAGCAAGCAGTGCAGCAAAAAGCCGATACCTAAGTCTTAACCGATTCCACTTTACCTTCAACAGATCAAATCCATAATCCTCATTGCTCGCAAGGAGGAGTTCTCTATTGATCACCTCCCAAGTCTCTTTCTTGAATGTAGTTCCTTGAAGCTTATTTTGTTAAACCTTCTCGTAGCATATATCGATGAACTTCTTTATGTTCTCTTTTGACCAATTAAATGACTCTTTATGTTCATTCCTATGTCCCCCCCATAATGTCCTGATTTATCAACAAGTTCAAAGATGAGTATGTCCTTATATCTTGATAGTTTTTAAAAACTTCTCATAAATAAAACAAAATAAAATAAAACATGAACTGAAATAGACGTCACACTGAAAGAACTAGTTGCATATATTTGAACTTACAGTCTTCAATAGATAACCTTAAAGAATCAGCTAAGAATTAAGATTCTTCAGCTTGAATCAGTTAGAAGCAACACTAATAAACATGAACAGGACACTAGAAAATACATGAAGTAAAGAGATTTAACATGAAATGTTACACTAGAAATGAAATTCAGTAAGCTGTTCTTGTCCTCATTTTGAACAAAGAGTAGTTCAAGGGAAATATATGAAAAGAATATATAATTGACCATGGTTCTTGTTGATAAAAATAAGAGGAAATGACGAGTTGAATGACCAGGTTGTAGCTAATAATAGACAAATTAACCTTCAAACCAGTGAACATTTTTTCATATCATTGCCTCCTCGGTCTACAACATGGGCACCATTTTTAACAACAAAAACACACAGTTAATCAAGCCAAGTAAACAATAAAAAACATGTGGGGACTCTTAACAGATAATGAGGCCAAGGAGGAGGAAATTAAATTCAGGGAGACATTAGTTTATTGGAAAAGAACAAGTGGGCATTCACATGCACTCATGCATCTACCACAGTGAAGAACAAGGGGAATAACATAATGCATGTCTGTACATTCTTCAGCAGCTTGTCCAAAAGGAAATTTCTCAGGACAGTGCCAACATCTGAATCTTGATGCTCAACCCCACCCACATGCTTTCATATCAGATATAAAATCAATATCTATTTCTTTTGGGGAGGGAAGATGGGATGTATCTCAGCTTTAATCAATTCTTTCTTGTTGTCTTGCTTTCATTAATGTGTTGGTTTCAATAGTCCATGTCCATCCTATAGGTAACAGAGGCATTGGATTTAAGAACTAGTTGAAGTCCCCCAAAGACAACATTTTGAACAGGTGTGATCATGTAGGTCTTAGCTTTTAGAACCAGTATTTGGTTTATCTAAAGGCCAGAAAGCATCAGCATAACATCCATACACAGGGACATTGGCATGAAAACCTTATGTTTGATCTCTACACTGTGAGGCATGCAACACATAGGGAAGGAAGATGGTTCTTTCTGCTGTATTTTGCCATGAAGTGAATTTCTCATCAAGCATAAAGCATAGACTATATCAAATTGATCAATTTGAGCAGCTGTATCAAATATGACAAAACAAACATGAAATGAAATGTGGCAACAGGAGCAGCATAAACAAACAGGAGGACGGTTCTTTCTGCTGTATTGTGGCTCATTCTGTGACTATCTATTGAAGTAGTGGATCACATCTTTTAGTACATTGTCAATTATCATGCATAGAAGTGTGCTAGATCTATCTATATTTTACTCCCAAAGTTAACACAAAGTTAACACAAACATCATAATTTTCAACCTACAAAGTTAACACAAACATCATATCATCAGATAAATCTATAGTAATCTTTTATTTACCACTGGTTGTACTAGAAAACTGAGGTTTTGCGGAAACAAATAAATAAAATGTATGATAGCACTTGGTAATAACGTGGCATCTATGTCTTTAACAGGTACAATAACCAATAAATGTTCAATGTGCAGGATTCCCAGAAAGATTTGGAGACTAAGATTGTATGTATCAATTCTCAGATACATAAAACAAAAAGAGAGTATCAAAAAGAATTGCAATACAATCACAAGGTCCATTGTTATATATGACCCATTGCTTAAATTACTGAAGAACAAATAAATATTCTCCTATGTCTATCACAAGGTCCATCATATCGTCAGTGCTTTTGTTACTTCATGGGGCTCTTGCAGTTGGTTTAAGTGCTTATTCATCCTTTCTCAATTCACTTTCTAACCAATTTTGTGTTTGGATCTAGGAAAATGAACAGAAAAGAAAAATTTATGAATATGTTCTTTCTCATTCATTTAATCCATTTTTCCCCCTTCATGCAATCTAAATCAAGAAACAATTTTCCTTTTTGTACATATTTTCTTATGCAACATTTGCCTCGATTCTTTGATCGCAACCAGGATAGGCAATTCTTTGCCTCAATTAGTTGGTTTACTGATGGTGTTGGATTCGATCGCAACCAGGATATATCAAATCTTTGATTTCAATATTTCATCTCAGAAAACAAGAAAGAAAAGCATGATGAAAAAAACCCTAGAAATTACCTGATGGCATTGGCTCTGTCTCGGAGCTCAGGAGGAAACTTCCAATCGTTTATGGCGTCGACGAGGGAGGATACGCGGTGGGCAAGCGTCTTCTCCCGAGACCGGGTTGAAGATGAGGAGGAGGTGGTGGTGGTCGCCGAGGCTGAACGCGATCGTTTTCGCGAGGATTGGCGGTGAGTTTTCACGAGGGCACCAAGCGCTCGGGAAAGTGAGCAAAATTTATAGTTTGGATTATTTACAAATTTGCCACGGTGTTTTCCAACAGCCGAAAACGACTTTTTAAACATTTTTCATTTTCCAGGTCATTTTTGTTTTCCGCTCTTTCATGAAAAGGACCAAACCAAATGCGATTTGGCATTTTCCTCATTTTCACGGAAAATAGAAAATAATGAAAATGCGTCAAACGCCAAGAAGGCTATAACCAAACAAGCTTCAGTGGTGGAGTAATCAATATTACAATTATTACCCATTGACACACGGTTTACCCCTAAAATTTTATGGGGAAATTGGTTATATACCCCTCAAAAGTTCCATAATTACATATTTACATCAAAAAAAACATAATTGTTTGTATACCCCTGAAAAATAGGTTGAATTGAGGATATACCCCTACTGTTAGGAATCCATTGATAAAAGTTAACCAAGTAATCTTAACCATGGTTATAATTTAGGTTTAGCGTTGGAAAATGTCCAAAATACCCATCTTTATATATTTTTTAACTATTTTAAATTTTAGGTTTCGAAAGAGGATTTTTAAATTTATAGTCAAACAAATTTTTTAGGGGTATATATGTAAAGGGTATGATGGTCATTTTGCATGTCTACCGTTTGTTCACTTGACGGTTTTTCATTTGATTTTAACCCCAGGGGTATATACACAATTATTTCTATTATTCAGGGGTATGTATGCAATTATGTTTTATTCAGGGGTAAATACATAATTTCAAAATTATTCAGGAGTAAACCTGTAAAAAGCCCAAATTTTATTAGTATTTTTGAGGGAAAAATGGTGCATTAGAACCCACCCAATTTTATTCCATTACCAAACAAGGAACTAACCTTCCTGCAATTCATACTGCTTCTAGCAGTAGTAACATGAGATCCAGGTTTCTTGTCATCTCCATCAATAAGAATGCCATTTTCCTGATTTCTCATGTGAGTAAATCCTCCACAAGTTTCACTTTCAGCATAAGTAACATCATCATCAAGAACTGCCTCCCTTGGCCTCTTAGTAGTAGTTTCTTTCTTCTTCCTTATCTCACCTGATGCAACCTGTAGCACAGATGTTGCACATGCTTCATTCTTGGTCGTCTTGGCACTGTTTTTTGTTTTGGAATTGCTAAGGCTTCTGATTCAGAATTGGTAGATGGAGATGCTATTGAACCTGTTCCTCTTGTAACTGTTAGAAATACCCTCACATTCAGCCACTATTTACACTTTGACCAAATCAAGTTTGAGCCGTTGGTTTCCCAACGGATAGAATTATAACCGTTGAAATGTTTCCATCTCTATAAAATCCCCATTGCTAACCCTAGCCAAAAAGTGTTCTCATCTTCATACCCTTCAGCACCTCTCTTCTTTGGCTGCCATCTTTATTCTCATTTTTGGAGCTTGAGAGTTCTTTTCATCTTTTCAACCTTCTTCTTCTAGGGATATTTGAGCCACGCCTACCCGGTGACGTGCCACGAGAAGGTGCCGATCGACGTGTGGGATAGAATACCCTATTAGCTGGAGAGATCGCCGGATTCCTGCACGAAAGAGGCGATAATTAGCTTTTAGGGCAGTGCTATCCCACACTCTACCCAAGCTTGATCTTTCTAATCTTTTTCTTCAGTTTTGGGGCCGGTTTTGTGGTCGTAATGTTTGATTTAAATTGTTATTTTGAGTGTGTTTTAATTACCTCTGATTTACTGGATTAAGAGGAGGTTTTGGGTTGATTAATTAGAGATTTTATCAACAGTAACCTCATCAGTTTGCTGTGTCTGAGCTTTGAACCCTTCAGTTGCCTCACATTCTACTGCACCGGTCTTCCAAGTGTTCTTGTCCGGATGCAACGAAAGCTGATACGACCCCGTGGTGTGAAGAGAATAAGGAACAAGAGGGAGAGGAGTGAGAGGGGGAAGACAAAGACAAGAAGAGCAACTTCTATTTTCCCCAATACCTTCCATCACTGAAGCCTGGAGCTTACATCAAAATGAGTAATGACATTGTCTGCCGACTCTGATCACTTAACCCCCCTATAGACAAAAGACTCAGGTAACGACGCAACAGACAAACAGCATAATAAAATAAAGACACTAACGATAACATCAAACAATCATCAGCCTTTAGTGGTGTGTGGTTCCAGTAATCTCCTTGTCTTCAGTATCCTCCACTCGTCGTGGCTCTGTTGCCTTACGGAGAGACATATCAGAAGCTCTTCACATTGAACGGCGATCTTAGACTCTCCTTGAACTTCTAAAGCACCATGTGTAGTTTCAGTTTCACCAGTTGGAGGATGGCCTTCTGAAGATCCTCTTTTCCTTTGTTGCTTCCTTGACCTGGTAGTCCTAGTTGTTAGGTTTTTATCAATTAGCTGACCAGATGTTGGCAAGCTAACAAGTTCTGATTCATTGTGCTTTGACAAACTTCGCGTCAATCTCTGTGAGGAGACTCTAAACTCTGGCAGTTCTGCTGGTTCTCCATGAACTTCAGAAGTTGCACTCTCAGAAGTGAATTCACAAGCAGCCTCAGATACTACCAGAGCTTTGCTTTTCATAACCTGTTTACTTGTTCGCTTCGTTCTCTTATGTCTACCAGCTGTTTCACATTCATCTCCTGATTTCACAATAGAGCAAATCACATTTTCCATCACAGTACTCAACCTTGATCTCTTTGGAAGGGCTTCAACTTCCTTCACTATTCCAGCATCAAACACCACACTTTCAGGTTTCAAAAGATTACATTTTGGCTTCCTTGCAGGAAGTCCTCCACAATGAGGAACTTTATCATCAGCTCTGTCATCAACCTCAGTAGTTTCAGATCTCATGTTTTCATTATCAGTACGCTTCGACCGCCTTAGCCGAGGCTCTTCAGAAGGAGGAGCTTCTGCAACTCGCGATCTTTTCCGGGAATTTTTCTTCTCAGAAACATCACCTTCTCCTAACTTCAAATTCAGACAAGCATCCTCATTGTCTTCCTCTTGCTTACCAGCATTCCTCCTACTTCTTCCCTGCTTTTGACTTCCCCTTGATCTTACTTTATTCCCTCCAACTACCAACACCCTGCTCCTTAAAGATCTTATATTGGATTCTACAACACAAGATTCCTTCCCCTTTTCCTTTTGATCACATTCAAGATCCTCAGGCACTCTTGGTGAAGTCTCAACACTACCAGCTTTCAGCTCAGAGGCTTTGAGTACTCCAATAGAAGCCCTCCTAGTAGATCTTCTCCTCTCTGGTTTTCCCAGAGATTTCTTCTCAAACTCGAACTTATCTTCATCCAAAGCAAAGCTAACTTTCTTCGGCCCCGAATCCTTGCGGACACTCTCGCTGGATCCCTTCAAGCAACCTCTCCTGATTCTCAGAGGGTTCTGTTCAAAAACTCACAATCAACCAAACTTTGCAGAATTTCACTGAAATCTAACTAAAAAAGAGTTCAAATTCAACAAAATCATGCAAAAATGGGTACGTGGTGAAGGGAAGCGAGGCTTAGTGCCATTTGGGAATTGGTGGAATTCGCCTGCAAGCCGTGCTTCTTGCATAGGGCCTGGAGCTCCCTCCGCTTCATGGATTTGAAATCCATGGCTTCCAAATGGGAACAAAAGATCAATGCCTGGAATCACTCATCCAAATTGGAAGAAATCAAGATCGAAAGAGGAAATCTATGAACGGAGTTTTGGTGGAAAGAGAGAGCTAGCGTGAACATGAATCATCGATGTTTTCGATTCTTTCGAATGGTTTGAATTATTTTGAACTTTTTAGTGAGTGACTGTTGAGTGTACTTTTGCGCGCCTTCCAAAGTCGGCGCAGACACGTGGCGAAGTTGGATGGGATGACGTTGCATACTTGCATTAACCTATTTGTTGTTTATTTCTATTTATTTATTTCTTTATTTAAAGGTTCCAGATTACTTACTAGTCCTTCAATTTTTTTAAAAATTATCTTGAGTTATTTCCAGAGAATTTCTCATTTAGACATCTCTTGAACCTTTTCTAGATATACATTGTATTTGTAACAAAGCTAAAAATCCTTTCATATCATTTCTGATCAGAGATTATCAGAGGAAGTATTTCGGTAGACCGAAAGTTTTTTTGCATAGACACGAAAAGAAGAAGAAAATATCGGTCAATGCTCTAGATGGAAAACATATTCTGTCAAGCGTTGTAATTTGCCAGGATCCAGTTTCTGCTCTTTGGTGATACTTGGCTTCTTCACAATCAACATCCCTGATGACGAATCCAAAGACCAACCATGTTGCAATGCATCTGCAAACGAAAACAAAACAATAATAATCAGCTTTACATAAGCATGCAGCAAAGATAAAGAATGAGGTCGTAAAGTTACATTCTTTTATGACAGTAAAAGTTTAGAAAGAAAATTTTGCAGAATTAAACTGGTCTCTAGGCAAGATACCAGTAAATTCAGATATAATGAGAGTCAAGGGAACAAACATACTATTCATAGGAGTTGAACAATGAAATGAAAATTCGTACAAAAAAAGGCATACAGAGGCCAAATATTATTTTCAGATGCCAATATATCATTAATGAAACGGCAAGAGTTCCACACGCTAGGTTGTAACTTGTATTAAAACAGTTATCACATGGGATCATCAAGGTTTAGAAACATTACAGTTTCTTGCTTCATCCTCGGTCATTCCAATGAAGTGAGCCACATCTGCAACAGAGATTGTTGAATATGCAGAAACTAACAGATTGAACATCTTCTTGGTGTAGCCCTCTGCACCATCACAAACAATTAAAACCACTGACCTTGAAAAACAGAGGGAGAAATACAGGTAGTCACTGAAACTTATCTGAGTAATCTACCACAAGGCCAGTCATATAATTAAAAACCACTTCAAAAACTTCAAAACATAACAAGATCAACATCTGATGGACCCTCACAGCTATTTCATATGTACTATGCATGTTATCATGGTACTAACTTGAAGTGCTAAAAGAAATTCTTTATCATCTGATTACTTTACAATTAGTGCCTTTTAGGCGATTTTTCTCCAAATTAAAATTTTAAATTTTATATGGTTGACAATTGCATGAATTTCAAGTGATACACAAGCAAGACTCCGCTGCACACAAATATATCTTGAGGTCTGTGGAAAACCCTCATATGCTTGAAGTTATCTTTCTAGGCCAATACTTCATACTCAATTCATAGAAGGATGCACTTATAAATTTGCTTAACCTTTTTTATGGAGGGTTGACATTTTGCCCAATAGTCAAACTAGTCTTAGATGTTAACAAGAATGATCAAAATTTTATGCTGGTACACGAGTCTGTCACTACTTTGTTCAATAAAACAGAATCTAAGTAAGGCTGATAAACCCAAGCCTAAATGACAAACAACAATAACAAGAGTTCTTTGAAATGGAGTAGCTTTCAATTCCATTTGCCATGGAGACTGGCAGGTTGAGAGCTCTCCCAATAATGCTAGGATTGTACAAAGAACTCCATTGGCATTGAATATCAAGGAAGGAGCACAAGCATGTAAACATAAACACAGGCTTCATTTCATAAAAATTCAGCTTTAACATCAAACATTCTTTCATATGGAGTTGATTTTAATTCTATTTGCCAACAAAACTCACAAGTTGAGAGCTTTTCTACAAATGTTAGTATCATATGAAGAACTACATCAGCACAGAACATCAGGCCACTCCTCCAAAATTCAAGCATAAAAATAAATCATTACTCTCCAAACAAGTTGAAGAAAAAAAATTAGTGGAATTTTGTGAAATAAACACATTCCCTTCCAAAGAGTGGTCAGCATTCTCATATGATCACTCTTATATTGAATTATGAAAATAGAGAAGCAACAAATTATCATTGCTATTGTGTCTGAATAGAAAATCAAGAGGCATTTCACAGACTAATCAAAACTCACCAGAGAAGGCAGTGACGAGGGCCACCGCTTCAGGACTCCATTCAAACCCACGCACAGCGCCGTAGACCCCGGTATAATCCCGCGTCCAAAGACACTGCCCGATTTTCCAAGCCGCAGTAATCTCTGGCCGCGTCTTCTTGATTCCCTCCGGGATCGATTTCCACAAAAACCTAGCACTATTCCTACAACCCAAAAGCAAATACGATCAACAAAACCCTAAAACAAAGAAACGAGAACCTCAGGAGAAAAGCTCACAAGTCGTTGGCGTAGATGTGTCCCATGAGATGAATCGCATAAGGCCACTCCTCCTGGAAGGGGATTCCTCTCGATGCCACCTGATCCAAAGACGAGAAAAACGAAATCACACAAAAAAAAATCAAGAAAGAACACTAAGAATCAACAAATGGAGATGATAAACCCCTAGCACTCGCCTGGATCAAGAGCTCGTCGCAGAGCTCACTGATTTTATCGTAGGACTTGGAGGCGAGAGCGCCATGAAGCTCCGAGAGATCCATCAATGGGAATGGAGCTGTGAGAGTGTTAGAAACTTAGAAGACAAGCCGCTCTCCAGCATCTATCCTTATCAAGAAGGATGGACGGCTGATATTGATCTTGGGTCGCGAAACGGAAAAGTCAGATTCGGCGCCAATTTCATTCTGTTATTATAGTGTGGAAGGGTATTATTGTCATTTAAAATACGCTCCTTGAGATAGCAGTTAATAAATAAATAAATAAAATTAAGGTTTACCATCAATATGGATTTGCACAAGAAAAAATAATAATAAATAAAATTTAAAAATAACAAAAAATAAAAATTTACATGCTTAATGGATGCACGGAATCTCCAATATATCAACATTCAAATATATTGATGTAATGATCAGTCCTTCCTAAGAATCAACACACGATCAAGATCAATGGTTAAGATGGATCTCCTCAGATTGGTTGTTGGATTGAAAAGAAACTACCAATGGTCGTCGGTGCAACTCCCAAAAGGCTCCTCTAAGAAAGCGCTTAAACAAATGTTCATTTCTCCCTATTGAGTGAGACCTGCAGAGAAAGAGAGAATGGAAGATGTGGGCCTCTGTGAGTGTAGCTCTGACGCTTAAGTCAGTGTAAGACTTCACTGGAGAAGGAGATGGAGGGGAGAGAGTGTGCTCTTATTTAATGAATCGCCTATGATATGACCCTAGCTGTCGTAGGGGAGTCATCTGGATGCGATCATGAAGAGGTTAGTGGGTTCGCTCCGAATCATGATGAAGTTAACCCCATCCCGGCTTTTGATGCGCCCTCTCCTATATCATTGGCAACTTTGAGCGCATGATATTAAAGTAGTATTGGGCAGTTGTTGCCATATCTTTTTCTCTTTCTTTTGGTTATAAGTCTAGGGTTTACTATTTTTTAGCTTAATCAATGAAATTTCCATAAGCTTTTCTCTCTATTCCCTTGTCCTCTTCTTCTTCTTCCTCCTTTCAACATCACTGGAGTAAGCACTCACTCGAAGTAGTGCGACCGTTATGTTCACCGACAAGGAGGGCGTATCAGCCTACCTCCTTCGTTCCATTCCCCCTGGACATATATTGCCTCCCTCGAGAGCCGTTTCCACAAATCTTGGCCCGCGATCTCACCATCGTGGACAACAATATTATGGGTGTCACCTTCAGTTATGTCGTCCCATCCTTGACCGTCACTGTCACAATGACCGGAAAAGGGGATGCCAGCTCCGAGATCCACGTGATGCATTTGGAAGTCCTTGGGCCCTTAGACACATGCCCACACTATTTTCTTTAGTTTTAACATGCTCCTGAACTATAATGAATCCGGTAGGATTCCTTCTAAATTGAGCTCAAACTCTCTACAATCAAGCTTTAATCTTTACAAACTAGCATCCATATCCCTCACCCACTCGACCACGATCATGTCTACCTATGCTCACTGAGTAGAAAATGGGCGAGAATGAGGGAGAGATGAACCAAAACCCTAATTTAAGCATACAAAGTAAGGAATCAAAAGATGGTTTCAAACTTACAAGCTTTGGATTTGAGGACTCCCTGCTCCTTGCTTTAGCCGATTTAAGAAGATCAAGGTGCTAGTGAGAGGGAGAAAGAGAGAAAGCGAGAAAGAGAGAAAGAGATGAGTGAGAGAGAGAGAGAGAGAGAGAGAGAGAGAGAGAAGCTTATCGTCAGTGGATTGAGGATTTTGTTTTCATAAAAAATTTAATTTAATCTCCAATCTTAAAAATAATTATACATAAGCCCCCACAAAATTTCATTATAGTCTTTATTTCAAATAACACTTGCATACAAGTCCAAGTTTTTTTTTTTCCAAAAATTACATCCAGGATGTTACAGTAAATCTGGCAGGTATAGCACACCAAAGTCCAACACATTGACACAATCGAGAAATTGACTGTCATGATACAGGTGATGAGGGTATGATGTGTTAGGATGGCCACTAACCTGCAGGCATTTATACAAGGCGTGATGGGATAGGTCCAAGGAGGCAAGAGGAGGCGACATCTCAAGTGAGAGCACTAATAGATATATTTTATTTCTCGTTGTATGAGCAATGTAATGAACTCCTATTAAAGTAACTTATAAATAAATTGTGGTTTATCCACTTTATCAAAAAAAAAGAAATTGACTGTCATGAACCTTCATTTGGCAGGAATAAATTTTCTGAGGTCTGACGGAATGAGAGAGCACTTGGGGAATCAATTCTGACAATAATTTCTTCACCTCCAGATTCATCACTGGATTCATCGTGAACCACCTTTTTCTGTTTTCTAACAGGCAATGGAGGGAGTGGAGCCAATCTGGAACACTCTCTTGAGCCTAGCCTCATAATGGTACTGTCCCCTTCAGATTGAACAAATAAGAGAGGCCAAGCATTCGATGATGGTGAAGGAACTCCAGGGTATGAATAGCTGTGAGAAGGGTACCCTTGAGAGTTCCTGCAGAGGTTTCGGTAGCACCTTCGTACATCATTCACCTGCGCTAAAAATTTCAAAAGTAATAAATTAGAAGTTTCAATGGGGATAACCAGATACACAAACAGACTTCTGGTGGAACAGACCATGCTTCCATAGATACTCAGTTCCGCAGCTTTAGCTGACAAATGATTTGATTTCCTTTCGTCTTCATTAGGACTCTGATGATGGCTTCTTGCTTTGTAGAAACTTTCCGGCCAGCTTAATAGACCAGCATGCTCTCTGCTGTGGTTTCTTAAGGGTTCCATGGACTGTGAGCTCCATGAAGCAGACCTCTGCTGAAGAGCACCATCAGCCTCAGTTGTCCTGATATCAAAGAAGATGATCCTGGCTCTTGTTTCAACCTGATACAAGGAACCTTGATGACAGAAGCTTGCATTGTTGACACCTGAAACAACCAAAGCAGTTTTACCTAGCATTTCAGCCAATTTGCTAGAGCAGAAGTTTTTTGCTTTCTTATTTTATTGCACTACAGCATTTTCTTATAGAAATAGCTTTCATTTGCTCCAAATAGATTTTCAGTGATACTAACAAATAAATTTTAAAAGTGTCATCTTGAAATTTGTTCATAGGGTTTTGATCTTAGAAACAAAGATATATCAGTTAAAGAAAAGGATCAATTGAGGAACCTGAAGAATCCAGAAAGGAAGAGCTTAGGTCCGTGAAGGATGACAACAGTGCTGCTGGAGATGCAATCAATTCCTGCTGTGCTTCTCTAGGCCTTAAAAAACCGTCTAATAAGAAACCAACATAATTTGGTTTTATTTCAATGACCTCTCCACTTATGTAATTTTTCATTGTTGATCTTTCAGCAACAAGACTTCTTAATTCTGGCATTCCCATTTTTTCAAATATTTGAGGGAGCAAGATTTTAGATATAACAATGGCACTTTCCTGCATTGTAGGAATGTCAACTGTTGATAAAAATTATGCTAGGAATATAGAGCATCATAGGGAGATAAAGCCATGCTTATAGTCCATACTTCTCTATATTTTTTTATCAATGAATATATCAATTTATCTACAAAGCTAGACATTTGTAGCACCTTCAGATTTAACAAAATTTAACATGCATGATCAAATGTACTCTTACATGCATTTTTCTGGTAGGAATGGGAAAGATCATATTCTATGCAAGAACTGTATGTGCCTAATGCTTAATTGATGCTTCCCCATAAAAGGCAGGAAATGGATTTTTTTTTTTTTTTGGTGAAAAAGGCAGGAAATGGATTTGACATGCAACACAGACAAATAGTGAAAGTCTAGTTGATGTGGCTCAGGAAAATTGGTTTTTTCCACTAAACAATATTATCAGATAAAATGGTCAAGGTTAAATGCATGTGCAACATTCAAATGAAGTGTAGAACCTATACCAAATTGCACAATGTGATCGGATTGTTACACATATATATGGTTTAACTGAGAACTCAGTGGGTTGGGTTGACTTCCCCTGTGTGACTTGAAAAGTAGATTGATTTAGAGCTTCAGTAGGAGCGTTTCAGCAGTGTGCGAACTCTCAACGAAGTCCAATCAAGTGCTCTGTCTCTCTCTCCTTAATAACATGGTATCAGAGACAACGATCTACAGGTTTGGCACCTTATCTCCTCCTTTGGCTGCACCTCTGCGGCTCTATCCATTGAGTGCCCCGTCTACTCCTCCTTTCCCTCTGAGGCCGAGGTCACTCCCTGTGGCTACCCGACCACCGCTGCACCTCCACGACTCTCCATTGATTTCCCCTCTGCTCCTTCACCTTCCCCTTCCCCTCTGAGGCCGAGGTCACTCCCTGTGGCCGCCCAACCACTGCTGCACCTCTGCACCTCCGTCCATCTACTGCCTCATCTGCTTCCTCTCCTTCTCCTCCGAGACTGAGGTCTTTGTTCACCTCGACTCCTATCTTTCTTGTGTTCCATGGTCTCACATACAAGAGTTGCTCTTTATCCCTTAATATTTCTCCGGTAAGCCCTCAAAAAGTTGCTCTCTGTTCCTTGAACTTCTGTCTCCACCACCGCAGGTATGGTTTGGATCCTGTGGAGGTAGCTGATACCTGTATGGTTCACAGACGCCAATTATTTTATTCAACTCTGCAATTGGGCAGTAAGAATTCCTATCTCTTCGTGCCCTTCTTGACCCTCTTTTAGGGTTTCTTGATGCTCTGTGATATCTGTGCAACCTATTCTATGGCTTGTTTTGGTCTCGGCAATATGATTGATGAGGTTCGACATCACAATATACATCATTTAGATGTGGTGCTCGATGACACTAACTATCTTGCCTGGAAGCTCACGATTCAACGACTACTTGACGGCCTTCTCGTCCTCAGTCATGTTAATGGCACCACCACCATGCCCACAACTCCACTTCTTCCTAACTCCTCTGGTTATTCCCTTGATGATGTGGATCAACATCCGGCTTCTTCAGCTGCTCTTGAGGTCTATAAAAAGAAGTTAAAGAAGTGGTACATTGATGACTCCAATGCGAAGGTGGTGATTTGTCAGATGGTTTTCCTCGAGCTTCGGTCCAAGATCACTAAGTTATCCACTACTCGGGATATGTGGGACTATCTAGCTTGTCGCTACAGTGGCTCCAGTCAGACGCAACTCTACACCCTCTATCAAACTCTTGGCGGCCTTCAGCAAGGGGATGACACCATCGACCAGTTTTATAGTCGATATTGTAGAGTATCGCGCCAGATCGATGCTCTCATACCTGCTACATGTCCAGTAGTTGCTACTTACTCACTTACCTGTACTCATACATATGCCCTCCTCAATTGCCATGAGGAGACTCGACGTATGTACGAGTTTATCATACACCTCTGCCCTAAGTTTGAGCAGTCTCGTGCTTAGCCACTGCACTCTCCCACCGGCTACACCTTAGATGAGGCTTTTGCACTCGTCCTTGCTGAGGAGACACGCCTCCGGGCTTCTTCTTTAGGTGCAGGTACAACACTTGCCGCCCAGTGTCTTACACCTCCGGCCATTCTGACGTCTTCTCGACCTCCTCCTTGACCAAAGAAGAATGTGACATGTTATCATTGTGGCATTCTGGGCCACATTAAGTATAATTGTCGAAAAAAACAGTGTGGCCTTCCTCGAGTTGTGACGCTAGGAGCTCCTTTGCAGCCTCAAGCTCAATCACCTCTTCTTTAAACACCTCCATAGTTTTCAACACATCAGGCGCAGTTTGTGCAGCACCTTGCTTCCCTATTGTTTTCTTTCGTTCAGATGACTCTAGAGGATCAATAAGCTTTTGCTTTGTTTCGGCACTTTTAGCAGTTTCAGTTGATGGACACCTCTTCTATGGGTCATGCTAGTTTAGCTCAGGTTGATCCTTCTGCTTCTGTCTCAGGTACTCCCTGTCCTCAATGGCTCCTGGATTCTGGTGCGTCGCTTTATATGACCCCCAATGCCAACCTTACCCATTGTCGCTCCGCTCCATATATCACTAGTGTTCATATTGCTGATGGCACCCTACTAATTGTATCCTCCATTAGTCATCTTACTATAGTTACTACTTTATCCCTCTGTTTCCCATGTCCCCCGTCTTTGTATGAACCTTATGTCTGTTAGCCAGCTCACTGACTTTGACTGCCGGGTTGTATTTGATCGTGTTTCTTACTCACTAACTTTGACTGTCAGGTTGTATTTGATTGTGTTTCTTGTCGTGTTTAGGATCACAGTGATTGGAATTGGTCGACGCTATAATGGGGTGTACGCTATGGAGTCTCTTCGTCTTCTATCTTCTCTCATTGGTCTCGCATTGTCATGTTGTTGTTTTGGACTTTCATCAGTGGCATCATCGCCTGGGTCATCTTTGTCCTTCTCATTTGTCCTCATTGGTCAGTAGTGGTTCCTTAAGAGTCGTCTCTCCTAGGTCCAATATTGTATGTTGTGGTTGTAAGCTAGGCAAAAAGCTACAACTACCTTACCCATCGAGTTAGTCTCGGTCGTCTACTCCGTTTGATCTCATTCACTCTGATGTATGGGCCTTGCACAGTTTCTTTCCAAAGGTGGCAACAGATATCATGTTTTGTTTGTAGATGATTGCACTTGCTTTACTTGGGTTCATTTCATGCACTATTGGAGTTAGTTAGTTTACATCTATTGCACCTTTGTTACTATGGTTCACACTCAGTTCTGTGTCTATCAAGAGATCTTTCGGTCTGATTCAGGTGAAGAATACACTTCCCACGCTTTTCGCTCGCTTCTTTCCTCTGAAGGCACCTTGCCTCAACTATCATGTCCTGAGGCTCATACTCAGAAAAGGGTCGCTGAGCGCAAGCACTGTCATATCTTGGAGACCGCTCATGCTCTTCTTTTAGGGGTTTCTATTCCTCCCCACTTTTGGGTTGATGTCGTTAGTACTATAGTTTATCTTATTAACATGTAGCCCTCTCCTCTTCTTTGTGATTGTAGCTCGAGTGAGTGTCTTCAACGCTTCTCCTTACTACGATCATCTTCGTGTCTTTTGATATCGTTGTTTTGTCTTGCTCCCTCTACGAGAGCTATATCTTCATTGGTTACAGTCTAGCGCATAGGGGTATCGTTGTTATGATCCAATTACTCGGAGGGTGCATATCTCTCAGGATATCACCTTTGATGAGTTCATCCCCTTTTATGCTTCCCCTTTCCTCTACTGTGTCTTCCTTTCCCTTTGTCTCCATATCTTTTCTTTTTCCAGCTTCGTTTCTTAAGGAGTCTGCTCCTATGTCATCTTCTCCTGCACCTACACCGATTGTTTCCTCTGTTTCTCCTGAATTTGTTGAGTCACTCTTTCTTCTGTCCATCCTCCTATCCAGTTTCATTATAATCGCCGACTCAGAGCTTCTGCTGCGGCACCACCTGGTATGGTCTCACCTGTCTCTCCTCTTGTTGATGATCCGGCCATTGAGATACATTCTCACACCTACTCTCTTCGTAATCATTCCACTTTGTCTCCTATTAACCATTTTGCTGTAGCTAGTACCAATTTCTCTGAAGTTCATGAGCCAGGTACCTACAAGGAGGCAACTCAATCATCTGAGTGATGCGCTTCCATGACAGAGGAACTTAATGCTTTGGCCCGTACTCAAACTTGGAATCTTGTTCCTTTTCTCGCACATATTGTCCCGATCACTTGTAGATGGATCTACAAGGTGAAGACTCACTCAGATGGGTCTATTGAGCGCTATAAAGCGCGTTTGGTAGCTTTTGGGTTTCAACAGGAGTATGGATGAGACTATAGGAGACCTTTTCTCCTTTTGCTCATATGCACACAATTCACACCTTGATTGTTATGGTTGTTGCTTGTGGTTGGGCTTTCAGTCAACTAGATGCGAAGAATACATTTCTTCATGGTGACATACAGGAAGAGATTTACATGAAACTCACTCCTGGCCTTCCTACTTCTTCAATCAAGGATGGCTTGTCGCCTTCGTCGTGCTCTCTATGGTCTCAAGCAGGCACCCCATGCCTGGTTTGAGAGTTTCAATACCATTATTAAGGCAATAGATGTATGACCTAGCTTTGTTAATTCACTCTTTTTCTTAGGGTTGGATAGTTCTGTTTCTTTATGTTAACGACATGATCCTCACTGGTGATGATTCTGCTTAAATTGTCTTTATGAAGCAAAAGCTATGTGAGACTTTTCTGATGACAAATCTTGGCCCATTATGCTACTTCTTGGGCATTGAGGTTACTTCTCATCCTAATAGGTTTTGTCTATCTCAGTAGTGCTACACTTTGGATCTACTTGCCCACTCTAGTCTTACTAATACTGGTATTGCTGCCACATTGCTGGAGCTTCATCTACAGCTTCGAGCCTTTGATGGGACACCTCTACCAGATCTTACCCACTATCGTCATTTGGTGGGTAGCCTGGTTTATCTTGTTGTCACTCGTTAAGATATTTCTCATATTATATATGTTCTCAGTCAGTTCGTGGGTGCTCCTACTTCGGTTCACTATGCATATCTCCTGCGAGTCTTGCGCTATCTCCATGGTACTATCTCTCACAGTCTCTTTTACTCAAGTCAGTCTTCACTTCAGATGCAGGCTTATTTTGATGCTATTTGGGCAAGTGATCCATATGATCACTACTCTGTCACTAGCTATTGCTTATATCTTAGTTTTTCCCTTGTTGTCTAGAAGACCAAGAAACAAACCACGGTTGCCCGCTCTAGTGTTCAGGCAGAGATACATGCTTTGGCTTCTACTCTTCAGGAGATTATTTGGCTTCGTTAGTTGCTTCAGGATCTTGGTGTTCCTACTACCTCTCCCACTCTTCTTAACCGGGATAGTACTGGTGCCCTTCATATTGTTGCTGATTTGGTCAAGCATGAGCTGACCAAGCACATCGGCGTGGATGCTCACTTTACGCGGTGCCAACACACCAGGTTCCTCCTTGCAAGGTTCACTGAACAATTAATTTTAAACACCACTCTTTTACTTCCCTTAATGTGTATAGCAGAGTTAGGTTTTAGCATAGCAAGAAAATAAAAGAAGAAAAATAGAAAACTTATGATAAATTTGACAGCCATAGAAATTAGTGATGTCGGTTTTATCTTCCTATACTAAAATGTCCAGAAGTAGAGAAAGAAGGAAACTAAGTGGATGATAACAATATGGCTAACAAGACGAAGCACAACAACAAAAAAAGAGAACTGATAATAACAATACCTGCCAAAGAAAATCTTCAATTGCAGGAGCTGATTTCAAAAGTGATAGTATCTTCTCAGTTTCAATGAAGAAACAGTGTACCACTGAATCTGTGATCATGTCACAGATATAAGGTTTTCCAATTAACACTTCATACAGGCCTAGTGTACTTCCATGGGCAAATGTTGGATGCAATGAATGTCTGTTTTTAAGACGCTTGCTTTCCCACTGTAGAATAATAAGAAATGCCTTTAAAAAAGAATACGAGTGAAAAATCACATGGGCTTAGCATGGGACACTTCTAAGATTTTAGATACAATGCTTACCTTAACCACTCCAAGAGAAATAAGCCATATCCCATTTGACTTTGAACCCTCTTTGTAAAGTGCTACACCATGGATTTTCGTTGTTTCTTTTGTAGAACTTACGAGTGGTGCGCAAACAGAAGAAGGCAGTGCTCCCAGCATAGGGTGGGCACTTATTAAATCACCTATGCTTGGCATTTTGACTAAAGGTGGATTTCGAAGAAGCTTCTTTAAATCAGTCTGATATGACAATATAAGAAGGTAATTCTCACCCATCCAGAATTATGTCAAAAGACTCACAGAATGGGAAATCAGTAAAGAAACATAAATAGTATAGTAGCATATCCCATTACCTGCACAACATCATTAAGATGAAGCATCTCCTTTTCCTCTAGCAGTCCAACTCTCCTCAGATTTTGCAAATAGTCACTCAGATGCTTCAATATCGAGTATGTTACTTGTCTTGTCTTCACAACACGAAGGACCTGAATAAGCAGCATTCAAGTGTGATTATTGATAAGAGTACACTAAACATAACCATAGTATTATCTACTCTCTTTGGTCATCCATCCAATCCTACCCACTATTGATAGCCCATCCTGTAATCCATCACCCACACCCTGTTTGGAATTAATGACATTAGATAGTGGATAAAATGGGTTTAGAGTAGTTTCCACCATATATTAATTATCATACCCCACGTAGTTAGAATCGTACGATTCTCGATACGAATAGTACGATTCGTATCTTTTTCCATACCCAACGATTTGAATCTTATAGGAGAATCGAGAAGGATTATGAATCGTTTATGAATCGTGGGAATCGATGATGAATCGTGTGAATCGATAAGAATCGGGGAAAATCAACGATTCATATTCTTGTTTCCTAATTAATAGGAGTTTTGATTTTCTTGTTCTTCTATTTCTATCTCTTTTTTTCACCGTCTCTTTTTCGTTGAACTTTTTGATTATTTTAAACATTCTTTAAATTAAATAATTAAAATGAGTGATTATTTAATTAAAATTTGTTATCCAAAAAAACAAATTTGTTATCCAAAAAAAATTTAAAGATTAATTTAAATTTAAAAGATATTTCTTTCATTTAATTTAATGAAAGAAATATCTTTTAAATTTAAATTAATCTTTAATATTTTTGGATAACAAATTTGTTTTTTTTTTAAAAAAAAACAAATTTTAAATGAGCTATCAGCTTTCAAAATTTCAAACTTGTTCTCTCACTGACTTGCTTACCTTAAAACTGCATGTAAGGAATTAGGATTGGCAGGGCTAACGATTGTGGAAGGCAGAAGCACTCTAACTGTTAATTTAAGTTGGTTGGTAGTTGAGTTTTCTTAACTTGGTTGTATTTAATTTTATGTTTAATGCATGTCTTAGAAATAATTTTTTTAAATTTTTTTTTGATAGAATCATATATATATATATATATATATATATATATAAAGTTTGATAGTATCCGGCCTGCTGCAAGTTGCGGCCGGCCCATACTATCAAACTATACATTGGGGGGGTGTTTTGTTTAGGTTTTGATTGGTTTTGGGTTTGGGTGTTAGTATGGGCGGCAAGTGCGTACTTACTGCATACTATGAGCTATATATATATATATATATATATATATATATATATATATATATATATATTGAATTGTTGAACAGAATCTTACGATTCGATTCGATTCATGATTCTCGATTCGCAAACTCGGGAATTCGATTCACGATTCGAATCTCGATTTGACTACCTTGATCATACCAGTTACCAACTACAACAGTAATTAATTGAAAAAACATGTTAAAACAACATTTTTCCTTGAAAGTATCCTACATAACAACAAATAAATTCTTAGTGGTTGATCAAAGCAAATAAAATATGTCACCTCAGGAAAAGTAGCACGAACATCTGCTAAGAACTTTCTGGCTTCCTCCTCTTGTATTGTGCTTTCATTAATGACAAATGAAGCAATTTCACTACCACCTAGAAAAAAAGAGGCAACCTTAAAGAGTTAAATTGTCTACAGAATCCGCAGTCAATTCTCTGTCCTTTCTAGTTTAATTTGAGAAATGTTTTACTTACAACATAATCATGCATATATATATATATATATATATATATATAGGGTCATGTTACTATGAGGTCGGCCTTACTACTATTCAAGTAAGGTCTTTTCATACAATTTGGTGACCGTATGATCAATCATCTTAACGGGTGAAAATTTTACCCCGTTAAGATTTCTATAAATTTTAACCCGTTAAGATGAATGATCATACGGTCACCAAATTGTATGAAAATCGACATGTTATCTTATTTTTCGATGTTCTTTCCATCCGTACGGTTGGAAACCCTAAAAACACTCTCACAATGGATGAAAATGAGGCGACCTTACTTGAATAGTAGTAAGGCCGACCTCATAATAACATGACCCTATATATATATATATATATATTCGGTGGAAATTTGCTACATGATATCCCCTTGGATGGGGCTTTCACTAATGATACGGTATGGAAAAAATGCAAAAACTGAAAATTAATGCATGCATAAAAACTCATCAGGAGAATGATTTGAATGAATAATCACATAACTTGCTCATATTCCTGTAAAGGTGGCAACTTATTTTGAGTGGGTCGGTGCACTAACTAAAAATCAAATGCAGGATGTATGCCTCTCCCCAGGACACCAAATAAAACCACCAACACTCTCTCAAAATTGAATAGCCTCTTGACATGCGTGTCACTTAAGACTTTGAAGTATGGCAAATGCATGAGAGAGTGCCATAATCCATACCAACTGGCAATGTAGGACTCAATTATTAGAATTTGATATGACCAAAATGGTATGATTTTGTTAAATAGCAGAAATGAGATGACAGTTCCAATAAATATAACATTTCCAAAAGCTTAGGATGATACCTACCAATAAATTCATGAAGGTGCCTCCTTGCAATTCTATGAGCACGAAGAAATGCGGCACAGATATAGCATGCTGACTCCAACCTTTGCACAACAAAATAGGTTATAATCCTGTGAGGTAATCTGCTTATCTGAAGATACTTATAGTAGCTTGGTAAATGCACACTGTGCTTTAAACTCTTCCAGTCACATAAAGCCTCATTAGAGACCACATCCATTGCCTCATCAACAGATTGCATCAAAAGATTTGCAGTAGTCTGGTTTATCCTACCCTCTTCAAGCATTCCCCAATAGGCTGACTGCACACCTGCCACAAGAAAGTTTCCAGCTTTGCAAATTATATGTTTTTCAATCTTTAAAAGGGACAAATACAAACAAACATTCCTTGCTGGGCTACGAGGCAACTACTAAAATAATAGTAGTCAATCAAACTGTTTGATATGGAACAGATCATACAGGATTTTCACTTCATAAAGCTAGGTTAAACGCACACGCGCGCGCACACACACAAATAAAAGTAAAAAATAAAAAACCTGAGGATATTAACAAACCATGGAAAACACCAAATAAAATAAAATCAAAATTGATTTCATGGATGATCATGCTGTACCAGTCAAGCATATATAAGGTACAGTTATCAGGCTATTCTGTTTCATGATACAATATAATATGTGGTTGCCATGGGCAACTATAAAGTTTGAACTGCTTCCTAGATGTGCAAGTTAATGTTTAACTGCACAGAGGGGTTGAAGGTCAAGGACTGAAGAATGCAAGATACAAGAGAGAATGACGGTGAAATAAACCTTATTCCTATAACCAAGAAAAAAATAGGACCATCATATATAGCTAAGTAATATTATTAAAGCACATATACATATAAATAAGAAGGTGAGCCTTGGCGCAAGGGTAAAGTTGTTGCCATGTGACCTGGAGGTTACGGGTTCGAGTCGTGGAAACAACCTCTTGCAAAAAACAAGGTAAGGCTGTATACAATAGACCTAATTGGTCTGACCCTTCCCCGGATCCCGCGCATAGCGGGAGCTTTGTAGAACCGGGCTGCCCTTTACATATACATATAAATAAGACTTATCCATACAGTTGAACATTAAAAGAATATCATTTTTACTAGAGAGCAACCATCACAAAGAGAAGAATTTGCTAATATAAAGGCAAGAAAACAATATATGACATCAACTGTAACAAGACAAGCTTGCACTCAGTATATACATCCAACAAAAAAGAAATTGCACTTTTCTGTTCAGAATCTTCAGATAGCTTACCATTTAAAAGGCGTATACGAGTGTCTTTGAAATTCATAGGTAGTAGATAATTTTCACTTTCAGGAACATTATGAGGATGCGCCCATTCCCCATCCAAGTTGTTTAAGCATGTGATATGTCTTTGCACAGTGGACCAATCAGCAGGAGGTCCAAGTTCTTCATCATCAACAAGGCCACCAAATGCTTCCAGTGCTTTGTTTAACATCTCATACTTAGTATAATTTAGAATTCGAATCTACACAAAATTTAGTTAAGTAATATCAACTTTAGAAAAGAAAAAACTACCATAACCAAACTAAGAATTATGAAAGACATAAGGCCGGATAAATTAGAATCTACTGTTGATTGTATATTATTTGAGCAATTGAAACTAGAATGAGAAAAGTATCATGAACTTAAGAGAAAGTATAAAGATAATGTTTTTATCATGAGAAGTGATGGCCGCATACTAAAATTGTGTATCCCACACATTGCAAATGATACTATACATTGGAATTGTTAGCTGAAATCTCCAGACCATTAGTTACAATATGAAATTGTTAACTAATATAGCACCAAATAAACTTGGATGTGTGTCTCTTATAGGGTGTTATAAATGAGAAGCTATGGGTTAAGATTAACGCAGATGACAAATGACTGATGATCAAAGGAAGACTCTCTTCCCCAACCATCAAGTAGATAAGATAAGTGAACCACCTATCTTGGCTACTTGATGGTAGGTATGCTGAATGAAAAAAGTAAAGTGGTAAGAGGGCTTGTTGATTGGCACAAAAGCTGCTACTAAAGGGTATATATGGTACGGTGGTAAAGGGAGTTGGACATCCAGACAGTTTTATGTTTTAGCCCATTGTTTGCCATTGAACCTTGTCGATGCAACTTCCAATAGTCTTAGTTAACAAAATACATTTCCTTTTGACCTTTGATTGTGGTTTAACATTTTGCAAACTCATAAGTTGAATGGTGCGAAACCAGCTCATCCTGGTTTCCATCATTACATAGGTCAACCTGATCTTTAACTACATAAAAAGACTTTTAACCTGAATTAAACAATATTGCTAATTTGCCACCAGATTAAACCATATGAGAAATGGCCTAATTTCCATCAAATAACAGGGATTTCATTATAAACTTCAAAGAGTCATAATTTGACTACAAACAGCATGACTCGTACCAGATTGTTATCAAATCAAAACCAACCTCTCATACGGAGAATTTACATGATAAAGATATGGGGCAGCCTAATCGCCTCAAAATTATAGGGATTTTATTCCAATTGAAAAATAATAAATTTTCTAAGTATAAATTGCAAAGAGGCAAAACAAGGTGTAACATGACGATCAAATAAACCCATGAGATGACATAAGATTTACTTTCAACTATTGTGTGCATACATAGTGGAAGACTGTCATGTAAGTAAATAAGGTTTTCATTCTGACCTTTGCTGCTGAGAGTTTGTCCATATCTAACAGATGTAGGAAGAACTGGGCAGTCAAACCATTAATAATGAGTGTTAAGAATACGATCCCACCCGTAAAGAAAATAAACTGTTGGTCATGTGAACATCTTGTCAGTGAAATAGATAGCCAAAACTAAAGCTTTAACTTTTACATTTACACTCTTATAAAACCTACCAAGATTCCAACTTCTTGGCTGAGAAAAGCTTGATCAAAGTTGTCACTAGAACTCTGAAATATAAGAAAAGGCAGCAATTCACAAAGGTAAACAAAGTTAAAAGAGAATGGACATCAAGATAAGATAAATCGTAATCACATTAAACCATAACCTGGAAAGAATTAAAATGCATGGTCTATGAATGCAAACTTGTAATATACTCAACAGTTCCAAGCACAGGCTTCACACCAGCATGTGAGGACTATACGTTTATTTAAAAAGATCTAACACAATGCATGAGGAGAGCACCCATCAACTGATTATCTTATTTTCTTCCCATTTTTTGAGGATTTTTCCACTTACTACAAGGATTGACTGAAAAATGACTAATGGTTTGGACTTTTAAAGCCAAGGGACCCTAGAAACCACCATGAAAAGAACCTTTAGACAACTAACTTAAATATAAAAAAACAGATGACATTACTATACTTGGGCAGATGAATGGTTGTTGCTTGCAATTGAACCTTTCAATAAGATTAATATTGCCTTCTTGAATCTCTAGGTATTTAAATAGCCACAGATTGGATAACACACACACACACACACACACACACACAGAATGGACACACTCCAAAGATGGGAAGCATCACAATGTTCTGAAAAATAGACTTCTGAAACCATAGTATTCAATTGTAGTGAAAAGTTCAGTGTGGCAAATGAAAAGCAAGCATTGCAGTGGTTATTGTCTCTAGCAAATCTTGGTTAAGCATACACTGACTGTAAAGCAAATTAATTTCCTAACAAAACAGCCTATATTGAACTGAAAACGGAAAATTTTCACTCAACAAAAGAATCAGTAAAATAAATCACACAGATTCACCTTAAAGACTTAAAAACACAGGAAAAATGACCAACATAAGTAGCAAGGAAAAAACCAAAGGAATTACTTACTTTAAATGAAAGTGACAGAGCAAGAGCCACAGCCCCTCGCAATCCTGACCAAATAAGTATAATTGCTTCTTTCCAGTTCAAACCATAGCCAAAATAACAGAGGAATGGATATAATAGCCCCACAACTACCATCCGAGAAAGTTGAACAAAAACATAGAGTAAAATGAGGTAACCCCAGGAAGACCCTGAAAAATAAAAGTCCAAAAGGGACTTAAGACCTCAGAATGGATGTTTTCTCTGCCCATTATGACATTGTAATCCTGAACTTTGATAAGAAATCCATGCAACAGGTGGAAAAGTTATTACAAGTATAAGTTCTTACATGATTGTGTTTAAGGTAAATGCACTTACTACATTATGTAAAACTCACTTGGAGGTTGGAACAAGTATTTTGGAAATCAAATGTGAAGAAAATGATATCGTACCAACTCCAGATTAATCAGTCTCTAATTTAGGTAAATCCCTGGCATCCTTTAGCATAATGCTAGTAACTTCTCACAAACAATACCCATAAAATTTAGCAGCTCTTCCTTAACGTATTTAAATGAAAACCTATAGCTTGTTTAACAAGCAGTTATATGAAACATATAGACAACCACACTTGCACTTGTTTGGGATGGATGGCATGGAAACATACATATATGATAAAATACAACCGGGGCAAGGCAAATTCCTCATGGTTTTAGTTAAGTTTGCAATCACTCTTTTTCTTCAAATTAACACTTCAAGCCAATACTAAAATAAGAGTTAACTATCATGTTTGCCAGCAAGCTGCATGCTTTGCAGTTGTAAACTATATGAGCAAATTGGACATGCAAATCTTGAAACTGAATAAGGCAGCATAGATCATTAGAACTAACATCTATCAATTGTCATGAAACAGAAGAAAACAAAAGAAAAATTTATCCTGCTGTTAGAAAAGTATAAGATATCCATACCATGCCGTTCGAAGTGTTCATAATTGTTCAGTATACCTTCAGCTAGAACCACCCCACTAAACAAAAAAGAAGAGGGGGAAAAAGAAAAATGCATGTCGAAAAAGGAGTTAGAGAATTTTTTTCAACAAAAATAAAAAATTTTCACTCACGCAGATAGTAAACCAGTAAAAAGAAACTTCCTGCTCATTTAATTTAATTCAAGTGTGACACAGGCGGTAAAGTATTTCAAAGACTAAAAGTTCTGTGATCAGAACCCATTCAGACATGCAACAGCAAACAAAAGGTGTGTAAGGTTTGTCATGCTGATGCAATCAGGCCAAAATATTAAAATGCATAGGAAAAAAATCAGCAAATGTACATAATTGGAGATAAATAAGGCTTCAATGATCCAAAAAGGCTCAGTAGAAAGGTTCTATACAATCTTTATTTCATATTGAGAATATCACTGCATCTTGCACTTTACTCCTGTTTCCAATTGCTAAAGGTTTTTGTTTGATTACCTAGAGTCCCCGAATGAATGTCAATGTTAGTCAACCAAAAGAAACAACTAGCGCACGCAAAAAGTTGATCAATAAAATTTAGAATATTACCTTAAAATGAAAATCAATGTATTAGCAATATAGGCAACCATTTCCCTGAAAAGAATGTAGAAATCAAAGATCAAAAACTCATGGTTAAAAAAAATAATGATATTTGTGGCAAAATGTATTTAACACCTATTCAAATGGTTGAAAGTGTTACTTTCAAATAAAAATAACCCATGTCAAAGCAAGGGTCACAACTTATCAAAATCAAAGTCCAACACATAATGAAAGCAACAGCATTTTCTCATTTTCTTAACTCTAAGGAAGCTTCTGAGTGACCACAACATTCCAAGATGCAACTTTTGAGTTGAATACTGATTTATCATAGTGAGCAAACATTCCACTTCTCTTTCCTTAAACAAGAACAATATGGTTTGATAGTTATCAGCACCATATGCATACTCAACATGCATAACATTGATATCAAGCTAGAAGATACAAAAACTTAAATCTTAGACAACTAGAACAACTTTGTTAAACTTCGTGTATAGCATCCATTATACAGATTTTTAAAAGAATGAGTTTAAGCATTGCTTGCTCATTTCAAATGAGAAGAAACAATTAAGCTTTTCATAATGGTATACTTGTTGTGCACTTCCTTCAATCTGATAAAAATAAATAAATGCTTCATCTCCACAGTCAGATTTTTAAAAACTCCTGCTATTCTTTGTTCCATTTTCTTGTTTGTCACTACTATAATCAAAGTCATAGAACCAGTATTTCTACTTCTTCAATTTCCTTAACCATGCATATAAAAAACTACCCCTGCTTTTGAATGCTATTTTAGCAGGCATAATCAGATTTGTTATCACATAAACAATTCAGTATTTTAATCACCAAGTAGAAAGCTGTTTCAGATTAATATAATACCTGTACAAGTAGATTTTTGCATGAAAGAAGTATAATGCACTACAGACATAGAGTGCATATAATATTTTTAGAAAGATATATCAAAGAAAAGACAAATAATATTACATAGTTAAGAAATTTATAAAAGTTTATGTAAGAAAGATGCTCAACAGGATAATTTGATATATCTCAGCATTGGCATTAAGGGTTATGCTCTAATCATCTTAACATGACTCTAGTTTTATGGATCTTCTGAATGAAGAAATAGGCCCTCAAAAATATGTTATAAAGTTGATAGAACCCCTTAGTAAAAGATATTTCAAAAAAGTGACTATTTCAAAAACAATCACCCATACCAAAAGTCGTGCAAACTTTTCTGGCTATCACCCTTGAACGTGGTTCTTGCAAATGCAGCATAGAACCTGTCCATGTATTGCTATGTCATGAAAATGAATATACAGATTTAAAACACACACACACACACACATATTAAGATTTGGTAACACCAAGACCTCTTACATGCCCAAAGTCATCACTGCCAAGACACCTGAAACCTCAGCCCCATCTTGAGCCTGGCATGTAAATTGGCAGTCCCTCAGGTGTCAAACTATGAATCTAGAAGACTTATAGCTAGCTTTGAATCATTTTAGTTTAATATTCTAGTAAAATTGTTGAGATTCAACATTGGGAAGGGTATATGATTATGACAAATGGAAAGAATTCCTTAAATGCAGAAAAAAAAAGAATGGAAAATCATAGAGCACATTCTTACAGTGTAGTAAACAATGTAACTAATGGCAAGAGTCAAAGTAATCTTAATGACAGTGTCATTGAAGATAAAGCCCAGCCACAATACAGATGCTATTCCAAAAGCTACACCAATAGCAACACTGAAGAATTGAGAAAAAGGTTAGGAACAACAAATCTTTATGTTTAACAGAAGAAATAAGGGATGATCGCATACGCTCCAAGTGTCACTTGTGACAAAAATTTCGCTATGCCTGCTACATTCAGGCTCTCCCCAATGACCATCTTATAGAAGAGCTGATACACGACAATGGAAATCCTGGAAACAGCAATATAATTTCTTACAGTTAGGCAAAGATGAAAAAGCTGATTGGTTCATCAAACATGCTTCTTTAGTTTACATAGAATAGCAGAAACATGTGAAAAATTACAAGCCTATAATATTATTGTTATTATAGTTTTATCTGTATATATTATTTATAATAAACTAATATATATTATTATTGAAGAACTTTGAGTGTTTGGGGACAAAAACAGTCTGAAGGCAGAGGTCCTGTAAGAGGCTACTTGAGTTGTTTATTTTTATAATGCACAACCACAATTTTGAGCCAAGCAGCTCAAGCTCAGTTGACTTTAAACTGGCTGAGGTTAATTCAGGACAACTAAATCAATCTTGAGAGTCTTGACTCGCTCAAGACCTACTCTTTCATGCTCCTCATCACAGTTGTCACAGATATTATGATGTCAATAAGAGAAAATTCTTGCAATAGAGTTATGAAGCAAAATTATCAGAAGGATCATTCATTTCCATATTGGTGGCTAAATTTTATAACGAGGAAACTGTTATAATTCTAGCTAAGGAATTAAGTCACATACTGGGTGTTGATATTCAATCATTAACTTTGCATTTTATTTGGAACTTTGTCAAGCTTCAAGTTCATACAAGGAATCCAACAGTAAGTTTCTGATGGCTGCAATTTGGTTCAGTCATGAATTATGAACCCTGCAGGTGGTGTTTAGCAAAGGTTCATCTAAGCCCAGTTGAATTTGTTTGTTTTTTAAAAAAAAAAACAAAACAAAACAAAACAAAAACAAAAACAAAGATGGTCCCAATTGGTTCACCACCAGTACTAACTTGTTCCAAAAAAATATCAGAATACATGGCAAGAGGAATCCTTTTGCCTTAATTCTATTCTTTGGTAACAACCTGAAAATAATCCTGAGAAGGTGCAACTGTATGATGGTTTATGTTTTATGTGTAAGTACAGAAAAATGACTAGGAGCAGGTATGTCTCATACATGCTTTAACGTAGTCAATGGTGTGGTTGCATTTGGTAAAATCTCAAAAAAAAAGAAAAAACAAAAACAAAAACAAAAACAAAAACAAAACAAAACAAAACAAAAACAAACAAACAAACAAACAAACAAACAAAAAAACAAACAAAAAAACAAAATCAAATCATAATGCCATGAAGTAAAGCTCTTTTGAAAGGGTATTGATGCCTAAATATGTAACAAAATAATAAATTATAAGCGGCAACAATAATGTACCCATCATTCATCAAGGATTCTCCTTCAATTATTGTAGTCAGCTTTTTACTTGCTCCAAGTTCTTTCAGTAAAGCTACTACAGCAACAGGATCTGTAGCACCGAGAAGGCCCCCTAGCAACAAAGATATCTTCCAATTCCAGCCATAGGGAAAAGTGAGCTGTAGGACATTTAATGAAAGGATGTGAGCATAGCTTATAGCTTTTACACCCAAAACACATTATTGAGGGAGGTAAAACCTTTAACACCGCCCCAAGACAAAAGGTAGATATTAGAACACCAGGCCCAGCAAGTAGCAGCATTTGCACCATACATCTCTGTACGATTATATATATATATATATATAGTCCTGGGTTAACTACTACTTAAGTAAATATTGTAGCAAGAAAATGTTAGTAAAAATATCCAAGTTCATAGGAGTCAAAAAATCAACACATTTTTTTCACGGAAATAAGAGAAGAAAAGGGAAGTTGAATTGTGGTTGCAAGTTTGATTTAAATATCCAAGTTCGCATAATCGCATGTTGGGAGATGCCCTTATTATTTTGTAATGTAGTCAAGGTCATTGAAGTCTAGGGCACAACCAAGTTGGATTTATGCTTGTTTCCTCCAATACAGTATTAAGCTCCGCCATCAGACCCTGATAATCAAGTTTCAGAAACTTAACAGGAAGTTGTGAGATGTGATTAACACTAAATAAATTAATCAAAGCATGAATTGGCAGTTGGTGTGTAATCTAAAGTGCAAACATTAGCTTTGTTATTCAGCACATTCAGAATGTTGATTAGAAAATGCCAGGCCCTTATTAGCAGAATTTATCTTTCTTTCTTTAAATCACAAGTTTTATTACAGAGACATGAGACAAAAACCTTTGGGTCAATAAGAAGTCAGAGTTGCCACAATGGGACAGCTGAAAAAGTAAAGAGAGATCCAATGAATAAAAATTGGGATGTGGAATTAAAAAATCCAGCAGTCTGTATTCATTTTCAAACTTTGGAACATGGGCCTATAATTATCGCAAATAGCACACAATGATTGTCCTCAAACCATTAACTCTTGCAGAAGTAAATCCTAGCTACTGCATAGAAACTAGAGATCCCCCTTGAAGACCGAAAGCCTCTAGCCAGACTTTGTTATTGATTGATTGGGAGATGAATTGGACTTGTGCTTCCCTTCCAATCCCCAAAGCTTCTACAGATTGGAAAAAGAAATTATACATATGTCTAAATATAAACAACTTTTAAACTTTGAAAGCCCATGACTCCACACCATTCAAGTCCCAACGAAGATCTTCCGCGCATAATAAACTCACATACTAAACTTTCTAGGGTATTTGGTTGGGGTTGAAATAAGTTCGGTTAAGGTTTTTGAAGTTTGAATCTGGTTTGAAGTAAATTTTTAAACCAAATTGACTAACCTTGATTTAATGTTATTTAAGAGAGATATTTTTTTAATAATATTTTATTATTTCAATTAATGATTAATAATTTATTTTATATAATTAATAATTATATTTAATTGATTAACCATGAAAAGAAATGTGATTCTTATTTCAAGTTATTCCTTGGAGAGTGTTTGGTTAGAGGGGTTGTAATAACTTGGGATAAATTAGGTTATCCCAAGTTATTCCATTTTTTGGACTAGTATAACTTACTTTTATCTGGTGCACTTCCATGGCAAAGGAGCTTTCAAAAAGAAGAGCAGGAAGAAAACCGAAGAGTAATAGATTAGGATTGATGCGTGCCCCTGCATACTAAAACAATTAAGTTTCTCATAGAAGCCCGAGGGCATAGAACGCCACATTGATAATTGTGAAAAGAATGCTAGTTTTCACATTCTTCGAATCAATAAAATGGAATTTATACTTACAGATACGAATACTATCCCCCACTCTTCCTAATCCATTGTGTGTCCCATATTCTGAAAAAGATGAAAAGAGTAAGAGTCACAAAGTTAAATAATATAAATAAAATGTAGTGTTTTAGGGGGATTAAAAGCCCCCTGGAAATGTTTTAAGGTGATTAAAATAATATAATGTAAATGTGATGTAGAATTTCTTATCAGGCCCTTAGTAACTATAAAAGTTTGTTCAAATTGAAATTACTAAAATATCTATGTAAAAATATAATGGGAATAGAGCTTTAAACACCCAGAACTTCTAATGGCCAGGCCCTTACCATACTGAAGCCCAAATTTTTAACTTATTTTTCAGGTAGAGCCCGAAATCCAGACCAGGCATATTTATTTTTCAAACTACCAAGGTCCTGGCCCAATCTGAAACCCTAAAAGTGAAGTCCCATGCCCTGATTTTTTGGGCCAGGGTCAGCCAATGTAGGCCATTGATAGTCTTAAGTGCCAAGATAATACCAATAAAAGATAAGTGGCAAGTAATGTCAAAGTAGCAGCATAAATAGATTCACGAGCCACTTGCAAGCCAGTACTCATAAGTGGCTATCAAGATCAACAAAAAGTTACAAACTTTTATTCATGATTGAAGATAAGCATCATAGCTTTCAGCAAGTATGACAAGCATCCAGGAAAGCAGTGGACCTAAAAGCCAGACATAAATAAAGACAACAACCTAAGAACTTTGGTAAATCTCATCATTCTCTAAACACGATCAATGTCGCCTGCTCTGAGGCGATTTTCAAATCCGAAACCCTAGTTCGAAACTAGAGGGGCCATGGACCATCAACGGACTTGTTCAGCACTTGATGAGGTGGAGAGGAAACTTCCAACCGTGCTTCGAACGTCTCTCAACAGCAACGCTGTGGGTTCAGCTCCACCACTTGCCGACGGAATACTGGTCGTTGGAGGCCTTAGACTCGATAGCTTCCTTTTAAGGTCAAGTCATCAAAATCGATAAGACGACCACCGTGATGAATCGATCGAGGTTTGCTCGAGTATGTGTGGAGTTAGATCTAAACAAACTTCTCAAAAGAGGTGTATGGGTAATATCTTCGTTCTCCTGTGTTTTCGTGGCTAATTTGTATGAGAAACTACCACTCTTTTCTTATAAGTGTGATGTGATCGGTCACGGCACAAACAAGTGCTCGGTGGAGAAAACTAGGAATCGGCCAGGTGGATCTGGAACCAAGTCGCCACAGGTCGACCCAAGAAGGAATACGGCAATGACTGAGGAGGCCAATCCACCAGCTCGGAATATAGGAGCTCCACCGCATGAGGTGCCAGTACTGAGAAAGCCACTGAATGAAGATGCTAAGTTACCAGAGTTCGGTCCTTGGCTCGTCGTTTGTAGGTGAAAAGGATGAGGAGGCCGGAACCCTCAGGATGGTCGAATCCCCAACAAAAATCCTGTAATCACCACCACCATCGCCGATGAGGCGAACGGGGACGATAAGACGATCGCATGCCAGTTAATTGAGAGACACGTGACACGTGAGTCCTCACCAACCTGTCAGGTAGTAGGGCACGTGTGATGGAGGAGAGAGGCGGGACGCGTGGGCGTTGTACCCGAGGAGGCTTGTCCTGAGGAGCGCTAGAGTTGTTAGACGGGAGTAGAGTGAGGCTTCGGGGAACATAGGGCGTTGGCAAAGGACAGAGGTGGCTCACATCCCAACACGGCAAATCCCCACGTTATCTTGGAAGACTCAAGAAGGCCCTGGGAGAGCTACATTGACTATGATCGCCCTCGAGATGAGATAATGAAAGTATTTCCAAGATAATCTAGATACCATACCCGTTGATGGAGTAAAGAAAAAATTAGACCAACGGATATGATCACGTCTTTGGGTGAAGGAAGTGGATCCTCATCTCCCAAAACATCTGACCTAATTACACAGTTAACAAAAGGAACTGAGAATTTCTCAAAGAATAATGTTAAGGAGTACTCGACTCTAGTACTCTTTGTTGCAAGTACCCTCGAGGAGAAGAAGATGATGGACTATCTAGAGGAGGGTGAGACCAAACAATAAGAAGATCAAAGCTAGAGTGCCAACATAGAGCTTGAAGTTGTGACCTTACCGGAAAAAGGAGGAACAAAAAGAGCCCCTGTGGAGCTCCGAAAAGAGATTAAAAAGGGTCGTATTGAATAGGTAAAAGCCTAGGTCCCGGAAAAGAAAAAGTGTTTTACTATGATGTACCAAATGAATATTATCGCCTGGAACTGCAAAGGAATATTGGGCAAAGATACAAACCAAAAATCTTTTAAATAACTTTAACATCTTTGTGTGTTGTTTGGTAGAAACCGAAGCGGATGCTCCTAGGATACTCAGGTTTGTAAAACAACTTGAGAAATATTAACACTGGCAAATGATACTGGCCAAAGGTTTCTCAAGGGGAATTATTACTCTGTGGCGAAGAAATGGTAACATGGTCACTCCTATCGCACACTCCAAGTACGTTATGTACCTAGTGATTACTAACTCACATAATAAACCTTGGTTAGTCTCTATAGTCTACAATAGCCAGAAGATAGAGGAACAAATACAAGTATGGATTGAACTTGGGAATATATCAAAATGTGTCGGTCTTTGGCTAATTGTGCGAGATTTCAATACTGTGCGAAGGCTAAGGAAAGGCAAGGAAGTGGTAACATGCGAAGCCCAGGTATGAAATCCTCACTTTTTAATTAGTTTATAGTAGATAATGATCTAACCGAGCTTCAATATTCTAGTTCCCCTTTTACTTGGTGTAACAACCAGGAGGATTAAGCTAGAATATGGGCAAGGTTGGATAGAATATTAGCAAATAATTTTTGGAATGAAACTGTCTCCACTTATAATACAATGAGCTTGTCAAGGTGTTAGTCCGATCATAACCTATTGTTCTTCAATGTTCTTTTAATAGAGTGAAAGGTCCTAGACCCTTTAGGTTTAATAATACATGGATTCAATCACCTGCTTACTATGATAGTATTAAGGAAATATGGCAATCAAAATCAAAAGGAAATCCCTTACATGACCTTAGTCACAAGTTCAGCAACTTAAAAAAAGGACCTACTAAGGAAATGTGGTAGGCTGGAACAAGGCTTGGATAATAAAATTAAACTCATATAAGAGGAAATTAGTAAGATTGAAGCCAAGAATATTACTGATTTAGATAATAAGGAGGTTGAAACAAGACTGAAATCACTATACAACAAACACCACGTTCTCCTTAGACAAAATACTACCTTTTGGACACAGAAAGCTAGATTGAATTGGTTGCAAAATGGTGATCAAAATTCCAAATTTTTCCACCAGATGACTAGGAGACATAGGCAATACAACAGGATTAGTCATATTAAAGTCTCTGGAGATCAAATAGTTACAAGTCAGGAAGGAATAGAATAGGAGTTCATCAAAAACTATTCAAAATCATGGAACTCAAAGGATCAATATAATATTCCGGATATACTAGGAGCACTGCCAGATGACGTTCCATCACTTACACCAGAACAACGCAAATATCTGATTAGGCCTATAACCAAGCAAGAAATTTTAAAGGCAATGACTTCTATGCCCAAAGGGAAATCCCCTGGCCCAAATGGACTGATTAGGAAGTTTTTTAGGGCCTTTTGGAAAATAGTAGGTGGCTCGGTAACCACATCTATCCTTCACTGTTCACAACAACACATCTTCGTGAAAATTTGAACAAAACACACATTTGTTTGATTCCAAAGAAAAATAATCCACAAGAAGTTAAGGAATGTCAGAGCTATACTTCGAAAGATGAAATGCCCAACTGAATGGATAAAATGAATGAGGTCATGCATAGAAACCCCAACCATGTCTTTTCTCATTAATGGTAGATCCAGGCAATGGATCAAACCAAAGGCAGGGATTAGACAGGGAGATCCACTTTCCCCATATTTTTTCATTTTAGTGTCCCAAATTTTAACCAACTTCCTTAATAAAACAAGGAAGCTAAATATACTCAAAGGGGTAAAAGATTAGTCTTTCCAGAGAGATCAATCACTGCCTATATGCAGATGATCTACTGGTGTACTGTAAGGTTACTAGAAAGGATGCAAGAGCTATTGACTTATGTCTACAAAATATATAATTTCATGACTAACCAAAGGACCAACCTAAGTAAATCAAAAACCTTTTTCCCTTCATGGATCAACATGAAACTGAAAAGGTCCATTCTGAATTTACTTAGGATTAAATAGGGGGCTTTTCCTTTCAAGTACTTAGGTGCATGGATATCTCCTTTTAAAATTAATAAGAACAAATTTAAAGAACTTACAGAGAGAGTAGAAAAGAAACTTGCACACTGGAAGTCTTTGAACATGTCAATAGCAGGGAGGATAACACTTGCCAAAGCTACCATCCCTTCCCTTCCTATCTATGCACCCAGTACTTATGCAATTGTTGGCACTATCTTGGATGATATAACTAGAAAGGTTAGGAATTTCATCTAGAGGGAAAACAGGAGTGGTAGAGGATTACACCTAATCAATTGGAATATTGTTTCAAAAGAAAAACTTAAGGGTGGTCTAGGATTGAAAGATTTAAAAGTAATGAAAACAACACTATTATCAAAACATGTGTTGGAGATTCTAAATAGAACTAACAAACCTTGGGTTGAACTTATCATATATAAATATGGCTATCCTAATATTTGGGTTCCAGTCAAATATAGGAATGTATCTTACATGTTTAGATCTTTAATGACAGTATCTGAGAAGATCAAGGGCTACCTGAGTTTAGAGGACATTAACAAAACAAACTAGATATATCATGATCCATGGATCTTTGAAATTCCCCTGTATTTAAAGCTAACTTTCCTCAATATGAACTATGATCTATCTCTTATTCAGGTGAATCACCTCCTTGAGGAGAATGTTTGGGACCAGGAACTAATTTATGATATCTTTTGTCCAACAATTGCTCAAAAAGTTTTAAGTGTGCAGGTGAACCCAAATGCAACAAACAACAAATGGAGATGGACACTTGGCACTGCAGGGAGATCCTTCACATTTGCAATATATGCAAAGTTGAAGGGTGCAGAGAAAATGCCTAAGTAGGATGATTGGAAATACCTCTGGAAATTAAATATGGCTCCAAAAATACAATTTTTCCTTTGGAAACTGTTCCATAGGAAATTACCAACAAAGGACCTATTGTACATGAAGGGCATTGATCCAGATGAACCATGCCCTCTATGTAAGTTAGTAGCTAAAACTGATGATCATCTTTTCTTTGAGTACAAGTGGGCAAAGGAAGTATAGGATGAGATGCAGAGAAGAGGGTACCTTCAGGGATTCAGCAATAGACAGGGAGAGATTCTACAGGGGAACTGGATACTATACACAAAAACAAAGAGGCCAAGATTGGCACTAGAGGAGGCAGACTTGCTTGCATATACAATCTGGCAAATCTGGAAGGCCAGATGCAGTGTGATCTTCAAAGGACAGAAGTTCAATCCAGAGATTATTACAAGCAACAACATAGCACTGGCCATGGAATACAGACAGAGGCAATCTTCCATTGAGGAAATAGGAGAGAAAACCGAAAAGCAATGGAACAACAAAAACTATAAACATATAATGTTCACAGATGCCTCGAGGGCAGAGAAGAGCAAAAGTGCATGTATTGCTTATATTATCTTAACTAATACAAGGAAATTTTGCATTGCAGGCTTGAAGACTTGTACAACAGACTTTGCATTTGAAGGAGAGATGAAGGCCTTAAGGAGGGATTGGACCAATTGGTGCAGGAACGGGCAACTGAAGTAATCATCTATACCAACAACCTCCAAATGGCAAGAATGATAAGAGAGGGCAATGAAGACCAGAGCTGGCAATCCAAAGATACGAGGAAGAGATGCCAAGCCCTGCTTACACTTATCAGAGACTGGGATATACAACATACCCCAAGGGAGAGTAATCTGGCAGTAGATGAATGGAAGCCGAGATACATACAAGGAACTCAAGGATATGCCATTGGGCTTTAGAGACTGTATTTTTTTCTTTAATCTATAATTTGGAACTCTTAGATGAGTAGCTAGCTTAAAATAAAAAATATATAAAAAAAAAAAATCTCATCATTCTCTGAAGCTCACAACAAACACTGTGGAATCAAAATAAAGGCAAAGAATCAAATACCGGCAAAGTTCTTAGTGAATGAATTAAAAAATCAATAGAAATCCAAGAACAGAATCGAAACAAACATAGCCAACCAACCTATATCATTTATTTATCAAGAACATGGAAATCCAATCCAAGCAGGTATGCACACATAGATTTGAAACCAATACGAGAAAATCACCAGAAAGAGACATAACCAATGAAAAATAGGGCAAGTTTTTCAAATCAAGAAAGCAAGAAATCAGAAAGAGACATACGATGTAGACTCCATCAGATACATATTGATTTCTTTATGATGGATCATTTCCTATTTTTTATAATATTGGTGGGTTGATTCCCTCTTCTCTATCCATTCCTACTACTTTTTCGATTTATCACAATCTACATTTATCCAAAAAAAAAAAAAATCAAGAAAGCAAGAATTCAAGAACTGAAATGACCTAGGGCGCCGAGAGCAACGCCAAGGATGAGGAGGGCGACAGTGTAAGGGACCCGAGACCCTCGAAGCAAGTGCCTTGAAGCTATCCCAAGCACCAATGAAATTCCGACGAAGATCAAGGCGTCCTCCGGCGAGCTGGAGCTGCCTTCTTTGGAGGTTCCTTGGAGCGGGAACGGCCCCGCCGCCACCGATGCCATGGATGCCGAGAGAGCGCGCTACCTTCCTTTATGGTTCTCGATGGATCCTAACGCTCCATTGTTGTACAAATATATATAAGTGAATTAGTATTTATTTATTTTTTTATATCTAATCTAAAAATACCTAAAAATATCTAAAAATGAGTATACTATACTAATTCTTTTTAATAATTTCAAATAACACCCTAAAACTTCATATTAAGAGATTGCTGGAATTATATACAAATGCAAGGATCTTTTATGAATTGCTCGTGATGCACCTTCTTTTTAACATAAATAGACTTGGTTCAATTCATTTATGCAGAGCCGTATGATGAGTAAAACAAAATAAAATAAAACATTGATTCAAAAGTTGGAATTTTTTTTATAAAACATTATCTACTAGAGCACCCAAACATGTTTATCATTAAAGACAATTATAGACTAAACATGTAATACTCTGATTTTTTGAGCTAATATAACTTGCAATTAAATAAATAAAATATGAGTTTAATGATAGCATTAGAAGAGTTAAATAATATATTTAATAAAATAAAAGAGAAATGTAATTTTTGGAAAAAAGATTGGACTTGCATGTAAGAGTTTTTAGATAATAAGGACTATAATATAATTTTTCAGGGGCCTCTTTGTAATGAAATTTAGGACCATGGATTAATAAAAAAATCTACAAAAAGATGCCTTCTTCTCTTTAGTCCTTAGGGTCCTTTTCACTCATGCAAGCAATTGGTAGGTTGTGATTAATTTAATAAAGTCCATGACCTACTTATTGGAAAATCTTAATTTGCAAAAGGATCTAATGTAATGCATGTAGAGTTTGAAAGTTATAGTTTGATTGACAAATCAATTATTTTATTTTATTTTATTTTTGACAAAGATGACAAGCTCCCCCACGAGGGAAGTTAAGGATGGGGCCTAGGCGCAGAGCATGCTCGATGCGCCTAAGTTCCCACTTTTGTAAAAGGTGGGGCTCGATTCCGAGTTCTTAATGGGAGAGTGGAACCTCTTAGAAAAATAACCCGGTACCAATAAACCCCTTATGCCATTCTCTTGGGGGTTAATTTTGATGATACATGTTTTAATATTTAATAAAACATTTTTTTGATAAATTATAAATGAAAAAAAAACAATGTGAACTTTAGAAAAACACATTTGCCATCCTAAAGATCACTGAAAATTTCCAAAAACTGCTAATTTAATATAATTCCAGGTCAACTGAGGAAAGAAACCCACTTTTGGACAAATCAAAGCAAATTCAATATGTTAAATAATTAGCAATTCATATTTGTTCTGATGAAGATCATTTCATGCAAGAACTGATTTCTGTTGATTTGTGCTACAGACTGATTCCTCAAACAAACATATATAGATAGATACAATACAACATTTGGGGACTCCCATGCTTGTTGCTGGATAGAATACGAAACAGTGCTTACTCTCATCGGTGAGCATTGCCTCGGCAATCATCTTCTAGTGCCAGTGAGAGCATCTCTGTGCAGAACTGGTCATCAGGTTTCAACCATAGCACCTGCCTGAACAAGGAGCAAATAACAGAAGAATTCAGATATTTTGTGTACAAAACTGATACAATCAAAAAGCTATCAGTCGGCTATTTGTCATTTGTTCTCACATGAGCAACATTGGTTTCAAATAAATTTTCACATAAATATTGCAGTAAAAAGAAATCATGAAAACGAACCTTGTGGTAGTAGGCGATAGCATCATCAAAGTTACCCTGTGAGCCAGAAAGAGCAATCAACAAAAATATTTTGAAGCTCAGAAAATAGTGAATCTATCTGCAAACTGGTTAGGAGATTCACAGTAGTGAAAATAGTGGGACCCACTTCATTGACCAGGGGACTGTATCCAACCCAAAGTCTGAGAGCCGCCTGGGAATCAAAGATTTAAAAACTATGAAGATAGCACTGCTCACTAAGCAAGTAATGGAACTCTTAAATGATCCTGATAAAATGTGGGTGAAGTTGATTAAATATGGGTCTCCCCTAATATATGGGACAGTGGGAACTATAGAAATGTCTCATGGACTTATAGGGGACTGATGGAAACAGGGAGAACAATTAGGAATAGCATAAAACTTGTTGAACCAGCCAGGAAAGCCTCTGTATATTATGTGACCCATGCATACTTGATATTCCCATTCAGATAAAACCTTGCTTGATAAATATAGATTCTGACTTCATGAACATGTCTGTTGAACACCTGATCTCCAGGTATGAATGGGATACAGAAGCTATATTAAATGTATTTTCAGCTGATATTGCACATAGAATTTTACAGAAACAGGTCCCTACACCAGAACAGAGTAGTATCTAAAGATGGAAGACGGAGATGGGTGGCAGATCCTTAACGGCAGCAGCATATGAGGAATATAGGGGGCAGAAAGCATCAATGCAATGACAAGGCTGGAGGATGCTATGGAAGCTTCATGTGGCCCCAAAATAAAGATGTTCTTATGGAAGTTGTTCCATGACAGACTCCCGACGAGAATACTATACTGTTTGAAGATTGGCCCCTAGGAATTATGTCCATCTTATAACTTTCACAAAGAATCAACTAACCATATATTTTTTGAGTGCAGGTGGGCGGAGCAGGTATGGATGACTGTACAAAACAAAGGCCTGTTACGGCAATGGAATTGGAGGGACAGGAATGAGCACGATGGTGAATGGCTTACTGCAGCCAACAACCAAGAAAACAAGGCCCTAATTGCAACTATCCTCTGGCAAATCTGGAAGATGAGATGCAATGGCATCTTTAGGAAGGCAAAGTTCAACCCTGAGATAGTTGCAGCAGTTGGGTACAGTCTCATGAAGGAATACACAGAGAAGAAGGGACGCAGGAGGAAATGCGAGAGCAAGTTAGCAGGGCATGAACAACCAAAACTATCATATGTTGCTCTTCACTGATGGGATCATGGGATAGGACCACAGGTAAGGATGGTTCAGGCTACGTACTCTTTAATAACTTGAACTCCATTTTGGTGGCAGGTTCAGCTCCAAATAGGGCAAACTCGGGGCTGGAGTCAGAGCTGGAGGCCTTGAGAAGCGGACTGCTGGCGGCCAGGGAGCAAGGAGGAGAAACGATACAAATGTATATGGACAATCTGGCCATTTACAGAGTGCTCAGCACAAGGAAAGGGAATCAAGACTGGCGAATAGAGGATATTATCAGCCAGTGTCAGGTGCTGCTGGAAAGCTATAATAGCTGGAACATAACAAAGATCCCAAGAGAAAGAAATGAGCTAGCAGATTGCTTGGCGAGGCGAGCAAGAATGGAACAAGTGGGGATGCAGTTTAAGGGACTGAACTCAGCTCCAGAATGGTGTAAACTCCAGATGCAGAAATTTATGCTAGAATGTAGTTGTTAGTTGCTTTTGCAACTCTCCATGTACCAAAAAAAATAATAATAATAAAGATAAAGATAGGATTTGAAGAGATACCTGCAGATGATAAGCATATGCCAACCCGCGAATGTACTCAAACAATGCGTGGAAAGAGTCAAGGCTTTCTCATAGTAGGATACTGCCTTATGGTACATCCTGAGAAGAAAATGGATCCACTTATTATTTATAGTTTTTCCCAAGATATCATGATGGTCAAACTGAGATATCACAATCTGCATTCTGTGAAATATGCATCATAATAATGTTGCACAGTACTTCAATTTTCTTTGCGCATGTGCTTGATTCACCAAAGTTGGCTCCCATATCTCGTTGAGTGAAGATGCACTATGAGCCAATGTCTTCTTAAACCACTGGACTGCTTTCGGATACCTAAAACGAAAGAGAATATATTACCTCCATGAAGCACCAGGCTGTAGTAACAAAGATATAGAGAAATTAAAGAAAATAATAAAGATGCTACACTTGTACTTAAGATAATCAATAAACAGTCATAGTACATGAGGAAATGGATGCTAGCAAAATGCATCCATGTGCCAGCATGTTTTTAAGTGTTTGGGGTGGTATGTTGCACATTCTAAAAGTTGTTTACAGCAGTAAGAACACAATATTACCAGGTTCTAAATTTAACAATATAAAGAATAAAAAAATGGATTTCAGATTGGAAATTTGCTTACTCTTTCATATGATAAGCAACAACTCCAAGTTCATTCAAGACAAAAGGGTCCAATGGGCATATGGCTTTCGCCTGCAGAGAATACTGGAAAGAATAGAAAATTTGTGAAACTTAGCTACATTCAAAGGATTGGTCATATAAATAGAATCACCATTTTCCTTTTAAGAGAGAATATTTCTTAACACAATGACTTCTAGGTAATTAAAAGTTAAGCAGCAAACAATTGGTAGATTCAGGAGTAAATTAATAAAATGAGACTTCATGATTTATTAAGGTTTTAATTTTTAATGTTTTTAATTTTAACTTTTGCTAAACAGAGGTATTTGGATGGGTTTGTTTAAGTAACAAAATCATAAAATTGAAAATTTAATCCAGGATTTTTCAAGTATCACGATCAACCTTTTTCTCCAGTTGTACCCATTAACCTAATCTAACAAATAAGTCACTATCATATGGCCTTCTCTGAAAGTTCAATTTTACATATACAATGAACCCATAAACATAAGTTACAGTCACAAAAACATTCAACTAAAGCCTCAGGAAACAATAAGAAAAGGAAAGTCAGAACTAAGTTGGCCTTTTCTTCCAGTAAACCATTTTTACAAAGACAAACAAAATGTCACATCACAAACAATATAACAGATAACTACCCTTGCGTTCAAGCATGAAAGCAAATAAAATAAAGTTAAGTGTTTGCACAACAACAACAAAGCCCACATATTCAATGGTACCTGTTCTGCAAGCTTGAAGTTATGCGTTCGCATGTATTCCATCCCAACATATAGCATTGGTAAATGAAACCTGGAATAAGAGAGGAAGATTCAACCTGTAAAGAAAGGAACTAACTATCAAAATTTAACTTGCAAAGAATCACTTAATAAATAATATCAAATTGAACTATTTAAATTTAGTCATTAGATTGTCACTTAGTACATTTACCAATTTAATCCTATAAGCCATAAAGTCAATTTAGCACGCCCACCCTGGTAAAAGGAATGACAACAATAAGCAATGGTATCATATACGTGAAAGAGGCTGGGAGAATTTCAGCAGAATGTTATTTATGGGCACGAAACCTGACAACCAAAGTCAAGATCACAGAGGAAGAAAATGTACAATTATACCACAGATTTAAGTAGGAGAAAAAGGTTCAAAATACAAGCATGCACGCCATACTAGATATCATATCTGACCAAAATAAAACAGCTTAGGAGATACACCTTGTCTTTAAATTTTTATGAGGCAAATGGACGACTAGTAATAGGGAGAGAATACCCTGGAAACAAACGAGCGCCTGTGCAAAATGCAAACATTGCTTGATCACTTTCCTCTTCTGCAGCATAAGCATTCCCAGAACCAATCCAAGCTGGTGGAAACGATCCATCAAGACTTGTAGCCTTGTTGCAAAGTCATTTTTAAGCCAAACAAAGCCATTACGCATACAATTGCAAGAATGGAGTTGTGAGTGTAGGGAAAAGTCATTTCAACAATCTATAACAAAAAGTGCAGCATTTGTAAGACAAATCAAAGGTAGCAGAAAAGGTTATTACCCGAAATATCTTTGTGCCTGATCATACTTCTTTATGCAGTAATAGTAAACATCCAACAGCAAACCAGGATAGAGCTCTACCTCACAATCAGAACTAAATCTCATTAAGGGAGATCTATCTGATCATCCTGTTATTATAAGGTGTGGAAGGGTATTATTGTCATTTAAAACCTGCTCCTTGAGATGGCAGTTAAAAAAATTAGGTTTACCAACAATATGGACTTGCACAAAAAACAAATTACAACAACAACAACTAAGCCTTAATCCCATACTAGATGGGGTCGGCTATATGGATTCTCTGTCTTCATGTCGCTCTCAAATATGAAATAAAAATAAAATAAAATAAACTGAAATAAAATAAAATTAAAAATAAAAATACATAAATAAATAATAATAACAACAAATAATTCTATGAGAGATTTGGATGTTAGAAGCAGAATAGTATCCCTACAAACAAAGCTAAGCTAATGAAGGAAAACCTTTTAGCCGACTTATCGGTAATCCTATACTAGGCGGGATTATATTAATTTTTGTCTCCATGTCGCCTCACAAGAAAAATCCTCCAATATCTAACACATCACGTAGGCCCCAGACACCACCTCTCTCCACGTAATCCTACCTCTCTACCCCTCTTCTTACATTCTACAACTAAACTATCACATTTTCGAACCTGGAGTACTGGGGTCTCTGCGATGTCCAAACCATCTTAAACGCTCTTCTCGTATTTTATCTTGATTGGTCTGATATGCACCTTCCGTTTGACGTGTTCATTTCTAATCTTGTCAATCTTGTATTTACCACTCATCCATCTTAACATCCTTATTCATACATTCATTTTATACATATGTTGAACTTTAGTCGCTTCAACACTCGCCTCCTATACTTGTCCTATAAAATTTTCCTTTTATTTTGTTTGACATCTTTTTATCACATAACAGCTGACTTCTCCATTTCAACCATCCAACTTTGATTCTATGGGTACATCTTCATCTATCATCCCATCATCCCGGAAAATGGAACCTAAATACATAAAATGGTTAACGCGTTAGACTACCACCCCCTGGGCTTTCACTTCTCCTTCATCTCTCCTACTTAGACTAAAATTACGATATATTACGTTTCTTTACTTCTACTTAACCTAAACCCTTTACTTTCTAAAGTGTTTCTCCATAATTCTAGCTTTTGATTTACTCCATCTCTGGGCCTCATCCACTGTGACAACATCATCTAAACAACATACACCATGTGACGCCATCTTGGATACAACTAGTTAATTCATCCAATTACTGTGGTAAACAAAGTATGAGCTTAAGATCCCCGATGCAGATCTAATCATTATAGAACTCCTCCGTATGCCTCCTATTGTTTCCTCACACCAGAATCAGCCTCCCTCATACATATCCTAATAATATTTATATATTTTATATGAATGTTTTTCCTCTCTAATAAATACCAAAGGACTTGCTCGCACTCTATCATACGCTTTCCAGTCAATAAAACCATATGGATATCCTTCTTCTTTCTCCGTAGATCTCCATCAGAGTTTTAATAGTGAAAACGACTTCATTGTGGATCTACCGATAAAACCAAATTGGTTCTTCCGACACCTGTGATATACCCGAAGTCGATGCCTATTACCTCTCCTGAGTTTCATCATGACTCATTAACTTAATACTGTAGTTGGTGTAATTTTGAATATCTCCCTTTATTCTTATAAATAGAACCAAAACGCTTCTTTCTACTGCCCCAAGATTTTCCCCTTTTAGGATAGAGTTGAAGAGTTTGGTTAACCACTCTCTCTACTTCCAAGACTTCCAAACTTCAACGGGATACCATCCTGCCATGTTTTTCAAATTTCATTTTTCCCAAATACCTCGACTTCAAGGTACCGATATGGCGTGATAAATTAAAAGTTCCTTTCTATCGTTGATGCATAAAAATCCGTAAAGTTATCCTCATGACTTGTATTGAACAAGTGATCAAAGTAGTTTCTCCATCTCTCCTTGATTTCTTTATCTCCTGTAAAAAAAAAAAAAAAAATTGACATGATTAATGGATGCATGGAATCTCCGATATATCAACATTCAAATACATTTATCATTCAAATCCCCAATAACCTTGTAGCATGATAGAATGGTATTAAATTCGCAATGTACATGCAACCAGAAAAATGAACTTTATAATCTCATATCTGTTAACTGAACAAATGTTAATACGTACAGGTGAGCCTCTATTCTATCAGAAAAATCAGAATACACAGCATACTGCCTAATTTCCTACTGGTAGTTGCTGACGCAAATATTTGCAACATTGCTTCTCTAGACATTAAAATATATTACTCGGTGTATGATCAAAAAATGGTGTACAGATATCTTGATTCTTCGATTGGTGTAGCAGCTGAAACAATGAATCTGAAGAACACCCAAAAAGTATCGATCTACATATAAATGCTTGTGTTTGTAGGGATTGAATCAACTAATTGTAATGTTTTAACCAAACTGGTAAGGAGTATATGAGAGTCCCCAATCCGAACGAGGGAATGATAGTCAGTAGCATGTAGGCATTAGCCCTCTGAATATTGCCACTCTGCCTCATCGCGAAGACTTCTGCGACGAAGGTAGAGACGGTGCTCAAACAACCCAGAAATCCAAACTGAATTCCTTTCACAATGATCTCACATCTCTTCGTGTTCACCTGGACAACAAGAAATTAAGAATATGATAATACAATTCAATTCCAAAAGACATCTGAATTCACTGATATACCTCTTTACTAATTGTCTCAAGTGCTGCCATGATGCAAGCCGCAAGGATATTTGCTGTTAATGTTCCGATTGGAAGCCACTTGAGAGTGCCATTCCTCCCGAGACCCTGGCCGTTTAGCCTAGCAAGGTACCAGCGGGCCCACACACCCGGGGGGCCAACCAAGCAGCCTAACCAAAGTACAGCACCATTGGTGACATTATCTAGCTTTCTCTTAGCTAATACACCACTTAAGGTCCATAAAACTCCAATGATAACTAGCATCAATAGAAGAACTACAAAATGTCGTTTCTGAGTGTTCACCTTCAAGTTTTCCAGGATAATTTTGGTTCTTCTCGAGCTTTTGTTGTGCCAAATTAAGAGACTTCTGCGGAGTTCTTCAGCAGTCTCTACCCCATATCTGAGGCTCTCGTTAACAATAGCCATCCCTGTGAAAAGAATCAGGGACAAAAGAATGCAGTTATTCAAACATCATCCTATGGACCAAAATTGTAGATGCAATGAATGTTTTCTTTCCTTTGATTTATATAGGGTGACAAACTGACTCACACTATCCTTTGCAGTATGAAAGCTAAACAACTATTTTATGCTGATTACCTAGAAGTATACCACCAATGGCAAACACCCAGTGGCCTCTTGCTGATAAATCAAGCATTTTCATATTCCATCCGCTAAATGTGGTGAGGCTTCCCAAGTATCCTGTTGTTATTCCAATCACCAAATGATCAGATATATCACGGATATCGGCCTTGAATATCACACCAAACCACCCCATGAGGAAGGAACCTAGCTGATAGATGCATGTGATAAAATCATGTTACTTTGGTGGAAGTTACATAATCAAACAGATTAAAGACAGAAACAGTAAGACATACGATATTAGATGGAAGATCAAGGTATAGTGTTGAATCATCTCCTGTGAGTTTAAGAAGGCTAGGGCCAAAAAGCTTCTGCAATAAGTACCTTGTGAATACCTGGCCATGAGTGAGGGGTATGAACATCTTAGAACAAATTCATGTTACTTAAAATGCTAGATTTGTCAAAAAAGATAATGAATTTAAGTTTGTGCAACAAGAGCCAACAACAATGAGCAATACTGCATGTAAGGACATACTACACACATATATGGTATCCATATTAAAGGTTATGGTTTTCTTTTGATATGGGTTTTGATAGAGCTTTACATACACATGCTTACATCCATACATTGTCTGTACGGAATAATGAACGGCTTGATTTTTAAGATTTCATAACAGATATCAAATGTTGAAGTAATGACATAATTTCAGAATATCTGTTAAAGCATTTAAGATTCTCAGTCAGGAGGGCCTTGAATGTTTAATATCAACAATTCAGCTAATAAATAGATTTCCAACTGTTTTAGCATGAACCTGATTAAAGTGTACTTGACTTGCAGTTTACTCTGTTACAAAGAACAGATAGCACCTAAATTTCCACTGCCTTACTCCCAATACAAAGACAAATAAAACACAATTGTGTCTTAGTTAAGAAACAATAAACTGAAGAAATTTTAATAAGGCATTCCATGAACAGATACTATGTCCACAATCTCCTCCATATGTTGCATTAAATCCTTGTGTGGTTAAACAAAGGACCACATCTCCAATGCCCCTATTGTATTTTCTTAATAGAAAGATTTTAAGACAGGTGAAAAGGAAGAAATAAAGGAACTACTTTCATGTGAAAACTATACAACTTTTCCAATAAAAAGAGTTATTGGGCTCTTTAGATCTACTCCCAAGCAAAAGCAATTTGCAAACCAAATGCAAAGGAATCACTGTAGAAATTGATGCTATTATACAATGAATAGACAGTTCTGAATCTAGCAAAAAGTAGAGGCAGTTAACAAAAAAACAAAAACTTGAACAAAACATCTTTTCTCTATTTTCTATCAATTCAATCACACTCATACAGAACAAGGAAAGCAGAATTAGATTTACCATAAGAAGTTCAGGAATTTACCCCTAGAATTCCGAACACAGCCAAGTGAACCAGATAAGAGATGTAGTCCAATCTTCCCGGAAGCTTATCTTTCTTCTCCTGAAGATAAAGATAAACAACCGTCATGAAAAATCGCAGATTCCATCAACAAAAGCTCACAACCAGAGAGTTTCCGACTTTCCCTATCACCTTGAGAGATGAACTCCTATGACTCTCAATCTGATTCTTCTCACTTGAATATATGATAGCATCAGTAGGAAGTGGCGACTTCTCGCCATTATTCATAGAAAACAAGCCCAAACTCTCATTTTCAGAGTCCAAATTATCAGCCACACGGTCACCAGTGTCTCCTGCTTGGGCCATAACAGAGCCATCAATATCCCCCAGCATCTCCTCCACCAAATCTCTTGACAAAGTGAATGAATCACGGACTAGGTCGCTTGCATCTCGTGAAGGAACTCTCATGCTCAAGCTACTCGGAGAGTCATCACACCCACAAGTCCCCAAGCTTCTAGTCCTGCCCAAAGAGGCTCGTCGTGACAAACTCTGAGCTTTAGATGAATCCATGCTTCTTCTCAGACTGAAGGATCTTGAGATGAAGGTGCTGTTGTTTGCTCCTTCAACTCTCTGTGAAGCTGCTTGCAACCCAATGCTGTCTCCTCCCATGGCTTTATCAATGAATATTATACATTGAAATATAAGAACATAATAAATAAATGAAAATTGTGGGATTAAAACTTCTGTTTCCAGGATGAAGGGCATAAATCTACATTAGGGTTTCAATCAAAAGGAATAAGGCACGGATTGAAGGTTCATAGAAAGCTTACGACCGCCCGGTAAAATTTCTCGTCGCCGCACCCAGTCGCCGCTTCCGCTTCCCGGCGAGAAGCGAGGAACGGGAACATGGGATGGATCGAATCCCTCATCCATCCGAGCCACGACAGCACGAGAAGAAGGGGAGAAAGATGGGACTGCAGAGATTGATCTTGGCTGGCAAAACCGTAAAAAGACGATCCGGTAACAATTTGCATTGGCTGTTATTATAGGTTATGGAAGGGTAGTATTGTCATTTAACGTCAACTGTTTGATATGGCGGGTTATATAATGGAGGCTTTTAGGGTTTTCAGAGAGCTCTCTGAGGGGCGTTCGTCGGCGGCGAGAGGGAGTTGGTCCCGAAGGTAATCCTTCGTTATCGTAGGGTTAGGTCATTCTTGATGACTTTCGATCGAAGTATTCGTCGTTGGTCTTGTTCGTTTTGCTTAGTTAGAGCTTCTTCTGTAGATGAATGTGGTTTCCGTGGTTCGTTCCCATGAAATTTTGGGAATCATCTCTTAGAATGTTGTTTTTAAGAATTAATTTGCTATAGGGTGTGGGATAGAAGCATCAAGCTCTCATTTATCGCTTGTTTGATGTCTTCATGACTTATTTTAGTGAAGGATGTTGAAAATTAATGAATTAAAATCATAGTGTTGGTTGATTTGATTGTTGTTCCTATTTTTTGTAACCATTGTCTTGTTGCAGGGTGAAGGCTGATGTCTCACCGGAAGTTTGAGCATCCCAGGCATGGGTCCCTTGGTTTCCTTCCAAGGAAACGGGCTTCTCGCCACCGTGGGAAGGGTACATTCTGATTGTATAGCTTGCATGTTCATTTCATCGTGTTATCGAGATTTATGATACCAAATACCTTGACTTCATCTGCTATTTGTAATTACTTTATTTGTATGGCTCTCATGCAGTTCTTGCTTCATTTTAGTGCTTAATTCTGTATTACCTTAATCTAAATGTAAGCACCAAAAATATATTTTCCACTGGCTATGGAAATATCTATAAATTGGTTGTTGCTTATATTTGTATTCCACTTTTGTTCATGGACATGTATTCTCTTGCCTGGTTTTGATTGCTTTACACTCATTTTGATTCTTAGTTTATTTGATGGTCTCCATGTTTGTTAATGCAGTGAAGGCCTTCCCCAGGGATGACCCAACTAAGCCTTGCAAACTTACGGCCTTCCTGGGTTACAAGGCTGGAATGACCCACATTGTACGTGACGTTGACAAACCAGGATCAAGTAAGACAGATTTGGTCTTTCAGTCCTGTTTTTGGATGATCAGTCTCAACAGGAAATTGTTTTTTTTTTTGTCACCTACGCTCTATTCTGACTATTATTTGTATTATCACATATCACCATGCTCACCCAAGTGTTCTCTTTAAAATTGTTTCACCACACTCAACAACTATTGTATGCATGAACGTACATTTTATGAATATTTATAATTTCCTTATGTCATGATTAAAATTTTCCTTGCTATCCAAGGACCAAGACTTAGCAGTGTTTCCTTTATGCTCCAATGCAAATTAGTCTTCCCTGTTGTGGTCAATGTTTATCAGTAAGGGTAATTGTTCTATTTTGTTGTTAGAATATCCTCAATGATTTGTATTTTGCGTACAAGGTTTTTCTTAGATTTCAATTGTTATGAAACAGCCTTGATTTTAATGTATATCTTTTCTTAGCTCCTAGTGGCCCCTTAATTTTGATATTTCTTCAAACCCCAAATTAACAATTTTCCTTCATTTTTTCATTACAGAACTTCACAAAAAAGAGACTTGTGAGGCCGTAACTGTTATTGAGACTCCACCAATGGTTATTGTTGGTGTTGTTGGCTATGTGAAGACACCTCGTGGCCTCCGAAGTCTTAATACGGTATGGGCTCAGCATCTGAGTGAGGAAGTCAAGAGAAGGTTCTATAAGAACTGGTACAGATCCAAGAAGTCTGCATTCAAGAATTACTCCAAGAAATATGACAGCGAGGATGGGAAGAAGGAGATTCAAGCTCAGCTGGAGAAGATGAAGAAATATGCATCTGTCATCCGTGTCCTGGCTCACACTCAGGTACTCCTGTTGTAGATTCATTATGATGTCATCCGTGTCCTTGCATGCGTCACAAGTTTATTTATAAGCTCAAGATTATTACAACAGTTTATTGGTTGCTAATTAACATATAAAACCAGTATAATGGGCTAATTAATGGTGCTTTCCTAATTTGTATGACATAGTAACATTGGCTGCTTCTGTGTGATAAGATGGTAGCCACTGTTTTAAATGTAAGCAGTGCTTTACTTTGCATTCTCCCTTCAGATAAGGAAGATGAAAGGTCTGAAGCAGAAAAAGGCTCACCTGATGGAGATCCAAGTGAATGGGGGCACTGTTGCCCAAAAGGTTGACTATGCTTATGGTTTCTTTGAGAAGCAAGTCCCAGTGGATGCTATTTTCCAGAAAGATGAAATGATTGATATCATCGGTGTCACCAAGGGTAAGGGTTATGAGGGTGTGGTCACTCGTTGGGGTGTAACTCGCCTTCCCCGAAAAACTCACAGGGGTCTTCGTAAGGTTGCTTGCATTGGTGCATGGCATCCTGCTCGTGTGTCCTACACTGTTGCTCGAGCTGGACAGAATGGTTATCATCATCGTACAGAAATGAATAAGAAGATATATAAGCTCGGTAAAGCTGGAGATGAGGCTCATAAAGCCATCACAGAGTTTGACAGGTACTATCTCTCACATCCTTCAATCCAACTCACCCTGCTTGCATGAATGAAAATATTCTGAGTATTTATATGTTTCTTTTGACAGGACGGAGAAAGACATTACCCCAATGGGTGGATTCCCTCACTACGGAGAGGTTAAGGATGATTACATCTTAATCAAGGGTTGCTGTGTTGGTCCTAAGAAGAGGGTCGTCACACTCCGCCAGTCTCTGTTGAAGCAGACCTCACGCCTGGCTCTCGAGGAGATCAAGCTGAAGTTTATTGATACATCGTCCAAGTTCGGGCATGGTCGCTTCCAGACCACTCAGGAGAAGCAGAAGTTCTATGGAAGGCTCAAGGCCTGAACCATGCAACTCATGAAAACTGCTGGTATTTTCACATTGCCTTTTGACATCCAATAATGGTTGAGATGCAATTTTATTTGTGTGTTTTTCTTTTGTTTGAAAGACCTTTCATGAGTAGCTACTGAAGCAGACCTTTTATTTTTAATGTTTGGTGAGAATTGAATTAGTTTCTATTACTTTAGGTAATATGTTAAATGTGATTTTTGCTTACTGTTGTCCATTGCATGGAGTTTTTGAATTTCTTTTTTAACCGGATGGTAACTTCATAAAAAATTTGATAAGTGTTGTTGATCTATAAATTATGATTAATTATAATTAATATTTTATTATACTTTATTTTAATACTTAATGGTTAGTAGTGGGTTTTGTGTTGTTGGATGCTTTATATAATTAATGTCATTTGGTTAATTTATGATGAATTAATAAAGAATGTATAAATGAATATTATTTACATTATGACTAAGTAAATTATTAAAATCTTAAATTTATTTCAAGTGGTTTGGTACCTTTGGTTTGGACGGAATAAAGTGGAACAGATTATTTTATTTTATTTATTTAAAATAAAATTGGATAAATTTATCAAGTTTTGAATATATCTAAAAATTGAATTATTTTTTCAAAAAGTATAGTGAAAAAATGAATTTTTGAAAATAATTCAGGTGGTTTGAAAATAAATTTTTGCAAATTTATTTATTTGTCAAATATACCAAGATTACACTAAAAATAAATAAATTCAATGTAATTAATTTTTTTTGAAAAAAAAAGTGTATACAACATATAAACTCATGTTTAGAAAACCATCTAAGAACCTATTTCACAAGAATGCTGAATCGATCAAGTAATGTTCCATTCTCAAACAAGAAGCACGAAGCACATTATAATTTTTAATAAGAATAAATGAATGCACATAAATTATTTCCTAAAAAAAAAAAAAAACATTTGCACATATACAAACTATATTTCTTGACATTAATTCTAAATATGAGAAACCTACCAACAAAAACAGAAACAATTTATAAATGAACTTTGCTAACAAGCACTAATGTCATGCCCCCACACTGTCAAACTAGGTCCATACTGAAAAGTGCATCACCTGCAGCATATGTATATACTGCTCAAGCATTCGGTTGCAATCGACCTCGACCACGGCCAGGAGCCCTTCCACGACCACGGCCTCTTACTGTCATTGGAAGGAAATAATAACAATGATATCAGCAAATAGAAAAATTGGGATTCAAACAGACATAAGTTTCATCTTTCACTAAACAAACACTTTAACAAAGTAGTCATTGCTATTCTATTTGATAGAGAAGACAACACAGATGACAGTATAAGAGCAAAATATATAAATGGATGCATGAGCTCACCTTGCCCTTGTGGAGGTGCTTCAGGGGTACCATATTCATCATATTCCCTTGGTTCCTGATAATTATTACCACCATTATAACCACCACCATATCCTCTTCCACGTCCACGGTAACCACGACCCCTACCTCGTCCTCTCCCCCTGAATCCATATCCATATCCATCATTCCCTCCATCGTTATCAACGATCTCATAATTAGCTCCTGTTTGATCAAAGCACAAGACAAGAAAATGTATCATGCCATAATTATTCCTTGTGAAAAAAAATAAATAAATAGACAAGGACAATGACCTTATCCAGAGCTCTATTTATACTAATATAATAAAATACAGTGATATGACAAGATTAAAGTTCGGCTCATACCTCTTCCTCCACCCCTTCCACGACCACCACGTCCTCTGCTACGCACGCTAGGTAAAGGCTCTACATACATCCAATGAAACAAACAACACAATCAACAATTGCGAGTGAACAAGAGCAAATTTTGTCCAATGAAGAATTCAATTAAAATACCTCCATAATCATCTTCTACCAAAGGTTTCACTTGGTCAGCAGGTATGGGTGGTTGGTACCTGTGTGATGAATGGTATTAGGTAAGAATCTATTACTTGTAAAAACATCACAATAATAAATGCATACAGTAATCGAGTAATAAGGGAGCACTGGATAGACATTGGTAACTGATAAGCTACTAAGCTACTTCCAACTGCATCAACAACTAAAACATCTCTAGAGCAGCTCCAAATACAAAGGTTCTCTTACGGGGATATTTGAACTTTTGAACAAGCAAAGTATGATGCTAGAGTACGGAACTCTTTTGATTCATCCTATTTATTGTTTCTGCTCATACAAAATGTATATCTTCCAGATTGGCAAATATTAATAAAACCCTTTTATTTTAGCCCTTACATAAAACAAATTCAAGTCCAGTTACTCTGTTTCATCTCAAATAGAACATAAAAATATTCCTTGACTTAAATGAAATCTGATAGTTTCATGAAACTTAAACCAACAGCTGGGAAAGCCAAACAAGAAATAAATTATTGAAATTTTCTAAGCAATTCACAAACTATCAACTTAATCAACTTAGAAAGGACGGTGCTTCACTTACCCTGGAGAGGTGGAATCCAATTCCTTTTTGGACAAAGCTATAGTCATCAATGATACATGACGGGTAGTTTCCAGGCTACAAAAATAATTTGCGTCAGTATATTAAAGATGGTCTGTCAGAGTTAAACCAAAGAAAGAAAATGAAAGAAATTGCATCATACGGGAGAAGGCCTTCTTCCAAAGGTTCCCATGTATCAGTTATATCAATAGACCCAGTTCTTGTATTCTGATGGAGACCAACAATCCTTCTCTGCATATAGAAATATTGTTAGAGAAAACATAGAATAAAAACCCAAAGCATCCGTCTTGGTATGCATGAACTCATGTCTCTGTTAATAAGTCAGAAATAACCTTAAGCAGTTCAGCAATAACCACAGCCTTGTTCATGGCTCTTCCCATGGCTTTAAGAACAATTTCATCAGAACCTTTTTCCTGCACGAAATGAATAAAAAAAACAGTGATGCTGAGTAAAGAAATCAAGGATTGAGTTCTCATGATATAATAATGAGAGTGTAAAACTGGGTAGGTGTGATTTGGAGATAGATTAATTATCCATTGCCAATAAGCATATCTTATAATGAAAAAGTTTTAGAATCTTTTAAACTAATTCAATTGCAGAAAGACACTGTAGTAAAACACTTCAGAACTATATTAATATTTAAGCAAAACAGTATCATACTGAAAACCCTAAACAAGTAAGAAAGACAAAATCGATAGGATAAGCAACACTTTGTTAGCAAGCATAATGCTTTCAACAATTACTACAAACAATGAAAACTCTTGACGACCAAAATCACAAAGCTTCTGGTAAAGGAGTGACATGTTTGCAAGGAATCCTATATTGTTGTATTTACTTCATCTAGGTGTTTCTTTTTCTAGTGATGTTGGGATGCAAAGCATAAGATTAATATGCCATATAAAGAGTCAATTAAGCAAACAGCAGATCCCAATTAGATTTCCAGTTTCCTAGAAACATTAAAGCAAGCATCTGACTTCCAATCCACATAGAACACTCACATCTCCCGAATCATATACTGAAATTCTTAAAGACCAAAACCTAATTCACCAATACACCACAATTCAGCCAAAAAAAAAAACACATTAAACAGTCCCATTGAAGCAAATCCAAGAGAAGGAGCAAAACCTGAAACAACGCGATAGCATAAGTGATGTAGTTCCGAATCCTCCCTTGTGCTGTAATCCTGATCTCGTTCTCGTTTATTGGTGATTCCGGCATCGGCTTCTCCACTCTCTGGTACCGATCCATCTAACACCGCCCAAAACAAAATCAAATCAACCCCAAAAACACTCTACAAACCGTAAATCGCAACAATCGAAACGGAAAGACGATATACAATCCAAATAAACCATTAAATACTAGAAAATTCAATGGTTAAAAGAAGGAAAAAGCACAAGATTAAAGCTAGGGTTTGGACCTTCAGCGATGCGGATGAGGGTTCTTCACTACTTGAAAAGAAGCGTATGAGTGCGAAGTGGACCGTGTCGAGGTAATTATATTCTCAAAAGTTGAGAACGAGTCGAAATAGAACTGGGGCCGGGTTTGTGTCAAAATAGAACTGGGACCGGGGTTGTTATGCCACGTCAGTAAATACACATATTTATATTTAGATAATTATGAAATATATGTTAATTTTAATTTAGACCAAATTTAGATAAATCAAATTCATTTAAATCCTAACTTAGTTCAAATTCAAAATGACTTGTTCGATTTTAAGTCAAGTTCTAGACATGTGGAAATAGATATAGATGTGAATGAGATCAATAATATTATAATTATTCTTTTTTCATTGTCTTTCATAAGAGATTGTGAATTTTATGAACGAGTCCTAATTTCGTGTCCAGGAGTCCAAAACAAACTGACACTTGAATTGGCTTCGGTAAAACCCGATAGTTACGGTCCCCAAGGGTCGCCTATAAAAGAGTTATTTGGAGTTCGAATTTGGTTCATGACATCCGAATTGAAGGAAATTGAGAATTAATATTTTTAAACTTCAACAAACTTGCTATTAATTATAATAAACATTATTTTTTATAGATGATGAACTATTTGCATAATATTTATTTGTTTTTCTTTAGGGATGAGGGCAGTGTAATAGCATTTTGGGTGTGTGGGTTTTGGGTGAAAAATAGTACCAAATAGTGTCAGGGACTAATAAATAATTACTTCTATTTTTTATTTTTTTCCCCTGGATTTTCAAATTATTTTTTGAAAGTTTTGAAAATAAATAAATAAATAAATCTTGGGCCCGCTAAGTTTGTATTTTTAATAAATTAATTAGGATATATCGAATCCAACGGTTCTTAATCAATCATCGTGTGCACGAAACTTGATGTCAATCGGACGTTCATAAATACATCGTTGCTTGGGGCTTCGGATAAAGCGGGCAGAGTCAAGAAACGGAAATCATCATCTAGGGCAAAGACCTCTCATTTCCCACCCCAATCCCGCCAATCCAAGAAGCAAATCGATGTTCCCAAAACCCTAGCTATAACCTTCGTGATTCTCAATCGATCTCACTAGCTCCACCTCGGAACCTTGGAAGTCTACAAAGGTTTTTTGTTTCAAGGTCTCCTCTTTCCAGGTAGTGAGCTCAAGCTCCTTGGATTTCTCAGCTGGATTTCTTTGATTCTGAGGATGGCGGAGGGATTTCATTCAAGTTGTTGTTTTGGAAGCAGGTTGATCGAAGATGACGGAACCCTCGAAAGTGATTCACGTCCGAAACGTAGGGCATGAGATAACCGAGGTATATTTGTAATTACGTGCAATCAATTTCTAATCTTTGATCAAGATTTGACATTATCTTTTGTTTGCAGAATGATTTGCTTCAATTGTTGCAGCCATTTGGTGTGGTCACAAAGATTGTGATGCTGCGGGCCAAAAATCAGGTTTTGAAATTTGATTGCTTTTTGTTCAGTGAGTAATTGCTGTTGAATCATGTAAGAGAGATTTAGACCGAGAGAGATGGCGATTGTTGGTGTGTCATTTTGATGCTTGTCATCATGCCAGGCTCTTCTCCAGATGTATGATGTGCCTTCCGCTGTTACTGCATTGCAATACTATGGAAATATGCAGCCAAATATCAGGTACAGCCCTATAGATGATATTATGTGTCTATTGGCATTCTATCATATAATGTGGCTTCCATCTTTCTTTCATTACTTAATTCAGTCAGACTGGCTTCATTTTGTATGCTTGGTCATGTTCAATAGCATGACACACAGGATGTGTTTTAGTTGGAGAGAAAATGAAGGAAACTTATAAGACACATATCCTTGAAGAGATGAATTAGAACACAGAGCATTCATGGCAAAATTGCTTCCAAACAATATGGCATTTATATATCAATTTGAACATTAAAATGAACAGCATCAATCATGTGCTGAACATCTTTTCTAGTTGGGATTACTGCTTGATGCTATCCTATACTTTCAATTGAAGATGTACTTATAATATGAGACTTTTTTTTAGATTTTTCTTCTGGACTATCTCACAAGCTGCTAACTCGAATTTGTGCTATTTGCTGAACTGATATATTGATTAGGCCACACCTTACTGTCTAGGCTATATTTTCCCTTCTCTCTCAAACCTTTTTTTTTTTACAGGGGAAGGAATGTCTACATGCAATTCTCTTCACACCAAGAACTGACTACAGCAGAGCAGAGCTCACAAGGACGTAAAGGAGACCAGGTTTGTATGCTATAAATGGTTAAAATCATAATGGTCTATGCTTATCTTGGTTATGTAAGCAAATGCTCAGGCAGGGTTAGACCAGTATGGAAACCAAATGTCCATTCTGTTCAACCTTAGCAGTTCTTTATAGTAAGAAAAACTGAAACTTGAAAGCTGGCCTTGAAGTGTATTGCTGGAGGCAAATAGCCTGCATATCATTTAATTCTGGTCCCTTATTTCTTCAGTGAAGAAAGTTTCATATTTTATGTTCATCACTTGTTTTTTGTCTATGCTATGTGCATACCTCTGCAATTATGGCTTTTTTGATCAGGCTGAAGTATTACATGTGGTAATTAGGAAAAGATTCTCTCTCACAGGATAGATTTCATGTGTGTGGTTATGATGATTGAATTTTTACTCACAGGAATATATGAGACTTGTCGTGGGAATGAGTATTTGGCAGGATTATTCAGACACGCAGGAGCTTGTTTCTGAATTGTATTGATGTTGATCCATCATAATACTGAGGAAAACATGTTGGAATTGATATAGGAACACTGGATGTCAAAGCTAGAAAGCTACCATGTGAAAGGTGGTCATTATTATGTGAGATACATAAGTGACCAGTTTCAGACATTACAAAATGATCTCCGTGCCTTTGCATGAATGTCCATCATAACAAGTCTGTTCATTGATCATCGTCCAACTTGTTTCCAGCAAGATGTCTTTATAGCTGATTATTATGTATAGGAAAATGAAATTGGATCTTAGATCTATGAAATGGATGAGAAACTCAAATTGGACATTCAGGTTTGTATGACTTCAGATAGCCATTACATCACAATATATTAGGAATATAAGAATGAATATGCCTTTTATTCAGTTGTGAGACGTCATACCACTCTGCTTCTGCATGAGGGAGCCACTTGATTTCTATTTGAGGCTATAACTCATGTCATATGGTGTTATTCTCAGTAGTCAATGCATTTATGTGCATGATTCTGCATCTGGTTAAGTTCCCCAGCCGGCTTTAGTAAAGCATATTACTTAGCCAGTGAACATTATTTTTTGAGATCCAACTGATGGCATATGTTCTATCTTTTCTTTCTAGATTTTATTGATCTTCTCCTCATTGCCTTCCGCCTATCATCTTGATTTTTGTTTTCAATTATTCTTTTCCTGAATTTTTTTTACTTTCTCTTTATCTTCTCTTTATGCTTCTTTTGTCTTTCTTCCTGCTTTTTTTTCTTCTATTTTTTCTTTCTTCTCTATCCTTTCTATCTCTGTGATTGTTCGCTGTTGGTAACTCAGGATGCGCAACCCAATAGAATCATTTTAGTCACCATACATCATCTGCTGTACCCAATAACAGTGGAAGTGCTGCATCAAGTTTTCTCTCCCCATGGATTTGTAGAGAAGATTGTCACATTTCAGAAGTCCGCTGGTCAGCTTCTACAAGTTTCCTCTTATTTCCTTCAATTTTTATTTTCCAAATGATTTTTTTTTTGTTTGTTAGATTTATATCTCGCAGCACCTCTTTGGTGGTTAACATTCATTTAGTACTGCTATTGTTGTATTGATATCTGCAGCTAATTTTGTGTTTTCTTTATCACAAACCTTGATGGTTTATTTATATATATATTTTTTTTGTCGAAGAAAAAAATCCATAGACTCAGTAGACTTGCCACTTTCTTTTGAATTGCGTAGGTGCTCAAGCCCTTATCCAATATCAATCACGCCAGAGTGCCATACAAGCAAGAAATACCCTGCAAGTGTGTATTTTCATCTGATTTTTCTTGATGCCAGGCTTATTTTCTTCTAAATGTCTGATTTGTGATTATGTTCCTCTCACTAGGGACGAAACATATATGATGGTTGCTGTCAACTAGATATACAGTTTTCCAAGTAAGATCATGCCAGCAGTTTGTTATTTGTCAATATGTGGTTATTTATTGTAGGTTTTCACTAATTCCAAGTGTTTGTAAACTACAGCCTCAATGAGTTGCAAGTTAATTACAACAATGAGCGGTCAAGGTATTCTTGGGTTTATTCTCTAATATCCATCCACTATTCCTCAAACATATAACAATTTGAAGGCTATACAATATTCTATCTGCAATCTTCACCTAAAAATAAATAATAATAATAATAATAATCCTTTTCTTTCTCCTTTCTATTCTTTCATTCCCTTTTCTCCATCATTTTGTCATTTTTTTCCTTGATGTCTCTTCTTTCCCATATTTGTTTGCGATCAATTTACTGTTATAAATATACATGTTGGATATGTTCAGGGACTTCACAAATCCATCTCTGCCTTCTGAACAGAGAGGTCGATCCTCACAAGTAAGTTACCTTACAAGTAGCCATGTTATCATACCCATCCTTGTCTAGGAATTTTCACGATTGCTTCCTGATCTTGTTCAATAACATGTGCTCAGTCTGGTTATGGTGATGCTGGAGGTCTCTATGCGCTCCATCCAACTGGACCCAGGGCAGGTGCATATTGTGGGCTCAAATCTGACAAGCTTTCTTTTATTATTTTGATGTATGGGTAACCAAGTCTGATCTACTGCTTGTTTTCTTCTTTCAGTTTCTTTTGCACAGGTGAGTTTGTCCCATCCAGTCCTGCTCATAATTGGGTTTCTATTGACTGTTCTTGTTTTTTATATTACAACTGATTAATTCGGCTTGATTCCTGGGGCATTTTTTAAATTAAATTAAGGTAATCTTTTTTTCATGGAGCACTTGTGTTTATTTTCTTAGATGAGTAATGCTGCAGCGGTTGCAGCTGCATTTGGTGGAGTTTTGCCTCCAGGTGTAACTGGTACTAATGACAGGTGCACAATTTTGGTGTCTAATCTGAATCCTGATGTAAGTCCACTCCTGTTTGAGATTATTCCCCATCAACCATTTCCCCTCCTCCTGAATTTCTTCATTGTTATCCTGCTGCAGAAAATTGATGAGGATAAACTCTTCAATTTGTTTTCAATGTACGGCAACATTGTAAGAATCAAATTACTACGTAACAAACCTGATCATGCACTCATTGAGATGGAAGATGGTTTTCAAGCTGAACTGGCTGTTCACTTTTTAAAGGTTTGCCTGTTTCTACACTTTTCTATTGTTCTTTTAAGGCTAAACAATCATTTCTTTATTCATGAGCAGACATTCTGTCAAAATGTGATATTTAGAATCATATAGATGAGCCTACACAGCCGAGATATCCAGACTATTCTCCCAATCTTCTGAACTAGAAGCACCAATTGTGTTAGCTTGTTCTCTTTTTAAAATTACTTGGAAACTACCTATTACTGAAAAGGAAAACGTAATCTGAAAGGTGGTGGGATTTTTTCCCATGGTGGTTACTTTTATTTCTGTGATTTGATTTGAGGCAGCTTTTGCTTGTTCTAATTGCCTGAACTCGAAAGCAATCTTCCAAATGCTATTTCATTCTAAAAGACAGCTCTTAGAGGCCACTTGGTGGTTGATCAACTTTCTTGTTTTTAAGAAAAAAGAAAACTCTTGCCTGCTAAACTGAATCACCTTGAATATACTATGTCATCTTAAACCTGATTTCATGTTGTAGGGTGCAATGCTTTTTGGGAAGAGGTTGGAGGTGAACTTTTCAAAGTATCCAAACATCACTCCAGCCCCGGATGCACATGAATACAGTGGCTCTACCCTAAACCGCTTCAACCGCAATGCAGTTAAGAACTACCGGTACTGTTGTTCACCTACAAAAATGATCCATGTTTCTACACTCCCCCAAGACATCTCAGAGGAAGAGATTGAGACCCACCTGGAAGAACATGGCACCATTGTGAACTCCAAACTCTTCGAGGTCAATGGCAAGAAGCAAGCCTTGATCCTTTTTGAGGACGAAGAGCAAGCAACCGAGGCCCTTGTGTGCAAGCACGCAAGTTCCATCGACAATTGTATCATCCGGATTTCCTTCTCCCAGCTCCAGACTATTTAAACTGACACACTCGAGAATGTTGCCCAAGCTTCCCGCATGTCAGTGCAGTCCTTTGTGTGATGCACTCAGTCTTTTGCTTCCTATCTTATTGTTCCTATACTCAGTCTTTTAAGCATCCCATGTGTTTCATTTTTCTTCCCAATTTTTAGATATCTTCTCTAATTTGGGTTTTGTACTTGTCATGGCTTTGGATCTGTATGGTAAAATCTTTGAGGGCATTGTATTGCGAGTCATCTGGAGCTTTGTATTGTTACCAGTTGGAAATGTCTCAAGAATGTATCAGTGATATTTAATGAATAGCCGTGATTGTTTGTTATTAAGGGTCGAACATTATCTTATGGTGGCCTTGATATTTAGGGTAAAATAAAAAATATAAATATATGTTTTTTATTTGAAAAATTATGAAATATTAAAAATAACGCTAGAAGAAGGGCTTGAACCTTCGACCTTGTGGTTAACAGCCACACGCTCTAACCAACTGAGCTATTCCAGCATGTATGCAAACCAGTAGTTTTGATATAAAATATTTAATTACTTCAGATTTTAAATTTTTTTATTCCAAGCTAAAGATCATTAATTCTTCTTTATTCTTAATCCTTATCCAAACATATATAAGAATAATAGAAATTAAATAAATAAATAAATAAACAAACCATCATCCATTCCAACTTAATTCTTAACCAAACTTATATTTTATTAAACACAACTTAAGTAATACTTATGAAACCACATTAATCAAAGATTCGTATTATTTCATTTTAATCTTATTATGCCTTGAATCATTCAATGAGTTTGGACATGAACTTTTTACATTGGTTCCCACTGACTAAACTCTATTTTCTTTTCATCTATCTTGTGGATTAGTTTGATTGATAAGACCTTTATTACTCCAAGGCATGGTTGCATAGTGAAGTGATGTGACTTCCATTCGTAAGTCGACTTTCAGTTTCTTTTGTCCTTTGTAACAAGTCCATTGCTAGACTTCCACTTTTTAGGTATGAATATAATTAGAGACAAAAATATCACAATTGGCATGGTTTTGAATTCAATATTATCCACCAACCTACCATGTAAATTATAATAATAAAAAATTTAAAACCATCCCATGTGATCAAAACCATTGTCAACCTTTGACCATCATCAATCACTCTCAATTAAACTAACCAACAAACATCTCTGTTTTGACTCAATCCCATAAAATTCATAAACAAAGCAGTGCAAAAGTACATGATGATATTAAATTAAACCAAAATCTACTGAGAACCAGGTGGAAAGTTTGAAGAAGAAGAAGAAGAAGAAGATCCTGGCCATGGAGGTCTTGAAAGTGAAACCCCACTTTGTTGCTCTGTTTGAATGTAAAACAGAGGATCATAATAAGAAGTAGTACTAGTAGTAGTACTTGTCATTGGATTTGGATTGAAGAACTGGTTTTGGAAGTGAGGAAGTGGAGGAAGTTGAGGAAATGGCAATGGAGGTTGAAGCCGAACGTTTTCCGGGAAATTGAGTTTGGCTCTGTTGCCTCGGAAGCGCAGAGCGGCTTCATCGTAAGCTCGGGCGGCGGCTTCAGCCGTTTCGAAGGTGCCGAGCCAAACACGAGCCGCTTTGTGTGGGTCTCTTATCTCAGCTGCCCATTTCCCCCATGGACGTTGCCGAACTCCTCTGTATCTTCTTCTCGGCTGTGATTCTTGTTGTTCTTGGTATGTTTGAGATGTGTCTTCTGACGATGATGTTGGTTGTGAAATCATTGTTTGTATACCTTCTCCTGGATTCAAACAACAATGATTTTTTATTATGATTCTGATGTATGTGTAATGTGAATAAAAAACAATACTAAACTTCTTTAGAAGAGAACAATAAAACAGTGCTAACATTGAACATAAATATAGTTTTCTTTTTTCTCTTTTGTTGTGAGATCATTGTTTGTATGTCTTATTTGTGACTTTGCATTGTTCATGGATTAAAACAACAAATAAATGACAATATTAAACGTTAAAACTTGAAAATAAATAAATAAATAAACTTTCTGTTTATTTTTGAGTCTCAAATATTTCCTCTATATTTCTCATGTGAACTTTCAATATTGTAAATCTTCTTCTGTGTGTTCATAATCTTTAGAAAGAGGTACAGTGCTAACAAAAAAACAATGAAACAGTGCATTTAGTGTGTGTGAGAGAGAGAGAGAATGACCTGGAACTAATGAAGAAGAATTAGAATGCTCTGCAGTTCCATTAAACTGTCCAAAGCTCTGAAAGTTATAAGAACTCAAATCAAACTCTTGAACTGTTTCCATCTCTCTTGCTCTCTTATAACTTGAACTCAACGTCAAAGAAGAAGAAGAAGAAGAAGAAGGAGTAGTATCGATGAAACCAAAGCTCGCGGGAGGCATAGCACTAGCACCACCAAACTCCGGCTCACCGGAGACAACATGAGTCAAAGCCGACACCATTACAGACATCTCATGCTCTTGTCTATACTCCTCCATCATGTTAAAAAACTCTCCTTGCACCTCTTCTCCTTCTTCTTCTCCGGCCATCTTCTCTTCTCCGGCGATCTTTCCTTCTCGGTTTGCCACTTTGAAACACATCAAGATCAAGCTTCTGAATGGTTAGAAGAAGAGGTTGATATATAGAGCTTGGAAGTACTGTTTGGATAAATTCTAAATTCAAACGTGGGGCGCCGCCTAATACACAGTGTTAGGGGGACCTTTTTATAATTTTGTATTTGGTGTTTCTTTTCTTTTAGGAGAGGGTTTTACGAATATTGAGGATTTTTAGGGATTTGACTGAAAAATTTACGTTCACATTCTGGTGATTTTCGTGGGCCCCATTGAAGAAGTGAGTTGATAGAGTCGGTGCTTCGGTCGTGTTTGGATTACATGCAATTTGAGTACTTCTTTCTTTTTTTTTTTCTCTTTATTATTATTATTATTTTTTTTTTGCCGACATGAAAATCAATTTTAGTTTTAGTTTTAGTTTTAATTGGTGATTAATGTTTTTATTGAAATAATAATAATTGTGTCAGATATTTCTAATGTGAAAGTAATCAAATTAGTATGGAAGATGATCTTTTCATTGAATAAACAACTATTTAATTAAATATTAAAATTTAATTAAGACAATCATTAACAAACCGAAATATTAAATGCATTTTATGGAATAAAAATTAGGATTTTTTATTTTTTTATTTTTTATTAAGAAAATCATCCACACGTGAGAATAAATGGAGGAATAACAATGGAAGGTTAGGCAAAATTTCAGTTGATGACTCATTCTATTTGCTTGCTGCCATATAAATGGTTAGATTGAATTTTTAGGTATGTTGTTCACCTACTCAAACCTTTTCTTCTTAATTTTATAAAGACCAACTTGAAAAGTACACTATTGCGGCAAGAATCGGTACCTATCTAGCCTATCTAGAGATCGATACTGATTCCAGATCAACGGTTAGATTTATATTTGATTGGGCTTACCTTGACAAATCGCTGAGCGAATCCAAGAACGCCTCCCAAAGATCGAGATACATGCACATAAGAGTAACCGGTCGAAGTTGGGCCTGAATGCCCGGGTTTAGCTCCAACGATCAAGTTAGAGGGATTCTTCTTCTTTGCACGAAGTAGGATGAATGTTCTCTCTTGTTGTTTACCCTTGTCCTGATGATTTTTCCTCATATATATAGCCTTGGCCGAAATGATGGGTGTTATGGCGGACGCGATGGGTGTCATGGCGGACGCGATGGGTGGGGCTCGTCTTTATGCTGGGTCGGCTTTTATTCTAATCTGTCCCTTCAGTGTCAGAGATAGCTTTTTTCATGCCGTCTCAAGAACCAGGTCGTTTTTCCTTACTTATAAGCCGGGGGTCAAGTGTAGCTGTCTAGTCTGTCCAATTAGGGGCCAAGTGGGCTCTTGCATACGTCCAGTCAGGGTTCAAGTGGGTCGTCCCTCTCGTCAAGTCGGTATATCAGTGGGGGTTGTCTTGTCACAAAGTCAGTATGGGCCCTTTTGGGTTCAGATCCCTTATTAACGGTACTTATATTATGACGCAGGTCATTCGGTCAATTAATTCCTTACCATTGTTTTTCCCTATGCTCTGACTTTGGCCTTGATCTCTTGTTAGCGTGAAGGAGATTTGGGTCAGCTAGAGAAATATTTGGGGCGATGGGGCTTGTTTAGGCATGTGCGGAGTGATGAGGAATCGCCACGTGGGTAGATCAAGTTAGCCAGCTGGATGGCTCTGATATGTCCACGTGGCTGATCATTTTTACCCTTATTATACACTTTAACAACATTTAATATTATAAGTTATTGATATATAGATTGGAGGATTAAAGTTGATCAAAAAGTGAAAGGAGTGACTCGAAAATGAGAGAAAAGAGAGAGTATGGGAGAGATCAGAGACGATTCCTAGAGAGATGCTCCGACTAGCTCTCAACCTCAATGGGATCCACATTCAGATTAATACCTTCTTTAAGAACCTCCTTTTATAGTTTAGAGTTTATTAGTTATCAGACTATGGATTGTTCAATGCTTTTTGAAATCCATCCTCAATCGTTGGATGATCAGACGGTTATTTTAATAGTTATACTCTGTCTCTCACGTGTGTTCAGGTGCCATAATTTATCATTTGGAAGAAAAAAAAGCTCATTTATTTAATATTATTTATTGTCTTTTATGTTTTTATCTATAAAGACATTTGAGTTGAGGTCCACCAATTGACCATAGAATCAAAGTAATGCACTCTTTTGAATCTTGATGAAAATCTATCGTTTTACCATGACACTTGTGTGGCCACAGTTCATCTTCATCACAGCACTTTTCAATTGAAAAAGGATAGTTTGGTGTTATGTATCATGTGTTGCATAATATAATTGAAAATCTATTTCCCATCTTATTGGATTCAAATTGACACACTAAACGTAATGCCATATACTATACTAAATTATTTGGTGTTATGTATCATGTTTGTAAAACTCTTGACCTTTCTATTACATGATCTTAATCAACTAATCAATCAACTACTTTAATTTAAAATATCTCATCTCTCAAGTTTCTAGTTTCATTGCATATATTCCCCTAGATTAACATCATATATTACACCATAAATTAGCAAACGGTAACTATATGAAAAAACCATTATATCTTTTGCGTATGGGATCTGATAAAGCGGGTCGGCTGCACTTGCGATTGGCCGGACTATATTAGATCTCTCTCTCTCTCTCTCTCTCTCTCTCTCTATATATATATATATATATATATATATATATATATATATATATATATATATATATATATAGTCATGATACAGGCCGGCCGACCTTATCACAATTCATTTATGGTCGCCTCATTTTGAGTCATTTGGAGAGTATTTTTTCTAAATCCAACCATATGAATGGAAAGAACATCGAAAAATAAGATAACATGTCGATTTTCATATAATTTGGGAAGGTGATGATCATTTATCTTAAACAGTGAAATTCTGAACTGATAAAATTTCTATAAAATTTTACCTTTTAAGATGAATACTCATCATCTCACCAAATTGTATGAAAATCGGCATGTTATTTTATTTTTCAATGTTCTTTTCATCCATATGGTTGAATTTTGAAAAAATACTATCCAAATGCCTTAAGATGAGGCGACCTTACTTGCACAGTGATGCTACCGGCCTTACTGTATTAGAATTAATTATATATATATATATATATATATATATATATATATATAGTAGTGTTAGGATAAGGCCGGCCCCAAGTGCGGCCGCCTCATCCTAACACTACTTTTATATATGTAATATATATAAAATATATATATTATATATTTTATAATCTATTTATATATATAATTTTTAAATTATCTTATCATAATACTTGTTTTTATATACATATATCAATAAAAATATATATATATATATAGGGTCGTGCTACTATGTGGCTGGCTAGATCATTATGCAAATCTGACCACCGTTCATTTCGGACCTTGGAGCATGTTTGAAGGATTTCCAACCGTACGGATGGGAAAATCATCGAAAAATAAGCTAGCCTGTCAATTTTCATACAATTTGGTGATCGTTTGGTCCTCCCACTTGATGGTTGAAATTCTGAACCGTTAAAATTCCCTAAAATAAGAACCGTTAAATGGGAGGACCAAACGGTTACCAAATTGTATGAAAATTGACAGGCTAGCTTATTTCTCGATGATCTTCCCATCTGTATGATTGAAAATACTTCAAATATGCTCCAAGGGCCGAAATGGGCATCGACCGGATCTGCATAGTGATCTGACCGATCGCACCTTATCACTGCTATATATATATATATATATATATATATATATATAAAAGTTTACTTTCTATAAATTTGCACACAAATTAGGATACAAATTAAGGCATAAATTAGGGCATAATAGCTCTTAAGATTTTATTGTGATTGGTCTTTGATGCAGCTAAAGGACAAAAAGATATAAAAGATATTTGTTTGGTCCATGGTTTAAATTTAATCATAGTTAAAATCTTTGGATATATATGCAATTAAATAGGAAATTTTAGGGTTATATCTATAATACAAGATTAGAGCATAAATTAGAATACAAAATTAAAGCATAAATTAGGGCATAATAGCTCCAAAGGTTTTAGGGTGATTGACCTATCACTTAGGGTGCATTCATTTCCCATGAAGTGACTAGCGGAAGTGGGGAAGTGGCCCACTTCCGTCACTTTGAGTGTTCATTTTTCATGAAGTTCGACTTCAGCCCACTTTCCTTAAGTGGCCACTTCAGCCAAATTATACTAAATTAGTGCTCAATGGAGAAGAATACAACAAGAACAACCAAGCCTTAATCCCATACTATATGCGGTCAGCTATATGAATTCTTTGTCTTCATGTAGCTATGTCAAAAACAAGATCTTGATCAACGTCTAATAAACATAAGTCATTAGACACTATCACTTCGTTGGATGTGTTCATTTCTAATCTTGTATGACGACACATCCACCTTAACATACATTCAATGGAGAAGAATAATTTATGCTAATATAATTCATGTCCTTTGGAGAAGATCTTAGCCTTAGATTGTTTTGTTTTGGTCCGTCGGATTGTTAAACTCTGTCTTGTTTCTTGACTTGGTGAAGAAGTAGGGTGGTCTTTGATGCAGTAGTTGGTGAAGCTCGGGTCATGAGGAGAAAGAGAACAGAAAAGATAAGATAAGATAGAGAAAAGAACAAAAATATATAAAAGGTATTTTCTTGATTCATGGTTTAAATTTAACCATAGTTAAAGCCTTTGGATATATGTGCAATTAAATAGGAAACTTGGGGATTATACCTATATTTATAGTTTTCTGGAAGTATACACACAATTATGATAGTTTTGAGGTATTTACAAGCAATAAATTTAATCATAATTAAGATATAATAGGAGCATAAAACTTGGGGTATACTTATAAGTTGTAATTATGATTTTCCTAAGGGTATACATGCAATTAAGATAGTTTTGCAGAATATTTTTGGCAATTTTCTTTATATATGTATAATTTAAAAATGGAATATTTGTTGGTAATTTTTTTTTTTTTTTAAAAAAAAAAACCAAGTCAGGATAAGGACATGGAGAAGTGGACATAAGACCAGAAAGGTAGTGAAAATTGCGGCGCCATCTTATCTTTGAGATCTGATGCATGTAGCTTCCACTCACAGACTGAACATCACATGCTTAAATTCAAAACTTTATTTAAAGATTTGGGTCACATTCATTGTCCAAAGTTCATATAATAAAGTTTTGTTCTTGAGGAGATGAATCAAATTATTCTATATTGAATAAAATAACAAATAAGAACAAATCAAAGTTCATAAGACCATCTCTCAGACTTTCTTTCAATCTTTCATTCCTGTCATCAAAAAGATAAATAAAAGTATTCGTTCAGAAACATCAATTCATGTCACAAAATTGAAATGTATTACTTACACAGATAAAACCGAAAATTCAAGCAACTAGTTCCTATGAATCCATGTACAGTCCAGGTTTATTGTGATAATAAAAAAGTTCAGAACATCAAAGACAAAAAAAGAAGGAAGAAGCAAAAAGAAAAAAGAAAGAATTATAGATAGAATTCTGGAGATCAAGGAGCACTTTACAAAAAGAATAATTCAACATCTTAGAAAACAACTTTGAGAGGTAGCTCTACAACCAAGAACTTCACTTTCACCATTTTCTTGAACAGGCAGATCTGCTGCAACACAGCCCGTCATTTTCAATTTTCATCTTGTGAAAGAAATTAAAACGATGAATGATGATCAAATCCTATTGAACTCCGTTGGCCGACAAAATGAGGTTGGCCAAGTTACCGTGCTTCGTTCCGAGCTTGAATCCTGCTTTCGGTGGCCACAGCATTTGCAGCCAGAACTTCGGCGGAAATCTCCCAGCTGCTGCTTCTCCTGCCCCAACTAGAGTTTCGAACTTCAGATCTGCTAACCGGAAGTTGTGGATCAGAACCTGAAACTAATTCGGACTCTGAGATGACGCTGTGCATTCCATTGCTATCCCTGCCGCCAATTTCCTCCTCGACCTCCTCGAAGTTACGGCGTTGGGAGATTTTTAAAAGGTCTCCGCCAATTTCAAGATCATCTTCCACTTTTGATCGTGGATTACTAGCTGATTCGTCTTCGGACTCCCTGTAGCGGCTGATGGGTGGTGGTCTTGGGGGCTCTTCTTGCACATAGGCACGGAATTTATTCCTTGAAGGTTTTGTTTTTGTGCAGAATACTTCAAGAAAGTTGTTCACACAACCACGATCATAGACGTTGGGTCTGTTGTCAGCTCTGTACCGGAAGTTCTCGTATGTGGTCTGAAGAAGGATTTAAATGACAAGAAAATGTAGATAATGGTGAGAACAGAAAGGAAACCTGAGATGACAGAACAATAAATAGAAGAATTCAGGCATAAAATTCAACAATTTAAGCAAAAAATAGCATTATACACTTTAGTAATAAGTCAATCAGTATGATAATGGATTAGTGCTGAAACTTTGATGATATAGCAAAGAAGCATTGATGGTTATCCTAGTCAAACCCAGGTAGGTAAGCATTTAGTCAAGATAAAAATGCAAGCACAAACAATAAATAATTTCAGATTGTCATCTGTATTTTCAACTTAAAGTTAACAGATATCTATCTTAGTCATTGAAATTTGAAGTTGACTGCCATGAATGGAGCAGTATGACATCATCTTGAACAGCAAGCAAGCTATAAACTGCTTGGAACTGTTCCACTGCAATAGACTTTTCAATTTAATGATATTAAAATTTATGTGAAGCTACAATACCAACACACAACACATTTAACAGCAGCTAAACCATCAGGATACAAGCCATAGGCACTTTCTATTTATTTACAAATTATAAAAAAATCAATTGAAGTCCCTACTGAAGCACCTGAAGGTAGTTCTTATAACTCAAGGTCAAAGAAAGATTCAGCGAAGGATGATCCTTAGTGTAAACTCATATGAGTATATAGCTCATTGCCACAGACAATACAGCATCATACAGACCTGTGCTTAGGCAGCGCAGGCAGCCCTTGATTGCCTTCATGAATTTGGCCATAAACTAGCATTCAAAATGTAAGAAGATATGAAGAAGAGAAACAGAATGAAGAAAACAAACAGAAAAAAATAATAATAATAATAGGGGAAAGAAAGAGAAGATTGAAGGAGAAGTCCAACAGAAAGATTAATAAGCTTGACCTTTCACCATAGGATGTTCTTGCCTTTTGAGTTAACCTTGTCTAAGGCAACCAACTTGTTTGTCACTTCCAAAAGATTATCAAGTTTAGATTAATTTGCAACACTTATGATTCATACAACATCAAAAAGCAGCACAAGTTTCTTTACAGTAGATGGCTTGTAAAAGTACCTTCTCACTAACAAAACTTGGTCAATAACAGGCAATTCGCTTTTAAAGGCTCACATATAACTATTAGCGATCCATTGGCAGAAAAAAAATACTAATTTAATTGTAAGATTTTAAACACTTTAGTAAATTCCTAATGGCATCATAAAGCAAGCAATCCTGCCTGAAAATATCCTGGTCTAGAAATTGGACTATCACAAAGAGTCACATCATCTTAAGTTAAACATGAATGATACATCATACTAGACAATCAAGGTTTAAAATTTTACACGGCCTCATAAAAGTAATCCAATTATTCAAACGGGAACAGTTGAACTTCAAACAAAGAGAAAAGAAAAAGAATGTCTCATACCTGGTTGGTACTGATTAGATACAAGTGAAATCCAGTGAGACCGCCAACAAACCACAATGAAATAAAACAATATATCATGAGAAACACAGATGCAGGAGAGTGTTTCAGTGCCTTCCATACTGTAGGATAATCCTCATCCATGAGAAACTTGATGTAGAGAGCACACATTGCAAATACATAGATGCAAAGAAGAGTTGAAGATGATACAAACATGAAAAAGTAGCGATAGTTCCGCTGTAAACAAGGAAACTTTATTAGAATGAAAGAACTAAGAAAAGTACACTCCAAGTAGGTAAACGATGTTAAAAAACTTGGCAAGTGAATGAGCCCTAAGCATAGAAATCATTCATCATAGAACTCACAATCCTGCATCCCATTGTCACATCTTGAGCAACCAAAAACAGCATAAATCAAGATTAATGAATGCATGATTGCTATTTGTCCTACACTGAACAAAATATGTTTACAAAATTTGGAAAGTAAAAGCAAAAAAATATGATAACAGTGGAGAACATGAATTTGGGTTTAAAATAAAAATATGAGAAAATTTAATGAACAAAGGCAATATACTCTAGTTTAATAGGCTGAAATCATCTAGAATACACATCCAAAGTCACCCATATCAAGCTACTCTTTTTTATTGAAGCACTAATCACCGCTTAACACAGAAAAAGATAGAACTAATGATAGAATAATTCTAAAGAGACTTGGTATGCATCTTTGCAAATGAATTATTCATCGTTTATACAGAACAATATCAGAAATCTCAATCCATTTTTAAGCATAAGCAGTATGGAATGTCTCAAAGAAGTTTAATATGTGCAGAGCTAACCAGCTAAATTATTAAACTACAATTCCATCATATTTCGAGAGAATACAAATTTGTAGAAGAAATACTCACAGTATGACCCTCTCAAATAATTACACAATAGTTGATCGTCTAACTCAAAGCTAAAAACAGATTTTGGAAGCATATGCAACGGGATTGCACTATGAGCTAGAAGCAGATCTCCAAGTGTAACTCCACATTTTAACTTGTGAAAAAAACAGAAGAAAATATACATTCTGGACATACAAATAATCTTCAACCAAGGTAGATGATTCAAAGTAATGTAACAACTGACGAAGGAACTATCTACTTTAATTGTTGGAGGACCAAAATAACATGCATACACAACACTAGACAAAGAATTGATTGGCTCGCATAAGGAAGTTACTAGTACCTGCCCAATGCACTGCCCAACCCAAGGGCAGTGATGATCAAAGCGTTCCACACAATTATTGCAGATTGAACAATGAGAACATCGAGGAGGCCGATAGAGCATGCAGGTTTCACAATATTTTATTCTAACTGGCATGCCATTTACTATCACTTCTTTGGTACGGGGAAACTGCAAACTTGGTGTCTGCCTTCCACCAGGTTCGTGAGGAAGTGAAGTATCATAAGAGAACTCTTCCTCCGGAGGATGGGAAGCAGGGGGAACAATACCTGGATCTCGAGCTGAAGTCAACATCAGTAGCACCAGCACCTAGTTGGTGGTAGATAAGCAAAGAGAAACAAGGGGGAAAGGGATTAATGGTTATAATTAGAGATTTGGACCACAGGGGTTACAAGACCTGGAACATAAACATTTAGTACTCGTCAATGAAAATATATTTCAAGGAAGAGAGTAGAACTAACATAGATAGTAAAAGCAATAGCAACACCCAGAATAGCATATCCTGCATCATATGGCGAAAACTTGTGGCGGAGATGTTGTGCAACAAACACACAGAAGATCGCAGCAGGGGCAACAATAAGTGAGATGGTGATGAGCAGTGATTTAGCATCAGGTCCAAATATTAACCTACCACCAAAAAGAAACTTCTGCAAAAGAGAGAAAAGAAATGAACCAAAATACAAGAGAGGAATAAAACATCAAAACTATCTCCTTCATTTTTGTTTCCAATCAATAGCAATGGTACAGAATTGTCTCATCTGAACTCATATGTTATGGAGGCCCAAGTTTGTATCAAGCCATGAGTATACCAAAATTAACAAGCCAATAAACAATCTTATTCTCAAAAAAATTAGTACACCATCTAGCACCAATAGGTTTTAGTTAATATGACCAGATATTAAAAATTATTACAAGCATTGCGAATCTATTAAAATCTAAACACCCATGATTAACTAGAACCAAAAATCAACATTGAAACAAGCAAAATCAAAATCCTAAATTGGAAGGCAAGAATTCAATGAAAACTAGCATCTTAAGCAATCTAAAAATAGTCATTTCAAAAAGGCTGTCAAGCATATTTAGTACCGAAAAAATCCCAACATCTCATGAGCCCAATTAGAAGAAGCAAGAATTCGATGAAAGCAATCACTTTAAAAGGCCATGAAACATATTCAGCAACAAAAATCCCAACTTTTCATGCACCCAATTGAATACAGAACTAATTCACACGTCCTTGAACATCAAAATCACGAACAACACACGGAGAAGAATAAAAAACAGCCCAAACCCCTAGGAATCATCAATCATCACAATCCACCAAACAATCAAACACCACAAATCAACAACAATCTGATCCAACAAAAGAGCTCTAAACCATCAAAAACCAATCTTTTACGGCTAAAACAGCAAAATCTAATCAACAACAAAACAATCAAAGGAAAGAAGAAGAAGAAAATAAAAATCTCACGTTGCTCCCTTTCCACAGTTCATAGACGCGCTTGGCCATCAGTAACGAAGCAGTGACACTAAGCGGGAAGCAAATCAAAGAACAAGAAGCCGTTCATCCTACTCCAAACTTCGAATTCGAGCAAATATCCCTCGAGTTCTAGAGGGAGAGAAAGCGAGAGAACCGAGAAGAGAGAGGGAAGGGTTCCTTTCTCGCCTTCTTTTGCTTTTTGGGAATTCGAGAAGCGATTGAACGGGGGGTATTTCGGGAACACAGGCTGGAAAAAGGTGGAAAACATTTCTCTCTCTTCTCTGCTGCTTATTTAATTTCGCGGGACGAATTGACTATTTTACCCCTCACCTGCTTCTCTTCTAAACTCATTGCAGGTCCTTCTCGTGGACTTTTCCAGAGTGGTAGGCTTCGCTTTCGCTTTTTTAATAGATTTTGCAAGTACATCCCCCAAATCTTTTAATTTACAGATAAATCCAGTAACTAAAATTTTAAATTATTTTTTTACATATATACACCTATAAAATACTGAAATTATTTAACCAGAATTGAGATACTAATTTTTAACTTTCAAATGTACATATAAACACCTATAAATTTTTAAATGATTTTCTTTACATATAAACTATTTTTTTATTGGTGTTAGTGTATACATATAATAATAATCATATAGATAAATATTTTTATTTAAAGGGAAAATGTATTGCATGTCAAATGACCTTCGCATTGTTTAGGACTTTATAAGAAATAATAGTTATATAATAACAAATGCCCGTATTTGCTAACGATTTTTATAAAAATAATAATTATATAGGATAATGTTAAGAACTACCAGAATATGACAATTTGTTTAAAACATGTCATTTTAAGAAGTTGTTATGATTTTTAAGATTAAATAAATCTAAAATTCAAAAAAAAATCTAAAGTATGAATCTATTTTTTTTAATTATTTATAATTGATTTACTCCAGCTTGATTAGAAATTTGAATTTTAATCATAGTTAAAAAAATCTATCTATCTACATTATTAAGCTGGAGTAAATCGGTTATAGATAATTTTGATTTTAAAAAAAATAGATTTATACTTCCATTTTTTTAAAAATTTTAGATTTTTTTAATTTAAAAATCATAACAAATACTTGGAACAACACGTTTTAAACCATGGGCCATTTGCTAGTATCTAAACAACACTTAACTTTTTTAGGGATGGTAAAGTAATTTTAAACTTTTACAATAGAATATCAATAAAAAAACTTATTTAGAGGGGATATATTAGTAAATTTATTTTAGTAATTTTTCCTTGTTGTATCTATTAGCTTGACCGCATTCACCCCAACAATTTCACTATTCCTTAAAAATTATTTCATTTTTCTGTTATTTTTTAGAATAAATTATTTATTAGTCCATGACACTATTTGGTACTATTTTTTACCGAAAATACACACACCCAAAATACTATTACACTAAACCTCTACACATCCCTCCCAAGGACCCCAAGAGAAAAAACAAACAGTGCAGGAGACTTTTAATTAATTACCTATATTTTTTATTATATTATAGTATTTTGACTTTTATTATTTTATAATTTGAAAAAGAAATACAAGATTTCTAGGGGAGGTATTTACAAAGGGAATTTTATTTTATTTATTTTTTGTTGTGATTGTGGTTGTTGATTATTCCTTTATTAGTCCACATGTTTGTTAATAAATTAGAGGATTGAATACTAAAATTTAAGGTTTTGGTTGGTTGGTGGTTGGATGTTATGCAAGTTCAAATATAACACTATAAATGGACAAGCACTTAAACTTTGTACTTGTATACTTGGAATCATCAGAAGATTTCATAGGGCTTGTTATCATTTTGTGAATTGTTATCTTCATTGCATTTATAATTAATTCATTAATATTATGCTTGGAATTAGGGAAAAATATCTAAGGACACCTGTAGAATGGTTTCCAATTGGCCATAGAAGGTGCTGGAAGCTAGCATCCAGTTGTCTCCAAATGGACCAACAGTCTCCAAACTAGCAACTAACAGTTTTCATGCTATATAAGGAGGTCCTTAGTTCACGAAGAAGACTTGAGAACTATATACCTTTGACTCTATTGAGATTAAGCTTATGCATTATTACTCTTACTCGGAATCCTCTCTATTTTCTTCCACTCTCTCTCACACTCTTCTCATTGCCCTCTTCTTCATTTAGAGTGTCTAACTTAAATGTCAGAGGCTCCCTATAACACAAGCTGTTGAGAATTGGGCTGCAAACAAGCAAAGAAAACAAGAAGAAAAAGAATAACACACAAGATTTACTTGATTCGGCGATGTGCTTACGTCTACGGGAGCGAATGACAGAATTTTCACTATATAAAATTAGAGTTACATAATAGATATTTATATTAAACTCTAATGTACGAAAATTACAAAATTGTTTTTTCCATATTGTATCGTACCGCGAGGGCGTTACCCCCGCACCCCTATTCGGCATCCCCCTATTTGTCACTATGCTCGTAGCAAATATGAGCCATACTTCAACACAAGCGCTCAGTTCCTCTCTTTCTATGTAGTTCCTTCTTCAGACGAGGTTAGTTTGATCTTTGGAGGAGAAGTTGATCCTGTGAGTCCAAATGAGTTTGTGCGAGAAGTTGTCTATCAAATCTGATCTCTCCCTCAAAATCAACCAAAATGTTACAACCGTCACCAACCTCTTTTATCCGTTAATATTCTAGATCTATTCTGATCCACATCAGGAGAAGCATGCAGATCTGTGCATCAACATAGAAAAAAAAAAAACAGATTGGAAACTTGTTTCTTTATGTTTAATTAAATGAGAAAATAGAAAATATAAGCAAATAAAAAAGATGTATATTGTTATGGTTGCCGGTCAATCACCGATATATCGATAAGAATTATATTTTATTAAAACTTTAGTAGACTAAAGAAGGTAGAAAAGAAAAAAAAATAAGTTCATTGTTGAAAATCTAGTTGAAAATGAGAGCCAACATAGTACATTAATAATCTCTCCCTCATTCCATCACTTTCTTATAAAATAAATTTAAAAAAAAATAATCTAGAAAAGAACATATTGATGGGGAAGTTTAAGTTTATGTGACGATCTAATTGAAATTTGTTTTATGTTTAATATAAATGCATATAATAAAAAATTTTGAACTTTTATATTATGACTTCAGGATTGACTTAATTATTTCTAAACATAGTATATTTCACAATAAAAATATTACCAAATATTTAATTTATTCATAAAAATATCAATACTACCGAGGATAAATTTATCATACATGAATCATGTCTAATAATAAATATGTAATCCAAACTTAAATCAAGTTAAATAATAATGTGAAAATATTCAAACATCCAACTTTTTCTTTTCTTTTTTAATGCAAATGAGTGTGGATTGGATGGTAGAAGACTTTGTTTACATTCAATTTTTTTTCTTCCAAATTGAAAAAAATAATAATTCAAAGGTCTATTAAATTATTTTTTAGGGCAATTTGCCAAAATAATAGTGGGCTGTTTATTTTATTATTTTTTAGACACAGCTTGAAAATATTTGTGCCATTGGGCTGCCCAGTCAGTAACCAAACGGCTGATTATGATAGGAGCTCTCATTTTTTGTTCTTCGGATCTAATCGGCAATTGAAAGGCCGATTAGCTTCAGAAAACTCATTTTCATAGTATGTAGAGCTAATCGACATTTGAAAGACCGATTAGCTCCAAATAGCTCATTTTCTTGGTCTCCGGAGCTAATCAACATTCCACATGCCGATTAGATCCCTGAATAATAGTTTATTATTTTTTATTAGCCTAGTCATCATTATGGCTGCTGATTAGACAATGCGAAGGTCATGTTGACAATAAAATTGGACATGAGGCCAAAAAAATAATAAAATAAATTCATCAGGGTCATTTTGGCAAATTGCCCAATTTTTTTTATCATGCATTCAACCTTTTTTTCAAATTAATTCACTATTTCTTTGAAATATCTATGCAGGGGTATATATGTAAATGACTGATATATTATTTTATTATTTTAGAAGGGTATACATGAAGTTAATTATCAGTATTGACAGGGTTATAAATGCAAAAAAAAACCTTGATTTATATTAACACCCTCGTTTTTTGTTATTTCCGATGAAGCACCTCAAAGAGTCGCGGCGGTGAACTGAATGGTGAACCGAAGTTGGGATTTTTCCTGTATTTTATCTCGTATCAAGCTCTCTTGGATTCGATTTCATCTCTGCAGCTAAGGTTTTCCTCGTTAATCTTAAGCTTTATCTTGGAGTTAATTGTATATGCTCGCAGGGAGTTGGAAATCATAGGATTAGGATGCGATTCGTGTTTTCTTTTGCGAATTATAATCTTAAATTTTAAATGTTTTAGTTATTTTTGGTGTTTTGGAAATTAATTTCATGTTAAAATTTGCTTTGTATGGTATGGAATTTATATAATGGAAGTTTATGTTATTAAAGTGGTTTTAGGGTTCACAGCATGAATGGTAGGAGAAAATGGAGAAGATAGAAAGGAAAATGCATAGAGAATACGTAGAACTACTGTATGGGGTTTTGGTTAGTAGTTGAGGATACAGAGGTCTTGTCTTTAGTATTCCTGAATAGGGTGTTCATTAAATTTTACATTTTTATATAGGATTCTTTAAATGAGTGTTATTCAATGTTTAGGTTATAACCCGAAGACATTGGATGGTTATCATCTGTGAAACTTAAAAAAAATTGCACTTTAATGGCATGATTAGATGGAATAACTATTTTTGCATGGAATGAATAGGACATTGTTTTTACTTACCATGTACTGACAGATGCATGAATTGTGAGGTCTTTCTAGTGATTTTAAAATGGAATTGACTTTCAGAGTAATGTTTGGATGGTAGCAAACTGAAGGATTTGAAGGAACACACTGCCCTTTGATGTTATGAAGCACAAAAGGCAAATAACCATCCAATATTTGTTAGACAAACTCAAGCATGGCTGTGACATACTATCTCTCTACGAAGGGTCTTCTCCTTCTCAATTTCATCAAGTTGTGGCAGTTATTGTTGGGGTAGGAATGGGAGTGGCTGGTTTATATATTGCCGTCCAGAAAGGGTGCTTGGAATGGTTGAACATACCAGGGGAATCTGGACAAAAGGGCTCTTCTGAGTTCATATACTACATACCTGGGCTGCAAAATCTTGGGAATAACTGTTTCTTAAATGTAATCATCCAGGTAAGCATAATCCAAGTATCACTTTGCATGTACTGTTCTTTCAAATTGAGTGCTGATATTGTATTTTGAAGCCAAAATATCATCCTAAGAATCCTGGTTAAATTGCAAACATGTTGAGTAAATTGGGTTGTAAATTTTGAAAAATGAGGTTTGCCTTATTAAGTATGTTTAGTAATCATTGATGATGTTTTACTATGGTTTACTTGATATGTACATTTCCTTGGTTGTCACATCTGATTCTGTTTTATGATGAATCAATATCTTTGTTCAAAACTTTAAGTGAAGTTTTTTGGTTTAGTTTGTTTTGTCTTGAACCTTGTGGCACCCTGAGATTAAGTTGTTCTGCTCCATATACTTTTAGGAACCTAATGGCATGCTGCTACTTACTGTAATTTGCTAATTATTTGAATAGCAGATCTCTTGCCACTGTTCTCAACATGACGTTCTTTGACCTTAACATTGTTGAAATCCAACAACCTAAGGGCTAAGGCTATGTGCTAGTTGCTATGCTTATCAAGTTTTTGAAAGCATATACAATATAGCCTTCATTCAAAATCATGATTCTGACTTTTGAAAATTTAGTCAGTAAACAATGGAATTGTGTCATTTTTCACCTGTAAGTGTTCTTTTCTAACAATCGAATTTTCTAACAGGCACTTGCTAGCTGTACCAGTTTCTATCCCTTTCTTCAAAATATAATGATTGATGATGATCTGTTGCTGGATCAAAAGGCTGAAAAGATGCCCCTAAGAGTTGCTTTAACTTCACTATTGGAAGGTAGTCTTTGAGGAAAGGTATCTTCCATTGGCACTGTTCTTTCCATAATGCATGGCATAAGTTAAAGTTTGCCCTTTTCATCTATCAACAATAATTCAGCTTGATAGGCATGGCAAGGAGTAAGGAGCACTTAATGTCATGTCTAGCTGAATAAAATGTTCTGTGCTGTCATGTTTGCATACTGCCAAACTATGTGTGGACATATCCTGTTTACCATAAACCAATTTCCATAATTTGGTAAGCTTTTCTATTATTCAGATCTATGTGTTGTTCGAGATGAAAGGACTGTGCTTAACCCACGAAAAGTGATGCTAGCAATGGGCAACTATGTCAGCAGCTTTAATCTAACAAGGCAACAGGTGCAATATGCCATGGTTTTGAAGTTGGCTTATTTATCAGTTTTTGCCACACTCCACCAGAATTATGATTATATTTCTTATTCAGGATGCCTCTGAAGCATTTCTTCATCTTCTATCTTCATTGGAAGAGGAAGTTTCACAGTATTACGTGCCTCAAGACAGTTCTTTGGCAGAAATTGCTTCTTCATCTTCTAGGATTTATCAGCCAGTAAGGGAAGGCCAGAGTGATTCTGCGAGATGGCAAAAAGATTACATTGGACCGCTTGTCGGAACCATCAGTAGTGTTTTGGCTTGTAGAGGTTGTTCATCTGTGGTAATGCTCTCAAAAACACATGGGCAGCTTATTATTCTGCTTTTCTTTTGTGTACTTCATTTATGTAATCATGTAAAACTGTAGATCCACTTGTTTCTGAGGTAAACATTACTTTTATCTGTAGATTTTATGTGCACGACCTGCTTCTCATCCATTTTCGTCTTCATGCAGAGGACATTATGCTTTACACCATGCATGAAATTTTTGTCTCTTCTGCTTTGCAGCAACTTGCTATACTCGTCCATTGTTTGCTGCCTAGTGGCTGTGGATGTTAATGTTTGATATGTAACTTATATTTAATATCACACTGTGAAATGTCAGACTTGTAGTTATTTCTCTGTTTTTTTGTTTCTGTATTACTGCAGCTGTCAATGGATGTGGAGTCCTTCCATTGTCTCCCTCTGACACCTTTGCAGGCTAAAATCACAGATTTGGTATATACACAAGGGACTTCCTTTTTTTACTGGTTCTATATGTTCAACATTTTGATGTTCATTCTCTTGGTTTCTGCTGTTGATGATAGGTTGATGGTTGTACATTGGTTGATGGCATCAAGCACTTTATTGCAGCAGAGCATCTAGAAAATTACCGATGTAGTCAGTGCTGGCACAATGCTGCTTTGAAATATTTATCCTCAAAAAGTAAAAAAGATGAGGTAGATGTTCCTGTATTGGCAATAAAAAGGATTATATCATTAAAGTTCACCTCATGACTCTTAATTTTTAGTTCTTGAGAAGTTCAAATCCTTGAGTATATTTTGCTGACACTTTTTAACTGCCTCATTCAGAAAAAGATAGAAGCTATCAGCAACTGTGTCAAACTTGATTCTTGTGATTGCAAGAGCCTTTTTCTTCAGGAAGAAGTGAGGTGGCCTGGTTTTTCAGATGCTGTAAAACGGTTAAGAATTGGTCGCTGTCCAAAGGTATGGAGTATTGAAGTCCAAGTATCTACTAGTTTGATTCTTTTTTCTTATCTTTTTCAAATATATGTTTATTTTCTTCAACTGTGACCATTAGAGCTGTCTATGGACTGGTCTTCTGCACTCAGTCTGAAAACCCAGTCACCGTAATAAGTCATATACCTATTTCAAAATTAGTTCACACAGAATAATCTTAACTTCAATTGCAGATTTTGTGCATCCATCTACAACGTGCTTCCATGAGTCCGCATGGCGATCTAATCAAACTTGAGGTCTCTGAATATTTTACTTCAAAGTACAGAAGGCTAACTTCCATATGCTCGTTTTTTGTGTCTTATGAAACAAAATTGTTGTAATTGCAGGGTCACATTTCATTTCCCCTGATCCTGGACATGTTCCCATTTACTGAAGCTGCAGCAAAAGTAAAACAAGAAATTCTTTTTGCAAACATGGGAAATCAAGGAATGAACCAGCAGCATTTCTCGCCAATCCATTCGGTTCTGCAATGGAAAGTGCAAACGCTTCCACATATATACAAAATCTCTAATGAAAGCATTGCTTCAGAATCTTCGCTTAGAAATAAGATGCGAAATTCTGTTTGTGATTCACTTGAAGATTGTCCTCCTAGCACTACCAAAGGGTGCAGCGGAAGTGATGCAATTCTTGAAGATAAGGTAGCAAGTGGTACTCAAGCTCGCTCCATGTTTCAACCAGAATTCAACAAACCAGTGAGTTTATTTTCTTGTTTTAATGCTCTCAATTGATGCACTGTTTATTTGACGAAAAATTAACCATCCAAGTTCCATTCTGCTCTGACCTTAAACAACAGAACATCGGCGATGGTTCACCTGATACTTCAAAGAAAATTCTCTACCGCCTTTCATCCGTTGTTGAGCACTACGGAAGACCTGAAAGCGGCCATTATGCAGTTTACAGAAGACTGTCATCTGAAACCTCAATGCAGCAATGGCTGTACATTTCTGACGATAAAGTATCAAGTGTATCAGAAGAATCTGCTCTCGCCGCTGAGGCAAGCATGCTTTTCTATGAGAGAATCGAAGAACCCTTGTAATTCTAGATTTACTGCTTCTCGAATTCATCGATAAAATGTTCAAATATAATCATCCCATGTACATTTCTTTAGAGAATGCAAACTTCATCACCAACTCTTTTTCCATGTGAGACCCACATACATAAACCAAACACAACAATTAAGAAGTGTTAATATTAATGTGAAACAAATTTAATATGATATACACTCAATCCCCATCACTCCATCAAATCAGTCTAGAGACTTCATTTATCTGATAAGAAGGCCTCCCCAACATTCAATGAACACCACATATTCCCAGCATCCACAAACCAAAAAGTCATTGCAGAAAGTACAATCAAACATACATTGTCCACAGTACAAATCTAAACTCCATTATCAATGTCTTCAAAGTTTAAACTATGTGTACTTTTGCCTTTTTCTGTTTTGCGTCCGTGTTTTAAACTTTCTAATATTAGTAGTATATTCTTTCATCCATTGGCTATCAATATTCAACATGCATACAAACTCTTTCCGTCAAGAACTATGCTGTGTGTACTATGTGAATGTTTGAATACTGGAAAGAGCAGTCCAAACTATTCACACTGATGATAAGAGAGAAATCAAAGAAACATCAATGTCTGAAAGAGAGAGAGAGGGAGATTTCATTGATATGTTGAAAAACAAGACTTAAATATACTATATGTAGAAATCACTAAAATACTTTTATTTACTAATTCTAATATCTCTTTGTTTTTATATAACAAAATACTAAAAGATGGAAGTAACTTAATAATTGGGTGACGTGTTGATTCTTCTTAATTTTGTTATTTGATTTAAGTTATAAGTATAATATATTTTTTTCATTATTAAGTTGTTAGAGGATTATTATTATGGTAAGGATGTAAGAAACAATTTTTTTTTTTTTTATTTGGAGGATTTTTGTATTATATGAATTATGATTATAACATATATATTGTGTCTTGTGTATTTATGGGGGTAATTTATAAGTGTGCAGAGTTGCCCCGTGCTCGAGGCCAGGAGGGTTTTGGGACATGACAACCTTTTAAAGTTTAAAACTCATGATACAACGGCAAAAAACATCGACAACTAAAAAAAAAGATATGCAAACATGAAATAATATATGATATTTTTTTTTAAAATTAGACGACAAACAACCCCACGAGGGATTCAAAGGATGGAAACAGTTGCATGGAGCAAGCTCAATGTGCTGCGCGCAGAATGTGCTCTCATCCTACGTAAAGAAGGATTCTATCATGGAGCAAACTCAACGTGTCTAACACCTCTAAATAGGGAACATGTCACTATCTTGTGTGAGTAGAGGTTCGAATCCAAGACCACCTCTCTGTTGGATATTTTCAATAATAATGTGTTTTCTATGTTTTTCTTTGAGAATTGAATTGTGAGAATAAATGCATATGACATTAATTGATGAATCAAAAGATGCTTTGCATACGAAAGGATTTTCCCTTTCATTGGTATTGAAGGGACGCTACTACACATGAAAGGATGTTCCCTTTCATGTATGACCATTTGCCAAAGGGTGTTCCCTTTCATGAAAGGATGTTACCAAGAGATGTACTTTATGATAAAATCTCTTGAGACTCTATATATAGACTAGCCCTTTGTGATGCAAGGAGATCAAAATCAAATTTCATACTCTTTATTTTCTCTCTCTCTCTCTCTCTCTCTTTAGTTCTCATTGGTTTTTCTCTACATTATCAAAAACATTTACAAGAGTGTTTCCGAGTTGAAACGAATAGTGCAAGTTCACCTTCAACAACAATTAAAGGGATTTATTGTATCTTGAAGGCGTTTCTCACACACACCGTTGCAATCGTGATTCTAATCAGAGGGGGAGAAATTCGTCTAAAAGAAAGTGTTGTCACCTTCGTGCCTTGAAGTTTGTTTGGTTCATCTTCTTTTATCTTTCATTATTTTATTTTATTTTTCTAACAATTTTTGTCATTCATTATTCTATCATATTTTATTTCCAACACTTTCTGATGCAAGGTAGTGGTACCACAATAATATGCGATTTTTTAAATAAAAATCAGCAGATTGCATAGAAAACAATACAATTTTTTTATTTTCTCCGAAAAAAAGGGAAAAAAACCTTCATTTGTTGGAGTTCTTGTTTGGCATACCACTTCGTGGAACACATTCACATGCCTTAATTTGTTAGTTCTTTCATGATTCGTGATGCCACCTATTTCTCTATTATATGTTGTTTTGAACTTGTGCGCAATAATATAAATTTTGTGATGATTAAATTCCCAAGTGCTAAGTTTTTTGGCAAAAGCAAAAAGAAAAACATGAAAGAGGTAATTATTTATTAGTCTCTAACACTATTTGATACTATTTTTCACCAAAAATATATACACCCAAAATACTATTATACTAAGCCCCTGCACACCCTCTCAAGGACCTCAAGAGAAAAAGTAAACTGTGCCACAAACCAATAATTCATTATCTAAATAGAAAAAGAAAAATCTCTTTCTTACATGAGGAAAAGAAAAGCTCTTTCATGGTTCATGATGCCACCTATTTCTTCTATATACATTGATACATCTGAAGTGACCTAACTTGGATTCCAAATTGAAACTGTTCGGTTACAACAGTTTTTTCGTGAATCAGAATTTCTTTCTGAATGGTTTGAATACTATTATACCGCAAACAAACAACACATCATAAGCTAGGGATCACTATTTTCACAAATTATCTTGCACATATCAATTTTCAACTAGTTTTTTTTTTTTTTAAATTAGACGACAAGTAACCCCACAAGGGATTCAAAGGATGAAAACAGCTGAACGGAGCAAGCTCAATATGCTGCGCGCAGACTGTGCCCTCATCCTATATAAAGGAGGATTCTATCACGGAGCAAGCTCAATGTGCTGAACACCTCTAAATAAGGAATCTGTCACCGTCTTGTGTGAGTGGAGGTTCGAATTCGAGACCACCTGTCTGATGCAAGATAGTGGTACCGCAATAATATGTGATTTTGTAAATAAAAATCAGCAAATTGCATAGAAAACAATACAATTTTTTTTTTATTTAATAAATTTGGTTTTCCAGGTTTGCACATTAAAGGGTTGTACCTAGAGGGGGGCACGGGCCCGATTTGGCCCGGAACCGGCCCGGCAAAACCCGCCGGGTCGGGTGACCCGGTAGGGTTAGTGAACGGACCCGGCCTACGATGGCGGGGCGGGTCCGGTTCCAAAGATTCTCGGAACCCGTGGCCCGGCCGGGTTGAACCGCCGCCCGGACGGTTGGCAGCCGGTTCAACCCGGTCAGTAGGTTGAACCGTGGGTCGGGCCCGATTTGGGTCTCTCTCTCTCTCTATATATATATATATATTAAATTTGGCAAAATTTATGGGTTTTAATGATAAAATAAAAATTTGAGTTGATTTATTACCCATTGTTTATAATAGTAATTTAATACTATAAAAAGTTGGATTCTAGTTCACCTAAACTTTTTAAAATTTTATTTTTTATTAATTTATTACTTAATATTCTTGGAAACTTATAAAATTGGAAACTATGATTTTTGTTTTGTTTCTTTTCAATCAAACCGATGCTTTAATTAAGGTTGCAATAATTAAGATTTTTTAATAAACTTAATTATCTCATCCTCCATAAATTCATTCAAATTTTCTCTCATTCTATTTCTACACCCTCCCTCTCTCTCTCTCTCTCTCTATTTAATTTGGAGAAATTTGGGGTTTTATGATAAAAAGAATTTTGAGTTGATTTGACGCGTTGTTTATAGTATTAACTTAATAATTAATATATGAGTGAATTTTATTGATTGAATTTTATATGTGATTTTATAATTTTTTTGGTTTTTTAAATATTTAAATAATTAATATAGGAGTGAATTTATAGATTGATTTCTTTTTTTCATTCATTAGAGATTTTTGCCTTCTTTGATTGTCAATAATGAAGGCTTTTTAAGGTTAATTCCTTAATTTTAAGTAGTTTGCCATTTATATGCTCTTTTGTGATTTTATAATTTTTGAATAATTAGTGTTGAATAATTAATTTTATAGATTGATTTTTTTTCCTTTAAGAGAGATTTTTGCCTTCTCTAGTTGTCAATAATGAAGATTTTTTTATGGTTATTTGACTATTTCCTTATGTTTTAAGTAGCTTGTCATTTATATATTTATTTTAATTTTATAATTTTATTTGGTTTTATTAATATTTGAATAATGAGTGTATGATAATGAATTTTAGAGTTTTCAAATTTTTAAATTTTTTTCTCATTCTATTTTTAAATCAAAATATCATAGTTTTTTTAAATTTTTTTTTAAAATTTTTTTGCTATTTTTTTACTATTTTTTAATATACATTTACAAATTTAAAAAACAAATTAAAAAAAAAAGGAAAACCTGCGGGCCGGCCGGTTAACCGGCGGGTTGGGCCCGGCCCGCCGGTTCTACCGTACGGCCCGGGCCGGTTACGGGTCACCCGAAGGTGACCCGTGACCCGCCGGGTCCGGCGGGTCAACCCGGCCCGTCGGGTTGGCACTGTACCTCGGGCCGGTTCCGGGTCCGGATTTTGCCGGCCCGGAACCGGCGGGTCGGGCCCGCCGGGCCCGGTTAACCGGCCCGTGCCCACCTCTCAACTTGTACCAGTACAAAGTTACAACCATCTACATATGTGACACGTGTCCATTTGACTTCTGGCGGCTTCAAAAGGTTATTATTCAGAGCACGGATGACCACGTAGGGAATTATAAAAATTTTATAATAAAAAAAATTGAGAAAAAACCATTGATGGTAACGCCTCACACTAGTAACTTTTCTGTCTCGCGGGACACGATACCGGTCTGGCCTTATATAATGCTCGCATCCCATTCGTAACCAGCTGTCACTCTCCCGCCCTTCTCGATCGCCGGAACCCTAGAGAGATCCAGTGGATTGGTGGCAGCGCCGATGGAGAACGGAGATGCCGCGGGGATCAGCGCGGCGACGAATCCGATGGTGACGCCGCTGCTCACGGACCTTTACCAGTTCACTATGGCGTATGCTTACTGGAAGGCCGGCAAGCATCTGGAGCGCGCCGTGTGAGTTTCTTTTTCCAATCGAGATTCCTATTTCTTGCCTGTTTTTGACCGGTTCATTCTTTGGTCGATGGAATGCATGGTTGTGTATGTGTTGTTTCATTGGAATTAGCTTTGATTTGTATTCACAGTTGCTGTTCTTTATGCTTTAATGATCAAGAAATTGGAATGATTGAATTTTTGGATTGGCTTTTAAAATAATGTTGGGCCGTGTATGTTTGTCGTTTCTAGTTTGGTAACTATTGATTGAAGATGGTAAAAATTGTCAGAATCTTGGGTTGTTGGCCAAGCTAGCAATTGTCATTAAGAAAGTACCATGGATTTCACTGCTGTTAATGACATAATGTGGTATTTCATTTAATATGTTTTTGTATGCAAACAAAGCCCATTTATATCTAATTGGCATTTGTACCTGTGTCAGATACATCCAAACAGCCAAAAATTTCAATTCTAAACTTTATAATTTGTCATCTCATATGTTTCAGGTTTGATCTTTATTTCCGTAAGAACCCGTTTGGTGGGGAATACACTGTCTTTGCTGGTTTGGAAGAATGCATTCGGCTTATTGCAAATTTCAAGTTTACGGGGGAGGAGATATCTTTCCTGAGATCAGTCATGCCTACAAGTGAGGTATATTTTGCTAAACATCTACCTATCTGGTTCCAGTTGTTTAATTTGCAATATAATGCCCTCAAGCTATCTGAGTCATGTTCTGGTGCAAAGTCTTAAATTCGTATGGCACTTACTTTTTGAATCATTATAACATTGACTGGGTTTGCAACTCCAGGTTCCTCTTGATGCAGGGTCTAATTCTTGCATCACTTCTTTTTGTCCGTTTTCTTAATGACTTGTAATATTTTCTTCTTTTCCAAGGTGCTATGTATAAAATATTAAGGCAATTAGCTATTATCAGTCTTATGCTTTTAAATTGTAAATTATCATCCTTTTACTCTCATATTTTGTGCTTCAGAATTGAAAATTATGCTTGTGGCTGCAAAGTACCTGATAGAAAGATCTCATATTTCTTTTTGCAAGGATGGCTTTTTTGACTATCTAAGGTCAATCGATTGCTCTGATGTTGAGGTATATGCCATACCCGAAGGTTCTGTTGTTTTCCCTAAGGTGCCTCTGATGATAGTTGAAGGACCGGTTGCTGTGAGTACCATGAAAGAAATGTTCCTTTTGTCAAATTTTTATGAACGGAGATTTTTCATTTCAAGTTGCATCACACAGTACCAACGACCGTTCGGTCTATTGGTATCCGGGTTCGCTTGTAAGGCGCGGGCCTCGATTCTTGCGCGGACGTCGCAAGTTCGAGACCCTCGAATTACAAGTAGATGGGGGACTGCGCGTTTGCACGGGTGCTGCGCGTGACCCCCTCCCTGACGGGGGGTCTTTATGGCCTTTGTCAAAAAAAAAAAAAAAAGTTGCATCACACAGTGTTTTGGTCCTATCATCATATCATGTAATTATGTTTTCTCATGTCCCTATTATCCTTTTGATGATCCTATACCATCCAGGTGGTTCAACTCCTTGAAACCCCATTTGTAAATCTTGTGAACTATGCCTCGTTAGTTACCACAAATGCTTCAAGGCACCGATTTGTTGCAGGAAAGTCAAAGACTCTGCTTGAGTTTGGACTTCGACGGGCACAGGTTGACTTTCTTACCTTTAGTGTGATTAACTTTTCGATCATATATGTTTCATCAGAACATATCTTAAATTTTATGTTTAGGGGCCTGATGGCGGAATGAGTGCTTCAAAATACTGCTATATTGGTGGATTTGATGCAACAAGGCAAGTTGTGCTCAACCCTGAACCATAAAATTTCTATTTCTGATGTCACTCTGATTGATCTCAAAGTTTTAGGTTTGTTGTTTCTGTGCAAATAAATGAAGTATCTGGTTTCTAATACATGAAATATGTAACTCCATAGGCAGGATTACAAAGAACAAAGAGACTTAAACTTAGCCTTTCCCACTAATTTTACTGTCATGGATATGTTTTTTTTTACAAGTTAGACCTCTATGAAAGTATCAAATGCTTGAGATAATGATGCAGACTTGAAGCAGCCTACCCACATGCACACATAGATTGTCAGCGTTTTGATTATGCTACTAATTTCCTCTTCATTCCTTTGTTAACAGTAATGCTGCTGCTGGGAGGTTGTTTGGCATACCACTTCGTGGAACACATTCACATGCCTTTGTTAGTTCTTTCATGGTTCGTGATGCCACCTATTTCTCTATTATATGTTGTTTTGAGCTTGTGTACAATGATATAAATTTTGTCATGATTAAATTCCCAGTGTGAAGTTTTTTTGCAAAAGCAAAAAGAAAAACAGGAAAAGAAAAAGCTCTTTCTTTTCTTTTCTTTACATGAGGAAAAGAAAAAGCTCTTTCATGGTTCATGATGCTACCTATTTCTTCTGTATACATTGATACATCTAAAGTGACCTAACTTGGATTCCAAATTGAAACTGATCGGTTACAGCAGTTTTTTCATGAATCAGAATTTCTTTCTGAATGGTTTGATGAAATATGTGGCATATAGAATACTATTATACCACAAACAAACAACACATCATAAGCTAAGGGAGCACCATTTTCACAAAATTATCTTGCACATATCAATTTTTAACTAGTTTTATTTTGAATTTTCTCCAAAAAAAAAAGGGAAAAAACCTTCATTTGATGGCATTTTTGTTACTCTATTTTTAACTAGTTTTTAGTAAGATGTGTTATTTGTTGGTGTCAACTCTCTCAACCATTAACTTTCACAAGGAAAATTGGCTAGCCCATTCCCTCTCACAGAGAGATATTGAGGGTTCGAACCACACTTGTGGCGTACTTCCTGTGGCTTGTCCACATTTATAAAAAAATTTTAAAAAAAATCTCAGCCAATTTGTTTTGTAGAGCCCTGATCAAATTGTAGTCAAAGGGCTCCGCAGTCATGACGGCTCAAGTACATGCGATGATTTTGTAGCTCTGGTGAGGAACTGGCTCAGCAAACTTCAGGTGATGACTGTTCTAGTTGTTTTATTATCTTTTCTTTCTTTCTCTCAACCAGTCTTCTGCATGAAATCCATCTTTGTCTGCAGTGTTGTGAGGTATTCACTTTCTATTCCAACTTGTTAGTAAGTTAATATCGGTTAAAGGATCTGTTCTCTTTTGTATATTACTTCTTTGCAGTCCTGCTAACATTTATTTGAAACTTACTCTTTTTACGGGTTAATTTATTCTCATAGACCAGTTGACTGCATGGTATGAAAATCTCATTCCTTGATCTGGATGTGAATGGTCCTGTACTTTTTCTAATATTATACTAAATGATACTTGTGCCATATGTCACTAAATCAAACCTGATTATATATCCATTCTTTTATTTTTATTTTATTTTTTATTTTTTTACCTTTTTGTGCATCTTGTGCCATGTAACAGTTTACATCTGCAGAACCTGCATTTAGGTTTGATATCTACGTGGTTAATAGTTATGTGCATTATGCACCAAATAACATATATCTTTGCTAATAAGTTTATCCAAACTTCCCTATGATGATTGTTGATACTGAATTTCTTCGCCAATCAGTGAGTGCTGTTTTCTGCAATTGTATTATTATGAGTTCCTCTAGTTTTTTTCTGGATATGGAATATTCTCAGAAACATACCATCTACTGCTAAAAATTATAATTTGACCGTGCTAACTCTTGTTTTACATGCTTTAGAGGACAGAATCCTTCCAAGGTATTTTTGGTGAAACAAATCAAAGTGAGCTGGCAGCATTTATTTCATATGCATCGGCATTTCCAAATAACTTCTTAGCCCTTGTGGACACATATGATGTAAGTCAACTGATGCATTGCCCTTATGTTATTTTTCTTTTTCCCATTCTGTTTAATGCATTGAGTTCACTTGTTATCACTACTGACACTTCATTTTATTGTACAACATCATAACTTCCATAAGTAGGTTTCAATTATCAATTTTAGTATTGAGCATCAGGGTAAACCTATATAGGTTATGTATTGCAGGTCAATCTGACTTCACTCATACCCATAGATGGCATAGAGAAAGCAGTACACCTAGGAATCAACAGCATGAAAACTTTGTTTTAAATTGTCCTTTCCTGAATTACAAGAATTCTTAGGACAACCAACATCCATCTCATTTGTACTTTGGATATCCATATAATCATCAAAGACCATTAAAGGTCACTTCAATTCCTGAACATAAGGGAAATGAGCACAAAGAAATTGTTGGAGTTACTATCTCTATATGGAACTATATTGATATTAAGAAAGGAAAAAAAACCCTCTGGCGGGGAAGTTGGCTGAAGTTTCTTGTAAAAATAATAGTCTCTTGTCAGTTCATATGAGATTAGTAAAATTTAGATTCCATGGATTACTTGGTACTAAGCACTGAAGGGAGAAGCCATATTAAATGAAAACTTCACATACGGTTATCGAAGAAAGATTCATTGCATAAAATTTCATTGAATAAAATTAACAACCATGATGGATGGCAGTGTAATCGGACGGGACTTATGCAGAAACTTTACAGACTTATTATGAAGTTTCACAGTCATATAAAGAATTGTGAATAGTTGAATTCTTTTGACTTTTGGGTAGAACTATGAAAAAACGGGTACAAAGAAAGATAACATGAATGGGCCCAAAGAAAACTGGTGCCGAATCACTGGAAAGGGCTAGTATCAGCAGTTTGGATCATTCCCTTCCTCTGCTCATTGTTAGATTGAACTGTTATATTTTCCTATTTGAACTTCAGGTGAAGAGTTTGGCCAAAGATATTGGGTTCCTTTGCTTTATATTTTTCTTGAACCTGAAATGATTAACAATACACAGCTCAGGAATGTCTATGACTAGTTACTTTTTACTCTAATCACCTTTTTCCTTATTAGTCATGACCATGTTTCAGCAGGATTCACTCCTTAAAGGAATTTTGAGTCGATTGATTGGATATTTAGGTACTTTTTTTTGTTATATTCAGGTAATGAGGAGTGGAGTCCCTAATTTCTGTGCAGTAGCATTAGCACTGAATGATTTGGGGTAAGTTTGATTTAGTTTTGGATTTTTTAAAATTATTTTTATCACTAAAGCAGGTGTTGTCTGTAAATTTAGTCCATTGGAATCATCGCTTGCTTTTTTTTACTCTGGTTTTTGTTGGGTATTTCATTTATAATTTGTCTGGTTAAGTTGCATAAAAAGGTTGTACACCACTATCGACTTTCTTCTCATAATAAAAGTAGAGATTTGCTTCATATGTAACTTTATGCTGATGATGCTGGTTTGTTTATATGGATAAGAAAATGCAAGGAAATGGTTTTACAAAGTTCCCTTTTCTTTTCTTTTTTCCTTCTTTTTCTTTAATCTCTCTTTCCATCAATCCAAACAGATTCTTTAGTATTCTAAATTCCAATTGTTTGTTTGATAATTCTCTCTGATTCATCTTGTTTTTTCACATCAATTTTAGTGAATGCACATGATTTGTTATTTTCGTTATGGTACGGTCAAGAACAAGTATGTATATAAACATTCATATACATTTTTTATTTTATATAATTACCCTAATCATTTGAGTATGACATGTTTGTTGCCTCATTCTAGTTGCTGACACCAATGTTGTTCCAATTTGCTTCTCTTGCTATGCTTATTTCATTAAACATAAATTGGTCATTGAACTCCCTAAGTTTCATCTTTGATGCAGTTATAAAGCATCTGGAATCAGACTGGACTCTGGTGATCTTGCATATTTGTCTATTGAAGCTCGAAAATTCTTTTGTGTAATAGAAAAGGCATTTGGTGTAGCTGGTTTTGGAACAATGGCCATTACAGCTAGCAATGATCTCAATGAGGAAACACTGGACGCCTTAAACAAACAGGTATTACTTCCAAAATGAATACAATGATTATTCATGATTGACCTCTGGAACTTTGGTGAGTAGAGTTTAATGTGATAAACCGGGGAATCTTGTAATTTCTCTAGAAGGAAATATTTTAGTATTAGAGGAAAAACATATGCATATTAACCAAGGATTGTGGAGGAAGTTGCTATTACTAATATATTGAGCATATTTTAGCAAGAAGGTCCCATGGTTTTCAAAAGTTGAATCATGTGAATTTTATTTTATTGAGAAAAGTGGATAAACCATTGGTTTATTGATAATATTTAATGAGTATTACACTTGTTACATAAGTTTGTATTACAAAGTATGGAACGGAAACACACTGTGAAGGTCCCTTGATGGGCAATGATCAGGGGTTTTGGCCCCCACCCTCTGTTGCACCTTCCTTGAAATGTGCAACTTTCCCTAGGTGAAATGTGAAATGTGAAATAGCAACATCATTAGATACTGGGCAAGATTTTAAATTTTGATACCAGGTTTCCCAATGTTGTTACTGATTTAATCTCTATGCAGGGCCATGAAGTAGATGCCTTTGGTATCGGAACCTACCTTGTGACTTGCTACACCCAAGCAGCTCTTGGTTGTGTATTTAAACTAGTTGAGATAAATAATCAGCCGCGCATCAAACTTTCAGAAGATGTTACTAAGGTAGATCTTAATTCACTCGTAGATTATTTTCATATGGATGTTGTGTTCATTATATTTGGAACATTTTCTTCTTCTAGGTCTCTATACCATGTAAGAAACGCTGTTACAGATTGTATGGAAGGGAAGGTTATCCATTGGTAGATATCATGGCCAGAGAAAATGAATCACCTCCCAAGGTATGTGATCTTTATCATCTGATCTCAAATCAAGTCTACAGGTGGCTATGGAAAGTAGGGGGCATGCCAGACAAAACCGTTGCTAATGTCTTGATTTAACAAATTAAGCATGGGAACAGTAATTTTCTATTAGTGACAACAAAATGCTCAACTTTTACATATTTGGTCAAATTTGCAAGAAAGCCATCACATCCAGCCACAAAGCAGACTTTGTTAGATTTTGGTCTTTCTGTTAGTTCCATTGCAAACCAAAATGCATTCTTTGTTATTGGAATGGATGAACTTGCATTAATTTCACTCTTTTATTTCTCAATCTAGGTTGGTGAGCGTACTTTGTGTCGTCATCCATTCATCGAATCTAAGAGAGCATATGTTGTCCCGCAGCATGTTGAGGAGCTGCTGAAGTGTTACTGGCCTGGCAATTCCTGTACTAACTCTTACTTTATTTCTTGTCTTTTGTTACTTGATAGCTTTATTTAGTTTATTTCCCTTAGCTATGCATATGTTTCTTCTCTTTTTGCGACAAGTATAAGAACAGGAGAAAAAGAAAGAAACTACTCAACTTGTAAAATTTGATACTTACACGGAAATGCAATACTCCATAAGTAGTCTAAAAAAGGCAGCCTTCTTCAAGCCACACTCATCATACCAGAAATGCACACAGCTGCTCTCAGAATTTACTCTTTATCATTAACTTGGAGGTAAAAGCAGCCGTAGCTAGTGGCGCTGCTTACAATTATTTACTAAATACTCATTAGATTTTTGGTTTCTTAGAAGAACCTCATCATATATTCTTTCATATTATGTGCTCTGAATCTCCACAACAATTTTATGCTTTTTTTTATTTTAATATTGATAAATGTGGACAAGCCACTGTGGAACACACCACATGTGTGGTTAGAACTCTCAACCTCTCCTTGTAAGAGAAAATGGGCTGGTCAACTTTCCTTGTGAAAGTTGGTAACAATTTTATGCTTTTAATGATGTCAAATTGTTAGATATAGCCTGTACACTTCTAGCACCTGAACTGGCTCATCTTTGCAGCAAAAACAAGAGAAGAACTGCCTTCACTCAATAAGATCAGAGCACGCTGCATGCAACAGCTTGAACAAATGCGGCCAGATCATATGCGGAGATTAAATCCAACACCTTACAAGGTTATTATACCATACTATGTTGCAATGCATCATAACAAAACCAAACCATGAAATAAGTTTGTATCTTCTTGTCAGGTGAGTGTAAGTGCCAGGCTCTACGACTTCATTCATTATCTCTGGCTCAATGAGGCACCGGTTGGTGAACTTCAGTGAACTTGGTATCTATAGATTGCCCTGCAAACAAGGTTCGGAGGCCGAGTTTGTGGGAAATTGATTTTAGATCCTCATTATTCTTCTTCATCTACACATAGTAAATTTTGTTCACTGATCTGGTTTCCATGTTTCTTACAAATATGTGTTCTTGATTGCTTACTCGCCATGTGTTAGATGCATTGTTACTAGTCTTTTACATTGTGTTTAATTAGTCATAGCAGATGTTCATTCTTTTTCCTGGTGACTGGGAAAACTATGTTATATGTTTTGCTTAATTCCAATGATCTTATGTCTATGTTATGAAAGAAACCTTTGAACAAGGAGCATGAAGATTTTTGTCTAATTAATAACACTATATATTTTGCTAATTATTGTGTTCTTAAATTGTTGTTTTAAGTTTTAACTACAAAGAAGACATTTCAAGCAACACACTTGTCTACATTTGCTTCTTTACATTCAGATGCATTTTTAATGCATTTGGTTATGAAGTCACCTTCTTGATTTTCTTTTTGCTTTAAATGTGCTGGTTATAAATCACCCTCAGGAGATGATTTTGAGGATACAGTAGGTCTAGGGCGGGATTATTTAGGCTACTGGGTGGTAGCGTAGTCCCAAGGTCAACCATGACTCGGGAGTCTATTTCATGTATCATGTATTATATAAACTTTTAATATTTCATTAATAAATATGATTTATCTATCCTTCAAATAATAATAATAATAATAAATAAATAAATAAATAAATAAATAAATATGTGTTGGTGTGGGCCCAATATACACATTCAATTTGCCCCCTTCCAAAAAAAATAAATTTGCTGTCAACTTCTCTTTTATTATTCCCAGACTCCCAGTGTGACCAGGTTTTTTTTTCTCTAAATTTTTTATTATTTTTGGTTGTGTGTCCACTTATCTTTTATTTTTTAATTATTTGATTTTTTTTTAAAAAAATTAAATTAAATTGATCACAGTTTGATTTGGGTAAAATTAATTAAAATAAATAGTTGTAAATTAAATGTTTTTTTTCCTAATTAATGATTGATAATAACTTTTAAATATTTCCATACTTCATCTTGACTTCAAGCTATTAGTGCTTGGCCTATAACCCAAGTTATCATGGAGTACATTTATCAACAAATAATCCAAAATAAAGTTTAGATAGGTCAAAACTTTTCTATCTAACAAGAATAAAATATGGATAAGTGAGGATAAATTTTTCCCAACTAATTGGATCAATTTTTCCTTGAAGAAAAAAATTACCAGCAGACCCTCTTTCTTTTGGTTGCCTGCTAGTAATTTTTTAAAATCTTTAAAATTGGAAAAACAAAAGAAATTTTATTTTTAACAGTCTCAGGCATGATAAATCCAAAAAATATTTTCCAAAAAATCAATTATTGCAACCATAACTCACTACCCTTCTTTACAGTATGAGCATGCCATAACTCAACAAAAGTGATGATATAACTCATAAATCAATGAACACATGAGAATAATCCAATGCAGACATATCACCCACTATATATATATATATATATATATATATATATATATATATATATATATATTGATAAAAGTGGATAAACCACATTTTTTTATTTACTTATAATTTCATGATAAGATACATGATAAGGATCCTCCTCGGATATGTTACATTGATTCAAAGTTGCCCTATCATCCCTTTTGACCCTTAGCTCCTTGTGCTCCCTTTGCTCCCTTTAATCTTGACTGTCATCAAAGTCTGCCCCCGGGGGTTGCTCGAACAGCTCCTCACGTGTGAATTTCAGGCTTCTTTTGACAATGGATTTCATCACCATTAGCTTAGGCTTTTTGGTCGCTTATGCTGCATCAAACCAGGAAAGGGTTAAAAAGTCGATGTCACGAATAGTTTTCATGAAAACGCGTTGTTTATCATAGAAACATCTTCTATTTCGCTCTAGCCACACACTCCAGGCAATAGCCATGGAGAGTAGGTTCCACCCTATGCGAGTTTCCTTTGCCCATTGTGGATTGCTTCCCCGACCCTCCCATAGTTCTTGAAACGTATGGTGAACATGACCCAGTTGAAAGAGCTGCGAGAAGTGTTGCCATATTCTTGTAGTATAGCTGCATGTTATCAAAAGGTGTTCCGCCGTCTCTTCAATCTCCTCACATAAGTAGCATGTGTTGCGAGTACCTTCCCATCCACGTCTATGCAGGTTATCTAGTGTAAGATTATTTAGGCTACTGGGTGGTAGCGTAGGCCCGAGGTCAACCATGACTCGGGAGTCTATTTCATGTATCATGTATTATATAAATTTTTAATATTTCATTAATAAATATGATTTATCTATCATTTAAATAATAATAATAATAATAATAATAATAATAAATAAATAAATAAATAAATATGTGTTGGTGTGGGCCCAATATACACATTCAATTTGCCCCCTTCTAAAAAAAACTAAATTTGCTGTCAACTTCTCTTTTATTATTCCCAGACTCCCAGTGTGACCAGGTTTTTTTTTCTAAATTGTTTATTATTTTTGGTTGTGTGTCCACTTATTTTTTATTTTTTAATTGTTTGATTTTTTTAGAAAAAATTAAATTAAATTGATCACAGTTTGATTTGGGTAAAATTAATTAAAATAAATAGTTGTAAATTAAATGCTTTTTTCCTAATTAATGATTGATAATAACTTTTAAATATTTCCATACTTCATCTTGACTTCAAGTAATAGTGCTTGGCCTATAACCCAAGTTATCATGAAGTACATTTATCAACAAATAATCCAAAATAAAGTTTAGATAGGTCAAAACTTTTCTATCTAACAAGAATAAAATATGGATAAGTGAGGATAAATTTTTCCCAACTAATTGGATCAATTTTTCCTTGAAGAAAAAAATTACCAGCAGACCCTCTTTCTTTTGGTTGCCTGCTAGTAATTTTTTAAAATCTTTAAAATTGGAAAAACAAAAGAAATTTTATTTTTAACAGTCTCAGGCATGATAAATCCAAAAAGTATTTTTCCAAAAAATCAATTATTGCAACCATAACTCACTAGCCTTCTTTACAGTATGAGCATGGCATAACTCAACAATTGTCATGATATAACTCCATCAATCAATGAATACATGAGAATAATCCAATGCAGACATATCACCCACTATTGACTCCGGTAAAAATCCTTTTTGTCCATTCAACTTTGACTTGATAAAAAATAAATAAAATAATACTAGCAAATTACAATGTTCGGGTCATATTTCTTAATTTAAATATTATAAAAATAATATTTTCTTAAATTAAAATTTAAAAGAATTTTTTTAAATATTTTATTTTTAAAATAATTCTTTAAAAAATGAAAAAATTATTTTTAGGTCCCTGGAAGTTTGCAAACTTCCCAAACAGTCCCTCTGACTTTAGAATTGCACAAACAGTCCCTCCTTTTTGTTAGACTTACTTTCCAGTCCTTGAACATCACTCCATCAGTTATTATTTGATAAAATGCTAACTTTGCCCTTCTGTATTCCTATCAAGTCACATCACGAATTTTGAAAAATACACACAATCCATCACATCCTCACCTTTTTGGCAACTTTTCACCTACTTATGTACTTTTAGCCAGCTTTTTCAGCTCTTCTTCTTCCTCTATCCAGTTTGTTCCATGTTTTCACCCGGTCTGGAAAAATTTGTCTCTTCTACTACCATCCATGTGCTCTCCGGTGAACCGGTGAGACGAGCTCTGCCACCATCTCTTTCTCAGTGAGTCACCGCACAAGGCTAGTCGCACTGTGTATAGTTTTTACTCTTCCGCATGGATATTCACCGAGCTGTCGAGCTCTACAAACTTTCAGATGAGAACCTCGCCCAAGAACGCCAGATCGCCTCCCGTGTTGTCGCCGAGTTCAAGGAATCTGACAAATTCCACGACCTGGTCTGCAAGGAGGGGCGAAAAGGTGTCGAGGAAGGTTACAAAATCTTCCAAGATATCTCTCGTCGTTATCCCGAGCTAGACTTGACTTCATTGGATTTCAAGAACACCCTTCAATATCTCCCATCTAGTTCATATGGTGAAGATACTGATTGAACAAATGTTGCTGCTACCACTGGTTTTGGATCCCTTATCTTTTTTACTTTCTTTGTTTGCATCATCCTTTCTCCCTTTTCTTTCTTTCTTTTTTTTTCTACTTTTTCAGTGTATTGTTTTACTTTCTTAGTTTATGAATGAATTTTTTTTCAGGAATCTCTTATCAATGACCCGTTAATACTTTCTGACACGCGGAAACTATATACATTATCATTAAACGGACACAACGTTTGTTAAACGACCCGTTATTACCATAGTCTTCTCGTTGATCCGTATGTATAGATGGTCTCTGGTGGTGAACGACCACTCGTTCTTCCATACGTTGGTCCTGTGTGGTAAATATGCATATTAAACGAAAACAAAAAGGTTTAAGTGAAAACGTCATACATTAATCAGGAACTCCTTAGATTAAACGGAAACGTATAAGATTAACTGGAAAATTATTATATTATCAAGAAACCAAAGATATTAAACGGAAAACTTATGCGGCTTGTTTTCGAAGAGAGCGGCCCTCACAGACTGAGACCGGGTCACCCGCTTGTGAGACCGAGGGGGCCTGTAGGCATTTTTCTGTAATCGCTTCCCTTTGGGAGGGGATGATACCGGCGCTGCCTCCGGTTATGCATATTAAACGAAAACAAAAAGGTTTAAGTGAAAACGTCATACATTAATAGGGAACTCCACAGATTAAACGGAAACGTATAAGATTAACTGGAAAATCATTATATTATCAGGAAACTAAAGATATTAAACGGAAAACTTATGCGGCTTGTCTTCAGAGAGAGCGACCCTCACAAACTGAGACCGGGTCATCTGCTTGTGAGACCGAGGGGGCCTGTAGGCATTTTTCTTTAATCGCTTCCCTTTGGGAAGGGATGATACCAGCGCCGCCGTAGGTTCCTTTTTCTCATGCGGCGGAGCTGGTGGTTCAACGGGTTGCCTCTGTCCCTCAATTTCATCAAGCCGGGACATGATGCGGGTAACATCTCTTGACAGCGTCTTAAATGCCTTCTTAAGGCGGGTTGCAATGACCTCGTCTATTGGCCTCCTTGTCGGAATGATCCTGGATCGGGAGGTATGCGGGGGGCTGCTGGACTGGGAGCGTTCCCGGACCCTATTTTGTGCATTGCCCGTCTTCCCCTTCCTACCATTGCTACAGGTTAGTGGCGCAGTGGCAGCATGTTCATTTCTTTCCAGTCAGGGTCACTGATCGTGCCTACTCTGCATGGCTGCGACGATGGTTTCTTCCTTCCGTGTAACGGGGACAAGCTCAGAAAACTGTGAACAATCAAATGTTGTATGGTAAACAGGAACTCTCGCCATTGCTTCAATCCAAGAATATTAAACGATAACTCCTGATATTAAGCGTAAAAGCCTTAAAGTAAATGGTAAGTCTTATAATTAAACGAAAACACACGTTATTAAACGAGAACATGGAAACTTAAAGGAAACGATGACAAACTGAAAGAAAAGCTGGAGTACCTCCTTTCCATTGATGGAATTCAGTAGGGTATCAAGGGAGGCTTGCTTTACAAGCCGTTTCTCCCATAGCCGAGGATCCTTGGTGTCCTCCCAAAGTGCACTTTCTTCCCGGTCCTTGTGACCTCGTGAGAACCATATGTTGAGGGCGTATAACGCACCCTCTCTCGGATAGCTATGTTTCTTTCCTGTAACACCTGCATCGCATACACGAATCGTGTTAGGATGTCATCCATAAGCCACTTATGAGTGGCTTGCGCTTACGCATAGCGGTTCAATACAGCTAGATTGTCCGCGTAGTCTGCAATCCAGTTAGCAACCGCACATGAGGTACTTGGGAAGAACATCGTTCCCAGGAGGTACACCAACATTAGCTTGACAAAGTTTTCTTCTTCCCTTCCTTTCATCTTAACGAGCTGAAGAAGATTTTTTTTTTATGGCATCTCTATGCCTGTTATAGACTTTGCCCAGGTATTTGCCTTCAAAAGCCGATTGTCTTTTTCTGGTTTTTGAAGACCTCTCGTTCCCCATCGCAGCGAAGACCAAGGATGAGAGAAATGTCTTGAAGTTTGAAGGGCATCAGGCTCTCTTTAATCCTAAATTTTTGGGTGCGCTCATCATACCTCTGTAACATAGCATCGAGCAGTCATCTCTCTTGTAGAACGGGTTCGATATCCAATAATGGGGCAAAATGTGTCCCCCTGATGAGTTCCCAGTGCCTCCTAGTCATGCGGGGTTTCAACTCGGCAAGTGTTTCGTGGACTGGCACCAAGTAGCACCTACCGTTTACTAGATTGTACGCCATATTTTTTGTAGCTTGCACTAAGAGAGATTTATTACGGTGGATTCTATAACTCTTAAGGGCCTGTTTGGGTAGGCCACAATTATATAGTATTAGGTACAATATGGAGTTTTTTAACATTTTGAGAGGATTACTACATAATGGGTGTTTGGGTTGGTTCATTGGGGCCACAAAATTATGGAATAACATAAGGTTTATGGAAGAATAAAATATTCCACTTGGAGTGGAATATTTTGACATTGAGAAATCGTGCAGCTCCTCCCTTCAAAGCCCTCCCTTCAAAGCCCTCTCCTAAGCAGCCTCATCGTCGGCGCCATCTCTTCGACGCGATCCCGACGCTGGAAACCTCACCCCTCTGTCGCCGCCCCCTACCTGCTCCTGCTCTCGGCGACCACCACGCCACCTCCTCGCGGACGTGGCGGCCTTCAGGCGACCTCAAAGAGTGCAAGGTTGAAGCTTTTTGGATCTCTTAAAAAGAGGAACTTGGATTTGCTTTGATGTTTTGGGGTGTATTTCTCGTGAAGGTGGAAGCTTTGGAGTGTGGTCGCTTTCGAGAGTTGAGAAGTTTGCTTCCTTTTCTCTTATTGTTTTCTGGAAAGGAGAAGCTGGGGTGATGTTCTTGGGTTTTGGTTTGCGTTGAAAGAAACTCTTTTCTTTGGGATTTCTCTTTGTGATTGAAAAGCTTGGCATTTTCTCTGTGGAACTTGGAGGTGGTGGGGTGGATTGGATTTCGTTGGTTTTACGGATTTCAAAAGCTTTGAACCGAGGTGTTTAAGCTACGAAGGTGGGATTTTAGTTTCAAAGTTGATGTCCTCTTGAAGGCGGTCTTTGTTTTTGTGTTCTTTGAATTGATTATCTTGAGCTTTGTGCGTTGGATTTATGGAACCTTTGGAGCAAAATGTATGTGAATTCCTCGCATTTTCAATGTTTATGAATCTCAAATCTCTTCATGTTTCAAAGTTTGCTGCTTTCTTATCATTTATCCTTCCATTTCCCATCCAAGTTATTAGTTTTTTTTTCCCTTCTTTGTATTGTTATATGCATACATAAATTCAAAACTCAGGAGGAATTGGTTATGCTCATGATAAAGGGAAGAGGGTCTCTTGAATGTTTAAACCTCTGCTAATTCAGAAATTAGTAATGGAATGGATATGCTGCTGTTGTTTGAGAGATTATCATGACCACTAGGTGCTTGCTTAAATGTCTCAAAGGGGATGCTAGGTAAATACTTTGGGTGCTAGAATGATAAGTTATGCAATACATCTGCTAGTGGATTTGTATGTCTATGGAGTGGGCAGCAGAACCACTAGCAGCTGCTGCACCTCCATACTTATCCCTTGTGAGGATGATCAGAAAGCTGTTTGGCATTTCATGAATGATAAGTTGAAAATCCCCATAGATATATGACATTCTACTTTTCTTTTTTCTTCCAACTTTGGTCTTATCGTGTTGTCCACTGGATCAGTTCATTTCCTAATACATCAGATATTGAAGCAACCAAACTCAAAAATAAATTCCTAATACATCAAATATTGAAGCAACCAACATTAATAACCTAATACATCATTTAAGTTCTAGCTCGGCGATAGTTGCAATAGTCCTCCCACATTTGTAATGCTATTTCGTCTCTCTTACGAGCCCCTGCATTTCGCTCAGAGTTCATGCTGTCGACATCTTCTCCGTATGTATCATCTCCATCAGGTAAAATTGTTTCCTCGGCTTCATCATTACATTCCTCAATAATATCTGCACCATTGTGTATACGGATGAAGTTATGCAACACACAAGCAGCAACTACTATATCAGTTTGAGAGTCAATCGGGTGAAATGTTGCAACTTTAAGAATCGGAAATCTCATCTTCAAAATGCCGATGATGCGTTCAATATGATTCCTTAATGAAGCATGACGCAGATTAAACAGTTCTCTATAATTGCTCGGTCTACATTGAGCTCGTCCTTGCTCCTGCAAATGATAACGGCACCTCCTCAGATGGTGCAATAAAATTTGGGGTATTTGCATATCCAAAGCATCCATGAGATAATATTTACCTTGGGACTTCAAAACCTTGTTCCAGCGAACGTTGGAGTATCCTAGTATCAGAAGCAGAACCTTCCCATCCAGCTCGTACATATACAAAGCGTAGATCAAAATCACACGCAACCATAACATTCTGTGATAGTGTTTGTTTCCTGTTTCTGTAAGGGTCTTGCAATGCCAGAGAAATAGTGATAGGAATGTGTGTTCCATCAATTGCACCAACACAATCCTAAAAATGAAGAAACATATAAATAAAATTAATAAAGAAAAATTAAGTGAATTTTTACTTTCAATTTCATAATATAAAAGCTTTACATACCTTGAAATATGGGAAAAATTTTCTACTATTCTGAATAACCGGCGATGTAATTGTTGACGGAGGTTGTATATATTCACGAGCAAGTCGATTGACAGCCTTAAGTACTTTACCAAAATAACGACTAACCGTTTCTGCCGAATGTTGAAATCGCTCTTGTACATCACTTAAGCATTAGCATTATGTGCAAGAGTGTGCATAAACATCGCTACTTGTTCCTCGACTGTTGTCCTTTTCGAGTTGTGGAGGAGAGATCTTTCTCTTAAACGATCGATAAGTGCTCGAAATATGTGAGGCTCCATACGAAATTCTCTCTTACAACGCTCATCATGACCTTCAAGGATTTCTTGTACATATAAAGCACCCGTAAGTATGGATGTATGATGCTGTCTAGTTTCTGAAGTTGCAGGACACCGAAGAAAGAAATTGCTGAGTATGAATACATCATCGTCTTCATTCTTCTTCCTCCAATGATTTATAAAAGAATCCATGTTTAAACTAGTGGCTAGAAGAGTAAATTTTGGGCTAAAGAAAATGAGCTTGTATAGTGCCAAGAAGTCATGTTGTATATAAATAGAGCAAGCTCATAACGGTTAGAATTATAACGACTACTTTTTAACGGCTATTTTTGAATTATAATCCAATGGCTATTTTTTATATTATGTAATAATTTTTTATTATGTTACCAAACATTCATTCTATAGGAATAAAATATGTAATAATTTATGTAATAATTTTTTATTTAGGTAGCCAAACACTCATTCTGTAGGAAAAAAATATGCCAGAATTTCTGTAGTAATCCTATTCACTTCCTACATAATAAAATTATGCCATAATATTTTACTTTGTATCCAAACAGGCCCTAAATGGAAATTGTGAAGAATAAATGGAAACACCATACTTCACATGGAAACATAGTTAACACTGGTAGATATAATTCGTAATTATTGTATAACAAACCCATCGTTCTGCATACACCCACCCAAAATCGGAAAGACAGAAATGAAATACCCTAAATTTCTTCTTGGAATGTCTCGACAACTCGAGCAACCCAAATCACTTACCAATGTGTTCAATCTTCCATCGCCCAAGTTCATACAAAGCACGAAAATCAAATGGGAACTCAAAAAAATCATGTATAAACCAAATAACCAAAATCTAGGGTTCCCAAGCATGCAACAATACCTTAGAGTAGTAGAGTAGCGCAACAACAAACGGCGGGAGGACTCTGAGGAGTAGAGCAACGTAACGACAAACAACGGCGGGAGGACTCCGGCGAGGTGGTGTCACGGTGGCTGGGTTTTCAAAATGAGTTCGTTGGGAGAGATGAGGGTATTTTCGTTAATTCATTCACTGAGTTTTTACTAGTTTTATATTATGTGCCTTGAGGGGCTTATACTGCCGGTCATGTCACCATTAATGATGTGAGTGTATTTTGGCCAATAGACTTAAAATCTGACAGAAGTAGTGGGTGGAAGGGTGTAAAATTCATTATTTCAAAAAGGAGGGATGGTTTGGGAAAGGGAAAATTTGGAGGAACTTTTTGTTCATTTCGAAAACTTGGAGGGACTTATAATTCATTACCAGTAAAAAAAATAATGATTTTAAGTATTATTTTTATGAAATAAAAAAATTAGTTGTTTAAAGTTTTAAAATATTAAAACAAAATAAATTCTAACAAAAATAATTAAGAATGAAGTGTTTGGATTTGTTTTTAATATTTTCTAAAAACTTAAAGTATATGTCAAAAGTTATGAAATATATTTATTAAATTTTATCTTTTAAATTATTTTAAAAGAATATTGAAATAGTATGAGGGTTTAAAATAGTAGAAATTTATATTTTGTTTGAAGTGAAATTTAATTTTTTTTATTCTCATTTAAATCCTTAAAAATTAATTATTTAAAATATTCTCATATTTTGTATCTCAACCCTCTTTTACTGTATTTTAACTCACGACCAAATTGTTCATGAGTTGAAATGAAAGTTAACTAAGGCGTTTACACTCACCTTTTCACAGATGCAGGATAATATTTTATATATATATATATATATATATATATATATATATATAAAATTTATGGTCTTATATTAATATCCATATTATTATTTATTTTATAAAATTAAGTATAAATATTAATGATTATGGGGTAACCTCACCACTTGATAGGGTGATTGTATCACCTAACTTACATTAAATTAAACGATGGAAAATGAAATGGAACATTTACAATTATGGGAAACGAAATAACCCTTGAAGTAAGTCAAAATATAGTAATTCAAGTTAGATGTGATTTCACTTACATTGTGAATTGAAATATTGGTAACCAAACAACCCCTTAGTAAAGAACTCTTACACTAAGAAAGAATAAAGAATGCTCAAATAATAAAAATTAAAACAATATAAAAAATTATATAAATTAACTTTTATGAAGAATTTTTATGAGAAGAAGGAATACCGTGTGAGTAATCATTGGGTAAAAATGAGTGTAGAATAATTTTGATGCAAAATTTCCTCGTGATTATTTGTACGGTTCCTAGAAACATTCTCTTTCTACTTCTTCCTTCTACATGATCTTCATCAAATTAAAAAGAATTTTCAGTTCGCTATCTATTTCCATCTCATGAAACATCCATACAAAATCAAAGAAAATAAAAAAAATAAAACATCATATTACATGTAACATTCAGTTAAAATCAAATAAACCCTACTTAACATTAAAATCTAGGTCTTTAGAGCTTTAGAAGAGTATCTTCCCGTTTCAGAGGGATCGCGGAGAGGAGATTGAACAAAAAAGATTTGAGAAGTGAAGGGAGTGAAATCGTTGCATGTGGTTTTTTTTTTTTTTTATCTAATTTGAGAAGTGAAGGGAGTGAAATCGTTGCATGTAGTTCAACTACTTAATTCCTCTCACACGTGGTATCAGAGCTAGGTTGCGGGGTGTAAAGCAAATCAAGATAACGATAACAACAAAGTTCGATTTTGAGAAGTTTAACTAGTATTATTTCTCATTAAAGATTAAGGCAATTTTAAGGAAGGATATTTGTTTGGCTGCAATTTACGAAATTCCTACGGAGATCACTAATGATGGTCAGTGGAAAGAGATAGATGGTAATGCAATTGCTGATCTGCACTTATCACTAGCCGATAGAGTGTTATCTAGTGTGACAAAATAAAAGACTGCTAAGGAGATTTGAGATACTCTAACAATGCTGTATAAGGCCAAGTCACTGCATAACAAGATCTTTTTATCTAAATCATAGTTTTTTTTTTATCTAATATGATTAATCTTATTATAATCTTTTATAATAGGATGACCAAAAGGCCCAGAAGGCCCAAAACAAATAAGCCGGCTGATAAAAATGAGCTGCCTGATAAGCCTCTGCCTGATAAGCTGGTTGATAAAGATGCGATTATTTGGATGATGAACACTGTTGTCTTGTTCCTTAAATCCATTGTGGATTATATGCGGGCGAGGTTACCTTCGCCCCCTCCGTCACCACCAACTCCTCAATCACCACCACCCTCACCACCAAGGTTATTATACCATATGCAGAGATTAAATCCAACACCTTACAAGGTTATTCTTGAAAATTAATTATTTAAAATATTCTCATTGTAGACGATTTAAAGAAACCTTTTTATTCGTGTTAGTTGTAAATATCTTCTAATTTTACATATAAAAAAATAATTAAAGTAAATCTTACGAAAGACTTATTTATAAAATAATAAAATAAAATTACCTTTAGAGGTTGTTTGGTTCCCATAAGTGGTTGTGATGTAATTTGTTTTATATGTAAAAGTTATTTTTAGGCATTTAGTTTACCGTAAAAGGACCACTTACCTACCTCACCACTTACTTGACATGGTGATTGTATCACCCAACTTACATTAAACCAAACAATGTAAAATGAAATGCAACATTTATAATTATGGAAAACGAAACAACTCTTGAAGTAAATCAAAATATAGTAATTCAAGTTACATGTGATTCACTTACATTGTAAATTGAAATACTGATAACCAAACCACCCTTAGTAAAGAATTCTTACACTGGGAAAGAATAAAGAATGCTCAAATAATAAAAATTAAAATAATATATAAAATTATATAAATTAACTTTTATGAAGAATTTTTATGAGGAGAAGGAATACTGAGTGAGTAATCATCTGGTAAAAATGAGTGTAGAATAATTTTGATGTAAAATTACCTAGTGATGATTTGTATGGTTCCTAAAAACATTCTCTTTCTTCTTCTTCTTCCTTCTACATGATCTTCATCAAATTAAAAAGAATTTTCAGTTCATGTATGTTCTATCTATTTCCATCTCATGAAATAAAACATCATATTATATGAACATCCAGTTAAAATCAAATAAACCCCACTTAACAGTGAAATCTAGGTCTTCAGAGTTTCAGAAGAGTATATTCCCGTTTCAGAGAGATCGCGGAGAGGAGATTGAACAAAAAAGTTTGAGTCGTGGAGGGAGTGAAATCCTCCTATTTTTGCTTGTGTGTTTTTTTTTAATCTAATTTGTTTTTCAGAGATTTCTCCACATAAAATCTATCTAGTTATTATTTCATCGTTAATTTAGTTGTGTGATAGTTCAACTCTTTAATTCCTCTCGCACGTGGTATTAGAGCCACCTCTCACACATGGTATCAGAGCTAGGTTGCGGGGTGTAAGGCAAATCAAGATAACGATAACAACAAAGTTTGATTTTGAGAAATTCAACTAGAGTAATTTCTCATTGTGGAAAATGAAGCTTAAGGAAATTTTAAGGAAGGATAATTGTTTGGCTGCAATTTAAGAAAGACATACGGAGATCATTGATAATGGCAAATGGAACGAGATAGACAGCAATGCAATTGCTGATCTGCACCTATCACTAGCCGATAGAGTGTTATCTAGTGTGGCAAAATAGAAGACTGCTAAGGAGATTTGAGATACTCTAACAAGGTTATACGCAGAGGCGGCTCAAGAGAGTTGGAGGCCTAAAATGAAATTTTAAAATTGAGCTTTTAATTATTTAATATAAATTAAATTTTATTAATTTTTTTAACACACTTATACGATATTTTTTTTATACTTCTTATGGGTTTTAATGGTGAAGTAACTTTATAACCACTCCAACAAGAAAAAAATTCAAAACAAACAAACAAAAATTTAAACATAGAAAGATAATAGGTTATTTTATATAAAAAAATTGTAAAAAATATAAAAAAATATCTACTACAAAATACTATCTAAAATTTATTTTTCTAACTTTTTGAGATAGCAAGTTATTAATAAAATTTTTATAATAAGTTTGTTCTAGCAAGTATTGCAAATAAGAACTCAAAAGCAAAGTGTGAAAACAGTTAAAATATAATTTTTTTTTAAGAACAATCTTGATTTATAATAGAGAAAATGGTCGTTACTTACCAATTTACCAACAGCTACGTGATTAATAATTATTGAGATTAGTTTTTTAATTACTAATAAGGTACATAGCTGGAAGAAGATATATATTTAATTATTTATTAAACTAAAAAGTTAAAACTTTAGTTTATTATTCTTCATTCTAAAATGTTAGTTGATAAAAGATATATAATTGATCATATATTAAATTAAAAAATTTAAATATTCGTATATTATAACAAATACTAATAATTATTAGCATGATAAAGTTTTAAAAATTTCAGTTCAAATGTAGTAGGAGGCCTCCAATAAATATTAAATTAAAAATTTTAAATATTAATTTATCTTACAAATAATTATTGTAACTATAATGATAAGCTTTTTAAAAAAATTTAAGGTTTAAATTTTGTATGAGGCCTCCAATAGATATTAAAATTAAAATTAAAATTTCCACGTATATCTTGGCGTGCTGTCTCTTGTGATTTGTTATTAGTGTTCTTTGTGCTAGTTCTCACTGAGCTTTCATCTCTTCCTCTGAGGTCCATCTGCGCAACATTCTGTTCTTGTGACTTTAACTTTGTCAAAAGTGAATAGGATAAGATAAAACATGATTCATGAAATCAGACATGAATAAAGTTCTAAAAAATAAGATATGATTTCTAGAATGATTCAAATAGTTATGTATATAAATACCTTGAGGTTATGGTTGATGAATCAAGAATCGAAAATCAAGTTTTATCTTTCTTTTGAGAGTTAGTTTCCTCGTATTTTCTGTAATTAGAGAGAAGTATTATAATCCTATTTTAAAATAGTGAACTAAATGTAATAGCTTCAACTCTTTAATTCCTCTCACACACAATATCAAAGGCACCTCTCACATGTGGTATCAGAGCTAGATTGTAAGGTGTGAAATAAATTAAAATGATGATAACGACAAAGTTGGTTGTTGAGAAGTTCAATTAGAGTAATTTTTTTTTATTATAAAAGATGAAGATTAAAACAATTTTAATGAAAGATAATTACTTGGTTGTAATTAAATAAAGCCTGTGGAGATTACTGATGATAGCAAGTGGAACCCGGTAGCTGGAGTACAATATCTAAAGTATGTCATATCTCACCAATAATCATAGAACTCATCAATTAATTAACACATGAGAATAATCCAATGCATACAATATTGTATCACCCACAACTTCACTCTTATTAATTCCAATATAAATAGAAACTCATCTTGACTTTCCTCACCAAACAACTAACATTAAAAAAAAAACCTAAAAAATAAATAAAATCAAACAGAATTAAATTCAGAAACCACCACCAAATCATTCCCTCTTACCCCAACCTTTTCCATTTTAAATCTCTTTCTCTGGTTGGTTTGTCAAGATCCATGGTAGCTAAACTCTGTCTTATTCTCCCACTAGTTCCATCACATAATTGTTCAACTCCTCAAAATAATCTAACTTACCTTCAAAGTTCTTCTGATAAGAACCTCTTCATTTATAATGACACCTTCTTGTAAATATTGTATAATAAGTTAATAACACTTTACTATACTGTGAATATATATATGACAGTGACCACTGTTTACTCACCAGTTGCACCTAAACTAATGCTCCATTCAAGTCACCTCCACATGAGTGAGAGAGAAAGAGTCTTCACATTGATTGAAGAATGGCCCCCTGTTCCTTATTGGACAGTCTTGAAAGCTATAATCAATCTTTAAACCATATTCTAATTAATCTAAACATTTTCTTTGGAGGTTTCTAATCACTCTTTAAAGTCTACATCATGACAGCTGCATTCTACTTCCCCTCTCTCTCTCTCTCAAGCCACTCGGCTCTTGGTTCTCTTGCTACCACTATTGGAAATCCTTGATTTTTTTGCATCTTTGATTCATCAGTTCATGAGTTATCACCAATTTTAGACAATCCAATCTTTATCAACTCTTTTCCAGCTCCAAAATCCAGTTTTTTATCTCTGTTCAACCATCAAAATCCAACCTTTGGCATCGATTCAGCCCAAAGGTCTCATTTTTAGGAGGATGGCGACGGATTACAGCCCGCCATTGCTCAACGACGAGCTCTCCAAGCGCACTGTGATCTTTGGGCTTCATCTATGGGTCATCGTCGGCATCGGTGTCGGCGCCGCCTTTGTCCTCCTGCTTGTCATCATCTCCCTTTGGATCGCCTCCAAGCGCTCCACCACCGTCCCTGCCCCTTCTCGCAAGCCGATTATTCCTTCAATCTCCAAAGAGATCCAAGAAATTCATGTCGACCCTTCAATCCCGAAGCCACTCGCCCAAATGCTTTCCCATTCTCAGCCTGATTCTGATCCTCTAACCGAGCGCCAAGCACTGCTTGTTTCTCCTGAAGAAGAGAGCGCATTGGGGATGAATAGGATTCAGATTGAGATCGGAAAAGACCATAGGATTGTGTACCCGGAGCGTGGGAGCGGCGGCGCGTCGTCGCATGGCAGCGGTGATAGCCGGTCTGCTGAGCAGACTGCGCCGGGGGTGCCGGAAGTTTCCCATTTGGGTTGGGGCCATTGGTACACTCTCCGGGAGCTCGAGGCAGCTACTAATATGTTTGCTGATGAGAATGTTATTGGAGAGGGAGGCTATGGCATTGTCTACCATGGTGTATTGGAGGATAACACTCAAGTGGCTGTGAAGAACTTGCTCAATAACAGGCACTCTTTTTTTTCTCCAAATTTCAATCTTTTTATTGTTCAAACTCTGAATTCTTGCTTGTGTTTGTGTTTGTGTTTGTGTTTGTGTTTGTGTTTGTGTTTATTGTATGAATTTTAGGATAGTGTATACACTGTATTATAGTGTGTTTGATGATGTATATTTGGTTTAGGGGACAAGCTGAGAGGGAGTTTAAGGTTGAAGTTGAAGCAATTGGGCGAGTTCGGCACAAGAATTTAGTGAGATTGCTTGGTTATTGCGCAGAGGGTGCTCACAGGTACTTATATCATGCTAATTGATCGATTTTCAAATGCGTGTTTGAATTGGATAACATGAAGATAGAAATTTTATTTGAAGGTTGTGATGTTTTGTAATTAGGATGCTTGTTTATGAGTATGTGGACAATGGCAATTTAGAACAATGGCTCCATGGAGATGTTGGTCCTTGTAGCCCGCTCACATGGGACATTCGCATGAACATTATACTTGGAACCGCGAAAGGGTAATGGTTAAGATTTTGGGAAACTACATACTTTACACTTTGCTTTGGAGATCCTTTATTTTGGTTCTTTAGAGTTAAAAAGTATATGAATGCAGGTTGATGTACTTACATGAGGGGCTCGAACCAAAGGTAGTTCATCGGGATGTTAAGTCTAGCAACATATTGATCGACAGGCAGTGGAATGCAAAAGTGTCAGATTTCGGTCTTGCCAAGCTGTTGGGCTCGGAGAGAAGCTATGTCACAACACGGGTTATGGGGACATTTGGGTAAATCTTATGTTACTCCAATTTAATGCCTTTGTTTAGCGATGTCATATAAAAAATCCTAGAGATATAATGGGATGTTTATTGTTTGGTTCTGCTTTTGTCAGTTATGTTGCTCCTGAATACGCCAGCACCGGAATGTTGAATGAGAGGAGTGATGTGTACAGTTTTGGAATTCTTATTATGGAGATAATTTCCGGTCGGAATCCAGTTGACTACAGCAGGCCTCCAGGAGAGGTCTGTAATGCGTTCTTCATTCAACCGTATTTTAAAATGCTCATCAAATTTACTCATTGCATCAGTATTGAGATTTTTCAGGTTAATTTAGTTGAATGGCTCAAGACAATGGTCAGTAATCGGAATTCTGAGGGAGTTCTAGATCCTAAGCTGTCTGAGAAGCCTTCATCAAGGGCATTGAAAAGGGTTCTTCTGGTAGCACTTCGTTGTGTGGATCCAGACTCACAAAAGCGGCCGAAGATGGGGCATGTCATACACATGCTCGAAATCGATGATTTCCCTTATAGAGACGTAAGTCACAATCCTCTTGTTATCGTTTTCGATTTTATCTAAATTCTATTATGCATTTCATCCAATAATATTTCCTATTTAAATCTCAAAACATTGGCATTATGAAACTTTCCGATAAAGTTACACTTTTGACATTTATTATATAATCTCTGGTTATTGAAATTCATTCCACATCAGTATTCTGCTGAAGCACTGGCAGGCGTTCACATGATGCAATTCAAGTTTATGTATTTCTTTGTTAATGCAAGGGAACCGGGTTTATACTTCATATATCAACAATTTTCTTTACTTTACGACATGAATTGTAATACATCTTACTGAATGGTCTTTGAGTAGTAGTGGATTAATTTTCTGTTCTTTGATTTTCCTCCTCCGGGATATCTTGTTCACCTCAGGATCGTCGAGTTGGTCGAGAAGCAAAATTGCCAGAGAAGTCGGGTGAATGAACATGGAAACTTGCATGCAAGGAAAAAAGAAGACGACGGAGGTGGAGAAGGCATCCGGATTGATGTAAAAAACCATTGAAAGTTTCGTTACCGATATAAATGCTGCTAGTTTTTGCATGATTCCTCCACCACATACTGGCCTATGCTATGCACACCTGCTTGTATATCTTGTTCTAGGATTAACTGATAAAGAGCCTGTAATTCAACTATCCTGTTTGATCTCAGTTTCCATTACTTGTCTGTAAATTGGCTCAATTGTTTCTGTCATTTTGGATGAAAATCTCAAATTCATGGAATTCAAATTTTATCCTTGGTCTGTTGATTTTTTTTTTTTCCATTGAAAACAGAGAATGTGAACTAATGATGCTCTTTGTTTACCATCTTAATTTAATTTTCAATAACAAAGTTGGTATCTTTGGGCTTTGGAAATTTGGATTTATTGCCAAAAATTTAAATGGACCCAATTATTATTTTTTATATATATGAAAAATAGAGGAAAAATATAGAAAATATAATAAAATAATATTTATTATTATATTTTCTTTAGGGGTTTTTGCTTGTATGTCACTGTAAAAGTTTGGAATTGTTTAAATGCATTTATAAAATGATATTTGCTTGAATACACTAACAAAGCAATTTTTGGTATCAAACTAATGAATGAAATGTGGAAAAATTATTAAAATGGGTATAAAAGTTAAATTTTAATTAAGGTTAAAACTCGAACTTCTAACAAGGCTAACAATTATATAAACAATAAAATATATTATATAAGGGTATGCAAATAAATACATATTTTTTAAGGGGCATGCAAGTAATTTTTATTTTTATTTTTATTTTTATTTTAGTTTTCTTTATTTTGTTCATTGAACTGAATTAAGTTATTGGGCCAAAGTTTATGGGCTTTATTAAACAAGGCCCAGAAAGCTTTAGATAGAAGTCCTGCATATCATCAACTTTAAATCACCACCGTCCATAACATAACACGTCAGATCTCCCTCCCTCCCTGAAAACTCAGTTATAAATATATCTTAGTTAGGGTTTCCTGATTTCTTATCTCAGTCTCGTCTTCTTCTCCCTCGCGGCGCCACAATGGTGAGCAAATTAGGGTTAGGTTTTCTCTTTTTCTCTTTCGTGATCTATCTGTCTCTCTAATGGCGGCTTTGCTATACCTTGTTTGCAGATCATCTCGAAGAAGAATCGTCATGAGATCTGCAAATACCTCTTCCAAGGTATCACGCTTCTCGTCTTCTTTTCCTTTGTTTGCTGTTCGATTGAAGTTAGGGTTTGGTTCTGAGACTGATTTCTCTGGTATGGTGTTGCAGAGGGGGTACTATACGCGAAGAAGGACTACAATCTTGCGAAACATCCATTGATCGACGTGCCCAACCTGCAGGTCATAAAGTTGATGCAGAGTTTCAAGTCGAAGGAGTATGTCCGGGAGACTTTTGCGTGGATGCATTACTATTGGTACCTCACCAATGACGGCATTGAGTTTCTCCGCTCTTTCCTCAATCTCCCATCTGAGATCGTCCCTGCGACACTTAAGAAGTCCACCAAAGCTCCTTCCCGCCCCTTTGGTTCTGGTCCTCCTGGCGACCGCCCTAGGTATTGGTGATTTATGATGGTGTAGTTTGTTGGTTTCTTGTGAATTGGTTGACAATATTTCGGTGGCATGTTTATGTTGTATATTGATTAATCCTCAATAATCTGGATGAAGTTATACTCTAGGGTATCTTTATTTGTTTTTACAATGTTACGGAGTAGTTGTTTTAATCGTCCATCTTGTTGCTTTGAGTGGGTTTTCCTTGTTGTCATGGCAAAGTTCTCTTGTTTCTGTTGATGTGGTAGCAAATTTCATGTATTTTTTCTTTAAATGTGTTATTGAATGTTATTCGTTATTGTTTTTAGCTTATTGTTATTTGTATTTGGTTGTATTTGGTAGGGGTCCGCCACGCTTTGAAGGAGACAGGCCAAGGTTTGGAGATAGGGATGGTTACCGAGGAGGTCCTCGTGGTGGTGATTTTGGTGGTGACAAGAGTGGTGCTCCACCAGAGTTTCAGCCATCTTTTAGGGTAAGGCATTTTCTTGTTATCTTGCTGATATTACCTTATCTAAAGGCTCAGCTTTGGGTTAACAAGTTCTTTTGTTTTGGTTGTTCACTATCCTTGGTAAATATAGTACTTTATTCATGTACTTGATAGTGTATTATACCATTTTTTGGAGATTGCTATAGCCTAGGTAGCCATTAAAACTAGATAGCTTTGTATAGATGGATGGCATATCTGACTTGTTACCATCTTATTTCTGTGTTGTTTTAATGCTATTTTATTCAGAAATAAGGGACAATTGATAGTGTTTTCCAAGTCATTTTCAGGTAATGTGATAGAGGGGAGAGAGGAAAGGTGTATTATATTTTTGTGTAGTTGTTTGTAGATCCTTGTTTTTTATTTGGGAAATGATGCGAACGATAAGAATCATCAGATCAGAGGCTTTCTGATTTCAGTTAGCTGTGATGAATCACTGCACGTCAGTCTGATCCCAAAATTTTTCTCTGTTTAATTTTTATTGATAAATGGGCAGGTTCATAGACTAGCTGCTAGGGTTATGTCATTTGTTCTTACATTGATTCTTTTGCTGAGATCTCTTTTCAGATTATGAAAGCTCTTCAGTTTGTAATTTGCTTCTGTCTTCCCAAGGAATTTTATTGTTGAGTCTCCCTCTTTATATCATTCAACCCTTGTTGATCTAGATTTTTTGTTAGCTGGCTATGGTTTGGCCTTGTGTTGATATATGGTTTTATGACATATGGCTTTCAAGATGAATAGTGGCAGTAGCAAATGATCTGTTTGTTTTTTGTCCCGAATCAACCACGAAGTGTATTTAATCATCAACACCACTACTGCCTCTTGTGTCTTGCTATGGTTGTATGGGTTTAATCAAAGTTTATTACAACTATATTGCTTGTGTATAGTTATTCCATAATGCTATTTTCCTTTTCACATAATTTCTGCCCTGTTTCCAATCATTTTAGTTTGTTACTTGTATAATTTTCAAGAAGGAAATAAACCAGGTGATGAGAAATTACATCACGACGGTCATCTGAGACAAACTGTCCAGGATGATTTCCAATCCAACTCTGATGGTTCTTTCCTTCTTTTACCTTCTCCAATTTTTCTTTTGCTTAAGATAGTAGTGATCAAATTTGAAAGCCATTATGGAATGGACATGATAAATAGACCTTTTGTGCATACAGACAAATGGTTCAGCTGATATTTGTTGCTCTTCCATGCTCAGTTTGTATGCACAAGGACTGAAAATCGTTCATGTGTACTCAATAAACAAAAATGCAATTTTTGAGTGCTCTGCTTCCAATTTTGTAGCCACCACAAGTTTTTAGGCTATTTCTTCATTTGTTCAATTCGGCCACTATCTATTAAGCATTAATATTGATATGGAAGTCTCTAACATGGCCTTGTAATATATCATTCAGGGCACTGGTGGTCGGCCAGGGTTTGGTCGGGGTGGCGGTGGTGGATTTGGGGCGAGTTCTTCACCTGCCCTGGAGTAGTGCTGTATGCTGCTGTTCATTGTTTTTCTAAATTTTTGATGGTCCAATTCTTCTTGGATTGAAGAGATTTCATGGGGATTGATTAATCATAGTTAACCTGTTTCTCATCTTTTCTTTCTTTCTTTCTCCACTACTGTGCTGTAACTAAGTCAGAGAACCAGCTTATGTTATGAATATTAGAAATACCTCCTTGCAATGTTCATCATTGTGGTTTTACTGCCTTCATGATTCAAAGGTCAAGAAGGTGAACTGTAGCTCAATTTAATGTGTAAACTAATTATTGTATGATTTAATTTTTAGAAGATCCTATGGCCATGTATCTAATAAAATAGGGATGGTAATTAATTTCATCTTTTCATACCCAATTATATTTACAATCCTATCTAAATTTCCTAAGCAGTCTTGCACAAATATCTAAGTTAATGAACTGAATATTTTATCTATATAAATATTTTTTTAAATAATGTAATAAATTTATATATTTATGTGCACATTGGGATATGTATGGATTGCTAAACAATTTCTATAAATTGCTTTCTCATATTTAGTTGAGGGTGCATTGTAATTAAATTGCAGGCAACGGTCATATTGGATATGGCCAATATGGCCGTTGGCTCTCTGAAGATATATGGCCGTTGGCTCTCTTTTTCAGAGCCCTTATTTTATTTTATTCTTAATTTTTTAAAACATATTTTGTTTTTTGTTCAGTAAATTTACATAAAAATCTTTTATAACAACTATAAAACGGCTAGTATTAAGGGCATTTCTGTCTTTTGATTAAATTTACTAATTTATCCTTCCAACAACTATTTTTTTAAGGTTATTTTGGGTATTTTAAAAATTACCAAAACTCTATATATATATGTACCCTTCAAACTTATTCATTTTCCTCACACCAAATCTTATGATATTCTCTAAACTCTCATCTTCAACCTCCCATCTTGAAGTCGTTCAATAGACGGTAGCTCAAGAAACTGGTGCCAAAACTGCATTGGAAGGAAATCGGGATCAAGAACTTTGAAATTTCTTCAAAATCTTTTACATTGCAGTTGAGGTACGCTCTAATTTTTATATATTATCAAAAAATGGCCGACTCTTCTGATTCCTCTAATTCCCCCAATACTGTTGGAGTCGGACCGTCTTCTCAATTTTTAAGTAGTAGAAAACGGTCAAGAGTATGGAATTTTTTTGATATTACCGAAATTCCAAATAAAGGTCCTCGTGCTATTTGTAAAAGTTGTAAAAAAGATTTATCTTGTAACTCCACTGGGGGTACTGGACATTTAAAACGACATGCTGATAAACATTTAAAAATTATTCAAAATGTTGAAAACCAATGTCAAATTAATACTCTAATTCATGGTTTTGAAAATTTTCGTTTTAATAATGAAAACGCTAGAAAAGCTTATATAAAATTTATTATTCAAAATGAGTTACCTTTTTCATTTAGTGAAATTAAAGGGTATGAAAAAATGATTCATCAATTTTATCAACCGGCTTATCATGGTTTTTCAAGGACTTATTTTAAAAAAAATGCATTTCAAATGTTTTCCGAAGAAAAAACAAAATTAATTTCATATTTTGCTACAACAACATCTAGAATTTGTATTTCTTTGAATATTTGGCTTGCAAGAACCGATGAATCCTATGCATGTGTTAGTGCACATTTTATAGATAAAGATTGGGTTTTGCAAAAACGAATTATTGGTTTTTCGATTTTACAAGTTAGGCAAACAACTATTAATATAGCAAATCTTATTTTAAAAGTGATTAATGATTATGATATTATTAATAAAATTAATTGTATTACTTTAGATAACACATCCCCTAATATTAATGCTATAGAATATATTAATAAGCAAATTATACCAACTTTTTGGACAAATTTTTTTCATGTGCGATGTATTTGCCATATTTTGAATTTATGCGTACAAGATGGTTTAGAAATTATTCGTCCACAAATTAATAAAATAAAAGAAATTATTATGGAAATTTCATCTAATACTAGTAGAAGAGAAGCATTTAAAGAATTATGTAATCAAGGTAGACTTAAATATAAAAAATTTATAAAAGATGTACCACATAGATGGGATTCTACTTACCTTATGTTAGAATCGGTTGTGCCATATCGAACTATTATTACTTTATTTATTGAAAACCATCTTTGTGATTATGAGATTTCAGAAAATGATTGGGAAATTTGTATAATGATTAAAGATGTTTTGCAAGTTTTTTATGAAACAACTAATTTTTTTTCCGGAGTTTATTATCCTTGTTCCTATTTAACAACTTATAAACTATTTTTAATTAGTGAAATTTTTGCAAAGTATAGAACAAATCCTTACTATTCCTATTTTTGTGAAGCCATGGAAAAGAAATTTTTAAAATATTTTTCCCCGCTTCAAGAAGTTCATATACTTAGTTGCATGATTGACCCTAGATTTAAATTTGATAGAACATTTGCAATGATTGAGGGTTTTGATGAAAATATGAACACTAATCATTCTAATTGTTTTCAATATTATAAAGATTTATTTTATGAAATGTATCATTTTTATTCCGGTGTTATTATAAAAACTCCTAGGGAACATGTACAAATTGAAAAACAAAAAAGTGGTAAATTTATAAATTTTTATGCAAAACTTAGCAAAAAATACCCCGATGCTTCCAAGCCCTCCTCATCAACAAATGAAATTGATAACTATTTAGAGTGTCACTTTGATGATTTTCAAATAACTGAAGATGGAGTCTGGAATATTTTAGATTGGTGGAAGTGTAAGAAAAACATGTTTCCCGTATTATCTGCTATGGCTCGTGATCTACTTACCGTACCGATGTCCACGATAGCATCGGAAGCTGCTTTTAGTACAGGTAACATGGTACTTGATGAAAGGAGAAGCAACTTGAGCCCTGAGTCAATAGAGATGTGCATATGCTTGAAAGATTGGTTTGATGCGGATGATCGAATTCAGGGCATAGGTGGACTATATAATGGTTCATCTGACGAAGGAGATGAAGGAGGTCCATCTAATCCAATACATGGGGTAGATTAACATCCAAGACTACAAATTAAAGATTTGAAGATTTGAAGATTAGAAATAGAAGACTTGAAGACCTAAAGACTACAAGTAAGTCTTACTTGAAGACCTACAATTGGAAAAAATGTAAAATATAACTACAATTTAAAAAATTATATATAATTTCTATATTTTAATTTGTTTAAAATGAGCTCTAAAATTTTTATGAGTACTTTTTCAAAAATTTACTTAATAATATAATTTTTATTTTTTATTTTGCACTTCTGGTTAACGCGCACCGGATCAGAGAAACGATCTCCTCTGAGGAGAAGCGCTGTCTCTCTCAAGCAAGCTACGGCCATGACATCCATCGATGTCCTCCGTTCTTGCCTGGATTCCATTCGCCAGGTACGCTTCTTGGTTTCCTCTCCATCTCTCCGTCCCAATCACATGAAGATCTTGATCTCTTCCTTAATGATCTGAATCTCTGGTCTCGATCGAAACCCTAGTCATTCAACTCGGTTCTTGGTCGTAATTCATTGCAGTGTTGTCTTGTAGATTTCCGATCAGGTTTCGGATGCTGTCGTGTATCTAGATGCTGGTTGTTTGGAGGCCTTTCAGTTTATTGGGGCATTCCCTCTTTTGCTGCAACTTGGGGTTCGTGCGGTTTGTAGCTTGGAGAACATGTCTTCTCTTGATATTGTATGTGTTTCTTTCTTGCATTTCGCCTTATTATCATTCTTTTCTGCTAAAAAAGATATTTTTGGTTTTTTCTTTTTTTTCTTTTAGGTTTTGCTTATTGGATGGTAAATGATGTATGACTATAAATTTCATGTTAAGAATTCATTCATGTCAATTTGCTGTATTTTGAATTCTAAATGTAGTGGTGATTCCTCTTTTGCTGCAACTTGTGGTTCGTGCGGTTTGTAGCTTGGAGAACATGTCTTCTCTTGATATTGGATGTATTTCTTTCTTGCATTTCGGCTTATAGGAAAGATATCTTTGTTTTTTTTGTTTTTTTGGTTGGTTGTTTATTGGATGGTAAATGAAGCATAATTATAAATTTCCTGTTAAGAATTCATTCATGTCAATTTGCTGTATTTTGAATTCTAAATATAGTGGTGATTCCTCTTTTGCTGCAACTTGGGGTTTGTGCGGTTTGTAGCTTGGAGAATATGTCTTCTCTTGATACCGGATGTGTTTCTTTCTTGCATTTCGCCTTATTATCATTCTTTTCTGCTAAAAAAGATATATATTTTTTTGTTTTATTTATTGGATGGTAAATGATGCATAATTATAAATTTCCTGTTAAGGAATTCATTCGTGTCAATTTGCTGTATTTTGAATTCTAAATATAGTGGTGATTGCTTTTCTACTGAAGAAACTGTTTGCCAGAGTAGTATTGGTGACTGCTTAATCTTATTCTTATTTGTTGGTGTAGATTGTGGATTGGAACTCAATGTTTCAAGGTCCTGCAAAGAAGATGGTTATAATGACGTCACGTCTTCTTAGTGATGCTCATCGGTACATCCTGCGTTGTTTGGACACTCATAAGACGATTGTCCATTGTGCTATATTTACTTCAATCTCAGAGGTGCTCCTCACTTCTTCTAGTTGTTGTTGTTGTTGTTGTTGTTGTTGTTTTGGATTGTTTGATATTTGGTCCATTTGGCTTTATTTGGTCAGAAAAAAAATCACTTATCTAATTTGTATATGATCTAAAAAACAATTACTTCATCTCTGTGAATCTTTTCTTCCCAAACAACTTAACTTAACTTAGAAATTCAAATTGAGACCATTCATCTGCTGGAGAAAGTCATTCTTTTTTGTGCTAATAATATGGACTCGGTATACTACATCATTAAATATGTTCTATTTTGGACAGAGAAATTTCTTCTTAATTGTATTTGTGATTATTTTTGCATCTTTTGTTGTCAAAGATTATGTTGCTCACTACTCTGCTTTACAACTCCAGATAGCTCATTCTGCATATGTTGACTCACCTTTGGGTCCTGATGCTTTTCATGAATATGAATCTCTGCTTCTGCAAGACTATGAAGAGCACAGAAAGAGGCATGAGAAAAAGGGATCTCCACTACTTCAAAATAAGAATATCAAACAGTCTGCAGATGGTGGCCATCTACCCTCACTTCAACATGAGAAAATCTCAAAGTCAGAGGGTGTTGACCGTCAAGAAGCACTGAACTTCGAGGATGTTGGTTGGTCAACCGTGGATTCGAGTATTGATAGTGACGCTAATGTTGAAACCAGTTCAAGTATAAGAGGTGCACATGATGATGGACTCATAAACTCTATGGAAGTGGAAGACTCATCTGCAAAATTGGTTGTGTCTGTGCATCATTTCCCAATGATTGTCTGCCCTCTCTCACCAAGAGCCTTTGTTTTTCCCTCCGAAGGAATAATTGCAGAGGCATGCTTGTCAAATGAAAATGAAGACGCCCTTAGCCCTGGACTGCCCTCCATTTGCAGTGGACTGTCTTCTGATGGTGAGGACATTCCTCCTGGAGCAACACTGACTGCTCATTTTCTTTACCATTTGGCTGCCAAGGTAGTGCTTTAACAACTTAAAATTACCCCATTTATGCATCTCATCACTTTATTATGTACTTCCTTTATTCTTGATTTGATACCCTCAGTTCTGAATGCTCTTTCTTGTGACAAATTGCATAGATGGATTTGAAGCTGGAAATATTCTCACTGGGTGATTTATCCAAAACCATAGGCAAGATGTTGACAGATATGTCAAGTCTATACGATGTAGGCCGCCGTAATAAAAAATCAGCCGGTTTATTGCTTGTTGACCGGACACTTGATCTTCTCACACCCTGCTGTCATGGGGACTCGATTGTTGATCGAGTTTTTTCCTCTTTGCCACGCAGGAAGACGATTGCATCAATTTTAGCTGCAAGAACCTCGCAAGTTCCACACAAGTCTTCTGCCAGAGCAGAACGCCCCCCACTGGATGTAAGAATACCGTTTGAGACAATATTTAGTGAAGAACCTGCAATAAGCAACCCTCAGCTGCATGAAAATATCAAAGCTTTTTGGTCGGGTTGGAACTCTCATGAAGTTGAAGGAAGTGCTGATTTGGTTGAGCACACTGAGAAGGTTCAAAATAATCCTTTGGACAATGAGATAAGCTTTTTGAGTGGTTCATTTCTTTCAGAAACTATAGGAGGTAATTACATGGAAGAATTACTTGTAAGAAAATCCAAAGATGGGGCCATGCTGATAAAGAAGTTGATTTTGGAAGCCCTGGAGCGTGAAAATGTCACTATTAACACAAAAGGCCGTTTGAGTTTGGTGAAGGATTTGGAGCTCCATGGTTTGGTTAAGAAGTTGGCCATGAATGAGTTATCTTTAATCAGGAACAGATGGATTGTCCAGTTGACATTAGCTTCTGAAATTGCACTTAGTGAACCACATGGTTCCCATTGGGATGCATTCTTGAGTGCCGAAAGGATCCTGAATATAAATTCTTTAGACACTAGTCATAGTCTTTCCAGTCAAATTCGTGATCTTATAAATACTAGTGTCTTGGTGAGATCTTATGATGTAAACAATACAATGGGAGCATCCCAGGGTTTGCTCTCCTTTCAGGATGCACTGCTTCTATCCATGATTGGATATATTTTGGCAGGTGAAAATTTTCCAACATCTGGTTCCATTAGCCCATTTTCTTGGGAAGAGGAACATTCTCTTAAAGAAGCCGTGGTTGATGCCATCCTTGAAAACCCAGCTTGTGTAAAACTCCGGTTCCTTCATGGTTTAGAGAAAGAGCTTGAAGCTAATTCAAGGAAGGTGGAGTCTGAAAAACATGATGGAGCTGCTGCAGATTCAACATTGTTGGAGGATTTTGATGATCAGTGGGGTAGCTGGGATGATGAGGATACAGATCAAAATAATGATCAAGCTTTTGGGGACATGCAGTTTAAATTGGAGTTGCGTGACAGAGTGGATAATCTTTTCAAATTCTTCCACAAGCTATCTAGTCTGAAGCAGAGACATTCAACTTTCAAAGAAGGCTTGATTCCATCAGAAAGTAATTATTTAGGTGATACTAATAGTAGAAAAGGATTGTTGTATAAACTTCTGAACACCTTGCTGGCAAAGTATGATGTACCTGGGTTGCAATACCACTCTTCAGCTGTTGGGCGGTTTCTAAAGAGTGGGTTTGGTAGATTCGGCCTTGGGCAGGTATATATTCCGTCTCTGGTTTCTCTACATTGTTTCTACTCATACTTGCGTTAGCCTGTGAGCTGATTTTGTTTTTGTAGGCAAAACCGTTGCTTGGTGATCAAAATGCAATCATAATTTTTGTTGTTGGGGGAATTAGCAGCGCTGAGGTATGCTTTCTTATTCTACTTTCATCTAGATTTCATATGTGTGGTATCTAGAAAGTAGAAGCTTGTTTTATGTTTTTGTTTTTTTTTCACTTCATGCTGTGGCAGGAACTTTTTCGGTGCCAGGAAAGTTTGGCTTGTAGGGCCACTGTTGCCTGGTGGATTTCTTTATATATGTTTATGTTTGTTTTCATGATGCGGTTACCACAAAGTGAGTGGTTTGTTTATATTGTGTAGGCATCATGGCAAGAAACTTATCAAAGTTTCAGTTAATTCTCTATCATAAACCACTATTTTGAGTTCTAATTGTAGGTTCTGTGGTAGTTTGTAGTTTTCACTGTGCTTTTATTTTTCCTCCTCTCATTATTAGTGTTGGGCATCTAATTGGCATAATATTGTTGTTTTATTGATTCAATATTTTCTTTTCATTCCTATTAGATCGCCGATGTTATGGAGGCAGTTTCAGAGAGCAGTAGACCAGATGTGGAATTTATTATTGGCGGCACAACTCTATTAACTCCAGATAACATGACTGAATTGTTATTGGGATCATCTAGTTACTTCTGATCCTATTTCACACTTTCTGAGAATTCAAAAATATTGTGCATGACATCATGTCATCTGATGAATATCAATAGCTGAAGAAAAGAAAGCAAGCTCAGATTGATTCAACAGCACAATCACTTCTAAGGGCAGCCTTAAAAGAATGGCAGACATTACCAATTTGAGTTCTGATCATGAAGCTCAGATTGATAGACATCATATTCATCTTTTTCGCAGGTTCCTTAAAGAACTAGATGATCGTCACGAAAGCAGAATCAGTGTATCAGTGTAAGTTGAACCAACAAAATTACGATCAGATTCACAGGTTTGAACCTGAGAATCAGTGTACTTTGTTTCAGGTGGTTTGAGTTTATCTCGTCTCCTTGCAAACACTTCGGTTGGTTGACATTCAGCCCATTTCTTATGCTCAATTCTTGGCTCCATTATTTGTTATGTAAATCTAAAATTTGATGTTTTTCAAAGGTGTAACAAGTTGGATATCAGCTTCTCTTATTTGGTAATATATCAAATTCTGAAGTAGAATGTCAGCTTCAGTTTCAATTTTCTCCTTTAAAGGGTATTTTGGTCTTTTAGATGTTTATCTTGAGAATTCCCACTTGAAATAGTGATTGAAGATTTAGCATATGAACAAAGGAAACAAAAAAAAAGTACCAATTATATATCACTGAAATGAAATGATTTTTAATGAATACCTTCATAACATAATTAAAAAAGAAAGAAAGAAAGAAAAGAAGATGACTGCATATGAACCACCAAAGAAAGAAAAGAAGATGACTGCATATGAACCACCAATCTTGTGTAGCAACTAATACAAACAAGAGAGGGTCATAACTAATAATACCATCATGTAAAACCCTAACCACTTTCTCAGCATGATCATTGAAGCCCTAGATATCATTTTCTGATCAGTTCCAGGTACATCCCCAGCTACTGGAGGATCTTGGCAAGTGCCAAAGCTTGCGTTAACCTGTACAGTAATCAATCCATGTTAATCATATGATTAATCATTTAATTAATCAATTCAGTTAATTTATTTTTTAGAAAATAGTTATCTTATAGCTCTTTCACCTTGCAATCAGTGATGCTGTTGCAACCACAAACCAAGTGTCCATTGGCAATGTCTGTAGCTTCTGGTGCTCCACCTCCATCACTTCTCTACACCAGAGAAATAATAGGTAGATCCTCAGTGATGCATCAGAAACATAATCTACATGATAGGTTACAGAGTACCTTGTAAAAGTTCACAGCGATGAAGTTTGGCCACCGGTTACCCGAAGAATTATGACAGGTGTTCAGCATGCTCACAAGGGGTGCAGAATTATCCTTACAAGAAGTTGCGAGATCTGGAGTGGTAGGAAAATAGTTCATCAAGACAAGGGACCTTGACATGGTATTCATGGGAGGCGATTCAACTCTGTTCGGGCACGATCCCGCCTTCATACCATCATTTCCATCTGCATTCAAAGTCATCGCACTGATCACTTGAAGCGATCAATCAAGTCAATAGAAATAGCTGTAAAGTTGTAAACATTCCTACATTGGTTTTCGACAACGTATCTCCATTCATAGGCAATTCCCTCAGAAGCCTCTTTGGCTTGTTTTGATGTGAAGACCAGGAGACGATGATTTCTGCTGATCATATCGCCGAGCAATGGCCAATCTCCGCCGTTCTTAGGCATGAGTGACACTGGAAACCAGTACTTGGATAGGCCAGAAGCATTGAAGACTTTAGTGAGGCCATTGGGGGATTTAACATAGTCTTCAATAAAAATGGTGATCACTTCTGAAGGATTTGCTTCCAGGAAGACATTGATTTCTTTGAGCACATTAATAGCTGGTTGCTGGTTAATCGATGGTTGAAAAAGAGGTGTAAGATGAAAATCAAGGAATGAAATTACGAGAGACAAAAAGTTCAATTGCTTACAAAGGCAGTGAAGTTGTAGCAATTGCCGCCAAAGGAATGGCACAACCATATATCATTCTCAAAGTCATACATATCCAGCATTAGACCTCTGATTCCATTCTGTAAACACATCCATTCAGGTAGTTAATTGCAATAACCTACTTGAAATTTAAAACAAACTCCTAAACCAAGGAGCTTGATGGAGTTTCATGTATATATGAAAGACAACACTAAGTTTAATATTGTACTGGTTAAGAGTTTAATAATATCAAACACACACTAGTGATTTGTTTAGCAGAAAATTTCTAAAGTTTCTCACATGGCAAAGTTCAACATGGTTTAAAAAAAAAAACAAAAACTCAAACATGTTTGAATCTAGAGCCAATAAGGAGGACTAGTTCAAAACGTAATCTCAAGTTGAAGTTGAAACACAAAAGCAACAAAAGAGCTGGAAGTTTACTTTTGCTTGGAAGTTGAAGATTCAAAACCAAGTGCAAACAGTCTGAAATCTTGCGTGCAAACACAGAGAAAGACAGGCATTGCTTTAAGAAAAGAAATACAACTCTCTAAAGTCTAAGCAAGAAGATGTCAAAATATAAATTGCTTGAAATCACTGTTCATATTCTTAAAGGTCAAATTAAGGACTTTTTCTTAGAGAATAGATCTATATTACAAACATCCTAGACAAGACATAACTAATGGTGAGCAAATGTTGTCTCTATAAAACCACAAAGCATGCACCGTCCTTAATTAATTATCTTAAAACCCCTGACACAAGTATGCAAACATCCTGGGCCATTCAGCCTGCACTGCACTCCTTTATATATATATATATAAAGGAAAAGGCTACTATTATGTTTAATCCCTTCTTAATCCCCTAACCAAATATTGGAATAGATACTAAATATATAGTCAAAAAGGCTGATGCAGTCTTCTGAAGCTCACTGCTATACAATGCGAGGAAGAGTGGACCCACCAGGTCTATTGTACGTAGGTTGTTTTTGTGATTCAAACTCGTGATTTTCAGGTCACATTGCGACAACACCCCTTGAATATATACTAAATAGTGCTGAATAAAATATGATTTTACAAATATTTATATAATAAAGTATATATACATAACATAAAATTAAATACACACATGAAATTCTAAGATTGAAGATTGTACAAGGGGTATTAAACTTAAAAATAAAAATAATAACACTCGGAAAAGGTTCATGTGGACCGCGAGACATAACAACGCTCAACCACTACAATACGGTGAGAATACCGCGCGTTAAGGGGAGAGAAAAATCAGAAAAATGAGAGATCAGAGAGACGTACTTGGAGCTGGGCGGTGACGGAATCCTGCTGGTTGGTAGGGGCGAGGATAAGGTTTCCGGTGAGTGACTTCTGGCCGAGCAACGCAAAGGAGTTGTGAGTCGTCAACCATGAGTACCTATTGAATGGCAACCCCTTAAACCCCTGCATGCGTTCATTCAATTCAAAGATTATACATACATGGAAGAAGAATGAAAAAGGATAGATGAAGAAGGAAGGACCTTGGAAATGGGGTTTAATGGCTGGACTCTGGTGCACCTTGGCCTTATGTTGCCATTTGCTATGCATGTCTCACAGTGCAGTCCAGTGTCACAGTTCCTGTCCAGCAAACATGTCTGCCCTATCTGCAGCAGGATATCAAGAAAAAGAGGATGAGAACATTATATGTATATAAACACTTGGAAGAGAAAGAAAGAGAGAAATTAAGCAAGAACCTTTGCAGCATGGGAGAGTTGCAAGGATAATGATAGGAGAAGAACAAGAGGAAGGATCAGTACTGTGGTGTTGTTGATTCTCTCCATTACTGCTTTTGTTGTGAAGAAAATTTGGTCTGTTGGATGTTTATTTCCTGGAAGTGTATGAACTATGAAGCATTTCCTTCCTTGTGCTTGAAATTAATGGGGTTGGGTGGTTGGGAAGTGTCTTTGTTGCCACAAATTACAAACAACTGAAAGAAAAAAAGAAAAATACATATACTTATTATTATTTTTTTTATTAGATTGCTGCATATATAGAATATCCAGTCATCAAACACTAAAAACAAATGTTAATTTCTACCAATCAAGTTACAATCAGCTTAAATAAAATGATCTCATCCACCCCATGCCTAATCTGTTGGCAAGGTCTTTGAATTATGCTATGCTGCTGAATTCTTAATTAACAAATTGGTAAATTTTTTTTGGACTTCAAAAAAAAGTGTATTACAGGGGTGACCGTTTCCTGGACTTGTTCACAAGAGAATCTCATCTTTAGCAAACAACCCAAATACCAATAGACCCTTAAATCTTTGGTAAATTTTTTAGTTAACAAAACAAATCTAAAATTTTCTCTTTATATATCTATAAAATGGATAATGAACAATAGGTCTCTAAAACAGTGCCAATATCCCTATAGGTCCCTGGGATAGGTGTTGGGAGGGTGTAGCAAATAGTATGTTGAGCAGGGACTTGGTTACTGTTTCAAGGACCTATAAATAATTTGCTCTATATAAAATCTTGATAGTATTCATTTAAAACCTAACATATGAAATCTTGTTAATTAAATAGCTAATTTTATAGGCCACTTAAACTCAATATGTATTGATGATTAGATGCATATTTATATTAGGAAAAAAAAGAAAATTATTTATAGGTTCTTGGCACTGTTTTCAGGGACCTTAAAATCAAACACACACAACACTAAATAATAAATAAATACCCCAAAAATCTAAGGACAATTAGAACATTATTTGAGGAACCAATAGTGAATTATCTAAAAAAATTTAAATATGAATTAACGGCAGAGACAAGCACACAATCCTGATCATACATAACAAATCAGAAAAAAACAAAAAAACAAAAAAACGGATCTTAAAGCAAAGAGCGGTGAAGCACGTCTAGAGAAAACCAAGGCAGTAACAGCGGCGGAACCGGAATGAGGGCCAGCTGCCACTGAACTGTCGCACGTGGTCTACCCATCACTCCTAACGTGACAGTCTTAAACTAAAGTTAATCAACCAATTACAATTACTCCCTTTAATTTTTCTAATTACCAAAAACCAAAACCAAAACCAAAACAGAAAGAACAAAAGTAAACGCGTACCTGAACAAAGGAACGAAGCTTCCCATGTGCCCGACTTCTTCTTCTTATTATATTTAATGGAGTGATGTGCTTGCTTTGCTTTGCTATTCACTATTCAGAGATCCAAAGAGAATGATGCACGCCAAGACCGACTCGGAGGTGACGAGCCTGGCGCCGTCCTCGCCCACGAGATCCCCGCGCCGGCCAGTGTACTACGTGCAGAGCCCGTCCAGAGACTCGCACGATGGCGAGAAGACGACCGCCTCGTTCCACTCCACGCCAGTCATCAGCCCCGCCGGCTCCCCGCCGCACTCCAACTCCTCCGTCGGGCGCCATTCCCGGGAGTCCTCATCCAGCCGCTTCTCCGGCTCGTTGAAGCCCGGATCCAGGAAAGTCACCCCCAATGACGGCGGCGGTGGCGCTCGCAAGGGTGGCAAGCACTGGAAGGAGTGCGCCGTCATTGAAGAGGAAGGCTTGCTGGAAGATGAGGATGATAACAAAGGGATGATTCCTAGGAGATGCTACTACCTTGCATTTCTCCTCGGATTCTTGCTTCTCTTCTCCATGTTTGCTTTGATTCTCTGGGGTGCTAGTAGATCTCAGAAACCTGAGATCACTATGAAGGTAACCAAGACATCCTATCTTCTTTTCTAACATCACATTCAATGAGCAGATGCATGATTGATGTTGTTTTGCAGAGTATTACGTTTGAGAACTTCATCATACAAGCAGGGACGGATGCGACTCTGGTGCCAACAGACATGGTGACAATGAACTCCACAGTGAAGATCACGTTCAGGAACACAGCCACATTTTTTGGTGTTCATGTGTCATCAACTTCAGTGAATCTCAACTACTATGAGCTCACATTGGCTAGTGGAGATGTAAGGAAGCAACAAGAAGTTTAGATCTTTGTTATGTTTATACATATTATTTATTTATGGTTTGATTTTGTTTGTAGATCAAGAATTTCTACCAATCAAGGAAGAGTCAGAGGACATTGAATGTGGTGGTGGTGGGGAATAAGATACCTTTATATGGAGGTGGATCTAGTTTGACAAGTTCTAATGGGAAGTCTAACAATGCAGCAGTGCCTCTGAACCTCAGTTTCACAGTGAGGTCCAGGGCTTATGTTCTGGGGAAGCTTGTGAAGCCTAAGTTCTATACTACTGTACAATGCTCTGTAGTTATGAATCAGAATAAGCTCAACACCCCTGTTTCACTGAACAAGTCCTGTCAATATAGTTGAAGGCATGGGAGACAGCTGTGGATGAGGATGATGGTCTAAGCCAGGTTGGCTTTGGTGACTTTTGGGCTGGGTCTATTCATTGAGATTCTTCTAGTAATAAAAAGAAAAAAAGATCTCTTATGTTGTTGAGGTGTTAAGAGTTCTGTCTGTCTTTGTGAATTGCAGACTGATTCACAGCTATGATACAAGTTGTAATTTATTTTCTTCTTATTTTTAAAGTAGTATAAAACTATATGTTCAAATATGAGATTATGAATTTTTGTTCACACTTTTCTATTGTTTTATGCCATGCCTCTCTTATTGCTACCAGCTAGTTGCAATCAAAGAGCTTGTTCTTACCATTCTAACTAGATAATGAAGACAGACTTTCTTTCTACTCTAACATTACATTTCTGCTTACAAGCTAATAAGCAAGCAATTTTCCAGCCACTGAGTATAGATCATATTCCAATCAAGAATACTCACATCCATTCCACATCAAAGGTTTGTCATTGGACACACAAACATTGACAGAACAAGGAAAAATCTTTCCTAGAGGATCCCTCCATAATCACTCTCCCATAGACCAACCACACACACACATCAACACATGAAGACCAAGTTGAATTAATCAAATTCATAAATCCAATGCAAAAACTCATTTTAGGTAAAAGGATCACAGCACAATGCAAATGGCATCAAGAACAAGAACACACACACACACACACACACACACACACACACACACACACACACACACAAAAAAACAATTCTTTGTGGAGGGGAGTAAAATTGTCGAGAGCTTAATTCACGGGAATGAATGATCCTAATGCATGCTTTGTTAGCAATAGCAATCTTCATCAAAACCATAGAGAATAGTTAAACAAATGCAAACTATGGCCGGTACAACTTGGAGATTTTGGAGAAAGTTGCTTAAAAATTCATGGCAAATAGTGTTGGAGGAAACAATTACAACTGGTCAAATGTGCAGAGATGAGTACAAAGTAAAAGTGGATTAGAGTTACCTGGTAATAAGCTGAAGACTGTGCATTCCAGACTAAGAAACACCACATTGTAAGCTCTAAATTGCCATCCACTAAGACAAAGGTTTAATGCATGAAGGCTTACCCTGTAGATAATTTCAAATCATTGGGAAAGGTTTCTTAATGTCTAAAAACAAGACAAAAGAATTTCAGACAACGTGGATAACTGGTTCTTGAAAAACTTCAAAGAAGTGTACCAGTACAACTCTGTTGTCAATTGATAAAGAGATGACAACATATCAAGTAGAAGAACAAGTTGCTTGGAGGACAGGCTTCACCTGGCATTTCAAAACACATGAAGAAATCACCAGAGACAACATTTTGAAATCATATTGACCATTCATGCTTAGACTCAGTAAACAATCCTGCATTTCATAAAATTTAGAGAATCACATATACATCAATGGTTTTGATCCAAGAATGTACAACAGATATACATATAGGTGGAAGAAGAATTAAATCATTCTGGACCACCATATCTGAAGCTAGAAACCCAGAAAGTGGCACAGGATGGATTCCTAAACTGATTGGGAAGAGCACCAGTGGATAAAAAAAACCACCTGGGTGCTAGTTAGTTGGTTAAAGATTGCTCGATTGCCGTAACATAAACAGACTTGGGCAAGGTACCAGTGATGCTCTGTATTTTCTCCCCATTCTTGAACAATATAACAGTCGGTATTCGTTCAACGCTATTGGAACTTGCAACATGTGGGTAATCATCAGTGTTGAGCTTATAAAATTTTACTCTTCCCACATACTCTCGTGCAATCTCTTCAAACACACGGTGAACCATTCTGCATGGCCCACACCATGATGCCCAAAACTCAACAAGAACCGGAGCATCGTTCTGGAGAATAGCATTATTCCAAGAGGATGCAGTGATCACTTCAGCTGCACAAGTCCAATATAGGAGATTAGCCTCAAGGATCTCAGGCAGAATCAGCAATGAGTAAAATTAAGGATAGATCAGGAGAATTAAAATGCACTTCTTCAATGTTCTTCCCTCAGTCTCTTGAAAGAGGCGTTTTATCCTTTGAAACTGAATTACTTTTGACATGTCACAAATTTACAGTTAATTTATTTGTCGCACATCCTGAGAGAGTGGCTAAAAAGTTGGAGTTTATTTGATCTATTCCCTTTTCAAATATGAGGACTCGAAAAATAAGGTATTGAAGAACATGAAAGCACCATTAGGCCACTATTCATGGAGCACAGCAATACATTATGACACAAAGAAATTTCTAAACATAAACAGAAGCAAGGAAGCTAGTTGTTTACTATGGAAGGAAGTATATTACATTAGTAGTAGAACAGTCAAATATGCCAAAACAACAATAACGGATGAAAGAAATAAAGTTTTAAAAAATAGAAAGGCAATTTGTGAATGGCTGAGACAAATGCCAAATGAAAAGAAAAAAGTCTAGAAAAAAAATGAGGCTGAGGGTAACCATTCAAAATTGAGATGCAACAAAGGATCCAAAGTTTTCCAAATGTTTAATAAAACACCATCAAATGCATAAAGCCTCGCTCCATAAACTCCTGTATTCAATGCCACAGGTGAATACAATAAGCATTTGAGATCCTTGAACTCTTGTGTCATGATAAGGAACCACTACATTCCAGTAACAACTGGTTCATCTTTGCTGTACCAACTTGCAACTTCAACTCCTTTTTCCTCTCATTCTCCCTACCTCTCTTTTGAATTTCTTAGCATACTTATTATCATTCATACCTAATTTACCATCAATATGGATTTGCCCAAATTTTTTTTTTTATAAAAAAATGCCATGATGCACAGAACCACCTCCAAAATATCAACATTCAAATACCTTTATCATTCTTAATAGTTTTCTCACACCTCAAAATCAAACAGAGAGAACTATTAACTTAAAAAAAAATATATCAGAACATCATTCGATTCATTGATTCAATAGATTTAGGGATGAAAGGCATAAATCGACATTAGGGTTTCAATCAAAAGTAATAAAGCAAGGATTGAAGGTTCGTAGAAAGCTTACGAGCGCCGGGTAAAGCACAACAAACATTAGACGCAAAATTGCTCGTTGCCGCACCTCGTCTCCGCGTCCGCTTCCCGGCGAGAAGCGAGGAATGGGAAGAAGGGATGGATCGAATCCCACATCCATCCAAGCCACGAGAGCACGAGAAGAATCGGTTCGGGAGAACGGTTGAAGGCGAGAGGGGCGCAACCTCTGGCGCCATGAGAGAAGCGCACGATACGCAGAGATGCGCACGATAAGCCTCAGCCATTGACGAAGAAGTGAAGGAGGGAAGACGTTCACGCGAGGTTGGCGCCCGATATTTATACGCCCAATATAAGCGGATTCGGGTTGAAACCCGGTAACCCGGTATCCGTTGAATATATCTGGCCCTTAACGGGCCAACGCCCAAGACTCCGATCAAATTTGAAGTAAAATTCAAGCATTAATTCTATTATTTATATATATATATATATATATATATAAAACACTATTCACAGGTTATTCTTTAAATAAAATACTTAATAAAACTTATCATAAAATGGTATTAAATACTCAATGCACAATCCAAATAGAAAAAATAAACTTTATAGTCTTATTTAGGTTAATTGAACAAATGTTAGTTTCTCTCTTTTTTCTATATAAAATTGATAAACCACATTCATTAATAATAATTTTTTACAGTAAAATCCGATTAAGTTAGATATATTTTGAATTTCTGGCACCACACTAATTTCATAAATTTTAGTACTAGAGAGCAGCCGGTTGAATATATATAACATTATTGGATGTTGAACCCATTTCATATGATGAGAGTTGCTAGAGTATATTATAACTAGGGAATACCCCATTATCACTAGTTACTACTTATTGCGTTTATATGAGTAATCTACACGACGAAAATCCCTCTTTTGCCTACCTCTATCTCGATCACTAGTAGCACGTGATAGGCATAATTCGGACCCTCAATTGTGAGAGGAATAAGTTACCAACTTTGATTCCTGGGAAATTAGAATGAGAATTGAGAAAAAACTAAATTGTTGGTGTGAGAAGAATGAGAAGAATTAGGAGAATATTTATATATATATTTTTTAGATTTTTATTATCCAAAATACCCTCCTTCATAAACTAGTCATTTATAGTTGTTGGGAGGGTAAAAATGTTATCTTACCCAAAATCCATAAAAACCCTAAAAAATAGTCATTTTGTAGTTGTTAAAAACACTATTTTCATCCTTTTTGGGCTCTAAAAAGCCTTTAAAACATTTAAAAAAAAATATAATGACGGCCAACCTAGCCCTTTAGGTGTATGTTGCGAATTGTGCTGGAACGGCCCGCAATGGACACATTCGTGCCATGCTTAGCACGACACCTGTGTTCCCATGCTGGGCCAGCACATAGGTTGTGTCATGTCGGTCTGCCCGTCTGACCTTGGGTCGTGCTTTAGCACGGCCTGGTTAACACCTTGACTATTGGTTATGTTATCAATCAAAGATAACTAAATAACCTAATATGGATCTCATCATATAAAACATAACTAAAGGTGTTAATGACATAAAGAACTAAGTATAATATTTAAATAATCTTAAAAAATATGAAATACATCATTCTTATATCTAGCGAACAATGCCCTCTACTATAACATCATTATATTGGTCATTGAGAAAGCACCACACTGTCAAATTCATAACCAATATACATATAGTGAGTCAAACCCGATTAAAGTATTAGCATTCCTCTATCACATCAATATTTATTATCAAATTTCATTTTGACGTGTAACAAGCTGAGATTTACCACAATCATATTATCAGTCTCTAAATGGAAGTAGTAAAATCCTTGTTGAGCATCTTATATTATCTTAACCATTAACACAAACACCTAAAGAAAGACTTAAAAGAGTGATACATAACTTAACCAGACAACCTATCTTCAATGTATTTAACAACAATGCTAGATAAATATAGGCACGATAAGCCGCGTAATAAAATTTATCATAGAATGGTATTAAATTCTCAATGCACATCCAACTAGAAAAATGAACTTTATAGTCTCATATTAGTTAATTGAACAAATATTAGTTTTGAATACATACATGTAAGTCTCTTTTCTATCAGAAAATCAGAATACATAGCATAGTATTTAGTCTCCTGTTGTTAGTTGCTGATGCTAATACTTACAACATTTTTTTTCTCTAGACATCGAAATATAACTCAGATAAAAAAAATTCTTTGATGTAAAAGTTGAAACAATGAAACTGAAGAACACCGAAAAGTAATGATCTCCTCATATATACTTGTGTTTGTAGGGATTGAATCAACTAATTGTAATGTTTTAACCAAACTGGTAAGGAGTATATTAGAGTCCCCAAGGCGAACGAGGGAATGATAGTTAGCAGCATGTAGGCATTAGCCCTCTGAATGTTGCCACTCTGCCTCATCGCGAAAACTTCTGCGACAAAGGTAGAGACAGTGCTCAAACAACCCAGAAATCCAAACTGAATTCCACGCACAATGATCTCAAATCTCTTTGTATTCACCTGTACAACAAGAAATTAAGAATATGAGAATACAATTCAATTACCAACTTTCACAAGCGCTTGTTCGCATTTATCAGAAAAAGAGAATACAATTCAATTCCAAAAGACATTTGAATTCACTAATATACCTCTTTACTAATTGTCTCAAGTGCTGCCATGATGCAAGCCGCAAGGATATTTGCTGTTAATGTTCCGATTGGAAGCCACTTAAGAGTGCCCTTCCTTCCGAGACCCTGGCCGTTTAGCCTTGCGAGGTACCAGCGGGCCCACACACCCGGGGGCCCAACCAAGCAGCCTAACCAAAGTACAGCACCATTGGTGACATTATCTAGCTTTCTCTTAGCTAATACACCACTTAAGGTCCATAAAACTCCAATGATAACCAGCATCAATAGAAGAACTACAAAATGTCGTTTCTGAGTGTTCACCCTCAAGTTTTCCAGGATAATTTTGGTTCTTCTTGAGCTTTTGTTGTGCCAAATTAAGAGACTTCTACGGAGTTCTTCAGCAGTCTCTACCCCATATCTGATGCTCTCGTTAACAATAGCCATCCCTGTGAAAAGAATCAAAGACAAAAGAATGCAGTTATTCAAACATCATCCTATATATGGACCAAAATTGTAGATGCAATGAATGTTTTCTTTCCTTTGATTTATATATAGGGTGGCAAACTGACTCACACTATCCTTCACAGTATGAAAGCTAAACAACTATTTTATGCTGATTACCTAGAAGTATACCACCAATGGCAAACACCCAATGGCCTCTTGCTGATAAATCAAGCATTTTCATATTCCATCCGCTAAATGTAGTGAGGCTTCCTAAGTATCCAGTGGTTATTCCAATCACCAAATGATCAGATATATCACGGATATCGGCCTTGAATATCACACCAAACCACCCCATGAGGAAGGAACCTAGCTGATAGATGCATGTGATAAGATCATGTTACTCTGGTGGAAGTTACAAAATCAACAACAACAACTAAGCCTTAATCCCATACTGGATGGAGTCGGCTATATGATTCTCTGTCTCCATGTTGCTCTCCAAAAAAATAAATAGATAACTAACAATAATAATAAATAAATAAATACATAAAAAATAAAAATAAATAATAATACATAAATAATAAAGACATACGATATTAGATGGGAGATCAAGGTATAATGTTGAATCATCTCCTGTGAGTTTAAGAAGGCTAGGGCCAAAAAGCTTCTGCAATAAGTACCTTGTGAATACCTGGTCATGAGAGAGGGGCATGAACATCATAGAACAAATACATGTTACTTAAAATGGTAGATATATAAAAATAAAAAATTAAAAAAAAAAAAGAAGAAAGATACCAGAGTGAGTGATACTGCATCTAAGGATATACTCCACAAATATATGCTATCCATATCAAGGTTTATGGTTTTCTTCTGACATGGTTTTTGATAGAGCTTTATATACACATGCTTACATGTTACATCCATAGGGTATATATGTCTGTATAGAAAAAATTAATAGCTAGATTTTTAAGATTTGATAACAGATATCAAATGCTAAACTAATGGCATAGTTTCATAATATATGTTAAAACCCTTTATTCTCAGTTGGGAGGCCCTTGAATGTTTAATATCAACAACTCAGCCAATAAATTGATTTCCAACCGTTTTAGCATAAACCTGGTTAAAGCGCACTTGACTTGCAGAGTAAGTTTACTCTCTTACAAAGAACAGATAGGACCTCCACTACTTTACTCCAAATACAAAGACATATAAAACACAATTGTGTTTTGCTTAAGATGCAATAAACTGAAGAAGAAAATTTAATAAGGCAGTGAATGAACATATACTATGTCCACAATGTCCTTCATCTGTTGCATTAAATCATCGTATGGTTAAATGAAGAACTACATCTCCAATGTCCCTATCATACCTTCTCAATAGAAAAGATTTTAAGAGAGGTGTACAGGAAGAAATAAATGAACTACTATCATGTGAAAATTGTACAACTTTTCGGATTAAAAGAGTAATTCAACTCTTTAGATCTACTCCAAGCAAAAATAATTTGCAAATCAAATGCAAAGGAATTTGGTGCTATTACACAATGAATAGATAGTTCATAATAAAATCGAGGCAGGAAACAGAAATACAAAAACTTCAACAAAAACACTCATAAAGAACCTAGAAAGCAGAATTAGATTTAGTATAAGAAGTTCAGGAATTTACCCCCAGAATTCCAAACACAGCCAAGTGAAGCAGATAAGATATGTAGTCCAATCTTCCTGGAAGCTTATCTTTCTTCTCCTGAGGTTAAAACAGTAACAATTGTTATGAACAATTGCAGTGCAACAACAAAAGCTCACAACCAGACAGAGATTCAGACTTTCTCCATCACCTTGAGAGATGAACTCCTATTACTGTCAATCTGATTCTTCTCACTTGAATACAAGATAGCATCAGTGGGAAGTGGAGACTTGAGCTGCACCTCAGAAGAAGCTAATTTCCCATCTATCTTACCATTATCCATAGAAAACATGTCCAAGCTCTCATTTTCAGCATCCAAATCATCAGCCACACGGTCACCACGGTCTCCTGCTTGTGCCATAACAGAACCGTCAACATCTGCCAGCATCTCATCAACCAAATCTCTTGACAAAGTGAATGAATCACGGATTAGGTCACTTGCATCTCGTGAAGGAACTCTCATGCTCAAGCTACTCAGAGAACCATCACACCCAGAAGTCTCCAAGCCTCCAGTCCTGCCCAAAGAGGCACTCTTTGCCAAGCTCTGAGCTTTAGCTGAATCCATACTTCTTCTCAGACTGAAGGATCTTGAGATGAAGGTGTTGTTGATTTCTCCTTCAGCTCTTGGTGAAGCTACTTGCAACCCAGTGCTGTCCCCTCCCATGGCTTCTTCATCAAAGAATCTTAAATATACATTGAGACGTCAGAACATGATAATGCTAAATAAAAAAATAGTTGTTTTGCATCACTCATGAACCAAAAGCAAAACATCAATATGACAGCTTCTGCATTCTTTATTGAGAATGTGCAAAAGGATGCAGCATGAGACAAACTACGCAAAAGTTGACCAAAAAAATTTTAAAAAAAAATTTTGGAACACAACCACAACAAGAACATTTGTACCAGATCATACCAAACCAAAGTGATGATGCACAACTACTACTCTGACTTTTATGTTTGGTACTATGTGAAGCATGGAAAAAAAATCAATTTTTAGAGATTTAATAAAAACTTAATTCTGAATTTATTTTGCTTTTGTGAATGGATGGACTGCACTAAGAATTACGGATTGAAGTGCGAAAATAAATCACAAAACAAGGATTTTCATACTTTTCTTTTGTTTTTAGTAATTGATGGATATGATAGAATATACAAATTAGAGTTTTGCATGAAGAGAAGCCATCAAAGTAGAAGGGAACAGGGATTCGTTGAATCATTGATTGGAAAAATTATAAAGTAATCAACTTTAATTCATAAACTGTTCCTATTTTAAAAATCAAAAGCACCAAAACACACAAATTTCATCTTTATGGAATTAAATAAATGAAAAAAAGTTTGGGATGAAGAACAACAACGAACATTAAATTCACCTGGAGCTCGCTCCGCCGCGCGAGAGAAAGCAATGGAGCCCAAAGTGATCCTTCTTGCGGAGAAATAGAAAACATAGAAAGAGTTTTATGAGAAAGAGAAAAAAGAGTTTTATCTTTTATTAGAAAATATATATTTTAGGTTTTCTTTGGGTAGTAAAATAAGAGTTTAAAATTAAAAATACTTTCATATATTTTTGTGGATTAGCCGAGTTGTGTGTGTTGTCTTATTTCTTTTATAATGTTTCTTTAAATAATCTGATTTTCTTTTTATCTTATTTGAATTTTAAAAAATAGAGAAAATTACTTTCATATCCCTCCAAAATTACATATTTATTTAAATACCCCTATAAACATGTTATTTGTTTGCATACTCCTCCAAAATTACTTTTTTTTTCTTAATAAAAAAATTATATAATTTTTTAACTAAGATGAAGTTTTAACTATAGTTAACTCTAAAAATTCTAATGATGGCTAGAAGTGACTTAGGACAGGGGTATATAAAAAAATAGTTTTTAAGAGGTATGTAAACAAATAATATTTTTATATAAGTATTTAAGTAAATATATAGTTTTAGAGGGGTATGCAAATAATTTTCCCAATGACTAGTGTAAGAAAAAAAAAAATTAAGTGGTAAATAAGCAAACCCAATCAAATGATTTGCACTCATTCCATCCATTCATTCAACACCATCAAAGGTCAAAATAACCATATGAGTATATAAGTAACAATAATTGATTTGCAGGGTTTATATAAACAAATATATTTTTGTAGGAGTATTTAAGAGTAATTTCAAACTCTTATAGGGGTATGCATGGAAAAAACCATAAAATAATAATAATAATTTTCAATTATGAAGGTTTATACCACTTACATGAAACATGGTTAGATCAAATTCAATCCCTAGGAATTGGTATCATATATATTGCATGATAAAAATATGTATAATCGCTTCCAAGTGAAAATTCCACGGATGAAGGTTTTAAAATTGTTAAGTATCCAACCTTCTCCTCTTTAATATAAGGGAACCAAATAAAGAGAACTTCCACAAGATCACTTTAACTTGCATACAATATCTCTCATTATATCTCTTTATATAGATAAAAAAAAGGGTAAAAAAGGGCAATCTGGTGCTACAAAACTCTCCTTATATGCAGGTTGGAAGGGTCGGACCACTCCCTAGTTATGTCTCTATATCTCATCTCTTTATATAGATGAGAGTGTCATAATCTTACTCTATCCATATTTTGAGTTAGAGAAGAATATAAATAATTTAGAATTATCTATATAAGATAAATTCTAGTTTATTAAAATTCAAAAGTTTAATTATAATTAAATTATAATTATCTCATTTACCTCCAATCTCTATAAGATAAGGGGCATATAGAAGTGCCCGAATGTTTTCAGTTGGTCGGGTATTACATCGTTTCCATCCCAATATGGTCCAAACGATTTGGATGACATAATAAATTAGACTATGTTGGTTCAATCACACATCAAACTACAAGATGATCCTTTTATTATTAATTAGGTCAAATTAATTGACCATAATTAATATTTGTTCAAATATTAATATGATCTTAATCTATCATACGCTTTGGTCTCGATTGAGTAACAACTCATAAATTAAGTGTGGTAGATTAAAAAGTTCAAGTAGGTCAAGAGAATCATATACGAAGCTATTGGTTATGTTATCAATCAAAGATAACTCACTCGCCTACAAGGTCATTATGGCACGGGTGTGGCGGCGAGTGGAGTCTATCGCGGTGGTGCGGAAAGCCCCAAGGAGAACAATGGTAACGGAGGCTCCAAAGGAAGCACCCAAGAATTGTGTGAGTCCAAGGTGCGAAGGAGTATCGTATGCGGATGCGGTCACAAGCGGGATGCCCTTAAGGAAGGAAACTAGGCCACTGCTCGGAGTTGTGTTGCAAGGCAAGGACCTGAATACCCCACTAGCCGCCATGAGAAGGGGGAAGACCTCAAATGAGGAAGGATGGACCAAAGTCCATTTTAAATGACGAAAAAAACATCTTTGAGCAACAACACAAAGCCAAGCTTACCAGGCATAGCCCACCCAGACTCGTGTCGGGTCGTGGTTGGCGGGTCATTTTAGCACCTCATTGCACAAAGGAGTTGCTATAATAACCTCCTTTTTTCTTCTTCATATAATAATATAATTATTATTATAATTATAATAATTATTATTATTATTATTATTTAAAATAATTAAGTGTGGGTTATAAACAAAAGAAACTTATAGATATGGTTGTAAATGAGTTGAGCTTGACCAGCTCGAGTTCAACTCAATCTTAAAATTTGTTTGAATATGTTTCATCGAGTTTGACTTAATTTTAATTTTTAAAATTCATGATTGGATTCAGCTCAAAATTAAAATTGAATCAATTGAAGCTTAGGTCTAACTCAAATTTAGTTCAAAATTAAAAGTAAAACTGAATCAACTGCCTGGTCGTGACTCTATCAATCAAATATATGGGTATTCAGATCACTAGAGGGAGGCCAAAGCATGATGATTGGAGAGACTTAATCTCAAGAATGATAAAGAAGCTCAGCTCTTGGAAGGGGCAAGCTCACGCTAATCAATGCGGTGCAAACAAATATCCCCATTCACTAGATGTCCATATATAGGTTACCTGACTGGGTGATAGACCAAATTGAAAATTTAAGAAGAGATTTCCTCTGGAGAGACGCGGATATGGAGGCGAACACACACATATCATCTGGTGAGTTGGCAACGGTTATGTCAACCAAAAGGAGCACAATAATTGGAGGATCTTGAACCTACGACAGTTTAATGGGGCACTCCTGAAAAAATGGTGGTGGAGGCTTCTTACTGGGGAGGCCAGTCTATGCAGAAAGATCATCATAAAGGCCTATTTCAGTAGAAGATTCCTCGGAAGTTCCAACCACGGGCAACCTTTTTCTGGAAAGGTATCTGTAGAGAATGACAGGTAGCTTGCCACAATATCATTTCTTGCCCGGGAGACAACAAATCTATTAATATGTGGTTGGATAAGTGGATGGAAGATCATTCCCCGTGGGACCTATTCCCCTCCTTGCAACCCTTGATATAAAAAATGCACATCACCGTCTCAAAGGCTCGAGAGTGGATCCAAAGGGGTTGACTACTACTCAGGATAGAGCCACTGACACAAAGGGGGGATAAGGATCATCAAGTCCTATACCAACAGCTGCGGAACACCCATGGCATAGGGGCAAACCAGAGGACCCGGAGGTTAACCTCGAATAGGTCGAGCTAAAAATTCTAGATCGACTCGGGCCTCAAGAGGGATCTACCGACATGCTACTGGAAGTGCCCATGTCCACTCAAGACCAAGCTGTTTGTGTGGTTAGCTCGGGAAAACAATATTCTTACTCTTGATAACCTCCACCGAATGCAGTGGAGAGGAACAAGGGTTCCATGCTACCTCTGTGATACGAAGGAGGAGATGGTAACGAATCACCTCCTCGACTGTCCTTTTGCCAGCAGGATATGGGACCACTACAGAAGACTGTTTGGGATGAACCCATATATCGACCCTATCCGGAGACCCAAGGACCTCATAACCACTTCAAAGACAGTCACGAAGACTTTGCGAAGTGGATGGGAGCTCACGACGATGGTAATCAGCTGGAACCTTTGGAGAGAAAGAAACTCACGATCGATGCTTCCAAAACGAACGTTGTATTTTCTGGCAAATTATTCGTGGCACTAGTTTTTTTCTTTTATCTTGGTTTTATGCAATGCATTCATCAAAGAAGCATGCCTACAGGAGGCCTAGACCCTAGTGAAGTTAAGCCTACACTTTTCACAAAACACTCCACAGGGATCCAGTGGCAACGAAGCTCAGGAGGAGAGGAGTGGGTATCATGCTCAAATGGGAGGGTAGCAGACAAGTGAGGATGATCTACAACAAGTCCGGGCTGGCTCAGGAGATATTGTATTATATGGGCTTGATTGTAACCAATTATCCACATCCTTTGAAAAAAAGGTATAATTATAATTTAATGTTTTTTTGTACTTATATACGCTAAAAAATACATAATATAATATAATATAATATTAAGGTTGAATATTTTAATTATATCAAATAATATAATAAAATAAAATTTTTACTACAACATATTATATGGAATATATATATATTTTTTTAATATTTTAATATATATTAATATATAATGCAAATTAAATATATTAAACATATACCTTTAAATTAAAACAGTGTTTGTATCTAAAAATAAACTCTAAAGTACTAATTAAAGTACGTTGTTTACCCAATTTCAAATGATAATTAATTATATTTATTTTATTTTATTTTTCCCAACATCTCTCATGTTTTTGAAAGCCCCAGAAATCCCTCAAATTGTTTGGTAGACCTTGAGACTCGCACAGAAACATCCAATTCCACGGCCATTGTTCATTATTCAATCAACCCCTCCTTCCTTTTCCTCTTCCTGAACCAACAAAAGTACTCTCTCCAAATGTTTCTCTCCAGGTGAACAAATCAGATAGGAAACAAACAACATGGACAAAGACGACGATGAAAAACGGGTAGGCATCAATGACATACTATGCATAATCCCAGGATTCTACCCCAAATCCTACTCCTTCGGCTTTATCAACAATGACAATCCTTTCAGCCACACCGTTCCATCCTTGTTAGCATACATCAGCCTCATGTTCATCCTCTCCAAGGCCATCTACTACTCTCTTCGTCCTCTCAAACAACCCCGCTTCGTCTGTGATATGCTAGTATGTTGATATATCGATCATATTCTTCTCTTTCAATTAAACAATATATAAGTATGAGTCTCTCATCTTATGTCAACAACAGGCCGGGATTCTGATGGGTCCGAGCGGTTTAGGAAACATCAAAGTGTATAGTAACAAATTAATCGTTGTGAGCAGAAATGCACTGGTTCTCCGAACGCTGTCGATGTTCGGCGTAATGTTCCATTTGTTCACGATGGGAGTGAAGACGAACCCGTCAATTGTGACGAAAGGGGGGAGGAAGGCCATGGTCGTCTCTGTCATCTCGTTTGTCATCCCACTTTTGGCTTCTTCTCTAGCATTGCAGTGGATGCTGCAGACTGAAAATTTCAACCAAAACATAAATCCGAAACAACTTAAGCACCTCAGCTCGATTGCCTTTACCCTGAGCTCGGCTTCGTTTCCGGTGATCGCCGACCTCATAAACGAGCTCCATTTACTCAACTCCGAGCTCGGCCGCATGGCTTTATCCTCAGTCATGATGAAGGACCTCACTCGGTTTTTTATCTTGGTGGCGTCCGGCGTTGCCAGTAAGGTGAACCTTGCAAAAGGAGAATGGAAAGAGGGAGCCTATACGGTGCTCGGTCTCTTTGCTGTCATCATCTTCTTGATCTTTGTCTTCCGGCCGGCCGTACTCTACATCGCCAACCGTGTGCCAAAAGGTGGCCGGGTTCCAGACAGCTACATCTTCATCATCTTTCTCATCGCAATCTTCACCTCCATTGTTACTCAAGGAGTCGGTTCTTCATATGTGGTCGGGCCGGTCATCGCCGGGCTGGTCCTGCCGGAGGGGCCACCGCTTGGCACTGCGCTGGTGAAGCACGTGGAGACGTTTGTCGCCGAGGTGTTCTTGCCGTTGTTCTATGTAGCTATCGGACAAGTAGTTGACCTTCAATTACTACTCAACCTTGAAAACAAAAATGGCGAGCCATTGGTACTGCGGATGCTCTTGGTTTTGATCATCGTCAGCTGGGTGGCCAACATAGTCAGCACCATGGTTCCCGCCATTTACTTGGTCAAGATGACACCCAATGATGCTTTCTTGCTCGGCATAACCTACACCGCTAAAGGATTCATTGAACTCCTCCTTTACCTTCGCTTCTACAACGATGAGGCAAGCTAGCTAAACTTTGATATATATATACGTGCTAGCTAGTTTTTCAGAAATTAATTAATTGATAGTATACATGCAGGTGGTTGATTTGGCGGGGTTCACGTTGATCATATTGATGGCGATGGTGCAGAACGGAGTTGCGTCACTGTTGTTGGAGACTATGTACAATCCGCTGGGGGAGAAGATGGCGGGCGGGAGGAGCGTGCAGAGTTTGAGGCCGCACTCGGAGTTGCGGATGGTGGCGTGCGTGCACAACGAGAGGCCTATCCCGTTCTTGATAAACCTCATGGACGCGATGTGCTCTGTGGGTCACCCGATGTGCGTGTACGTGCTGCACATGACAGAGCTGAGCGGGCGGGCGGACTCGACGCTGGTGGCGCATAAGGACCGGAGTGGGTTCGTGAACATGAGCCAGATGGATGCCATGCTGAACGTTTTTATACAGTGGGAGAAGCACAATGAGGGGCACCTCGCGGTGCAGCCGTTCACCGCGAAGGCGCCGTTCAAGTCCATGCACCACGACGTGTGCGCGCTGGCGAATGAAAAGAACGCGCATATAGTGATTGTGCCGTTCCCGAGAAAGGGTGTGATGGATTCGGGGCTGGCGAAGGAGCTAGACCAGGCGGCGAGGAACATTGTAGGAGAGGTGCTCGACGGCGGGCCCTGCACGGTCGGGATATTGGTTTATGAGGTGTTTGGTTATACGGTGTTGCCGTCGGTGGCGGAGTGCAGGCATGACATTGGGGTGTTGTTCTGGGGCGGTGTGGATGATAGGGAGGCGCTGGCGTGCTCGGCGCGCATGGCGTCGCAGGAGAGTGTGGAGCTCTCTGTGTTGAGGTTCGTGGCGGCGGGGGAGAAGGAGAAGGGGAATGAGGAGTGGAGTGAGGAGAGGGTGAAGGACGAGGCGGTGTTGGAGATGGTGAGGGCGGAGCAGGGGGAAGAAGGAAGGGTGGTGGTGGAGGAGGTGGAGGTGAGTAATGTGGAGGAGACGATGGCGGTGATAAGGACGATGAATGAGAAGAAGCATGAGTTGATGGTTGTGGGGAGAAGGCAAGGAGAGGGGTCTTTCTTGGAGGGCTTGACGGAGTGGTGTGAGTCCCCGGAGCTTGGAGTTATTGGTGACATGCTTGCTTCTGATTTCAAGCACACCAATGCTATTCTTGTAATTCAGAGACACCGTTAGTTTGCTTTGCTTTTAGAGTTATATGTCAAAAAAGAGATTCTTTATTTTAAATTTTATTTTATTTTTATTATTAGCAATTGACCCTTCCGATGAATGTTATCAGAACCGGATCGGACATTGAACCGTTCAAAATCCCGGGTCACCGATTCAACCGCCAGGTTAATGGGGTCAATACCGGTTCAATATATTTATTAATAATTAAAAACTATTTTAAATAATTTATAAAAAAAAGTTATTTTAAAAACTATTATAAAAAAACTAGAGTAAAAAAACTAATTTAAATAATAAAAAAAAGGTTTCAAATAAAAAATAAAAAAATTTATTTTAAATATTATTTTATTATTAAAATATAATTAAATATTATTTTAATAATAAAATAATTTAAAACCCTAAAATCTAAGAACCGGACCGGACTGCGGTTCACCGGTTTAGCCCGTCGGACCGGTGATCCGGTTCGGTTATGATAACACTGCTTTGGATTGTTTAGGATTTTAAAAAAATATCTATAAACACGTGGCATAATCCACACCACTAACATATAGGCTTAGATACTTAGTCATCTGATTACAAAGGATGAATGTACAAAGGAGCCAACATCGCGCGAATCATGCCAGCAAGCTATAAAAAGAGATTGTCAACCCACTGCCCCAAGTATGAGCGCTTGGATACATTTTCTCTCACAGTTATCTCATCTTTCAAAGTAGGATTGGATTGATGAAGAACAATCTTTGAAAGAATCCTTAATACAGTGGAGCAAAGAGAAGAAAGAGGATCATCAATCATTACCGATCTCTTCATCATAATCCACAAAAGAATTCCCACCATTTTCAATTCATCTCTCTTGTTGATTAAGATCCATTCCAATCCCAAGGAGTAGCAGATCAATATTGCATCAACATAAATAATAATCAATCTTACAATTTATCGTATTTTAAAAATATGTTTCATGAAATATATAATACTTGGCCATGTTTGGCTGCCACTTTATTCTATAGAATGGTAGTCATTCCTATGGAATATAATAGGGTTAAAGTCATTTTTGCTCCCTAGAAAGAGGTTCATTATTCATTTCCATCCTAAATTTCAAAGTTGTTCAATACAATCCTTGTATTTTGATTATTCTGTCACATTTGGTCGTATTTTGATGACATCGCGGGCCAGCTGGACTGCTGATGTGGCAAAAAAAAAGTAATTATTTTTTAATTTTAATTATTTTTTATTTTTTATTTTTTGAAGAAATAAAAAATAAAATAAAAAAAATAAAAGATAAATAAAATTAAAAATAATTTAAAAAATTTGTCACGTGCCACGTCAGCAGTCCAGCTGGACCGCCACATCATCAAAATACGACCACCTATAAAATAAAAAAACAAATAAATACCATATATTTCATTCGGATGTCACGTCAATGACACATCAACATTATGGACCAAATGTGACCGAATATCAAAATACAAGGACTGTATTGAATAACTTTTGAAATTTAGGATAGAAATGAACATTGGACCTCTTTCTAGGGGCTAGAAATGGTTTTAACCCAATATAATATTACATGGGGAATCATAGTAATGGTTGCTTGGCTATTATTTTTGCAGGGAAAAATTACTATAAAATCTTTGGATTGCATAGTAATTTGACAAGGAGGTTTCACCCTTTTTTTTTATTTCCTTAGTTATTTGCGCTCTCACTCTCACGAGCTCTCACGGTCCCCCAATCCTTACTCAGCCCAAGATCCTTCACCGGTAACATCCTGACTTTTGAGTTAATATAATATATAATTAAATAAATTAAATATGGGTTTACTGATATGGATTAAAAAAAACAATTTTTAACAACATAAAAAAAAAATGAAAATGAGGGTATGGAATTGTTTTAATGAATTACTTGTAATAATCCATAAGTTTAAGGACTAAAGTAAAGTTTTGCAAACATTAAATCTCCATTCAATTAGCATGATGTCATCAATAATATCCACTCACTCTCTTACTCCTCTCTTACTCTCTTTCTAAATAGTCAAGTACGTGGCATGGTGTTCGCAACCATGAAAGTGGCAGCTGCGTGGCTTATAGAATTGGAACTTTCTTTCTCTATTCTAGCTCTCTACTCCGAGAGCTTCAAAGTTTAAACTAAACCAGTGTTTTGGTGTGGTTCTACAAGCCATGACGCATAACTAATTAATAGGCTTAGTTCATTCCAATAAGTTGTGAAGATGATCCATGAATCATAATGCTTAATGATGCAGGCCTGGTCTCCTAAATGATTAAGTGAATGATTAGAAGTAGTATTAGGTAGTTATTATGCTTTAAGTTTGTAATTAAGAACATAGGTTGTATAGGAGGCAGCCTATCAAGGTAGTGGAGCAGGGTGCACATTAGGTGTTTGTTAGAATGTGGCAGAGAAGGTGGTGACAGGGAATCATCAGTGTTTGTCTAGTGCTTGTTTGTAATGAAGGCCTATATAATTACATTGTGATGAATGAGAAAGGCAAGCAAGAAGTTATCCAATCTCTCTTATCTTCAACCTTTCCTTGTCTGCTCCTCTGTTTCCCCTTCTCCAAGCTTCATCTCCTTCTTCAATCCCTCTTCAATCCCTCTTCTTCATCTCAATCCCCTCTAACTTCCTCTCATCTGCCTCTATCTCCCCTTATTTCTCTATCTCCAGTCCCTTCATCCCTACAGGTCTGCAACAATGGTGCTTTCATTGACCCTCTCGCCGACCATGCCTCTTCCATATCCCCCACGTATCCTAACCTTTCAGCAGTCCATCGACACCCTTTATATGCTTTACCAGGATGAGGCGACTACGGTAGCCGAATATGTATTAGCTTATGAAGATCTGATGAAGGAAATCACAGCGCCTCGTGAGCTGATGCTCATCTCCTTCTTCATCAACAATTTGCGGCCAGATATCCATCGGGAGCTCCTCCGGCGAGGCCTACCATCTACTCTGAAGGAGACCTTTGCGCTGGCGCAAGCTTGTGAAGCGCACATTGAGAAGGCGATGCTCTGGAGGTGGTGTGTTTCACCATATTCCATCGCACCGAACCCGATCCCTCCCCCAAACCAGTTTCCCACCACCCACTCCGCGATCCCCAGCCAGCCGCCTGCTCTGACTCCCGGTGACCACCATGAGATCTCTGCTTCCAACCTCGATGACCCCGTGGCAGCGCCCGATGAAGATTCGCCGCCTTCTCTGGATCCCGGCGACCATCAAGAGACCTCTCATCCCCACCACGACGACCCCGTGGACGAGCTCGACGAAGCTCCGCCTCCTGCTCTGGATCCCGACGACCACCAGGAGATCTCAGATCCCCTCCCCAACGACTCCGTAGACGAGAACGTAGAAGATCCACCGCCTGCTCTGGATCCCGGCGACCACCAAACGATCTCTGATCCCAACCCCACAGACCCCGTGAACGAGCTTGATGAAGAACCGCCGCCTGCTCGGGATCCCGGCGATCATCCAGAAATCTATGTTCTGGATTTCAGCCCAGCCGACCCCTTTGACGTGCTCAACAAGGATCCACCCCCTATTCTGGATCATGGTCTTGTCTTCAATGTCAGTGAGAGGCTCGCCTCCCTTGATTTTACATTCACGTTGTTTGTTAGTTCCAACAAGAAGTCGTTGATGATGTTTGCTGTTGAGAGCCTCTTTGTGCATTGGATGAATCGGAATGCTAAGGAGAAGATCTTTGATGCAAGGCAAGCACAAGGAGGAGGACGATCCGTACTCTTCCACATCAACATTTTACTCCTCAAAGCTTGTTCCGAAGCTCCGCCGATGCCCCTGGTTGCGATGATTCATGCACAGGCGATCAACTTTAGCTGCAGCTCGCTAGTTTCAGTGCAAATTTTCTTGGTTCATATGATGTTTGGTGATCTCTTGAATTGTGGAAGCTTTGAAGATGCACTACAACCGTTGGATGATATGTCTGACAGAGATGATGATACCTCTGAAACTTCTCTAGGACATTTCGATGTTGCAATTTATCCCCTTGAGCAAGTGGCTGATCCTTCTGTTTCCCGTGAATTCCGAGCAACTCCTTTACATCATGTTACTGGAATTGGCACTATTGAGTTGCTGACCTTTTTACTGAGTGATGCTGGTACTCCATTAAGTTGGGTTGTTGGTCCTGGGCAACAAGACATTGTGAAGATTTTGTTAGCACACATTGCCAATCCACACATTGCAATTGGTGATGGTGGAGCAACACATGTGGCTGCTGATATTGGCAACAAAGAAAGTGTGACTTGTTTCCTCATTGCTGGAGGGATCTTCACTTTGTTCACTCTTTATTTTGGACTTGGTTCATTGTTGTCTGCCTTTGGTTATTACCAGCTGAAGGGGTGCAAAGGGGACTCTGTTGGTCAGCAGTGCACAATGCCTCAGGACTCTCGCGAAGGGCTGCCGGACTTCCACCTTGAGGACAAGGTGAATTTCGAAGAGGGTGGTAATGATGCAGGCCTGGTCTCCTAAATGATTAAGTGAATGATTAGAAGTAGTATTAGGTAGTTATTATGCTTTAAGTTTGTAATTAAGAACATAGGTTGTATAGGAGGCAGCCTATCAAGGTAGTGGAGCAGGGTGCACATTAGGTGTTTGTTAGAAGATGGCAAAGAAGGTGGTGACAGGGAATCATCAGTGTTTGTCTAGTGCTTGTTTGTAATGAAGGCCTATATAATTACATTGTGATGAATGAGAAAGGCAAGCAAGAAGTTATCCAATCTCTCTTATCTTCAACCTTTCCTTGTCTGCTCCTCTGTTTCCCCTTCTCCAAGCTTCATCTCCTTCTTCAATCCCTCTTCAATCCCTCTTCTTCATCTCAATCCCCTCTAACTTCCTCTCATCTGCCTCTATCTCCCCTTATTTCTCTATCTCCAGTCCCTTCATCCCTACAGGTCTGCAACACTTAATTGGAACATGGTCATGCCTCCTGATAATGTACTTTAAGAATTTAGAGGATTCATGGCAATTACATGAATGATAATGGAGTCATAAGTCAGGTTGGGTTGGACCAACTGAATTAAAACACCGATCACCCATTTGGGTGAGCCATGAAACCTTAATCAAGTTAATGTGGTTTATATGAATTATTAGTATATATATATATATATATATATATATATATACTAAAATGTGAAAGTTCTGGACAGGTTGCCTTCTTGTCGTAACTTGTGTTATAACTCGTGTGTGACACTCTGCTCACTCAGTTTTTTGTAGTACTCACACATTTAATTATAAACACACAAGACATCAAGGAGACGGGAGAGTTGGTTACCCAGTTCAGCCAACAATGCCTACATCTGGGGGGCATGCCCGGAGAAGACAATCACTAAAAGTGTAGGGAAAACAGGAGTACAAGAGTTCCTCACTCTCTCACCACATAAGCACCTCCACTCCTTGATTACAACAAGTGACCACGATCACCCTTCCTCCCAAGGGACTACTCTCATCGGCTCACCCTAATCCTCAGAGTCCTGGTCTTATATAGACACGTCCTCCCTGCCTTCACGCCATCACAACACATCCTCCACCTTCAGGATTCTCCGCGACTTTCCAGAATTAGACTCCTTCCAATTCTGGATGTTGCAACTTTAGTTGTAACATGAGTTGTAACATGACCCGGCTGAAGAACTTGACCAAGGCTACAACATCCATTGCACCTCTTCGACTTCGACGCACCTCCAACCCTCCTGGTTGAGTCCCGAGTCTACTACGTCAGATCCTCCTGATCCCGACACGCAACTAGCCGATCCACCTCTCCGTCGCGTACTCAGCCTTCACGGTCGCACTCTACCATAGCGCGCACCCATCATTCAACCTTCATCTTCATGCAAGGTTGAGCTGTTGATTGGCTCCACCAATCACCTTCCAAATCTGGTTTGGCCTGTCATGATCCACCATATTTGCTTACCAAATATGGTCTTGATTTGGCTTCAATGTAGCACCTTGAGAATCAATCTTCATGCGCCAAATCTGTTATCAATCAGCTGCATTTGCTTCTAATCAATCACCAATCAGCTGAGATCCTGTAGCCCATTAGCATGCAATCTTATGCATGGCAAATCACAATTGCATGGCCACTTGCATGGTATCTTCCACCCATCTTCAATCAGCCTCTTTTGATCCGCATGGCATCTTCAATCAATCGGAATAATATGGTGGAATCTCCAATGTGCATCTCTTCAATCACCCTTTGATGTAGTCTTCAAGCTTGGATTCAGTCAACCTTTGATGATGCTTGCATGAAGTCTTCAATCACATAATAGCTCTTGATCAATGCAGCATACTTTCCAAGCCAAGCTTGTACTTCAAATCATATCTCCAATCAAGCTGCCAAGTATATTGAAATCCCTTGTCAAGTTGGGTTGCACCAAGCTTGCTCCTAGTAAATATCTTCTCCACACATGCCAAGTATAGCCTTGCTATGTAGTGTCCACCATGCTTTGACTTGTGCCTTTGTCAACCATATCTTGACCTCATGCCTTTGACTTGTCAACTGTCTTGTTGTCTTGACTTGGTCAACTCCCTTGTCTTGTCAACCTTGCCACATTAGTATGTGCCACGTCATCACCATGGTGGTGTCAAGTAATGCCAACACATGTGCAGTTGCACTAACAATCTCCCCCTTTGGCATTATTTGACACAACCTCTTCTGCCAGACAGACGTGACTGAACATGACTATACAACGTTTTACATCATCCACTGAGGACTCAATTACACTATAAGAAGAACAATAATAACTCATTAACATACAAGGCTGGCAGACCTATTCTCCCCCTTTGTGGCACATAATGCAACAAACATCTCCCCCTGTTTGTTACAAAACTTTGACCAACATGGACTGTACAATAAAGAAACAGTTAGGCATTTACCAAAAAGCTGGTAGAACTTACTTCTCCCCCTTTGTGTCAAAGGCTCCTGATATCGCAGAGTAAGTTGCAACTCCCCCTGAATCAACAATCATCACAAGACTATTTGAAACTACTCCCCCTAACTTCATAAACATCCTCATGTGCAGAAGTACCCTCCAAGAACTCATTAAGTTTTCTAGAGAGAAGTTCAGTATTCTTCCTCTCACCAACATTTGAGAAAGGCTTTGTGCAATTTAGTCTTGAGCTTAAAAACTTAAACTGCAATAAAATTCATGCACAAATGAAGGATTGTACCTCTCTGCCTCTTTATCTACCTTTCTTTGTATGGGAGGTGTTCTGGGGACTGAAGATAGTAGCTCCCCCTTGCTCCTTGATCTTTAGTGGCCATTTCTTTTCCTTTCTCCAGAGCTTGAGATTTAGACATATCTTGCTGACTTATTAAGCACTTCTTCTATTCCTTTTCTTTTCTGTCCCGGATTCAGTTGCAACATGCTCTCCTGCTTCTTCTTTTTTTTCAGTTGAAGATGCATGGTCTCCTTGGTGAACTTGGTTGTTCGGCCAAACCTTCAGTACTTGCTACTTCCGCCATATTTGCCAACTGGAGCGGCTCCTTTGCACAAAGTATTTTGCTTTCATCTTCTTGGGGGAGAGTTGCTCTTCTCCTTCTTTTTCTTCAATAGGAGAACTTTGAACAAGAACTTATAGCAAGGAATTCTACAAATGCCTGCTACTTTTACAAAAAAATAAAATAACAAAAGCTCAAAACAAATTTCAAATTCCCTCCACGGTGCTTTTTTTTTTGTGTGTGTGCATTGTTTTCATCCATGCACGTGGATGGAGATAGTTCATATAGATGTAGAGCTAGAGGTTGGTTTAGAGAGAGAGAGGGGATATGCATGACCAAAGAGGGGTTTGGTCGGGTTGTTAAAAATAATAAAATAAAATAAAATACAAAATAAAAATTTAAACAGAGATCTATCTTATCCGATCGAACGAAGTTCGTTCGGAAGCTTCCCCCGCGAGGATCTATATATAGTGCAATAGCCCACGAACCCTAGCCTCCATCCACGCCGCCACATGGCTGAGAGAGAGAGAGAGAGAGAGAGAGAGAGAGAGAGAGAGAGAGAGAGAGAGAGAAGGAGGCGGCGACTCTGATCCGCCCCAAGCATCGGCAGAGGAGCAGGGTGTCGTTGCGAACCTAATCTACTGCCGGTAGTCGGTGATCGGACGGGAGGAACAACGACCACCATCGGAGACCTCAGAGGCGCGCTAGAAACCAGAACTTCCTCATGGAGACGTCGGAGTCCTCTCAGGGCACCACTACTCCGCCTGAAAGCTCTCCAAACTCGGGTGAGCACACTAAACCACTTTGAAAGCATTGCCCAGTTGCTGTATTAGAGGGGAGATAATCATGTGGGTCGATAGTTATTAAAAGTAATGTTATGGGTTGTGCGCTTAGTTATTTTTACACCATATAGATCTCATGACTGATATTGGTTGGTTTGAAGTTCGGTGGAGGTGTGGTCATGGTTGGGAGATGGTGATCATTGTAGTTAATGGGTTTTCTCATCTTGGAGATCTGGGCTGAAAACTTAAAGGTGGTTCATATGTATGTAATGTTGTAGAAGTTGTGAGAAAGAAGGTAAGTGTAGGCTTATGTGTTTGTGTTGGATACTTGCATGGGTTAAGGAGATGAGTACTCTCTAATGGAGTTTTTCACAGATTAGTTATAGGCCCAAAACAACATATGTGATGTTGTTGGTTCTCTTGACTATGGTTAATGAGAACTCAGGCTTGTAGAGGGGTTATGTTTGTAAAAAATTCATGTGTGTGTAGTTCTGTAGAAGCTAGGTTGGTGAAGATGAGATAGAACTGACATAAGGACAGTGAGTTTGGATTGGGTTTCTCGTTAAATCGGTATCCATCAAGGCTTGTGAGGAGATTGAGTCTAGTGTGTGAGTGTTTGGGAGATGTTTAGTTCTGTCAAGAGATGATAATAATTACACTAACTTTAAACTCAAGGTATGTAGTGGTCTGACTTTTAATAGTGTGTTAATAGAAGATGAGAACATCATTGATTCTTGATGAGATACTTGGTATATGAACTATTAGTCATGCATGAGTTTAAGGATTGGTGATTAAAGTTTCATATTAAGTGATATGCATAGTGAATATATAAAGATTGGGTTTGTTAGTTGGGCCTATGGGCCGGTTTGGGCTTGAGTGAGTTTGAAGATGGGTTGAATTGATTTTTGTAAGTTAAGGGTTAAAATAATTTATCAAATGGTGCAATAGCATGGCTGGTGTTAGTTAGGAGTTGGCTTATCCAAATAGTTGGATTAAATTGGTTCATTATAAAGCCAAGACGACTTAGTCAAGTCTAGTTAGGAATTGGATGATTAGTGGGCCGGGATCAATGTAGTTGTGCATGTAGTACTATAGAAGCAAATATTCTTAAATACAAATACATATTTTGAGAATGGAATTGTAATTACCAGATATCGACGTGGAGCGCCGAGCTTCGTCGGGACAGATACAGATAATTAGTCGGTTGGATTGCAATTAGAAGTAAGTACACTTGCCTACTACCCCACTCTACGGAGTGTTCTTGACTTTTGTTGATTTCCATATTTTTGTAAGTGTTCCTGCCTAGTGCCCACCCAACAATGGGTTTCCTTGGCTTTTGATGATGCCTTGTTTTAAGCATGTTCTTGATTCACGACTTCCTTGATTTCATACTTATGCACGTTTCTTCATGTTTGGGACCTCTGTTTGTTGATCTCATGCTTGTTGGCCCAATGGGGCATTATTTTATTATTACTACGACTTGGTATTCTATTACTTTGATTTGCATATACATTTTGTGCTCCTGCTTTATTGAGTTCCCATGTGGTGTATGCAAGTTGTTTTGTTAAGCTTCGTTTGTGATCGCTGAACATGTCTACCTGTTGACCGGCACAAGGCCGTGGCAACGCGTGAGCCTATGCTAAGTCCCGGTAGACTTGCGTCAGCACTCTCGTGTGAAGATTCTCCCTTTTGGTGCAGATTAAGATAAGTTAAGGGATCTCCTCTGGAGGTTCACCCGTCAGTGGGATGGTTCGCTGGCCGTGTACGTACATGTAGGAGCGCTCACAGACTCAAGGTCTGATAAGATAAGATAAGATGGCTGCCTGGGAGATGACAAGATAGTTTCTTGGATTCCGTGTTATGTGTTTGTGGAGTAGTGATCCGCTAATGTTTGACTTTCTCTTGTTTCCTATGTTATATGTGCTTATATTGGTGTGCATCACTATTTTCTGTTATCTATATTGAACTCGATGCTTCGTTGTGTTCCCTGCGGGGGTACTTACTGAGCTTTCCTTTCGAAAGCTCACCCCACTTGTCTCTTTTCTTTTCAGGACCTGAAAGTTTAGCTGATTGTGATCAGGAGTTGCGCTTGAAGGTTCGAGAACCTCGGTTCGCTTAATAGAAGACACTTTATATTTTTGTAGGACCCTTGTAGGGCCAATATGTGTATTACGAAAGTACTAAGTTTCCGCTGTACATGACTCTGAGAATATTTTTATGTTTTCAGACTATTTTATGTTATCTGCTTTTGAACTATTAGGCCTTGTATCCGAGTGGGACCCGTTTTCACTTGGGTACGACCGGTCGGTAAACGTTCCCGAGGTCCCGGAATTCGGGTCGGGGCGTTACAGTTCATGGATCATGGAGCTCCTGGATATATCACCCATCTGGGTATCCTTCTTCTTCCACCCTTCAGTGGTCCTCTGTCAACAAGTCTCTGACTCTGGTTGTAACAACTTGTTGCAACATCTTGTTTCTTCACAATTTCTGACTTCAACTTCTCTGCAATTGCACTTTGTGAATCTTGCTTCTTAATCCACATTTTCTTGATGACAGCAATCTTCCCTCTAATTCTCCTTTTGAAAGTTGTTTGCACATATCCAATTATCTGTTCGGATTTTAAGTCAACCTTTAGCTTTTTGCACTTAGGTCTTGTATCAGTGGAAACATGTAGGAGCTTCAACTTTTTGTCTTCTTCTTTTTGTCTTGTCTTCTTTTACATCTCGAGCCAGTGGAGCTTGAGCTTTGACAAACACCATCTCTTTGGTGTATTTCTTTGCGCTTGAGGTTTCACCAGCATATCCTAATCCTTTTCGATTACCAGCAGTTCTTCCAGCTGCTAGAATGTCATCCAGCTTTGCTTTTCCTCTGTTTAAAGAATCCATAGTCTTCTCAGCTTGTTGAAGCTTGTGTTGGTATTCATTCAATTTCCTTACAGCATCATCCTTTTCCTTCAACATGCTTTCTTTCTCTTCTACTAGGAGCTGATTCTTCTTCAGGATGTTCTCTTTTTCTTCTTGTAGATGTGTGTTCTCTTGGATCATCTTGTTCAAGCTCTGCACCATGTCTTCTTTCTCCTTGGTTAGCTGCTTGATTTTCTTCAAGGTGACATCCTTTTCTCCTTCTAGGTGCTTGTTTTCCAACATCATCTTGTCAATCCTTCTCAGCATGACTTCATAGGCTTTGAGTAACTCTTGATTTGGTGCATCTTCATCGTTGCTATCACTGTCTTCAGATGTCGCAACAGATGTTGCAACATACTTTGCAACTCACATGAATCTGCTTGAGTTACCTGTTGGTTTGAACACAGAAGGAAAAGCTACATAGTGACTTATCATACCTTTGTCACCTTGATCATCCTGACTTTCCTCAGATTCTCCTTCACTCCAGGTAGCATTGAGAGATTTCCCTTTCTTCTTGAGTGTATTTGCACACTCAGCTTGAACATGACCGAAACCTTCACACTCAAAGCACTTGTCTCCTTTTCTTCTAGAATCAGCTTCATCTTCAGTCTTCTTTCCTTCACTTTGAAACACCTTCTTCCCTGTCCTACGCTTCTTGAAAATTTTGTGAAGCTTTCTTGACAAGTATGCAATGTCAGTTTCATTTTCATCTTGGTGCGGATACTCCGGCTGTCTTGAAGCTTCAGCCTTCAAACCAAGATTAACTTCTTTCTTTTCATGTTTGAAGTTCATTTCGTATGCCTGAAGTGACCCCATCAGCACATCGACTCTCATTGTTGAGATGTCTCGGGCTTCTTCAATTGCAGCAACTTTGGCCTTAAATCTCTTGGGCAGAGATCTTAAAGTCTTCCGCACTAACTCTTCATCAGTATACTTCTTCCCCAGTTGAAAAGCTTGGTTGGAAAGATCCATCAGCTTGGCTGAGGCTTTCAAATTTTGAAGTCAGTATTTGTAGTTTAGAGTTTCGTACCTGACTTGTGCCTTCATGTATTCTTTGAAGAATGTCCCAAGCTTCCTTAGCAGATTCACAAGTTGCAACATGCTTGAATTGATTTTCATCCACTCCACCAAAAATGGCATTGAGTGCTTTTCCATTTGCATTTGCTTCGTTCAATTCAAGCTGGGTCCAGGTCTTTCTCTTCTTTTCTACTTCATTTTTATCACCATCAAGATACGTTGGAGGTGCCCATCCATCTTCTATAGCAGTCCAAGCACATTCATCTATGGATTTGATATATGCCTTCATGCGTACTTTCCAGTAGGAGTAGTTTGCCTCATTTAGAAGTGGTGGACGGCTGCTAGCGACTGCTTCCCTTCCAGCCATGGACAGAACTATTTCAGGACTTCACCGACCTTGAAACCAAGGCGAGCACGGCGCACCTGTTCTGATACCAATTGAAAGTTCTGGACAGGTTGCCTTCTTGTCGTAACTTGTGTTATAACTCGTGTGTGACACTCTGCTCACTCAGTTTTTTGTGGTACTCACACATTTAATAATAAACACACAAGACATCAAGGAGACGGGAGAGTTGGTTACCCAGTTCGGCCAACAATGCCTACATCTGGGGGGCCATGCCCGGAGAAGACAATCACTAAAAGTGTAGGGAAAACAGGAGTACAAGAGTTCCTCACTCTCTCACCACATAAGCACCTCCACTCCTTGATTACAACAAGTGACCACGATCACCCTTCCTCCCAAGGGACTACTCTCGTCGGCTCACCCTAATCCTCAGAGTCCTGGTCTTATATAGACACGTCCTCCCTGCCTTCACCCCATCACAGCACATCCTCCACCTTCAGGATTCTCCGCGACTTTCCAGAATTAGACTCCTTCCAATTCTGGATGTTGCAACTTTAGTTGTAAGATGAGTTGCAACATGACCCGGCTAAAGAACTTGACCAAGGCTACAGCATCCATTGCACCTCTTCGACTTCGACGCACCTCCAACCCTCCTGATTGAGTCCCGAGTCTACTACGTCAGATCCTCCTGATCCCGACACGCAACTAGCCGATCCACCTCTCCGTCAAGTACTCAGCCTTCACGGTCGCACTCTACCATAGCGCGCACCCATCATTCAACCTTCATCTTCATGCAAGGTTGAGCTGTTGATTGGCTCCACCAATCACCTTCCAAATCTGGTTTGGCCTGTCATGATCCACCATATTTGCTTACCAAATATGGTCTTGATTTGGCTTCAATGTAGCACTTTGAGAATCAATCTTCATGCGCCAAATCTGTTATCAATCAGCTGCATTTGCTTCTAATCAGTCACCAATCAGCTGAGATCCTGTAGCCCATTAGCATGCAATCTTATGCATGGCAAATCACAATTGCATGGCCACTTGCATGGTATCTTCCACCCATCTTCAATCAGCCTCTTTTGATCCGCATGGCATCTTCAATCAATCGGAATAATATGGTGGAATCTCCAATGTGCATCTCTTCAATCACCCTTTGATGTAGTCTTCAAGCTTGGATTCAGTCAACCTTTGATGATGCTTGCATGAAGTCTTCAATCACATAATAGCTCTTGATCAATGCAGCATACTTTCCAAGCCAAGCTTGTACTTCAAATCATATCTCCAATCAAGCTGCCAAGTATATTGAAATCCCTTGCCAAGTTGGGTTGCACCAAGCTTGCTCCTAGTAAATATCTTCTCCACACATGCCAAGTATAGCCTTGCTATGTAGTGTCCACCATGCTTTGACTTGTGCCTTTGTCAACCATATCTTGACCTCATGCCTTTGACTTGTCAACTGTCTTGTTGTCTTGACTTGGTCAACTCCCTTGTCTTGTCAACCTTGCCACATTAGTATGTGCCACGTCATCACCATGGTGGTGTCAAGTAATGCCAACACATGTGCAGTTGCACTAACAAAATGCATATAAACCCAATTAGGGGAAGACCCTTTGTATGTGTGCGTAGGAGTACTATGATTTTATTTCATTAATCAGGTCCCGATATAGAACGTGGAGACGCATGGTAAAGCAATTTACCAAATTTGCTGGCAGGCAACCAACCATTCTGGTGAGATGAGAAACTTGTCCAATTGTATCGAGATAGGCATTTCTCGATCATTTGTCCATATATAGCTTTGTCCCCTTAATAGGGGGTCATATAGCTGAACCTCATCAATGAGATTGTTGAATTCCCTCTATTCTTGGGTGTTCCCTAATCTAGTGTTTATGTCCACATGTGCCCTTGTTGAATTAAAGTCCCCTCTAATCAGCCACGTCGACCCCTGCCAACACCTTCGTATTGCACACAGTTCCTCCCAGAATGCCTGCTTTTGTTTCCATTAGTAGGGACTATATACAGTGGTGATCATCCATGTGGTATTGTTGGCCTGATTATTCCGGATTGTTGTTATTGAGAAGGTGTCGATGTGTTCGGCCACTAGCTGGAACTGACCCGCTTGTCATTTGATGAAACATCCACCCCTTGTGTGTCTTTTTAGAAGGAGCAGTTTTTCTGAGTAGCGAGTGCCCCCTATTGAGTTTCAGATCCTTTTATCCTTATTTTGTAGTTTTGTTTCTTGTAAACAAAAAACATGAAAAGGTCCCATTTGGTAAGGGGTTATCTTTGGGGGTAGGCACCAAGTGCAATAAGTTTTAAAATTGTTTGAATTTTTGGAGGGAAAAGACTAAATCCAATTGCTTAAGCATGTTGTAAATATGTTCATTTATTCCTCATCATCATTGATTGTGTGTAGTTACCAAAGTACCCCTAGGGAATTAAATCTCAATATAAATATTATTTTAAATATATTTATTCTGAAATATATATTTATAATATTTTTATTTTGGTATAATACCCAGAATAGTCCCTTTACTTTTCTTTCTCTAACCTTTTGATCCCTCTACTCAAAAAAGACAGAATTTAGTCCCTATACTTTTGAGATAATGTCAATGTAGTCCAAAATTCAATAGGGGCGTTAACCTCCGTTAATTCATGCTGATGGGGCTTTTTTTAGATTAAAATATTGATAAAAAAATTATTAAAATATTAATAAAAATAAAAAATAAAATAAAATTAACATCTCCTCTCTCCTAAAAAATAAAATAAATATTATTAAAAATATTTTAATAATTTTTTAATTAATATTTTAATCTAGAAAAAGACACGTTAGTATGAATTAACGAAGGTTAACGGCCTATTAAATTTTGGACTACATTGACACTACTTCAAAAGTAAAGGGACTAAATTCTGTCTTTTTTGAGTAGCGAGACCAAAAGGTTAGAAAGAGAAAAATAAAGGAATTATTTTGAGTATTCTACCTTTTATTTTAAAATAAATATTTATAAATAAATATTTTAAAATAAACATATTTATAAATATTTATAAATAAATATTTTAGAATAATATATTTATAAATATGTTATAAATAAATATTTTACAAAAATCATATTTAAAACATATTTATAAATATTTATAGACCAATATTTTAGAATAAACCTATTTACATTTACAAATGTTTATAAATAAATATTTTAAAATAAACATATTTATAACATATTTATAAATATTTAAAAATAAATATTTATAAATAAGCATATTTATATTTATTATACCCCTATAAAACTTTGAAATTACTTAAATACCCCTGCAAAATGATATTTGCTTGCATACCCCTGTAAATCAACTATTTTTGCTTATATGCCCAAGTGGTTAAGTTGACCCTTAATGGTGTTAAATCAATGGATGGAATGACGGCAAGTTACTAAGCTAGGTTTGCTTATATAAAAAACCGCCGCTATATATCCGCCGCTATAGGTTGCAATGCTAATAATTTTGTAATTACACAAATAACCTAGATGATATATGAAAAACCAAATTAATTAATAAAAAACAAACTATATCTAATTAATAATTAATACATTCTTATTCAAACAACATTTGCATTCATCAACACTAATAATGCTTTCAATAAAGGAAACAACAGAATCTTAGATTGCATTAAAATGTAGGTGTTCATCATACATACATGAATCTGCTGCTCAAATTAAGTAAAAGCAGCCAAAGATGGGATTTACAAACTTAATGGCTTTTATCTTCGACTCTTCAACGTCATATCAATCAGTGCTCTAATGGTATCCTCTTCACAAAACTTGGTGTATTCCTTTGACCCTTTAATAAATCCAATTCTGATGAGCTACTTGGCTATTTCAATGTCAAACAAGTGATTAAGACCAACGGTGTAATCGTCATGAAAAGTGTTGCCACCACTTTCTGCAATATACAGATTAGTAGAAGATCACATGAATAACACCATTTCAATCAAAAGGTAATGTAAAATATTAGTGCCTCCATCAATGCAGTGACAAAAACCAATTCTTAGTCTAGGTTGATTATGATCAATGGTCTTTGTTATTCCTTCAGACATTGTTTGTCAGTGGGCACGTGATCCAATCAAAGAAGTAACTCAAATGACTCAATATGAAAGAGTGACCAAGTTCTTAGTTTACATGGGTAATGATATTATGAACATGGTAGTTGGTTGTGCCACGTCAGCTTGCTGTTAACGCCATAAGCCATAGTGACTTGATTGGAAGAGAATAATAAGTTAAGGGAGTTAATTGAAATTTTTTGTAGTTGAGTGATGAAAATAGGAACTTGTACATAGTTTAGTGACTATCTGTGTGGTTTACCCTTATATTCATATGGTTTTTACACATATATCTACAAAAATTTACATTATTACATGATTTTTACAAACATACCCTTAATAGTTTGTAAACATAATTTCAAAAAACATGTGCGAAAATATTTATAAACATACAATTAGAATTTATAAACATGATTTTTACAACTTGTGACAATATATAACAAACGAGTTCCCCGTCAAGTTTTTTAAACAAATTACATCCAACATTAAGAAAAATATACACATGTTCTTTAAGACAAAAACACAACTAACTTCTAAATAACAATGATGCTCAAATAACCCAAATAACAACCACCCCAAACTCCATCCTCAACTTCAACCTGAAAATGTAGATGAATTTGCAATTAGAACTTAAAAATAGATGAAAAACTTTCATTAATGGCAAAATGAAAAAACATTAAAAAAAAAAAGATAAGAACAATTCACATTAGCCTCAATATATGATGCAAGATGAGGGAGAAGAGAAGGTTGAAGAGAAACGGGAGAGAGGAAAAGAAGGATGAGGGAAGGATTGGAACAAGAAGATAGGGGAATGAGAGGAAAACTGATTCACTACTCTATTACATTGCAAATAGCAACACACTCCATTGTTTCCTAACCAACTTGACCCCTCTTAATTACATGCTAACAATATTCACTAAACATACAATGATTCTATAGTAATAATATGTCCATCTAAAGTAATAGCACATCATTAAGTCATAACGAAATCTGTGAACTTGTCCCTTGTGGTCCCCTTGTTATATCTATTGCTACGCCATACTGCAGGATTGGCGCTAGAGCTCACAGCGACTGCAACAATATACCTCATTTTTCTAGATTCGAGAAAAAGAGAATCCATTACCCCCGATCTGTGGCCAAATCAAAGCAAAGAGAACCCGGAGATCATAATTAGGAGTTTAGAGAGACGAAGAGCTACCTTTGATGGACAGAGAGGCTCCACTACCCCTAATATGCGACCGAATTTAGTCAAGAGAACAGATCGTCGACGAGGAGTTTAGAGAGATGAATAGAAAAGAAGGAAAGTGGGATAGAGATCGTGGATGAGAGCTTAGAGAGATGAGATGAAAAGAGGGATAGAGATCGCGGACGAGAGTCCAGGGAGATGAGAAGAAAAGAGGGAAAAAGATGAGGGTAATTATGTAATTTTTTTAACTAAAGTTAAGTTTTAACTATAGTTAACCCTAAAAATTATAATTCCAGCTAATGGTGACTAATGACAATGGTATAGTGGAGGGGTATGCAAGCAAATAACATTTTTATAGGGGTATTTAAGAAAATTTGTAGTTTTGGAGGGATATGCAAGCAATTTTCTTTATTTATAACATATCTATAAATATTCATAAATAAATATTTTAAAATAAACATACTTAAAACATATTTATAAATATTGATAATAGATTATTTACTTAGGTCTAGCTACCAAATAAAAGAGATGAAGTTGCCACTAATACAAACCCATGTTCTCAAGGGGATAATGGTCATCTGCATAGGTGGGTGGCACTTCAATATCACTATTAAATTACCCATTTAACAATGCTTTAACACTATAAACTTTGTTATCATGTGGGCGGGAAACCGTGTGCATTGGAATCCACCCATTTCCAATTCCACTTTCTCAATTCCGTTTCCAAACACAGCCTTTGAGTTGCAATAAAGTCCCTGACTAGGAAGCATTTCTTCCACTATCCTAGACCCCTTATATTCCATGAAATGACTTTCATTAATGTAACCTAATGGGCCTTGTATCAAGCTGAGGGTAGGGTGCTTAGTTACCCAGTGTCCCCCTACTCTTCTCTCAGCTTCCGTCTGTCTCATATGATTGAGTACTTGTGATGCATTCCTATCTAAGTGCTCCATGTGGACTCCCACCATCTGTGCCATCGAAATAAGGTCTCCATCCAGCTAATCCGAAAAGGGTCATTGGAACTGAAGTAGGGTTGGGGTATTTTCATCAGTGTCAGTGTGCACCATTATTTTCTTGGTCCCCTGGGTATTTCTTTTTTTCCTTGCTTGGTCCTTCTTGATTTCCAATTCCATGGGGATAGGGGCATTGGGGCAGGGTTATTTTTTTCGGTCGACCTCTGGGCCTTGGTGTCGGTGCTTGTGTTGACTTAGAATCAAAAGCGGGGATGTTGGGTGGTTCCTCACTTTCTTCTGGCAAGGTTTTTTTAATTAGTGGAAGAAGAGGTTGACTTCTTTTTTGTGTTTTTTAAGTGTTATGTTTTCCCAATCTTCATCCGTAACAAGATTCCAAGTGTCGCCAGTTCTTTTATTTGTTGTGCTATGAGCCACGGAATAATCGGAAGGCCTTTGGGGGCTAGTTAATTCATAAGGATCAATTGCTTTTATATTAGAGATTGATGGGCCACTTTCTCCTGGATTTTGGGCCAAAATTGAGTGCACTGGGCTTGTTCGATTGGCGGGCCGGTTTCGCTTGGAACAAGTGGATTCGGGCAGGCTTTGTGCCCAGCCTGCAACCCGGCCCACTGTTATTCAGTGGGTTCTCATGCGCTAATAAAAAAATAAAAAATAATAATAATTAAAAATAAAGAATCTCTTTTTGACATCTATGGGGGGATTTTGGAAGAATGTAGCTGAAGATCCTATGGACGTGGATATATATGGATGTGGAAATTTTAAGTGGGTGTTTGGGTGGTCGGATGAAGAGGAGGTATAAAGATTTTTGGGTGTTTGGATGGATGGATATGGATATGTGTTTGAATTAAAATAATAGTAATTATTTATAATGAAATAATTAATAATATTTATAATAATTAATAGATAATAATAATTCTAACTCTAAACTAATAATATCTTAAATTTAATATTCATATATAATTATTATAAATTTAAAGATAATTTTAAATTATAAAATAATTTATATAATCATTTTTTTCAAATTATAAAATTATTATAAACATTCAAATTAAATATTAATATAATAATATATAATATATAATTATTTTATTTAAATTAATTTTTAAACAATATTTAATTAATATTTAAAGTTAAAAAGGACCCCACCCACATGGGCGCCGCCCTCTTCTCAGAGGGACGAGCGCGTCCCTCCGAATTGAAGGGACGCGCTCATCCACTTTACCGGGACGTGGAGATGCACATCCCTGCACATCCCAGTCTCCAAACAATGGGATGTGGACCTCTAGGTCCTTGCCAAACAGCTATATATATATATATATATATATACAAACTAACCGTGTCTCTGAATTACAAGAATAGCATTGGTGTGCTTGAAATCAGAAGCAAGCATGTCACCAATAACTCCAAGCTCCGGGGACTCACACCACTCCGCCAAGCCTTCCAAGAAAGAGCCCTCTCCTTGGCTTCTCCCCACAACCATCAATTCATGCTTCTTCTCATTCATCGTCCTTATCACCGCCATCGTCTCCTCCACATTGCTCACCTCCACCTCCTCCACCACCACCCTTCCTTCTTCCCCCTGCTCCGCCCTTACCATCTCCAACACCGCCTCGTCCTTCACCCTCTCCTCACTCCATTCCTCATTCCCCTTCTCCTTCTCCCTCGCCGCCACGAACCTCAATACAAAGAGCTCCACACTCTCCTGCGACGCCATGCGCGCCGAGCACGCCAGCGCCTCCCTATCATCCACACCGCCCCAAAACAACACCCCAATGTCATGCCTGCACTCCGCCACCGACGGCAACACCGTATAACCAAACACCTCATAAACCAATATCCCGACCGTGCAGGGCCCGCCGTCGAGCACCTCTCCTACAATGTTCCTCGCCGCCTGATCTAGCTCCTTCGCCAGCCCCGAATCCATCACCCCCTTTCTCGGGAAAGGCACAATCACTATATGCGCGTTCTTATCATTCGCCAACGCGCACACGTCGCGGTGCATGGATTTGAACGGCGCCTTCGCGGTGAACGGCTGCACCGCGAGGTACCCCTCATTGTGCTTCTCCCACTGTATGAAGACATCCAGTATGGCATCCATCTGGCTTATGTTCACGAACCCACTCCTTTCCTTATGCGCCACCAGCGTCGAGTCCGCCCGCCCGCTTAGCTCTGTCATGTGCAGCACGTACACGCACATCGGGTGACCCATAGAGCACATCGCGTCCATGAGGTTTATCATGAACGGGATTGGCCTCTCGTTGTGTACGCATGCCACCATCCGCAATTCCGAAAGCGGCCTCAAGCTCTGCACGCTCCTCCCTCCTGCCATCTTCTCCCCCAGCGGATTGTACATAGTCTCCAAAGACAGTGACGCAATTCCGGTCTGCACCATCCCCATCAATGTGATCACCGTGAACCCCGGCACATCAACCATCTGCATGTAGATACATACTATCAATTAATTAATTTCTGAAAAACTAGCTAGTACGTATTAAAGTTTAGCTTGCCTCATTGTTGTAGAAACGAAGGTAGGGGAGGAGTTCAGTGAATCCTTTAGCGGTGTAGGTTATGCCGAGCAAGAAAGCATCATTGGGTGTCATCTTGACCAAGTAAATGGCGGTAACCATGGTGCTGACCACGTTAGCCACCCAGCCAACGATGATCAAAACCAAGAGCATCAGCAACCATGAATCGTCGTATTTGGTTTCAGGGTTGTTGAATAGTAATTGAATGTCAACTATTTGTCCGACAGCTACATAGAACAACGGCAAGAACACCTCCGCGACAAACGTCTCCACGTGCTTCACCAGCGCCGTGCCAAGCGGTGGCCCCTCCGGCACGACCAGCCCGGCGATGACTGCCCCGACCACATATGATGCACCGACTCCATCAGTGACAACAGAGGTGAAGATCACAATGAGAAAGATGAAGAAGATGTAGCTGTCTGGAACCCGACCACCTATCGGCACACGCTTGGCGATATAGAGTACAACCGGCCGGAAGACGAAGATCAAGAAGATGATGACAACACCGAGACCGAGCGCCGAATAGGCTCCCTCTTTCCATTCTCCTTTTGCAAGGTTCACCTGACTGACAACCCCAAATGACACCATCATCAAAAGGCGGCTGATGTCTTTAATCATGACCGAGGATAAAGCAATGCGACCGAGCTCGGAGTTGAGTAAATGGAGCTCGTGCATGAGGTCGGCGACCACCGGAAATGAGGTATTGCTCAGGGAAAAGACCAGGAAGTTGAGGTACTTAAATCCTTTTTGCTGTGTGTTTGGGTCGGAAATTTCAGCCTTCAGCATCCAATGCAATACTAGAAAAGAGACCAGAAGGGGGATGGCAAGTGAGACGACGGAGAGCACCACCAGGGCCTTCCTCCCCCCTTTTAATACCATCAACGGGTCCATCTTCACTCCGATTGCGAACAAATGGAACAAAATGCCGAAGATTGATAGCGTGCGGAGAACCAGTGCATTTCTGCTCACTGCGATTAATTTGTTATTATACACTTTGATGTTTCCTAAACCGCTGGGACCAATCAGAATCCCGGCCTGTTGTTGACATAAGATGAGAGACTCAGACTTACATATCGTTTAATTGAAAAAGAAGATTATTGATATAACAACATACTAGGAGATCGCAGACGAAGCGATTTTGTTTGAGAGGTCGAAGAGAGTAGTAGACGGCCTTTGAGATGATGAACATGAGGCTGATGTAAGCTAACAAGGATGGAACAGTGTGGCTGAAAGGATTGTCATTGTTGATAAAGCCGAAGGAGTAGGGTTTGGGGTAGAATCCTGGGATTATGCATAGTATGTCATTGACGCCTACCCGTTTTTCATCGTCGTCTTTGTCCATGTTGTTTGTTTCCTATCTAGTTTGTTTCAATGAGAAAAGAGAGAAACATTTGGAGAGAGAGAAGTTAGAAAGAATTTTGTTTTCCAGAATAGGCAAAGGAAGAAGGGGTGGATTGAAATTGAATGAATAATATTGACCGTGAAATTGGATGTGTCTATGCCGAGTCACAAGGTCTACCAAAGAATTTTAGAGATGTGTGGGGCTTTCAAAAAAAACAGTGAGAGATGTTGAGAAATATAAAATAAAATAAAATAAAATAATATAATTATCTATCATTTTGAAATTGGAAAGTTTAGTGTTTGAGAGTTTATTATTTTTTTTAGAAAAGTGGATAAATCACATTGATTGATCATTAAAATAGGATTAGAATTATAGTAGGCTTCTAGTTGAGATCGGTGTTACAACAGGTATTTAGCTTTCCTTACGGGTCTCCTCCATATGAGGTCAGCCTGAAGCCTTCTCTGTCTCAAAATCTGCTCCAGAGGGTCTCTACACTTGATCCTCTTTGGAGAGTGCAAGGTTGTGTTTGACAAGGGTGTGCATCTCTTGGATCGTGAGGTCCGCCTTTATTATGAGGGTTTGGAGTTCCGGAAAGACCCTGCATGGGTTGTGACCATCACGCCAGTTATCAAACCATATCCTGGTGATTTCTCTTGTCCCAAGTACGGTGATCATGTTCGCCATGGTAAGGTCTCTTTGTTCTACAATACATTTCCAAAAATATGAAATATCATTTAGGCCTTTTCAGTCCACTTATTTTTCATATATGGGAAATCCTAGTCCAGTCACAGACGGGTGTTACTCCCGTCGTTTGGTGTTTGCTGACATGGATCCAAAAGGTGGGATCCGAATCCTTTGCACTTAGTTTAATATTACTTCTAAATGTTTCTCTTTTTTTAATAATAAACAACCCACGTAAGTAAACACCAAATGGCAGAAGTAACATCTGGGATTTCCCAGATTTGGAAAATAAGGGGACTAAAAAGGCCTAAATGATATCACATGAACTAAAGGGTACGGATTTGCATAGTACATGGACTATTTTGATATTTTGACCTTTTTAAATGTAAAGTTGTAAAGTTAATGATTTTGGATATATACATATAAAATAAATATTTTTAATTATATCAAATACAATAATAAAATCACTACTATGGCATAGTATATAGAATATATAATATTATAATATATATTACGTTATGGAGAAAAAATATCCTTGAATTTCAAATGGACACGTGCCATTTACAGACAATTAAGATATAAATTAACTTGGATAATCAATTATTTAACAATGGGAAATGAATCTCCAAAGGAGCAAAATTCTGGCTATTCAGGTCAATAAGCTATAAATAGAAGTCACCCATATCCAGGTAAAGAGACGAAAAACTCTCTTCTTAAATCTCTCTCTTTGAGTTCTAACTTGATCGTCGAAGAGTCCCTTGAGCACTATTGCTATTGCTCAAATTCTTTTTCGCCCATAATTTTCTCTTCCTTCAAAACAAGGTTGGATACCACAAAAATCGATTCTAGAAGAAGTTCTTGATCCAGAAGGCCGACAAAGAAGAAAAAGGAAAATTAGCGATTGTGACCGATCTCTCCCTTAAAAAGGCAAAAGAATTTTCACTCATCTTCAACTCATCTCTCTTGATGATCAAGATTCGTTCGGATCCCAAGAAAGAGCGGATATTCATATTAATATATTATAATACATAATAATATATATTAATATATATAATTTCAAGCTCCGCTCAACTCAAGCTTGGCTCAAAATTCAATTTCGAGTTTGTCTCAAAAGCTCGAAATTTTGAGTTGAGCTATAGTTTTTACTGAGTGAGTTTGAGTTGCTCTTAAGCAGTGTTCTTAAACCCGGACCGAACCGGCCGGTCGAACCGGTCATTTCTACAACTATATAGAATTTTCTTAACCTTCCAACTTATCCTTCATGACATCTTAGTAATATCTTGAAGCTTCTCATGTTAACCAGCCAATATTTTTGAAACTTCAACGAATATTCTAAGTTGATGCGGAAACTCTAACATTCTCCCCCTTCAGTATCAACTTAGTTTTGATAAGCCGATCAGATCTCTGTGTCGATACGGAAACTCTAAAGTAAGATGAGGGTACAAGAACCCAGATCTGTTCTGCTTGTAAACTGCCGAACCTCTCTATGTCCTTGAAATCCTTCCGGGGATGCTTGTGGTCTTATTCACAAAAAAAAAAGGAAGTAAAATATAATTTTAAGGGCTCAAGTGAGAAGTTGCCAACCAGCTGTCAGCTGACTAGCACGTGAGTCCGAACCTCTAAAGACTGAACCCCACGGAACAAACCCTTCTCTGCTCGCCGTCTCTAATGGCCGAACTCGAAACCTCTCCAAACCCTAACCCTAGCGTGCCTTCACTCTGCGAGGAGTGCGGCGTGAATCCATGGAAGTACCGATGCCCCGGTTGCTCCATCCGCACCTGCGCTCTCCCCTGCGTCAAGGCTCACAAACAGCGCACCTCCTGCACCGGAAAGCGGAGCCGCATTGAACCCATCCCACTCTCCCAATTCGATGATGCCCTCCTCCTCTCTGGTTTTCTCTTGATCCTCGCGCTTTTCCTTTGTTGTTCTTTACCTTTTTTATTCCATATTCATGGCGTTTTTGGTTCTGGTTTTGGGTGAAAGATTACAACTTTTTGGAGGAGGGAAAGAGGGTGGCGGATTCGGCTCGGCGGACGATCAGTGGCTTCCGTGGATGCATGGGTTTTCAGCTGCCGCCTAGGCTGAAGATTCTGCGGAACGCTGCACGTCGCCGGAGGACACAAGTGCTTTTTCTTTCGCAGGGAATGTCTAAAAGGGAGAGGAACCAGTCGAGATATGATATCAGGTTTGAATATTACTAACTTTTCATTGATATAATCAAACACAATGAATTAGCGGAAAATCTTTTCCTCGCAATGCGGTCTTTTCAGGTTTGGTTCTAAGTTGATGTTGGGTTTTAGAGAACTACTTCAACCTCAGTGTTAGTGTTCTCAACACAGATTGTTGGAACTTAGTCTTGTTAGGAAACTCATGGATGATGCTAATGGCGATTGGTGATCTCTTGTTTTATCATCACAATGCTGAATGCTAAAGGACAATCTAAGTTCAACATTAATGGTGCCACACTGCCAGCATCTAAAACAATGTTAGACCTTTGTAGATCCTAAAAATGTCATAGAATAGTGTTAAGTGCATATTGTCCTTCTTATCTTGCTCTAGCTGGACTTGAATCCCTCAATTAGAGGGAATGTGAGTGATTGTTGGAATGAGTTGGGGATGGGTAATAGAGTTATTCTGGACTGGTGACTGTTTTCTTTGTAAATTATGAATGGAATCATGTTCGATGTAAATTGTAAGAATGTTTCCATGTGAATTAATATTTTGACTGTTTAACTTAACTATTATCACTAAATTATCTAATTCCTGGTAAGTTGTATTTTTAATCATAGAACTCAGAATATCGAAGGTGTGTTTTGGAATCTTTATTCTAAATTTAACCATTAGAAATTAAATCATGACTCATGGTTGATGATATTGGATAGAAACAAGAACTATTAGCTATAAATAATAATTATTAACATCAAGCTTAAAGTGTCCTAGTTTTGGTTAGTTTTGTACATCTTGGTATAACTATTTCATTTTCCTGGAGCCCATCCATAACTAAATGAAGATTGTTACTGTCCTTTTGTGTCCAGCTCATGGTTGCAACTGTATTTTCTTGTTCAGGAAAAATACTATATTTTGGACAATTGAGTGGAGATTTAATGGAACAAATGTAAGGTTTATCGACAACGGGTGAGTTCCAGATGCATTCATGTTTTGGTCAATTACCACCATTAATATTATTCCAATGCATGACTGTTTTGTTTCTTGCAGTGTTGATGAATATACAAACTTGACCTCTGTGCTTGAGAAACATTTAGAGCCTAGTCCATGGAATCATCAATTGAAGCCATATTGCAATATACAATTGGAGGATTTGATGATTTTCATTCAGAAAACCCCCAAGGTATCATTCTGCCTGACATTTAAGACTCTATTTTACTCACTTTGATGGGCAAACATTGCCATCTCTTATCTCGGTGTAGGGTTCTAAGTCACCATTCCGCAAGTTGAGTGTAAAGGCTCCTTTGGGTCAACAAATGGCAAATATTGTTCTCATAGAACATCCAGTCATTTATGTTTATCTGCCTTCAGATAATTATGACTTTGATATTGATAAAGATGCGGAGTTACTTTCCATTTCCAAGACTGATGATCCTCAGGGTTCCTCTAATGATATCCCAGACCCGAAGGGCTTATTCTTCAAGGAGGAGCAAATAGAAGAATGCGAGTTGTCTTCTCATACCAAGATTACGGATCTTATGGACCCTGCAAGGTCAACACCATCTGGTAAATTTCACCACAAGAATAATGCAATGATAACTGAAAGAACAAGCTGTGCACTTATGTCAAGGCCAGATGCCATAGATCTGAAATCTGTTTCTAGTGTAGGGCACCAGCCATCTGTGATAAAGGATAGAACCATGGATTCAAATTCTGGTGCAGTGAAATTTGACTTTGAACAGGAACTTAACGATGCTTATTCAGACCTAGTTGGGGAAATAAATCCAGATGACTTTCTATGCCTGGACGGTGTGTACAGTGATGATTGTGAGCTAGAAGATGAAAAAGGCAATTTGTTGATTCTTGATGGGATGAGCTTCTTGGAGGGGGATGAACTGGAGGAGGGTGAGATCCCAAATTGTTGAAGATAAACCTCACTTCTTTCAGATATAAGAAGCATACAATAGCTTCATTACTTTAACTTTAGACTAAGTTATACTGATCTGATTATGGAAAATTGAAGTTACATGGGCCACACTATTCAGCTCTGTATTTTTGCAATCAAAATCATTCTACACTGCCTGTACAACATAAGAGTTGGAGGGTCAGCAGGAAAGACAATTTTATCTGGTAAGCATTTCTGGTTTATGGGTTTTGTTGTCTACGTTTCTGAAATTGTATATACATTTTTATTATTATTATTCACTATCTACAATCTGGGTTTTTAGGCGACGATCCATCGACAGCAGGTTTGATTGGATGATACTGATTGATCAAGCATCCAAACAGTTGGTAAAGTGAGAGACTAGTATTCTTCCATCATCCACTGAGAACAAGGCCTTGAATTCAACAGCATGAGGTTCCTAGCTGTCTGTTGTCATGAACATAAAGCAACAATCACCGGAGTCCACAGAGGTTGTCCCTTTACCACTCAAAAGGCATCTTCTCCATCTTCTTTCTAAAAGAATCCTTCAAAGGACCACTCCATTGTTTCCTTCACCTTATCCTTTTGAGTTTATGTGGTGATCACATCCTGGAAAGAACAGCTAGTGGAAGCACCTAAACTGATTGATTGGTGGAAATGGTTCTAATTTTGTGCTTATTCTTTTATCTGTTTATGAATGTCACAACCTTTTCTTTTGACAAAGTATATAGCACTTATTTGTTGCTTGTATTGTTATTTTTGATTGAATTCCAATTAATATATATATATATATATATATATATATATATATATATATATATCTTTTTGTTTAATTGAATGATATGAGATATATAAAACTAGTTTTGGGTAGGATTAGGAAAGTAGTTAAAACTGTTGGAATGGCGCGCAGGGGTATTATGGTCTTTTTGGAGACTGGGCATCAGATCCTTAAATCTCATCCGTCCGGTTCCTTCATATCCGGATCTCAAGAGGGGAGAAGGAAGAGGAGTTTGCGATCGCTCCGAGCTCCGAGTTCTCGTTCTCTGGAGGACTCGATCTAGGGTTAGGGTTTGCAGGGGTTGCAATGGCGCAGGAGAGGCGGCAAGGTGGGAGGGTGAAGTGGTTCAGCGGTCAGAAGGGGTTTGGCTTCATCAGCCCTGATGATGGCGGCGAGGACCTCTTCGTTCACCAGACCTCGATCCGCTCCGATGGCTTCCGAACGCTCTCTGAGGGGGATCCTGTTGAGTTCTCTGTTGAGCATGGGGATGACGGGCGTAACCGCGCCGTTGATGTCACCGGCCCGGATGGCTCCGTCATCCCTCCATCCCCTGCCGGCGGTGGTCGTGGCTCCTATGGCTCGAGATCGAGAGGTAGCTGGTACGGTGGTGGGTATGGCAGAGGTTATGCCGGTGGGGGTGGTGGGTATGGGAGAGGGGGGAGGGGTGGCCGGAGCTTTAGTGGCGGTGGGGGAGGGTATGGTGGGTATGCACTTGGACCTACTGGTAGTGGATATGAGTGCTATAACTGTGGGAGAATCGGGCATTTTGCTAGGGATTGTGACTATGGTAATGGTGGAGGTGGCGTGCCTGCTGGCGGGAGATTTGGTGGCCGTGGTGGTTCTGCTTATTCTGCTGGCGCTGGCGGCGGCGCCGGTGGTGGTGGTGGTGGTGGTGGTGGTGGTGGTGGTGGGCGGTGCTATAATTGTGGGGAATTTGGACATTTTGCCAGGGATTGCCCCAATGAAGAGCGGCCCTGATAGCTTTTGCTTCTCCCCAGTTTCTTTTTTTTTTTCTTTTTTTTCTAATCATGGTCTTAGTTTTTGTTTTCTTTTTCTGATTTCCTTTTCGTGGGAGTAATTTTTTTTGTGTTAAAAATCTAAAATTTGTATTTTTTTTCCTTCTCTTGCTTGTCAACGTTTATATGTTTTGGATGATTTACAGTATTTTCAAGCATTGAATCACCAGTTGCAGCCATTTGCAATATGGTGCTTGTTATTCATTTTGTCCTTGTCCTTTTGGTTTTTGTGCAATTTATGGATAAGATGCTGATGCACTTGGAAATGTGTGATGTTTTGATTGTGGGCATCCATTTTTTATGCCTTTTTTTGGGTGGGGATTGAATGTTCCATCTTTTTATCTTGATTTGAAGGTTAATTGGAAGTGAGCATCTAGTTTCTGTTTTCATGACCCATTAATTAGAACATTATTTATTTGTCAGTGATGAATATGATAATAAATGAATGGCATTGCTTCCTGCAGTGTTGTCTGCTTGGATGACTTCAATCTCTGATATTTGTTTTTGTCCTGGCCCTGAGTATATAAAGGGGATGTCTCACTTTCAGTTGAAGGTACTGGGGAGTTTGATATCTCTCTTTGAGATATTGAGAATTTGATATGACCTGTTACCTTACAACATAGTTTTTTGTGAGCCTGTCAATGAAATTTCTTCTCTTGAGCTTAAGATTGCATTTATAGATAATATGTTATATTGATTACTGATAACAATATGTGGATTGCCAGGCTTGTTTTAAGTTCATTGATTATCTGTGGAATGAGTTATCAAGAAGGCTCCAATGCCTTATGGTTTCAGATTGTTTACTATTCTTAAGTGTATAAATGGAAGAGTTCTAAGCAGATAATTGATGTTAATTATTGTATAGCATCAACTGGCATAACTTTTTTAAGGACTCATAGTTGATAGGCTTGGAGGCTTTTAATGTACTTCAATTTGTCAATATCTGGCATGCATTATCTAGAGAAGGCCTTCAAAGTCTTCTTTTTTGTGGATGGTATTCCATTACTAGTTTATGACTGGTATCTACCTATATTAATATCTGTGGAGTGAGTGTTGATTTTTATAATTTTACTACATTGTTTGGCTAGTTCTTCGAAAATCATTGACTTAAAATAGCATGATACTGACCTTAAATAATGAGTATGAGTCGACTCTACATCTTTTTGATTTCTTTTTCTTCGTCAATTTCATTGTTACAGTCTTACAGATTGCATTTCTCTACTTTACCATGATTTAGTCTGTTGATACCTCTGAGATAACCAGTTAAGCTGGATCTATCAATGTTTATTATTGTTCCATTAGCTGTTAATTGGGTGCTGCAAGTTTGTTCTAAGATATTAATATCCAAATTAGTCCTTCTATTATATCAAATCGGCCATTTTGGTCCTTCTATTATAATTTGATCCTTGGGGTCTCTCTATTTTCACGATTGAGAAATATCAGTTCTTAAAGTCATATTCAAATGTATGTTTAGCCCCTAAGGTTGATGAAATGAGGGACCGACATTTCTCAATCGTGAGAGTAGAGGGATCGTGATGCAGGAGGTTCGAGTCAGATGTTGCCAGGTTGGCGGGTCAACGTAAAGACGGGAGGTGGTCAAGTCAATTTCAAGACGTGCGGTTGATTGTTTGGCCATAACTTTGCAATCGGGCTTTCGATGGACTTTTTTCATCCTCAAATTTAGCTTTTCCATCGCTTTTTGTTTTTCGGTTTTTTTTTTTTAGAATAGTCAGATGCCAATTTGTGATAGTGATCTCGGATTTTTTGTTTAGTTATTTTTTGAACCAAAATTTGCCGCAAATTTGGATAAGAAGATAGGTTTTTTAGGTTATCTAGATTAGTTTTTTTCAAGCTATTTAAACCAGTCTTTTAGTTGAATTTTAGAATAATAGTTTTAAAGAATTTCTTCTCTGGTTAATTATTTGGTTATCATTGCTTAATATTATCATGCCATTGTTTTCATTATTGCAGTAATTTTGATATTTTCAGGGGGTTAGAAGTAAAAGTCCCCTAGTTTACTATTTATTATAAATCCGCATCATCAAATCCCTAGCCGAATTTCCGATCATCGAGCGCTCTCGGTCGCCGGATAGAATCATAGAGATGGCTGCGGGTGGTGGGAAGGTGTCGTTCAAGGTGACGCTCACGTCCGATCCGAAGCTCCCATTCAAAGTGTGAGCACGATCCTCCGATTCGATCTCTAGGGTTAGGGTTTCTATTTTGTTGTTCGCCGTTGTTTGTTTCCCTGAATCCGTTCTGGTCGGTCTCTCAGCTTCAGCGTTCCAGAAGTGGCGCCATTCACGGCGGTGCTCAAGTTCGCGGCGGAGGAGTTCAAGGTCCCTCCTCAGACCAGCGCCATCATCACCAATGGTAATTGTTGCGATGCTCTTAGATCTGATGGATCAGTGTGCTATCTCTTTGGCTTTTCGTTTGGTTTATTGATAGTAGATAGAATAGAAAGAGTATGGTTGATTTGATAATTGTTTTGTTTTCAGATGGAGTTGGTATCAATCCACAGCAGAGTGCAGGTACTTTCTATTTGTTTGCTATTGTTTTGAGATTCTTGATAATTCTTCATGTTTGAGTTCTTGCTTGATTTTCCGTTGTGCATGTTTGATGTTTCAAAGTTTAAGCTTTCATTATGATTGTGATTGTGTTTTATAGAGGATTTAAATAAGCCAATTTGCAGAGCAAGAGCACTCCATTAAGTAGTGATCTCTTGCATTGAAGGTTGGCAACAATGACATTGTACTTCTCCATACCTCTCAAGATCTTTCTCTTGGTTTGGCCTTGAATAAATAGCTAGGTCTTTTATTCTTGGTTTCATAGGAGATGAATGAAAATTCACTGGGGTTCGATTTTCTCATCTTTTTTTATAATAAAAATGGTGTCACTAATGTGTAGGGCTGTTAAATGATCAAGCTGTTCGTGAATAGCTCGAGATTGGCTTGGTATAATCTCGAGCTTTCAAGCAGCTAAGCTCGAGCTTCAATTTCGAGCCGTGTTGGGCTCGGGCTCGGTTCAAAAAAGTTAATATTAATATATTAATATATAATATAAGTATTAACTTATAAATGAGTTTTTAATTTTGATCTAAATCAAGCTGATTTCGAGATCGAGCTTGAGTTGGCCCAGCCCATTTACAGCCCTACAAATGTATTTAGAGACTTAATATTATTTCAATCTTTAAGAGAAGAAGATGAAGTGAAAACTGCATGATTAAGCACAAAATTTTTTTTATCTCAATGTAGAAAAAATTATACTACTTTTCCTCATAAAATAAAAAAGAAGTGGTGGTTGGTTCCACCTTATATGAAAGTTTCTAAGAGTGGCAAGCTGATTTTCATAGTTAAGTCACACATTGAAATGGTGTTAGATTAGAGTGAAGGCTGCCAATAATAAGAATGCAATTCTCTGTGTTGATCAAATCTCAATCCATCTCCTGACAGTTGAACAAATTGCTATATACTTATTCCTTGTGCATAGTTACAAACACAATGAAGCCGGAGACGAATGAGATTGATTTGTGTTTCAGGTAACGTATTTCTCAAGCATGGCTCTGAGTTGCGGCTTATACCTCGGGACAGAGTTGGAGCTCCAAGCTCATGCCCATTGATGTGTTGTGTTGCCTAAATGGTGGGATGCTCCTTCCCCCATTGATCATGACTCAGACTTCATGTCTCCGTTGTCTTATTACTGAAGTCCCTGCCCATAATCCTATGCCAAGATCTTCTGATAATTTTGACTTCCAAATTGTTTTCCTTACTTATAATCAATGTCAAGCAGAGTTATTAATTTTCATGTCTGCATGTGAAACAAATAATAGAGTTGTTGAAATACTTTATTTCCCATTTGAGGTTGTGATATATGTAAAATTATTTTTATATATAAGTGTGTTTTCTTTTCCCATATTCTAGTCAAGTGAAAGAAACTCAGTCTCCTGACTTTTCATTTAGGTTTAATATCCAATTTAGTCCCTCTATTATACCGAATCGGTTCTTTTAATTCTTCTATTATAAATTGAGCTTTTTAGTCCCTCTAATTTCACGATTATAGAAATTCAGTCTCTAAAATCATATATACATGGACCAAAAAGGCCTGAAAAGCATATGCATAAGGACCAAAAAGATCTGTGCAAGAATTGATATTTTTCAATCGAAAAAATAAAAGAATAAAAAAGTATCAAATTATCTCAGAGGGACCAAAAGGACCGGTTCAGTATAATAGAGAGACTAAATTGAGTATTAGACTTTTCATTTAACATACATTAAACAACAAAACTTCATCCACAGATGTGAAGGAAGTTCAGAACCAAACTCAATAATTCTAAAATCTAAAGACAAAATGATGTCCAGCAATGCCAACAGCCAAAACAACAAGTTTATTCTACCAAGACCTTACAAAAAAATAATGGCTTTTGGATGCCATTGATACAGCCATGAAAATTAGGTCCTGAATTTGATAAGGGTAAAGCTTCAAAATTAGAAGATAAACTTAGAAAAAAATCGAAAAGACAACAAGGAAAGCAAAAGTTTGGCATGCGCATCACTCGCTTCCCGTGACCATTAGAAACTCACCCTCACATACCACCTCACCTCCGACATATGCCTTCCCTTCCATCTTGGCTATACCAAAGCGTTTCTGCAACTTGATCAGCGTCATTCGCATGACTAAGGTGTCCCCTGCAACCACGGGTTTCCGGAACCTGACTTTGTCGATCCCAGCAAAGAAGAAGTTTTCTCGAGAACCGCCCACTTCTGGCTGCAGCATCACCAGACCCCCAACCTGGGCCATGGCCTGGATCCAATAAAATTCATTAACGATCACATCTATACTGAATCTCATATGCTTCAGAAAGGATTTTTACACTAAGCATAAAGAGATGAATGTGAAGGTGCTGGGCTTTTGTATGTGCTTTCCTGTTATATGAGAGATCCAAGCCTGTCCTAAGCTTATTGAAGGCTGGAACTTTACATATAAGGGCAAGCTAGTTTGACAATGTAGAGTGGTTTGCAGCTGACAAGGCACATGAATGAAGTTAAATGGTCTTACAAAACATAATGACATTGTCCATGTAAACAGGTATAAGAAAGCTGCATTCAATAATTTAGAGAGAATGATTTGAAATTTTCATTTCTCCGTTGGGTCAATATATGTGAGCCTAAATTCACTAACAAATCATGTGTATACATTAATTTTTTCATGCTCCCGGTGTTACAAAGTTATCCCATCTAAAACTTTACTTAATCTTGTGCCATTTGTTTCTTCTGCACCTTTTACCTAGAACCACCCATAATTTAGAATAACTCACCCTACTGTTTCAGCAGAATTAAATGAGATACTCTATTCGGCTTTTGGAATTGGACTTCGATTTATGTTGTGAAAGTAATTATATAAATATATTAAAAAAAAGTAGTTCAAAATCAAGAAAAAAACATCTTACATATAATTTGGACCTAAACATATGAAACAGGAACATATCAAAACAATCAAATCTTCACATGAGCTGGTTGGTAGATTCATAACACTAACAAACACCTTCATCCTAGTTGTGCGCACTTCAATATCTCTGTGTTTAACCAATTGCCAAATGTCATTGAGTGATGAATCAACTCCGATGAGAGCCCATAACAAGAAGAGAATGATAATAATACCATAACATTCTTAAAGTAGACTCCATGATCTATGGGATATTCTGAAAACAACAACAAATTAATTTACCATTTAGAAAGACACAAATAGAGCCTCTTGCTTTAAAAAGCTGGGTAAGGCTCCATACAATAGACCCAAGTGGTCCGACCCTTCCCCGGACCTCGCACAATGTGGGAGTTTTGTAGTACCGGGCTGCCCTTTTTTTTAGAAAGACACAAATAGCGCACAATCAAGCAATCAACTTTTTTCAAAATAAGCACCATAAATTAAGTAATCTCTAAACTCATATGCATTTATGGAGAATCAAGTTGGTCACATTCCTCCATTTCTATTGAACAAACCACCATAGAATCCCTCCAAAGTCCAGGATTGAATCCATTCTAAAGCACAAAGCACATCAATTACCATTCAAAGATCATGAACAATAATTCTTGTTTCTCTACCAAAATTCTCATTGCAAAAATACAAACATTAAATAACAATCAAAAGATGAAATTGAAATGAGAATGGCATGAAGTGGTACCTCAACCATGAGAACACCAGGCATAATCGGCCGCTCAGGGAAATGGCCGGGAAAAAAGTTATCATTTATGGTCACATTCTTAATTCCAACAGCAGTCACTCCAGGAGTGTACTCAATCACTCTATCCACAAGAAGGAATGGAAACCTACAAAGGCACAAGAAGAACTCAAAGAATGCAACCGGTTTCTCAAAATCCAGGAAGATCGAGAAGAACACTCACCGGTGAGGTAGGATGTCACGGATCTGTTTGATGTCCATGACCGCCGGGAACGGCGGGAACTCTGCAGATGGAGAAAATCAAAAACGGGGAAGAAGAAAACCAAAGAAATCAGAGAGAAACAATAGAAACCCACGCTTCTCGATGGGGACGGCTTCTTCAGCGGCGGAGCAGCGAGTGAGGAAACGGATCGGTTTCTTGAGGCTAAGAGAAGGGGCGGAGAGCGAGATCTGAGGAGAAGGAGAGATCCGACGAGAAGGGGCGGAGAGGGGGTCGAGACTGGAGGAGCGGCGAGAGATGGAGGGGTTGGAGAGGGGAGTAGTGGAGAGGAGGGATCTCGCCATAGCGGAGGAGTCCATGATCGCGAGGTGTTCGGCGAAAAGGCTGAGAGAGGGGGAGTGGGTTTTGAGAGGATGAGGGGGCGGAGGGAACGAGGGCGCACTTTGGTCTCTTTGTTGCTTGTGCGCTGGTGCAGAGCGCGTGCGCGGAGATGTTACCGATGCGCATCGGCGGAGATGGCCATAGGGCACGCGCTCAGCGCGACACTTGGGTCCGTGTTCTTTTTTACTTTTAAACCCTCGGAAAAACACTAAATTATATATTTTTCCTCTAAATTTCAAAGTTGGGCAGCCCACTCAGTTGTACTCTGAGTATTTCTTCTAGTTTACTTATAATTATACAATGCATGTCGTGTAATTTAACTCTAATCATTATTATTTAATTTTTTTTTTTTTGACAAAAACAACAAACACCCTCACAAAACGGGGAGTTTAGTTGTTACATATATCTGAGCCCTCACATTGTGCATGTGGAGGCTCGATTCTGGGATCATCCGTGAGAATATACCCCATTCATCATATGTAAGAAACATGATACTAATAGGCTAAGAGGTTGTTGGTAACTTTAATTACTTTTTACAACCACTTTATTGATGATTTTATGATTAATTGTTTTATGCTGTTTTAATTAACATTTTTTCCTGAGAATATATATATATTATCATCTTGAAACTTGTTGCATTGAAGGGCATATGTAATTCACTTGTGATAACATTTTAAGGTACATTTAAGAGTCGTGCCTATGTCGGGCCGAACCAGCACGGCCAGCGGGTTGCCATGACCCGAGAATGAAATAATTCGTGCCCATGCCATGCTAGTCTGCAAGCCGTGCCCGACACGACCCATCATGGGTCGGCATGGTAGGCTGTCACATGGCAGCATGAGATGCTACTACATGACATATTTAATTTTTTTTAAAAAAATTAATATATATATATCCAACGACTCTCTTCTTCCAAAAATATGCCACTACAATACAACCTATAATACAACCTACCTAGTTAGCTAGCTACAACATTTTTTTTTTTTTGACAAAGTCGACAAGCGCTCCCACAAGAAAAATCAAGGATCGGCCCAGACACCGAGCCACCTCAACGCGCCTAAGCCTCATTTTGTAAGAGGAGGATTCGATTCCTGATCGTCCGAGAGAATCCCAATTTCTTAACAAAAGAATCCGGTACCAATAAGCCTAGTTGCTGTTGGTGTTAGATACAAGCTTTGAGTAATAAGCTAGTCAAATAAATCAACTCCAATTCCAAAATTCATGCCATTAAACAAACCTCAATTTAATTTTATAGAACTGATCTCTTCACAAAAAAAAGCTTATTTTTTGACAGTTCTACTGGTCACTCAGGCTCCACTGCAATTTGCAATGTAATACCTATAAAAAACAAATATAACAAACACATCCACCAATATTTCAAGAGGAAAGTAACAAATAATCCCCCAAAACTTCTGAAATCCCTAAATCTCCCTGCAAGTTTCAATATCTCTATTTAGTCCCTCCTTTATCAAGGGACTGACTTTTTACTCCTTACAGCTGCAAACTGTGTTTAGAAAAGGATGAAAAGATGCTGCTGCCCTTGGAGTAGTTGAGTGGTTCTGCGCCTTCTGCCACGCCCGTATAGGTCACGTCCCTTGGTGAAAGGACGCTACTGGCCCCCTGAGTGACTTCTCCTCTTCCCTCCTTTGTGTCCCCGTCTTTTGGAAAAAAATACCTTCAAGAACTCACATTGCTCTTCAGCTCAAGCTGGCACTTCTCCGGAGACTCACTCTCCGGCCAAGTATCCCACACCGGCACACTGCCGTTAAACCTCACAGCAAGAGTACACCTACTAGTAATAACAGCAGAAAGCTTACCATTCTCTGCAACAACCACTTCACCGTCTGCACTGCCGTTAACCTTCTCACCGGAGAAAAGTAAGTAGTCAGAGTACCCAGAGCTC